>OY754307.1:70953308-72153308 GCA_963573325.1 Astragalus glycyphyllos
AATTAAAATATTGAAACATTATTATTCTTGTTGAATATTCTATAATTTAAGTGCATTATTTTTCATGTAATATATTATTTTATATAAACATCAAGTTTGCTTCGTGTTGGGAAATTTACATAATTGAGGAGTAGCCCAAAAACCTAAAATATGTTGTATATTTTAGTAGTAATAAGGTGTGTAAATAGTAGTTGGGCTCAATTAAGTGTACATAGCCCAAATTAGTGTTTTGTGGTGAAACCAGTAAAGGCCCACTTCTAATTGCTGTATATCATCTCTTAATGAATGAAGTTAGTTAGCGGTTGTTGGCCATTTCATTGTTCTGTTGCTAATAGTTGGCATCAGAGCTCCACCCAGGGGCCTGAGCAACGAGCGTTCTTGGCTGTGGAGAATGAATCTGGATGCAAAATTGGTTGTTTGAGAACAGATAGAGGAGGTGAGTTTACGTCAACAGAGTTTGATAAATTTTGTGCTGATAATGGTATAAAAAGATAGCTTACAGCAGCCTATACACCCCAGCAAAACGGGGTTGCAGAGAGAAAGAATAGAACCATACCCAATATGGTAAGAGCAATGTTGAATGAGAAGCATCTACCTAAGGAATACTGGGCAGAAGTAGTAAGATGGAGTGTCTTCTTGCAGAATAGAAGTCCCACAGCAGCATTAGAAGATGTGACACCAGAATAATGCTCGATGCATCATCTGGTGGTGTTTTGTTGAATCTGTCTTATAATGAAGCATGTGAATTTATTGATAGAATTGCTACCAATAGCTCTAGTTGGCCTACTGAGAGGGTGATTGCCCAAAAGAAATCATCAGGGGTACATGAAATTAGTGAAATATCAGCCCTATCTGCTAAAGTAGCCTCATTAGCAAATATGTTCAAAAGCTTCACCAATACCAGTGCAACTGCATCTAGTGCAGCTGCACCAGTAGAGAACACTGCAGCAGCCATAGAACAAGCCCCTCCAGGAGCTGTAAGTTGTGTTTATTGTGGAGGAGGTCACCTTTATGAGGAGTGTCCTAGCAACCCTGTCTCTGTAAATTATGTAAGTTATAATAGGAATAACAACCCTTACTCCAATACCTATAATGCTGGTTGGAAGAACCATCCAAACTTCAGATGGAACAATACTAGTGCACCTGCACCTAGTGCACCTGCACCAACCCTTCCACCAGGACTTCAATCTCAGAACTACCAAAGGCCACAACAACAACAACCTGCTACTGATAACTCCTTAGAAGGTTTGCTTAAATCTTTCATTAGTGAAACTAGAACAGCTAGGCAAGCCCATGAAGCTTCAATTAAAAATCTGGAGAATCAAGTAGGTCAGTTAGCAACTGCTCTGTATCAAAGACCAACAGGTACACTACCATCAAATACAGAAGCAACTCCATCTCAAAGGCCAGGTAAGGAACAGGTGAAAGCTATCTCTCTCAGAAATGGGAAAGATCTTACAAAACCTTATGAGAATGAAGGTACAGGTAAGGGAGAAAAAAATAAAAATGAAAAAAATTATCAAAATGCAGAAGCACCGGATGCATCTGCATCTCATGAAGTTCCAACTCCAAGGTTAGTTCCTGAATAGTCTCCTCCTCCTTTTCCTCAAAGATTAAAAAAGACACATGAGGAGAAGCAATTCAGTAAGTTTTTAGATGTTTTAAAACAATTGCATATCAATGTTCCCTTAATTGAAGCATTGCAACAAATGCCTAATTATGCTAAATTCATGAAAGATGTTCTTTCAAAAAGAAAAAGATTAGGTGAATTTGAAATTGTTGCTTTGTCAAAAGAATGCAGTTTGATCTTGCAAAACAAAATTCCAAGAAAATTAAAAGATCCAGGTAGCTTTACAATTCCATTTTCAATAGGTAATTACTATACAGGTCGTGCATTGTGTGATTTAGGAGCAAGCATCAACTTGATGCCTAAATCTGTCTTTACACAGTTAGGAATTGGAAATGCTAAACCTACATCTTTAACATTGTCACTTGCAGACAGGTCAATAGCTTACCCAGAAGGAATCATAGAAGATATATTGGTAAAGGTTGACAAATTTGTATTTCCTGCAGGATACAAAGAAAATTGGTGTCAAGTGGGTGTTCAAGACCAAACTAAATGAGAAAAGTGAAGTAGAAAAATACAAGGCACGTTTGGTTGCAAGAGGTTTCTCTCAAAGGCAAGGTATTGACTATAGGGAGGTATTTGCACCAGTAGCTAGGTGGGATACAATTAGGACTGTCATTGCAGTAGCTGCTCTCAAAAACTGGAAGATCTATCAACTAGATGTGAAGAGTGCTTTTCTTCATGGTGATCTCAAAGAGACTGTGTTCATTGACCAACCTCAAGGCTACAAGAAGAAGGGGGAGGAGAACAAAGTGTATAGGCTCAAGAAAGCTCTTTATGGGTTGAAGCAGGCACCACGAGCCTGGTATAGCAAAATTGAAGGATATTTCCTCAAAGAAGGGTTTAGCAAGTGCCCATCAGAGCACACATTGTTTGTTAAAAACACTGAAGCAGGTTCCATTCTCATTGTGAGCATCTATGTTGATGATCTCATATTTACTGGAAACAGCAAGCAGATGTTTGATGAATTCAAGACATCAATGAAGGATACTTTTGACATGACAGACTTGGGTTTAATGAACTACTTCCTTAGAGTAGAAGTGAGACAGAATCCTGAAGGCATCACCATAAGCCAAATTAAGTATGCTGCTGAAGTATTGGAGAGATTTGGAATGGAAGATTGCAAACCAGTGCACAGTCCCATAGTGCCTGGTTCAAAGCTATCAAAGGAAGGTAATGGAGGGAAAGTTGAAGTAAGCAATTACAAGCAACTAGTTGGCAGTTTAATGTACTTAACTGCAACTAGACCTGACCTCACTTTTGCTGTATCTCTGCTCAGTAGATACATGGAAAATCCAACAGAATTGCACCTTCAGGCAGCAAAAAGAATTTTAAGATACATAAAGGGAACTATCAGATTTGGGATCCAATACAAGAAGGCTGGAAACACTGAGTTCACTGCATATACTGACAGTGACTATGCTGGGGATATTGATGATAGAAGAAGTACCTCAGGGTATGTGTTCTTGCTGGCTTCAGGTGCAGTGTCATGGTCTGCCAAGAAGCAGCCTGTGGTGACACTTTCCACCACTGAATCAGAATTCATTGCAGCAGCAAACTGTGCATGTCAAGCAATTTGGTTGAGGAGATTAATACTGGAGAAACTTAATCTACCTCAGAAGAAGACAACTGTTATTCACTGTGATAACAGTTCTACAATCAAATTATCCAAGAATCCTGTCCTTCGTGGGAGGAGCAAACACATTGACTTCACGTTCCATTTCCTGCGTGACTTGGCAAAGAATGAAGTGATTGAGCTTGTATACTGCAACACAAAGGATCAGGTGGCAGATGTCATGACAAAAGCCTTGAAAACTGAAAGTTTTGGGAAGCTAAGGAGTGCACTAGGAATGACCAAAGTTACAGAAGACTGAGCAGCAAACTGGTGTATGATGTCTGTTGCATTTTGCTGTTACTGGTGTGTAATGTTTGTTGCCTTTGTCTGTTAAAACTCATCTGTCAAATTGTTTAGGACAATTGAGTTTTAGGGAGGATATGTTGTATATTTTAGTAGTAATAAGGTGTGTGTAAATAGTAGTTGGGCTCACTTAAGTGTACATAGCCCAAATTAGTGTTTTGTGGTGAAACCAGTAAAGGCCCACTTCTAATTGTTGTATATCATCTCTCAATGAATGAAGTTAGTTAGCGGTTGTTGGCCATTTCATTGTTCTGTTGCTAACAAAATAGGGGTCTCTTTCAAGAATATCTCCTCTTGTACTAAAAAGGATCTCCTAAGACAATCATGCTAAGCATATCAAATTGCACTAACTGATGCACCCTCTCCTCTGGTATCATGTGTAATGCTATCTATGTATAGCAAAGCCCAACAGCCCAACAGTTTTTTACTTTTTAATTTCACTTTTGTCTCTCTTTTAATATCACATTTCACAATATTTGTGATCCCTACATCTTTCATTCCAAATACTTTTTCTTCTCACTGAATTTTTACACTCAAACTTCTCAAACTATGCAACTCTCTTTTATATCACTTTATCTTATCTTATTTCATTTCATCTTTATTACAGTTCATCTCTCTCTTACTCTTGTTTTTTTTTGAAAAACATTAAATATACTAAAACTACTAAAACCAATTAGTTTAATCACTAACAATTATCAAAAAGCCAAAATTCCAAAATAGTTTTTTTTAAAAAAAATCAATAATTAATTTAAAATGACTAACAATTGTCAAAAAAAAAAACTTAACCACTCAAAAATCTCAAAATAACTTTTTTTAATAATCTAATAATTAAATTATAATGATTAAATTAATACTACCTCCGGTCCACAATATAAGAGAAAAAACACAACATTATACAAACCAAAGAATGACATTGAAATCGACTATTGTCATTTAATAAGACTAAAAGTTTATCTACTTTCCAAGACTGCATTTTTCATTAAATGTTGATTTACACTCCTAATAAATGACATCATTCTTAACTACACCACTTAAATAGGGGTAAATTTGGGATTGATCATTTAATACACGTTGAAAATTGTGTTTATTCCTTATATTGTGGACCATCAAAACTCACTTTTTTCTCTCTTATATTGTGGACCGGAGGGAGTATTAAATAATCTAGAATTTACTGTTTACTATAATCTACTGAATTGCCAAGAAAACTTTAACCACTATCAAAAACTTCAAATAAACAATATGAACAAGTGACAATGAGAGTGGCAACGAGAGACTGATAATGAGAGCGGCAACAGGGAGGCAACGAGAGCGGGGATGAGAGACTAACAATAAAAGCGGCAACGAGAGACTCACAATGAGATTTACAATGGGTGAGGCAACGAGAGCGGAAAAGAGAGACTAACAATGGAATCAGTAATAGGAGAGGCAACAAGGGGTGCATATTTTATATTAAATCTTAGTTTCTTTTTTCCTGATTTTTTCTCCATTATTAAGATTAGAAGAAGATAGTGACTTTCTTTTTACTTTTTGCAACATAAGTATTTTTGGCAAGTTAAAATATAGTCTTTTTATCGAGTTTTTCCTTTTATTTAATTCAATTTTACAATTTTCAAAAAATTTATAGGTCTATCATAAATTATAACAAATACAGTGTTACCCATGCGAATGCGCGTGCAAAATACTAATATGTATTTAAATTGAAATCCAGACCAACAAAGTGCACATGAATCATGCTTGATAAGATTACGAAGATCCTCCTATGGTTTTTGAAAGGAAAATCTTACCAGTTTAATCTAACGATCATTATCTCAAACATTTATGTTTATACTCTTTGAATTTTTTAAGTGTGAAAAGTTTAAGATTTCCTCCAAAAGAAAAATGTTTAACATGTTGACCAAGTCTATCTTCACCCCCATCTTGGCTACCAACACCCCTTTTAACTAGCAATTACTAAATTACCTTTACTCATCTCACTAATTTCCCTAACCCTTCTCCTCTCTCCTCTCTCCTCTCTCTTCTCTCAATTCCAGTTCGCTAGGACCATAACGCAGAAGGCAACCACCACCCATCACTACGATCTGCTCTGATTTTCCTCTTCCTCCATTCAAAACCACGCAGAGACCACCACAACCTAGCTTCCTTTTCATCCTCCTCCGTTCACCACCACCATCTCCAATTCACAATCTGCTTCTGTCTTTCGTCATCTTTCGTCAGCACCTTGCAATAGGAACCACGATCTGCTTCGGTTTTGCTTCGTCTTCATTTTCCTCCGTTCACCACTCATGAACTAAGTTCACTACAATTATAGCGAACTGAATTCACTATTGTTATAGTTAACTTAGTTCACTATAACCATAGTAAACTCAATTCACAGTGGTGGTTATGTTGAAAACATCCATACTATAATTTTTTTAGATAAGCAATGATTTATTTACTAGGGCACAAGAGGTACTTCAATCCCGTACAAATGCGAGGGGGTCTCGTTAAAACCTCCAAGGGCCAAAACTCAATGGGAAAAAGACCAAGGAGGAAAAAGAGTACCCTGTAAAAAACAAACAAAAAAAAAACAAAGAGCTGAATAAACAATGTGCTGACGATGGTGAGTTCACTAAGTGAACACATTCCACGATGGTGTGGTTATGTTGAAAACAACCATGATGAACTAAGTTGACGAAAAATGAACAGAAAGAGTTTGGAATGTGGTTTTAGGTGTAGGGGTATTTTTATCATTAAACTTTATTTTTTAATATTTAGAGATGTAGATAGCCAATCTGAGGTGGATGGAGATAGCTTCACCCTAACATGTTTAGTTCACATCCTAATTTATTAAACTGTAGATATATCATCGGGTATTTTTCCATATCTTTGCTCTTTTTCCACAAAATGAAATTATTAAAATTAATTGTTACAATTGGTCAAAAACGGCATCGCAAATTCTCAATACTTTGATCTATGAGATTTTCATTTGAGGGCGAAGAGCCAAACATCACACATACATGAATATGAATATGAATATGATGGAGTCAGTCTCCGGTCTACACAGTCATGCTCGTCGCTATAAGAAGAGCCATCCTCACCTAATTCTTTTTTATTTTATTTTATTGTCTCTCTCCCTGTCACACACATACACACACGAATTATATACTATGCGAGAAATACTATTTTTTATTTTAGTATTACTAGTGTGTATGATCCGTGCGCTGCACGGGTATACATCTCATTTTTTTAATTTAATTTGTAATTATTTTGTTTTTAAAATATTATGTGTGTGTATATATATATTTATATATATATATATATATTGTAGTTGTTTATAATTATCTAATTGTTAACCAAAAATCTAATTGTTACATTTAAATAAAATGAGAAAAGAATAAATAGGGGATCTATCCGTATGTGGGAATCCTTGTCGGAGACGTCCCAATTTGGACTTGCAGCAAGTGGGGGATTTTTCCTTGTGGGGATTGGGAAAAAACCCCTTTGCAATCAATTTTGGGGACATGAATGGGAAAAATTGGTGAAATATAACCAATATTTGAAGCATATATTGACACAAATCATTGTTTGATAAAGAACTGAAGATTGTTATATTGCTCTAGCTACACCTAACTTCCTTCCAAGTCTTAGACATATATATTGCTTTGGCAGTATAAACTTCATGCATCAACAATTGAAAAACTTAGAAAATTAGATCTTGCATCGGCTCGAAATCATTTATTCCAACTACATATACTCCATATTTGGTAATCTATCTTGTCATTTTCTATGTCTACATATAGTCTCTATGTAACATGGTTTGAAGTCTTACACAATGAAACATAAAACTTGGAAGATCATCTTTCCAAGAACAATAGCATTGTCTTCAATAACTCCAGCAACATCGTGTTGAGGATAGTCAACTTGTAGAGTTGGTGGTTGATGACGCATCAACAAATCCATATTAATCTCAACAACATTTATCTTTGATTTCTTGCCAACTTTATAAAATAGTAACATCTGCAAAGTTAAAAACATTCATTAAAAATCTCTTTTAAATCACTAATTACTCAAATAGTGGAATTAGTAATTTTGGGGAGTCCGTTGGAGCACCGGGAGAAACACCGAGCTATCCAATGAACCGGACCGCTAAGAGACTTGGACACCACATCTCCACCCAAAACCTTAAGGTATTAGGTATATGGGTCTCCTCTCTTATATGTCCTTCATCTAGCTCATTCCTAGCCGATGTGAGACTAACCACTCACACTTGAATTCTCAACAATCTCCCCCCTCAAGTGTCAGTCACCCACATGGCTAGCCTGTGATCCAAACTAGGATCCCGCTCACCGCTCCCCCCATCGAGCCAAACCATGGCTCTGATACCACTTGTTGGGGAGACCGAGGGAGACACCACATCTCCACCCAAAACCTTAAGGTATTAGGTATATGGGTCCCCTCTCTTATATGTCATTCATAGCTAGCCGCTCCCCCACAAAGCCGAACCTGGGCTCTGATACCACTTGTTGGGGAGTCCGGGGAGCACGGGGAGAAACACTGAGCTATCCAATGAACCGGACCGCTAAGAGACTTGGACACCACATCTCCACCCAAAACCTTAAGGTATTAGGTAAATGGGTCCCCTCTCTTATATGTCATTCATATAGCTCATTCCTAGTCGATGTGGGACTAACCACTCACACTTGAATTTTCAACAAGTAACACTAAAAACATTCAAGGTGTGGTTACAATCTCATATAAAGAAGTGGAATGTTTAACTTAAAATTAGCACTGACCCTTAATTTTGCATTAGCTCTAAGAGTACATTATGCAGATTATACGTCAATACACGATAATGTTTAACTTGATATGAAATAGAAATATCTTCACGGTGTCGATGAAACAATTCCATAGATATGTGCCATAACAACGTAAGAGCACTCCTGAAAAAAACAATTATCAAGGGTTATTCGATTTTACGCTTTAATATTACGGACAATTCACATTTTGAAGCAAACAAAAGAATGCTGCTTCACCTGCAAAAATCAATGACTTAAAATAAGAAATCAGTCTTCTACAACCAGATGAAGTTACCATTTCACATGCTAAATAAGTTTATGGCAATCTGTTTCTGTTTTTTGAATTGTCCAATTCTGTTTTACAATATTGAATTGGATCCCTTGATTTTGGGTGGTATTAATTACCATGAAGCAAGTCTTCGTTTGTATGGCCTAGTCAGCAAATAAATGCCATAAATATTCATTATTCTCCTTTCCTAAGATGAAGCAACGAAATTATGACCTGATTTTCCTTTTTAGGCAGTTATTATGTAACGTATACAGGACACTATGCGTAATTCAGAATATTCCCTTTTTTTTTGGAGGAGCGCTTACGTGTGTGCCAAACATACACTTATTGATGATGTGTAATTACGTCATCAAAGACGTAATTTTTCCTGTCTACTTACGTGTAGGTGCTATGTGTGTGCGGTTTATTATTATAAAGATTGCGCATGAATCAGCCAGTGGTATACTTGTTACTATGTTAGTGTGGTCTTCCATCTATCTACCAACTCTCTCTCTCTCTCTCTCTCTACATCTCTCTATATATAGATCCACACACCACAACTTTCTCACACACCACATCGAATCTACCCCTTTAGCCTAATTCCTTGTGTTGGCTATATATGTACTCACCATCAGTCATCTTTAATTTCTTTTCTTCGTTGCAATATCAATGGCCACAGTTGACGAGATCCGTAAGGCACAGAGGGCAGAAGGCCCTGCCACTGTCTTGGTAATTGGCACTGCAACTCCTCCGAACTGTGTGCTGCAGAGTGAATATCCCGACTTCTATTTCCGTATCACAAATAGTGAACACAAGACTGAGCTCAAAGAAAAATTCAAGCGCATGTGTGACAATCAAATCAATGATTAAGAAGCAATATATGCATTTGACAGAAGAGATCTTGAAAGAGAATCCCAACATCTGTGAGTACATGGCACCTTCATTGGATGCTAGACAAGACATGGTTGTTGTGGAAGTTCCAAAGTTAGGAAAAGAGGCTGCAACAAAGGCCATCAAGGAATGGGGTCAACCCAAGTCCAAGATCACTCACTTTATCGTTTGCACCACAAGTGGTGTGGACATGCCTGGTGCTGACTACCAGCTAACAAAACTGCTAGGTCTTCGCCCATATATGAAGCGTTACATGATGTACCAACAAGGTTGTTTCGCCGATGGCACGGTGCTTCGATTGGCCAAAGACTTGGCTGAAAACAACAAAGGTGCTCGTGTTTTGGTGGTGTGTTCAGAGATCACTGCAGTTACTTTTCGTGGCCCCACAGATACTCACCTTGATAGTCTTGTCGGACAAGCATTGTTTGGAGATGGTGCTGCAGCTGTTATAGTTGGTTCTGACCCAATTCAAGAGGTTGAGAAGCCTTTGTTTGAATTGGTATGGACAGCACAAACAATCCTTCCCGACAGCGAAGGAGCCATAGATGGTCACCTTCGTGAAGTCGGGCTGACATTCCATCTCCTCAAAGATGTTCCCGGGATTATCTCAAATAATATTGAGAAAGCTCTTGTCGAGGCCTTTCAACCCTTGGGTATCTCCGACTATAACTCTATCTTTTGGATTGCACACCCCGGTGGACCAGCAATTTTGGATCAAGTTGAAGCCAAATTAAGCTTACAACCTGAAAAAATGCAAGCCACTAGGCATGTACTTAGCGAGTATGGTAACATGTCAAGAGCCTGTGTCTTGTTCATCTTGGACGAAATGCGGAGGAAATCAAAAGAAAATGGAATTGCCACAACAGGTGAAGGACTTGAATGGGGTGTGCTTTTTGGTTTTGTACCTGGACTTACAGTTGAAACTGTTGTGCTTCTTCGTAGTGTACGTGGCGATCTAAATACTCTCATATTTTACTAAGGCCGCAAATTCTACCCAAGAAAAAATTGTATTCTTTTCTTCTTTATTTCTTTGTGTTGATACTCCTTTGATCATTCTTCCTATATGTTTGTTTCTTTTACTTTATGAGTATGTTTATCGCTATCACTATATATGTTAACCTTTACTATATAAGGTGTAATTCTTAGGCAAATTTGTAATAGAGTCAGGTATTTGTTTAGATCTGTATGAATAAAAAGCAGACTTGTATTTTTATATATATTCTTCTTCGTTTATCAATTTAATGAGTCATAGCACCATTTAAATTTATTTGCGATTTGGAATTTCAGATTTTAAAGTTGCAAAAGACATTTGTCAAATTGTCATCCTTCAAGAGTTTGATATGACATAATCTTGCTCTGTATAATTTTTCATGCAAGCTATATGTAGCAGCACCTCATGTGTAATTAAGGAATTGTACAATTACAATCTTTAGTAATTGGATTGAAAAACCTCAAGTTCTTCCCACAGGGACTTCAATTGAGCATAATAGGTAGAAACAGCAAGACTACCTTGGTGAAAGCGACACATTTTCTGTTGAAGGTCATAACCTTTTGAGATGTTTTCTTGAGAAAATCTATACACAATATCATTTGAATTGGAATGCTGGAGCAAAGCATTCTATACTTTGTTTTTGAGTTTAAACGAAGAAACATTACATATTATTGTAGATATAATTTCATTACATATTATTTTTTATGGGAAACATTGCATGTCATCAAATTTTTTTTTTTTATGAACAAAAAGATTTTATTAAAAAAAGAGAAAAAAAGAAGAAGATGAGGGGGAATTAGACCAAAATCCAAAGCAAGAAATAAATTAATCTCAAAGCTGGAAAAGATAATCCTAAGCTAAAGACCCCTAAATTTTTATTAAAAAGAGAAAAAAAAAAAGGGGAAAAAAAGACAAAAAGAGACCAATGGGGCAATTCCAACACATACGACCGAATCAAACCCCTCTCTCTCTCTCAAGGCAAGAAATTAATCTCAAAGCAATAAAAGGGAATCCTAAGCTAAAGACCTCGTAAACAAACCATGCTAACGAAAAATAATAAAAATAAATAAATAAAAGGACTCAAATACAAACCAGATCAAAAGGAGCCAGAGACATAATTTGCCTTTGAACGAGTATTGTTTCCAACGACCAAATTCTTTTTATGCCCCCATTTCTTCTTTTGGGTCTTGGGCACAACCGGTTCAAAGTAATCACACTGCGCAGTTGTGCCATGGGAATCGGAAGATATAGGATCACCAACATCTTCTGACATCTCACCCCCAAAGCTTTCCTTAAATTCTTATGTCTAATGCTACTACTGGATTAGAAGTACCAACAGACTCTAAGGCAGTAAACGATATTTGGGTTGTGGACACCGTTTGTTTGAAAGTAACATTATGCGCCACAGATTCATGAGTATTAGAATCAACCTCACCACCTGATATAGTCATCAAACTAATTATTTTATATACTTTATCTTTATAATGTCTCTGTTTGTTATAAATGAATATTAAACTTTTGAGTCCAAACAAGGATACATAACATGTCAGTATAATTCCATTATTTTTAAGTTGACTAGAAAATATTATGTTTTGCCGACTTACGGCTCATACATAGTCCCCATCACAAATTTTGAAAATGCATCGCAGTAGTTTCTTTATTTCTAGCTATATACTTCATGTTGCACAAAAAAAACGTAAAAGTAAAATTTTGTTTTTCATCCCTACAAATTTACGTTTTATCTAGTTTGGTCTCTATAATATGTACAATGTTTGATTTTAGTCACTCAAATATGAGCGGATAAAATGACTAAAATCAAATGTTTTATATATTACAGAAATCTAACTAAATAAAACGTATAACTGCTGGGACGAAAAACAAAATAGTTTTATTTTTATGGAGAGACGAAATTGGATCAAAAATATATTTGTAAAATCAAAAAAATAAAATTTTATTTTACAATGACTAAACTAAATCAAACTTATATTTGAAAGAACTAATTAAACATATATTTAAACCTTGAATTTTTTACTTATGAAAAGTTTAACATGTTTACTTCACATCCTAAATTTTTAAAGGAAAAAACTTCGGTGTTCTCTAATCATACAATGAAACGTAGATTATTATTTATAATTATTAATCTTTTAATTATTTATTATAAAAGTTGTACATGTGTGTCATGGTGTGATTGGAAAATAGCAGCAATCACCTTTATGAAACCACACCTAATTTTTTTTAATTGAAGATATCATCGGTGTTTTTTTCTATATCTGTTGTTGTCGTCAATCTCTTAGGTCCTGGCCGTGGGATCGGCCAGAGGTTTGGACAGTCTTTGATTCCTCGTTTCTTCAAGCAATTGCGCTAAGGAGGGAACTCTGCTCCTCAACTGTGGGTTTCCTGACTCCTCTAGAAAGGGTCAGGCAAGGTGAGAGGGAGACCGAGTGTTGGATTACTACTGGCTAATGCATAAAGTAAAAAATAAAGGATAAAAAATGCGATAAAGGAAAAATAAATTGAAATAAACGTAGAGTTTGATTGATTGGATGTAACTCCCCACCTTCCCACTAGCACGATTAGTGGGGTAAGTGCTCGTTGCCCCGTGTTTTTCGGTCTCGCTGATCTTCTGCTTGAACTTCAACCGGTCCCACGTTCTATCTTCGTGTCGCGTCTTGCCTTCCAAGCAACGTCCGTCTTGCCTCGGCCATTCGGTGGCTCGGTCGCACTAGCCCCTTTAGGTAATAGCTTAGGCACCCAAGCCACCTGGGCCTTGGCACTCTATAGGTTGGGGCTGTTACTTTCCCTCGGCTTAGCTCATTGGTCCTCGGGCGTAACTCTCCCTCGAGGAGCTTCTGTCGTTTGATGTGCCCCGAGGACCTCTCTTGACTTCACTCTGTCTGGCAAATCCCTTTCTTCAACTTGTCATATGACTTGCCTTCACACCAAAATTTCTCTTTTCTCCTTGGCCCACGACTTAATTATTTTTTGGTGTTAACAATATCTTTCTTTTTCCACAATATGAAATTATTAAAATAAATGGTTATACTTGGTCAAAAACGGCATCGAAAAATCGCAATACTTTGATCTATGAGATTGAGGGCGAATGGGACCAAACCAAACGAAACATAAACATGAGGCCACTTACATTACATACATGCATAAGTCTTCGGTCTACGCAGTCAAGCGCGCGCAGCTATATGAGATTAAGAGCCATCCTCACCTAACTCTATCTTTTTTAGTCTCTCATGTGAGGCAGTCAATATTATTTTTTTATTTTAGTATTATTATGCATGAGTCAGCCAGTGGTATACTGTGTGGTTTTCCATCTACCCACTGTCTCTCTCTCTCTCTATACATCTCTATATATAAAGATCCACACAACACAACCTTCTCACACACGATCCCTTTAACCTAATTCCTTGTTTTAGCTATATACGTACTCACCATCAATCATCTTTAAGTTCTTTTCTTAGTTGCAATATCAATGGCTACAGTTGATGAGATCCGCAAGGCACAAAGGGCAGAAGGCCCTGCCACTGTCTTGGCAATTGGCACTGCAACTCCTCCAAACTGCGTGCTGCAGAGTGAATATCCCGACTTCTATTTTCGTATCACAAACAGTGAACACAAGATTGAGCTCAAAGAAAAATTCAAGCGCATGTGTGACAAATCAACAATTAAGAAGCGATACATGCATTTGACAGAAGAGATCCTGAAAGAGAATCCCAATATCTGCGAGTATATGGCACCTTCATTGGATGCTAGACAAGACATGGTTGTTGTGGAAGTTCCAAAGTTGGGAAAAGAGGCAGCTACAAAGGCCATCAAGGAATGGGGTCAACCCAAGTCCAAGATCACTCACCTCATCGTTTGCACCACAAGTGGTGTGGACATGCCTGGTGCTGATTACCAGCTAACAAAGTTGTTAGGTCTTCGCCCATATGTGAAGCGTTACATGATGTACCAACAAGGTTGTTTCGCCGGTGGCACGGTGCTTCGGTTGGCCAAAGACTTGGCCGAAAACAACAAAGGTGCTCGTGTTTTGGTGGTGTGTTCAGAGATAACCGCAGTTACTTTTCGTGGTCCCACAGATACTCACCTTGATAGTCTTGTCGGACAGGCATTGTTTGGAGATGGTGCAGCAGCTGTTATAGTTGGTTCAGACCCAATTCTAGAGGTTGAGAAGCCTTTGTTTGAATTGGTATGGACAGCACAAACAATTCTTCCCGACAGCGAAGGAGCCATCGATGGACACCTTCGTGAAGTCGGGCTGACATTTCATCTCCTCAAGGATGTCCCCGGGCTTATCTCAAAGAACATTGAGAAAGCTCTTGTCGAGGCCTTTCAACCCTTGGGTATCTCTGACTATAACTCCATCTTTTGGATTGCACACCCTGGTGGACCAGCAATTTTGGACCAGGTTGAAGCTAAATTAGGCTTACAACCTGAGAAAATGCAAGCCACTAGGCATGTACTTAGTGAATATGGTAACATGTCAAGCGCTTGTGTGTTGTTTATCTTGGACGAAATGAGGAGGAAATCAAAAGAAAGTGGACTTGCCACAACAGGAGAAGGACTTGAATGGGGTGTGCTTTTTGGTTTTGGACCTGGACTTACAGTTGAGACCGTTGTGCTTCGTAGTGTGGCTATCTAAATACTCTCATATATTTTACTAAGGCCACAAATCCTACTCAAAAGAAAATGTATTCTTTTCTTCTTTGTTTCTCTGTGTTGATACTCCTTTGATTATTCTTCATACATGTATGTTTCTTTTACTTTATGATTATGTTATCACTATATATGTTAACTAAGCTGTAATTCTTAGGCAAATTTATCTGTAATAGAGTCAAGTACTTGTTTAGATCTACATGAATAAACAGAACACTTGTATTATTATATTCTTCTTCACTTTGGTTGTAAATTATTGTTTTAATAAGTTATAACACCATCTACACTTATATTATTATATTCTTCTTCTCTTGATGATCATGAGATGTCTTCTTGAGAAAATTTAAAAGCAAGATCTTTCTATGTTTTTTCATGATATAGATTTCGCAATATCATTTGAATTGGAATGCTGGAGCAAAGTCATGTTACATCAGACCCAGAGCTTATAAAGAGGATTTGAAACTAGAGATTGATTGAATATGCGATTGACAAACTTCATCTGGTTCTTAGAAATCTACGCAACCTTCATGGACTGAGCCACCGGCCCAATCCTGACGATGGGCCAAGATCGGCCCAAATAGTTGTGCATCGCTCTAGAGAGCGCTCGAAACGCACTTAAGTGTTGACCAAAAAAAAGAAACGCATGCACTTAAGTGACTCTCGACGGTTGAGATCGATTCGTCGAATTCAAGCTGGCCCGCATCACCTTGCTCTATAAATACGAGTTGATTTACCCCCAACAGCTTGAGACAAATTAGTTTCTCACTATTTCAAAACTAAGAAATTAGTCATTGATATTAGATGGGCAGAATGACCAACTTATCATTGTTTTAAAAATGACGGGACTAATTTGTCCTAGAAAACTATCCTGAACCAACTTGTGTTATAAAAAATTGTTGGGGATTAAAATACCATTGAGGCAGGAGGTATAATTTCCGGATTTGAATTGAGTTGCTTTAGCCTTTGGTACCTTTAGTAACTTAAAACTTATTTACGAGGGAGAAAGACATAGACAAAATAAGATATAATGATAGATAAAATAATTTTTCGCACATTTTTTTATGTTCCCGCTAGAAAGCACCGTTTTGAATTGTATGATATTATTTTTCGCTGCACCGCCACAACACATTGCTGAGTGATGATGCCGCTGCCGCACAAGACAGTGCCAAACACATCAACGGTGGTGAATAGGGCTGGGCTACCTTTTTTTCTGATAAGTAGAGATGATAATATTAATAGCCAAATAGTTCAGCATCATTGACACACACTCCCCCCCCACCTTTTATGAAGGGTTTGAGAGGGCGTCCAATCATATGTGCTAAAACTACTGGGATTAAAGTACACCAAGTTTAATACAATATAGAGCGCGTGAGGATTAGCACACTATAGACCAAGTGATAGCCAATCCACCAACACCTAAAAAATAAAAGTAGAATAAACATACACCTACTAATACAAGAGATATACTAATCTAAAGGGAGAAAACAAAACAAAATAAAAACACTCCATGATGGAAGTAAAACACCCTGGAAATCCAAGAAGTCTTCTCTCCATGAAATTGTAGCACTTGCTCCACACACAGAATTTGAAGGCTCAACATCAGGCATATGGTTGTTGTACACCCTTATGATATATGTCATATATTAACTTTGCATCAGCAACATATAAGCTAGAATGTAACGCAATATAACAGCATGACAAAACTCCTGTAGCATGAAAAACGGTATCTGATCTCTCCAACGAAAACTCCATGTAAGGCCAGCCTACACATATGATGTTAAATGCTTGACATGCAGGACTAGACTGGCTCATCTTGCATCTGTAGACACATTAAATGAAAGCTTTCCAAAAGACACAACAAAGCTGCCAATGGGGAAATTCCAAGATCCAACACCTATCAATGTTGACAGCTACATGATAAATGCGAGTAAATCTCCTAGTTACCAAAACTATTCAAAGCCGACGGTGGCAATGACTGCACTAGAATGCGAAGCAGCTGGAATCGGATCCAGACCTTCCTATTAGTAGCATCAACCTGTCACCTAATGCCCAAAATAAACACAAGCCACACCGCATGTTCCAAGGCAGACCAGATTCAAATCTTTTAAGTAGAAATCTAGAGCTTAAGGTGTTCCCACAAACACAATCAGCTGGTAAAATCACATGAGAGCACCAGCACCGATGATGAGAAGCACCACACAAATTGATAGAGGATCAATCCTTTGGAAGGAAGACAACCACCTGCACAAGAAGGCAAGACACCAACAAAAACAAGCAAGCACAATAAATGGATAATAAAGACAAAGAAACATAAGAGGAGAGTAAAGATATCGGCGTGACTTCCTCAAAAAGCGCTTGCAGATGAAGAAACAAGCCAATCACATGGAGAACAACTAGCCATGAACCATACCAAATAGACAACACCCTTCAGACCAAGACACGCCAAGAATTCTGAATCTTTCAACCAAAAAAGCCGGGCAGAATTAAGATTAAGGACAGCCACCAGGGCGGCATATATCGCTCTCCACCGGGTACCATCTGACCCCAAGAGCCTTCGCAAGATGCACCTTCTTTAGCAAGACTATCGGCAATCTCATTTGACTCTCTAGTTTTATGGACGAAGTTAATATTCCTCAAGATCCGTTGAAAGGTTTTCAACTTGTTGCTGTGGAAACGAAGGTTCCATGGGCACATAGACTTTACCCAAGAGAGTGCTACTTTAGAGTCTGATTCCACGATTAGTCTCCTCTCCTTTAACCATACTTTATCTAAGGATAGTTCAAGGGCTTTGACTATTGCTAAGAATTCCGCCTCATTAGAGTCCCTGATGCCAACAAAGGAGGCGAACTTAGCAAGAATTTGACCTTTATCATCACGTAACACGCCACCAATGCCCCCCGGTCCTGGTTTCCCTTTCGCTGGTCCATCAACATTCCATTTCCATGATTTCGGTGGTGGCAACTCCCAACTAGATTTTGCACAAGGCTGGGTTTTTTTTTTTGCCATGAAGACACTCCTTCTAGGTATAAAACCAATTCTCTTGGGTTGTAAGGGCATTCCTTTTCCCACCCTTTCATCCAAAACCCCCGTCTTAACTTTATTTGGTAGAGCTCATGATCCCAATCTATTTTTGCATTGTCAAAAACCACTCTATTTCTTACGTTCCAGATGGACCAAAAGACTACATGGTGTAGCGATATCCAGAGCTTTTTACGGAAGGTTCCTTCAATTGCCCCACACCACACATCTATCCATTGATCGCAGAAGTTGGTGATAGGGATTTGGACCTTCCACCAACCCATAACCCCTGCCCAAACCCTCCACGTGTACTGACAATGTAGAAAAAGATGTTCGACAGTTTCAACCTCCATATTGCACAAGGGGCAAGTAGATTCACTATCAGATATTAGGTTGATCTTCCTGAGCCTACTCCTGGTATTTAGTTTGCCTTGTAATATGAACCACACAAGTAGCTCTGCTCTAGGAGGCACAAGACCTTTCCAAATTACTTTTCTGTTGGAGCATGCATTATCCTCACTCCACCATGCTTTAACGAAGGATTTCACAATGAATTCACCTTTTAAGTTGAAGTGCCACCAAGATTTGTCTTTAGTGAACTTGGAAAGGTGGACCTCTTTCAGATCATCCATTAGCACTTCAATTTGCTCAGCTTCCCATTGGAATAGTCTGCTACGCCAGACTAGGTTCCATTGCCATTGAAGGCCATCCCAAAAACCCATATTTGCAATTGTTTCCTTCTGTTGTAGGGAGACTAAGTACGGTCGTGGGAATTTAAATCTCAACGGAGGGTTCCCCAACCATGTTTCTTGCCAGAATTTAGTTTCTCTCCCATCTCCCATCTTTTTACGCTAACCATTAGCTATCACTTTTTTAATTTTGTCATCCCAGGTTGACACATTTGAAATGTTTCTCCGGAGGCTACCTTTGATCCCTTGGCCTTGCAGATTGATAATTGCTTCATCATGCTTTAGATTATGTATGGAGCACATGGTCCGCTTCCACAAGGGATTCCCTTCATCTGAAGGCTGGGCTACCTCAAATTCCTATTCTATCTTTCTTCTTTTTCCACCTAATAATCTAATATTAATACTACCACGATTTGATAACATGAGTGGCTCACACTTGGTCAAATGGGGGCGAGAGCGGGCCAAATATTGGCCATTGAAAAAAAATCATTTTTTTCCTTCTTATCATTCCACCTCTTGACCAAGGGAAAAAAGAAAAAACTTTTTTGACCAAAAAAAAAGAATAAACTTTTCCACGTCAAATAAATACAACACTAAAGAAATCATGTCTGATGTCCAAAATATAAAGAAATCTTAATTAATTATATTTCATACAATTTAATCATTCATAAAACAACCTTCAGTCAATTTATTCCATGGAGTAAGTTCCAATGAAGGATAGTTTAGGAAATGACATTATATTATATTTATATTAACAAAAATTAAGTGAGATTAACTAATTTTAGTAAAATATGTGAGATAGTTTTTTCCCTTGATATTTGAGAGCCAAGGGAGTACCTTAAGCTCTAATGAAACACCAATTCGTTGACTAAAAAAATATGTTTTCTCTTGGTCAACATAGTCATGCGCAACGATTTAACTTAAGAGCCAATCTTACCTATTATTATTGCACAAACCGGCGGCTATTGTAGAATACTTGTTTGGTCGTTGAAAGAGAGTGGTGTGGTCTTCCATTCACTATCTCTATTCTCTTCCACTTTGGCTTCTACACATAACACAGTGACACACATTATCTATAAATATCCACACTCATTCACCACCAGTTTCTCACACACAACACAACATCGCATCTACCCTTTAACCATTCATTCCATTTGCTTTGCAAGCACCTAAATCTTTTCTCTTCATCCCATTTTCTTCCTTAACAAGATGGTGAGCGTTGATGAGATCCGCAAGGCACAGAGGGCAGAAGGCCCCGCCACTGTCTTGGCAATTGGCACTGCAACTCCTCCAAACTGCGTGCTGCAGAGTGAATATCCCGACTTCTATTTCCGCATCACAAACAGTGAACACAAAACTGAGCTCAAAGAAAAATTCAAGCGCATGTGTGAAAAATCAACGATTAAGAAACGATACATGCATTTGACAGAAGAGATCCTCAAAGAGAATCCCAATATCTGTGAGTATATGGCACCTTCATTGGATGCAAGACAAGACATGGTTGTTGTGGAAGTTCCAAAGCTAGGAAAAGAGGCAGCAACTAAGGCCATCAAGGAATGGGGTCAACCCAAGTCCAAGATCACTCACCTCATCGTTTGCACCACAAGTGGTGTCGACATGCCTGGTGCTGACTACCAGCTCACAAAGTTGTTAGGCCTTCGCCCATATGTGAAGCGTTACATGATGTACCAGCAAGGTTGTTTCGCTGGTGGGACGGTGCTTCGTTTGGCCAAAGACTTGGCTGAAAATAACAAAGGCGCTCGTGTTTTGGTGGTGTGCTCAGAGATCACCGCTGTTACTTTCCGTGGCCCCACCGACACTCATCTTGATAGTCTTGTGGGACAAGCATTGTTTGGAGATGGTGCAGCAGCTGTTATAGTTGGTTCAGACCCAATTCCAGAGGTTGAGAAGCCTTTGTTTGAATTGGTATGGACAGCACAAACAATCCTTCCCGACAGCGAAGGAGCCATCGATGGTCACCTTCGCGAAGTCGGGCTGACATTCCATCTCCTCAAGGATGTTCCTGGGCTTATCTCAAAGAACATTGAGAAAGCTCTTGTTGAGGCCTTTCAGCCATTGGGTATATCTGACTATAACTCCATCTTTTGGATTGCACACCCCGGTGGACCAGCAATTTTGGACCAGGTTGAAGCCAAATTAGGCTTAAAGCCTGAAAAAATGCAAGCCACCAGACATGTACTTAGTGAGTATGGTAACATGTCAAGTGCCTGTGTGTTATTCATTTTGGATGAAATGAGGAGGAAATCAAAAGAAGACAAGCTTGCCACAACAGGTGAGGGACTTGAATGGGGTGTGCTTTTCGGTTTTGGACCTGGACTCACTGTTGAGACTGTTGTGCTTCGTAGTGTGTCTATCTAAATCCTATCATGTTTTACTTTGTCCACAAATCCTTAATTTTCACCTAATGCTCTTTTCTTTTTCACACAAAAATGTGTATTCTTTCTTTCTTTTCTCTTGATGTACTTACTGTTCACACTTTTCCTTATACCATATAATTGCTTATCACTGAAATTAAAACATTTATGTGCAAGCTGTTATTCCGAGCCAATTTGATTAATCATAGTTTTTTCTTATATAGTAATTGGATTGAATTGTTATGAGAAATCATAAAATATCAAAGGCCGCAAATACAAAACAGGGATGTATTTAATATAAGAGGATTATTTTTGTGAGGATAAAAGGAGTATAATAACCAAATAACCATATATATAATCTGTAATAATCAAAAGTTATTTAATTATCGTATAACTGTTTCAAAAAAAATCAGGACTACTTAAAAAGATGTGACGAAATTTTATGGTAAAGATTTGCAATTAATGATTAGATTTTATGGTGAAGATTCATTTTTCTCATTTTCCTATAAAAATAAAAATAAACCTCTCACTTTGGCGGAAGCATCTGCTTTTGGATAGCAGGTGAGACTAACATATTTGATAAGTGGGTGACGATTATAGTGTTTGGTAAGCACGAGCTTTCTGAAACACTACATGAAGTAGCATTTTAGTAGATAGCATGTCGCGTATAGCGTCTCACATTTTTTAGTGTCGCTTTTTCTTCGTTACCTTTTGCGGGATTCGAACTGAGAGTTAAATAGTTGAACTCCAAAGTCCAAACCAGCCAACCATCAGGAAACTCTTTGCTCATTAAACATTTTTTTTTGTTACCATGTTATTAGTGGGCAGTTTCCACCGGCTTTGCCGATGACTAATCTACGTCGGGGAACCTGGCTTGCCACGTGTATACCCGGCTTTGCCAGTCCATGTGGTTCTCCCCTCCCAACAGAGTTTTTGTCACTCCCAAGATTTGAACCTGTGTGGTTCCTCATTAAACATTTTGTCATCACTAAATAATTTAATCAATAATTAACACTACTAGAAAAACGAAAATTAGAGAGGGAAAAAATGATATAAATATCATTTTATGTCACTTTGCATTTATCAGCTATTTTAACAGTTAGTTTTATTTTTTGGTAAACCAATGTATCATCCATGGTGATTATGGAGACTAATCCTTCGAGGTATCAGAGATCTAACGGGTTAATATCTCCCGACGAATATTTTTCCATACGCATCAGTCAAGTATAGATAGTTTAAGAGGCTAGTTTTACCTATATAGACAACTAGTATGAAACCCGTGCTACGCACGGGAAGAAAATTTTGTATATATTTTTCATTAAAAATATTCATAAAGAAAATATTGATATAAGTTAAATTTGTTTATGATTTTTTGAATTTGGTATAACACAGTAATTTATAGTGGAACAATTAATATAAAAAATATAATAAAATGTTATTTATTTACATTAAACTATCAAATGAACCTAGGGGGTGTGGTTGAGCGGTTGTGGCTCATTCTTCCTTAACCAAGTGTCGAGAGTTCGATCATCGCCTTGAGTACAAAACAACTTTAAGTCCCTGGGCCAGTTGTCCTACCCTTCGAGGTGCTTTCAATCCAGCGAGGGGATTAGTCATTGCGTTTGGCGGTGGATACCCTGGTCTCGAACAAAAAATGAAACTATCAAATGGTATTTGAGAAAATAATTTAAGAAAAATATAATTTATATTAGGTTATGAAATGTAGTCTATAGTAATTTTTATTTTAGTATAATATGATAAGTATATTTAATAAATTTATAAGTTCAAAATTAACTAATAAAATAGAATTATTATGAAAAGATATAAATATTGTTTCAGTTCATTTTTGTTTGATCCAATGTACGGGTAACACCTTTCGTATTATCTCATCAATCGATATTTTACCCGAGAAGATGTAAATTATAATATGAATTACAATATTATATTATTCCTGTTCTTTTGTTTTAGGGTAAACTAGGTATTCTATACGCGCAAGTGGAGAGATTAAACTTCTCAAGTTCGGTAGGACCATGATGGGATGCAAAGCTCTTCCTCAAGACATTAAACTTCGCAAAAATTTAAAGTACTTATATTAGATAATAATATATGAATTTGGTTTATTTTTTAAAATATATTAATATCAAATGTTTTTAAGAAATAATTTTTGGATTGTGTGTATAACTTATAACAAATATTAATGAAAAAATAAACGTATATCAAATATTGTTATTAATTAAATTGTTTTTGATACCTTTTGATTTTAAAAAGGTTTAAATATGTTTTAGGTGCCTGCAAAATTTTTTGTTTTAAAAAGGTCACTGCAAAAACAACTTGTCTTAAAACAGTCATTTTGTTAGTCAAACGTTACGAAAAACATAGTTGACTAACCGAAATCTGATGTGTAATTTTATTTTTCCATTTTTAATTTTTAAAAAACTGATTTGGCTATCCATTTGATGATGTGTTATTCTCTTCTTCCTCTTTCTCTTCTATCAAAAGCCATCGAAATGGAGAGAAGCTTCATCCTCCCTCCCATGGCCTCCACCCAGCTTCTTGTTCGCGCAACGTCTACTGCCTCCGCCCACATTTGGCCAAAATAATAAGATATTTTCCATCCTTGCATCTTTGTCTTTGTTTCTATTTAATTAGATTTCAAAAAGAAAACACATTGAGAAACGACCGCCAGTTCAAAATCATTTTCCAGCCTACTTCGGCCGCTCTCACTCTTCCAAGGCCACTACCATGTTCACCTCCTTCTCCTCTATAATATTTGTCAGTAAACCATGCGAAACTTTAGATTAACACAAATTTGTAGATCAGCTCTCTTTTGATAGTGGCTTGGTTATGGACACCCCGAGAAGAGGAAAAAGTATGCAGAGGTGAATCGCAAAACTTATGTTAGAGTTGAATAAATCCTAATATAGTTTGTTTGTGATAGACGTTGTGCTGTCCATCAACACCATCATCACTTTGGTGAAAGGTGTTTTTCCTCTGTTCAAAGTAGCAACATGGGACATACGAATTACTATAACAACTTTTAAATCAAAATTTTGTACCCAGGAACAACACCAGAAATTATGACGTGGTTAGAATACATGATAAAGAAATATGCACACAAATGTATTTCTTTGTATTTTCGTTGAGATTATTTCTCTGTAATTTTTGTTGTGGAGTGCAGATTTGTTTGATGAGTGCAAAAGTTCAGATATGCTCCTTTATATTGGTGCGTTGTAGTGAATTAGTGTTTTGAAATGTTATTAATGATTTTTAAATTTGAATTTAAAATTTTGAATATGAAATTAATGGTAAAAATAAAAACGGAAATTAAATTAAACTCATAATTCATTGGCATAAAAACCTTCCAAATTTGTTAGAGATTTGTTCTTTACAGATAACAAATTTTTAAAACTTCGAATTGTTAAATAATTTTGATTTAAAATATCAACACCATCATCTCCTTGGTGAAAAATGTTTTTTGCTTTGTTCAAAGTAGCAACACCAGACAATGATTGAATCGTGCCAGTATTGGATTTCACAATTACCTATTAGTATGCCTAAAGACCACGATGTTCCTCCTTCCAAGTAAGCCACTCATTACTATTGATCAAATTATTTCACTGAGAAATTGATATCATGTTTTTGATTAATATATCAAATACTTGCTGCCCAACACCAAATAAACACTTTTTACTGAAAACTAAGTCAAAAGAATCAACTTCATTACCCTGCAGATTTTACAACTATGTTCAGCGTCATTCACACCAGAGTAATGTAAAATGTGATTGTACGTGTTAAATTCTTAATATAATTCTATTGACATCATTGATAATGATGAACAATGAAAATAAATACATTAAAATGAGCAATAAGATCCATTATATAATGAGTACATCTAAATTGGTTGTAAATCATCGTACAATAGTATACACTTTGGCAGAATGCAAAATGAATCTATAGGTTGTCAAATACCTCATGGTATATGACACTTTGGGTCGAGTGCCATACAGGTATTTCATCATACAAAATCAATATAAGTATTAGTATTGCATACTTTAGTATAACTCGACTAACGTTAGAACAAAGATTATACTAACACATGCTCAATTCTCACCAACCAAATAATCAGAATTAAAACCACTGTCAAATAAAATCGCAGGATTGATAAATTGAGAAATCATCCAAGGAATAGGAGAGTCATTGCCACGTCTAACATTTGTGTAAATTGTAAGTTTATCTTGTACTGATGAGTGATGAGTGGATGCACGAAATCCACCCACAAGATAAACTGTAAGTTTATCTTGTACTATAGACCAGTTCCTCCTTCTTGCAATTCTGTCAAATTTGAAGATCAGCTTCCTTCTTACTTTCGTTTGAATTCAACCCCCCTGTATAAACAGGAAAAAATGTATCTATGATGGAAAGAAATCATGTAGTTCAAGATAATAGGGAAGCACATTTTGTATGTTTTTTTTTTTGACGCACAATGCTTTTAGAAGGAGAATAGAATTGGATACTATATACGGATATACGTGCTTTCCAGTATAACCCATATGAATTCAAGAATGCAAATTGTAGAAGAGCTTCTTTTTTTACAAATGAATGAGGATCATTTTGGAAATTGTCAAATGAGTTTCTGAATTGATGTGTTGAAATAGTGGAAGAATTATGAGCAATTAGAATTCATAGTGGAAGAATTATAATATTATATTATGAGCAATTAGAATGTTGAAACAGTCCAAATAATGATGAACCAAGATTAAAGGAAGATTAATGTATTGTTTGAATGTAAATGACGTGTAGAATGTGATGGATAAAGTAATCAATGTTGTTTTGAAGAGTTAAAATGCTGAGTTGGATCCTTTAAGTGATTGACACCTAAGCAAAATAGCATTGAGGTGCTAGTTACTTTGTATTCTTTATAGATAATTGAAGAATTAAAAAATTCTATGTGCTAATCATCACCAAGAAAAAAATCTATGTGCTTTGGTCAAAAAAAAATCTATGTGCTTGGAATTTTTATTTTACACGTGAATGGTTTTGAGATTTGCTATGAAAGAGAATGGGAGGCAAAAGTTGAATTTTACTCATAATGCAAAGTAAAGTGAGTAATAATCTTATAATGAGAAAAGTTAATGATTATTATTTTCAATATATCCGTGATTTGTTATGGTTGATTTAATCATTAATATGATTTATAGTAGTTTAATTTCACTCTAATTAAAGTAAGTTATCCAGTTTAATGAGAGGATCTTTATGGTATTAGAGGAGCTGGATTCATACATAGTCACCAAAATGACATAGGAGTCATCAAAAAAAAGAGGAACTTGATCCACAAAAATCAGTCACTTTTATTGATTTTTCCAAAACACACTTCAAAATTATAGTAGTTTATTATTGAGCCATCATATTAAGAACCGATCACCGCAAATTATGGATCACACTCTTTGGAAAGAACATATCTACATATCTCAGTAATAATTTCCATTTCTCCATGAAAATTATACCACTTTAGTTCTATTTGATCTTATTTACACCTAGATATATTTCACACGAATAAGATGGGATTACAATAAGAGACAAAAGCAAATAATAAAATTTCAAACTCAATTGAAAATTCTTAAGGATGACATTATTCTTCTTTGAACTTTATTTTGTTTTATTAATTTAAAAGTCTGCAGTCAGTTTGATTTCATGGCAGCCTTATTTTAATTAATTAACACCAAATCTGACCATTGAATATTCCACAATAGAATATGCATTATTGTTTCATGATCACTAACAGTCCATGCACTCATGCGGAAGGGTGCCAATGGAATGGAAGTTAGACGTATAACTACTTACCTACCTCTCCAATAATTAATACTATACTACTTGACTACTTATTTATTTTTGAATTATTATTCCAATTTTCATGACCTTTGGTTAGTTAAGCATGTGCTTCATCTACCATTATATCTGCAAGGATATATCATATACTATATAAATACCCACTTTGGGGACCAGTTTGTACATCACACACCCTTTGATTTCTTTTAATAACTCCTTCCTTTGCGGCTTTGTTACATAGCTGCTAACTTATCCACCATTCCAACTCCAATTCCTATTCCTTTATTCATTTACCTTAGATCCTTTATAGAATAATATGGCTACTACAATTGCTGAGATCCGCAAGGCACAGAGGGCAGAAGGCCCTGCCAATGTCTTGGCAATTGGCACTGCAACTCCTTCTAACTGCGTGCTGCAGAGTGAATATCCCGACTTCTATTTCCGCATTACAAACAGTGAGCACAAAACTGAGCTCAAAGAAAAATTCAGGCGCATGTGTAAGTTATCTATCTATTTCATCATATTCCCTTGCATATTTATTTTCTGAGCTTAATTGTATATGGTTTAGTTTCCATCCTTTATTCTCTTACTCTCATCATGTACAAATCACTTAGACTAAATTGTGTATATAAATTTTTCAGGTGATAAGTCAATGATAAAGAAGCGATACATGCACTTGACAGAAGAGATCTTGAAGGAGAATCCCAATATCTGTGAGTACATGGCACCTTCATTGGATGCAAGACAAGACATGGTGGTTGTGGAAGTACCAAAGCTAGGGAAAGAGGCGGCAACTAAGGCCATCAAAGAATGGGGTCAACCCAAGTCTAAGATCACTCACCTCATCTTTTGCACAACAAGTGGTGTCGACATGCCTGGTGCTGACTACCAGCTCACAAAGTTGTTAGGTCTTCGCCCGTATGTGAAGCGTTACATGATGTATCAACAAGGTTGTTTCGCTGGTGGGACGGTGCTTCGTTTGGCCAAAGACTTGGCTGAAAATAACAAAGGCGCACGAGTTTTGGTGGTGTGTTCAGAGATCACCGCAGTTACTTTTCGTGGCCCCACGGACACTCATCTTGATAGTCTTGTAGGACAAGCATTGTTTGGAGATGGTGCAGCGGCTGTCATTGTTGGTTCAGACCCAATACCACAAATTGAGAAACCTTTATTTGAGTTGGTATGGACTGCACAAACAATCCTTCCCGACAGTGAAGGAGCTATTGATGGTCACCTACGTGAAGTTGGGCTAACATTTCATCTCCTCAAGGATGTTCCCGGGCTCATCTCAAAGAACATTGAGAAAGCTCTTGTTGAAGCCTTTCAACCCTTGGGCATATCTGATTACAACTCCATCTTTTGGATTGCACACCCTGGTGGACCTGCAATTCTAGATCAAGTTGAAGCCAAACTAGGCTTAAAGCCAGAAAAAATGCAAGCCACACGTCATGTGCTAAGCGAATACGGTAATATGTCAAGTGCGTGTGTGTTGTTCATCTTGGATGAGATGAGGAGGAAGTCAAAAGAAGACAAGCTTGCCACAACAGGGGAGGGACTTGAATGGGGTGTGTTGTTCGGTTTCGGGCCAGGACTGACTGTTGAGACCGTAGTTCTCCACAGTGTTGCCACTTAATAGTCTAAATGTGCTACAAGGATATGCTCACATGTCATTTAACTCACTGGTTTTTAGAGGATTTATATCTTCACTTGCTTTGATGAGCATTTGAATAAGGTTGGATTTTGTATTCAAGTATGTAATTGTATTGCTTAGTGTACCATTCATATCAAATTTGTAAACGGATCCATCCATTTGCAAATATAATTATTTATTAATAGCAAAGTAGAAGACGCATTTTAACTTTGAAATCTCCTACTTTTTAAATTTAATTAGGATACCGATTTGAAGGATTGTCTAAAAAGAAAGAAAAAATGCACTTTCAAATTAGACTTAGACTCATATACGTGCAAGATATTACTAAAACTTGAGTGGTGCTATACGTGTTTTTAAAATTGAATCGGTGAAGATAGCGAAAATTGTTAAGCTTTTCAATCATCGGCACATTTTATCACTTGAAAATAATATGAAATTCTCCGGGTTTAGTATGATCTGTAGGATTACTGATGTAAAAATTTCAATTCTATCACATGTATCTAACTGATGCTAACCATTCAAGTGTCACGCATATCTGTTTGGTATGTCAGTTTCTTATCTAAAATTACAGCAAATCATCTTTACAGGAGATTTATAATATTTGCTTCACCAAATAGAAAAAATGAATGTGATCATACAGATTCTAAAGGTATCTACAAATACAATGAGCATCACAGATATAAGCATATCCTTAACCAGAAACATCACCGGCTCTGGGATCAAGCTGCAAATGTTCTACAAGTACTTTTTCAACAGCATCAACGAAGCTTGATATATTTTGCCGGATATGAGTATCTAAAGAGTTAGCCATGTCCTGGAAAATCAATCCACCAAAAAAGAAAAAACTCAGCGTGGAAATCTTCCAATCATTGCATGATCAAAATAACACTTCAATGCAGATAAAGAAAAGGCATAAAGAGAATATATCAGTACCAAAATTTGTATTCATGTTATATCAGTGATTAAGTGCATCATTGGAAAAAGATAGGACACCAAACAACAACTGTCAAAGATCTATTGTGTGCAAGATGAAACACCATCTATTGGAATTGGCCGCTATTGGAAGTCAATAGCAGAGCAGTTTTCGGTAGCAGCTTTAGCTATCGCAGCCAAAGTCGCAGCTATTCACGGTCGTGGTGGCCACAAAATGCTCCACAAAAAAACTTGTCTGGTTTCTTGATTTTTCCAGTATTTCTGTGTTTTGCTTTTTGTTTTTTTTTTGACAATGTGTTTTGCTTTTTGTTATTTACGACTATGATGGATACCAACAAAACAGAGAGTGACTGAGAATAATTCTTTGTATTATTTACTCAATTTTGAGGATCTCTCAGAATTGGTATAGGTGAGATTACAAAGAAAAGGATGAATAAAATGAAATACAATGAACTTCTCAACAGAGTTGAGCCTAGTCCCATTCCCAGTCCAAAACCAGCCTAAGAAACGTGAGTGAGAGACTACCCAGATATATTCCCCAATTCTCTCTCCAAATCAATCTGAATATTTCTCTCCAATACACTTCTGCCACACTTCTGCCACGTGGCAGAAGTTAGTTACTGGCTGAAGGGCGTGTGCTGCTGCCCTCAGCAGCAGAATCTTCATTTTGTATTTTCCTCCACTTACCTCCTTCATACACCTTAGTAATTTTCCCAGATTGCCCCTCATTTATAATGTTCTCATCAACACCATCCCCTATAAAATCCACCTTGTCCTCAAGGTGAAGCTCAGGGAAATGTTCCTTCATCTTGGTCAATAACTCCCAAGAATTCTCACATTCAAGCAGATTCTGCCACTTCACCAGAACCTCTGCTTCCTCTTTGTTAATTCCTCTTACTGCCAAAATCTCTTCAGGAATACTCTGCAGCTCCAAATCTTCAGTTACATAAGGGGGTAAAGGCTGGACAGCAACATCAGCAGTAACTGTGGGCTTCAACAATAAAACATGAAATACAGGATGCACTCTACTATCATCAGGCAGGTTCAATTTGTAGGCTACATCTCCAATCTTTTCTATTATCTCATAGGGACCATAGTAACGAGGACTGAGTTTTTGATTCCCCCTCTTAGCTAATTTCTTGAGCTTGTATGGCTGAATTTTCAAATAAACATTGTCTCCAACATTGTAATTCACTGCTCTCCTATGCTGATTAGCCTGCTGTTTCATGCGATTCTGAGCTTGAATTAAATGATCCTTCAACAGATTGAGCATCTCATTTCTGTCCCGTGTCATCACAGAGACTTCTTCCATGTTAGTGAGCTGAACATCTCCTCTAACCACTGGTGGAGGGTCCCTTCCATAGAGGGCTTTGAAAGGGGTCATCTTAGTAGCTGAGTGATAATTAGTATTGTACCAAAATTCTGCCCAAGTCAGCCATTTGTGCCACTGTTTTGGTTTGGAGCCTGTCATACATCTCAAATAGGTTTCTAGGCACCTATTCACCACTTCAGTCTGACCATCAGTCTCCGGATGGTAAGCAGAGCTAAATTTCAGTTTAGTACCAGCCATTTTAAACAACTCAGTCCAAAAGGAACTGATAAACACTCGGTCTCTGTCAGATACAATTGACTCCGGAAAACCATGAAGTCTCACCACCTCTTTCAAGAATACTTCCGCTACATCCTTTGCATTATAAGGGTGTGCAAGAGCCATAAAATGAGCATACTTAGTCAATCTATCCACCACCACAAGAATAGTATCCATTCCTCCCGCTTTTGGTAAACCACCAATGAAGTCCATGGTCACATCAGTCCATATTTGTTTCGGAATTGGCAATGGCTGTAACAGGCCAGCAGGACTTAGAGCTTGATATTTATTTCTTTGACACACTTCACACTTGCTCACATATTCCTGTATAGTCTTTCTCATACCTTCCCAAAAGAACAAATTAGCAATTCTTATGAAGGTTCTAAAGTACCCAGAGTGTCCTCCAATGCAAGAATCATGAAATTCTTTCAAAATTAACTCAATTTTGATTGAATTTCTGGGCAGCACCAATCTGTCTCTGTAATACAGCTTCCCATTCTTCAGCTGGTACCCTTTATGCTCCACATTCTTTGCTACTAAATCTTGAACAATCCCCTTCAATTTCTCATCTTGATTCACCTCAGTCTCAATATCTTCCCATTCAAAAAACTGCACAGTAGACAAGGCAGAGTATTGTAGCTTCCTTGATAAGGCATCAGCTGCCTTGTTCTCAATTCCCGGTTTGTATTTGATCTCAAAATCAAACCCAAATAATTTGGAAATCCATTTGTGTTGATCTTCACCCATTAACCTTTGATTGGCAAGGAATTTGAGGCTCTTTTGGTCAGTGTGTATCACAAAATGCCTCCCCAACAAATAATGTCTCCATTTTTGCACAGCAAGTACTACAGCCATCAATTCTTTCTCATAGACAGATTTATTTAATGACCTGTCCGACAGTGTTTGGCTCATAAAAGCCACTGGTTGACCCTCCTGCATCAATACAGCTCCTATTCCTTTGCCTGAAGCATCAGTCTCTACCACAAAGGTCTTCCCAAAGTCAGGGACAGCAAGTACAGGAACAGTTATCATGGCTGTTTTCAATCTGTCAAAGGCTGCTTGAGCATTCTCATCCCCATTGGAATTTGTCTTTCTTCAATTGTTGAGTTAATGGCCATGCAATCTTGCCATAACCCTCCACAAACTTCCTATAGTAACCAGTGAGACCCAAGAACCCCCTTAAACCCTTCACATCCTTGGGAATAGGCCAATCAACCATTGCTTTGATCTTGGCAGAGTCTGCTGCCACCCCCAACCCAAAATAATATGGCAAAGATACTCCAAGCTCTCCTTTCCAAAAGAACATTTTTTCTTGTTCACAACTAGTTCATTTTCAAGTAAAGCTTGTAAAACAATTCTGAGGTGTTTTTGATGACTCTCTATGCATTTGCTATAAATCAAAATATCATCAAAAAAGACTAATGCAAACTTCCTCAAATAAGGTTTCAAAACTTGATTCATTAGAGCTTGAAATGTTGATGGAGCATTAGTGAGGCCAAATGGCATCACGAGGAACTCATAATGGCCCTCATGAGTCCTAAAAGCTGTCTTTGGGACATCCTCCTCCTTCATACGAATTTGGTGGTACCCTGATTTCAAATCTAGCTTTGAAAATACCTTGGCTCCACCCAATTCATCTAATAACTCATCTATCACTGGAATAGGAAACTTATCCGGCACAGTGAGTTTGTTCAAAGCCCTATAATCAACACAAAATCTCCACCCTCCATCTTTCTTCTTCACCAAAATTACTGGGCTACTGTACGGACTGTTACTGGGTCTAATGATATTAGCTGCCATCATTTCTTTCACAAATTTTTCAATCTCATTCTTTTGATAATAGGGGTATCTATAGGGTCTTATATTGGGAATATTAGCTCCTGTGATGAGGGTAATTGCATGGTCACAATTTCTCTTAGGTGGTAATTCACTAGGTTCTCTGAACAACTCATTAAATTCCGCTATTACACTATCCAAAATGGATGAAGCAGTGTCACTGACCTTTAATTCTGACTTGTCAATTGACTGGTATGCTATCATGAATCCCTCACCTTCATTGTGGAGAGCTTTCAACATTGTCTTCCAAGATGCTTGAGCTTTGCATAAGGATGGATCTCCTCTTATCATCTTCTTCTCTTTACCTCTTCCCCAAGTTAAGACCATATCTCTGAAATTGGCCCTCACATCCCCTAAACTTTCCAACCAATCCATTCCCAACACTAAATCAGTTCCCCCTAACTCCATAATGACGAAGTGTTGTTCAATCATAACCCCCTGTATCACCACCTTCACATTCTTGCATATTCCCCTGTTTCTCACCCTTTCACCATTACCTACCTCCACCTCAAACTCAAGTGTATCACTCACCTTGAGCTTCAAATGCTTCACCAATTTTCTAGAGATGAAATTGCTAGAAGCTCCACAGTCCATAAGCACCAATATTTCTGTTTCACCAATGATCCCTAAAATCTTAAAAGATCTATTAGAGGTTAAACCTTCCTTGCTTTTTAATGAAATTTGCAAGGTTTTTGCAGTCAATACTTCTGCCACCTCTGGGTCTTCACTGCTCTCTTCCTCCTCCTCATCTTCAGAGCTTTCTATCAAGACAAATTTATAATGCTTCAACTTGCAAACATGATCCTTCCCCCAATTTTCACCACATTTGAAACAAAGTCCCTTCCTATTCCTCTCCCTCAATTCATTCTGTGACAATTTCCCTCCTCCACCAGACTTCTTCTCACTAGCCTCCCCCTCTCCTCCTTTACTACTAGAGTTACCTCCCTTCTCCCACCTTGTGAAGCCCTTGGAATGCTTCACAGAGTTTCTGTCCCCTTCCTTCTCAGCAACCATCAAACCTCCCTTCCTAAGAGCATTGTTTTTCTCCTCAAGTAACAAAGCCCTATCCATCAGCTCATCCAATGTACCCCCAGTATGTAACTTCAGCTCAGCTTGAATTTCTTCCTTCAAACCATTGATGAATATTCCCTTCAACATCACCCTTTCTTCTTTCTTCAAGGGTGCTGATTCTCGCTCGAATTTCTCCCTGTATCGCATCACTGAGCTGGTTTGTTTGATACTCAACAAAGGGCCAAACGGGTTCTTGACTAACCCGGGTTGAAAACGTCGAATCACCGCCGCCTTGAACTCGTCCCAGGTGTGCACATCATTCTGTTCTTCCCACCATTGATACCAGATTAGGGCCTTATCTTCCAATGCGATTACCACCGCGTCCAGTTTCTCCTCTTCTTCTACTTCGTTCAGCTTGAAGTATCTTTCAGCTCTCACAATCCACCCATAAGCATCATCTCCTCTGAAGATAGGTTTCTTCAGTTTTCTTCCACCAAAGTCACGAGAGGAATCACGACTACTACTTCGCGTCGTTGTACTGGAGTTGTCGTCATCAGTGTTAACAATTCCTGACTCTTCTTCCGTCGGGTCGGGTCGGGTCGCGCGCTCCGTCGCTTGCGAGAATGGCGTTTGCGAGGTCGTCCATTGCGTGATTTGCTGCGTGCAATGAGCAACTTCATGAGTTCTTCCAGCTTCTGTTCGATTCCTTCAACACGTTTTTCCATCGTCAATCGCGTGAAGACCATGCACTAAGATTCAAGTGCTTTGATACCACTTGATGGATACCAACAAAACAGAGAGTGACTGAGAATAATTCTTTGTATTATTTACTCAATTCTGAGGATCTCTCAGAATTGGTATAGGTGAGATTACAAAGAAAAGGATGAATAAAATGAAATACAATGAACTTCTCAACAGAGAGTTGAGCCTAGTCCCATTCCCAGTCCAAAACCAGCCTAAGAAACGTGAGTGAGAGACTACCCAGGTATATTCCCCAATTCTCTCTCCAAATCAATCTGAATATTTCTCTCCAATACACTTCTGCCACACTTCTGCCACGTGGCAGAAGTTAGTTACTGGCTGAAGGGCGTGTGCTGCTGCCCTCAGCAGCAGAATCTTCATTTTGTATTTTCCTCCACTTACCTCTTTCATACACCTTAGTAATTTTCCCAGATTGCCCCTCATTTCTCATCAGATTATTTCATGTATTTTGACACTGATTTTGACATGAAATACGTAGCGGTCCTAAGTACAGATAAGAATTTGACACTGATTAAAGATTCAAGTACCATCTTGTAAACTGCTAGGAAGTAGGAATAAACTGAATCTATTCCCTTGCTGTCTTGTCAACCAGTACTCATATACTTGACTATTATCATATTTGTCATGCAAAAATTTGCACTATCTATAATGTCCTCACAGAATTGCAGTTATCCCCAAATCTATAAGACATGGTTGCAGTATAGATACTTGGATGTGGGAGAAAGTCACCCATTTTTTTAACTAACAAGCAAAACATGAATCGTTCTCACCATAAGAACAGGCTAACTGTCAAGTACTTTTATTTCACATGGCAAAGAAAGCTCCTATTTCCACAAAAATTTTATTTATTTTACAGTAAGAAATTTCTTGTGTAGAACACGACGCAATAAATATGACTTCAGAACATGTAATCAGAAGCCAACTATGGATTATATCCTTTAAATTATCCCCATTCATCCACCACAGTTTACATATAAGGATTCGATACAGGTACAATGTTACTAAGTAAGGTCGGATATAAACCTACCAATATGATGTGATTGAAAGGAATAAAATGATAGTAACATTATACATAAAATTGGAGGAAAGATACTGCTGCATAAACTTATATTTTCCTTTCCTTTAGAGCTTGCATGTATGGTTTGCATATTTTCAAACAAGTGGAGGACATGAACATAGGTGGGTTGTATTGAAGATCAGGCTTGAACCCCTTCATAACTGATAAACCCTATCCCTACGGAAGTCACTCTAGTAATATTAATCAAATTTAACACATTGGAGTAATATTATAAAAACACTTTTAAGGACTAAAAACATCAAATTGCCTAGGTCACTGAATCAATATTTTAGTTGTTATCAAAGGAAATGAAAATACATGTATAAATCCAGATTTTTGGTGTGTTCAACAAGCAATTTAAGTAGAAAAATTGAGGAGAAAACCTTTGGCACTTCATTAAGAATGCTTTTACAAATCCACACATGTGACACATCACAAGGAAGAGTGATATTTGAAAATTTCATATCTAAATATTTAATAGAGTGAAATTCTCAAACCTCAACTTCGCGATGAAAACTTGGAGAACTCCTGTTCAAGAAATCTGACCCCTTGATAGAAATAATCTTCAACGGAGAGCCAGATATTGGCCAACCATGAGACAACTTTATGTGTGCATCAATTCCTCTAACCATATGAGCTACAATAGTCTCATCTTTGTCCAAGTATTCAAGAGAAAATCTACATGACATAAAATAGTGAAGAGAATATTAAATCATAATCCAAAATCAATAACATCAAACCAGAGAAGTATATTAGAGTCTCACCTTGATTTATTAGCATTCTTTACCACAAGATGCCTAAGTGTGGTTAGTATAATTCTCTCTTGCAGTTTTTGTATTAACCACTGCAGTGAGGACTTACTGCATAGTAAATGATAGTGAAAAAGCATGTGTTATAGCCATAAGGAATTTGGGGGGAGGGGAGGAGCGACTGAATAAATCTAAATAGAAAAACAAAATGGCAGACCTCATAGACTTTGCAGTATCAACAATGTCATTCACGTAAATATCACTGGGAAAAACCTAACAAAACCCAAAAAGTTAATTAATCATCAAGAGATAACAAGGATAGTAAAAATGCTAAATTAAACTGAGAAGTACTCTCTCTTTTTTTTTTATGAATTTATATTTTGTTCTCAAATCATAAGCAAACAGCATCACATCAACAGCACCCAACATTCACCTCCTAAAGGAAGAGAGTAAGAAAGGAAAAAGCAAATAAGTTGTGTTATGCCGGGCTCATGTGCGAAGCGTGAAGGAATAGTGTAATGATAAAAATGAATTACTTTAGCACCTACTCCTAAAATTATCCTCTCTCAAATAGGGATTGCAGAAATGTCTGGAGTGCTGAAATTGGGAGAGGAAGAAAAGGAATAGCTTCTATCATACTAGGATCTTTACAAATCCTTACATATTGGGATGGTATTGCTTCATACAATATATATATATATAATGAGAAAAATAACTCCATCACTGTTAAAATTCATATAAAAAAAGTAGTTATCATCTCAACTTCTAACAAGATACTAATGATTACTATAAAGCCAATGGTATATTAGAATGGAGTTCATATCAAACTTAAACCATGAATGAGTGTTTGTTCATTGATTGAGGAAAGTCAGGCTCAATCAATAAACAAACAATCATTCCTGGTTTAAGTTTGTTGTGAACTTCATTTTAATATTCCATAGGCTTGGCTTTATAGTTATCAATTATCATTAGTATCTTGTTAAAAGTTGAGATGATATCTACTTTTTTAGTAGAGATGTCTGCTTCAAAGCACACAAGCACTACTTCCAAATACCACAAGAAACAGCTTCACGGAAGAAATTATTGGATGACATAAAAACATGTCATAGTGCATAGGGGTTCATCTAAATCATGACATTTACGCTGTCACTGTTACCCAACTGAGTTGTTGGTTCATATCAGGAACTTTTCACATATGTGCTGAACTGAGTTGTTAAATCTATCAAACCATGATCATAACAAACAAGTTAAAGAATGAAACAGTGATCTATTTTGATACCTGAACATTCTTTAACTTCAGGGTCCCCTCAAAAACTTCAATTAATAACTCGTGCTTCAACACAGATTCATCAATGGCATCTTCAATTCTCTCTAGGTATGAAATGCCCTCTAAAGTTGGCATATATGTCTGCAAAGATAACCTAATGCAATTATCGTCAAAGGAAATCACTTTTAGACCTGCCAATGCATCCTCAAACTGCTCTACAGCATCAAACCTGAACAAGGGAACAAAATGAGCAAGCCATGGTACATATTAATATTTGAAAGTTTGAGCGAGATTAGCTGAACTTACCATTTGACCTCACATTGAAGATGCTCCAAGGACTTCAGAATTGACTTCATTTCATCAACCTTAATATCAAGTTCTAATTGCTGCAACAGACAAAAAGTAAAATTTACCACAATAGTATACTACTTACATAAAAGTTACATTAAAGAACCACCAATATGATTTTTGTAAAAGAAGCAGAAAAAGTATCACTGAATAATTACTCCCCATGTGTTTGAAACTAATTAAATGCCAATAAAAACAACAATGAATGGAAAGTAATGGGGAATAATAGTCTTCAACACCTCTAAATTTTCGCCTATATTCAAAATGGTCGAATTGGAACAATCATCTGCCAGCAATGGGGAATCAATGCCTTCATTAGCATCAGCTGTCTCCTGCTCCAATAATTAATTAAAAAAACAACCGTCAAAAGTCAAAATATGATTACTACATGGAAAATCCCTTTCACCTAACAAACACCCGGGCACTATCAAAATGAGTGAGAGTATAGAATGCAATCAGTTAGTTTATAGAAGAAAATCAAGTAGCAACAGGTACCAACCTTTGATGTAATACAATCCAAAGAACATTCCAATTCTTCAAGTTTGGCCTCCAAAAGAACAGAATCTAGAGAAAAAATAATAAAAAATAATTGTGGAATGATCCATGGTGTCAGTGTGGTACTACTACTACTACTAGATGTGAGTGAGACTGACCATCCTTATAAGTTTTGGAGAGAAGCTCAATCTCGTTTGCTACATGAGTGGTTTCAACCTCTGCCTTGTTAAATTCCTCTTGCAAATGCTCTACATAAGCATCTAAAGCAATGCAAGTTAAAATAAAACTCCTAAAACATAAATTGCAGAAGGAAAAGGAAAAAAAGGAAGAGATTAGTTGAGTTACCGAAATCATGAATCCCTAAAGAGGCAAAATCGGAGAACTCTGATACAAGTTGTTGCACTGTGCTCTGTAAGAATGAAAATTGAAAGTTAGTGAAAACATTGATTGGGTGAGGGTAAGAGTGAGAGTGGGAAGAGAAATAATTAATAAACAATACGCAGCTTGAACATGAAGAGCACATTCGCGGAGTAAATCGTGGTCATTGGAAGGGTTTAATTCGTCGTCGTCGTCACGGATAATTTTCTGAATCTCTGAGATTCGACTGGAACATGCAACAACGGAACAGCGTTAAAGCGACGGAGGCAGAATCAGAATAAGGAGAAGAAAGAAAGAAAGAAAGTACCTGCGGAGCTCACTTGCTTCTTCTGCCATATGAATGAATGAACTAACAGTGGAAAAAATGGTACCAAATTTCAAATATTACGATACCGTGTGATGTTCATGTTTCCCCCATTTTCCACTTTTTTTTGTTCAAATTTTCATTTCTGCTATTACTCTTCTGCCATGTACACTATTAATGTGAACCGTTGATTATATTTATTTATAATATTTTAAAAAATGAAAGGGTTAGATGATTTAAGGTTATTAATTAACAAGTTAATTTGCAAACAACTCGTCCCTAATCACTTCACTCCCTATGGATGGCAACATCGTTGACAAAAAATTTGGTGTTAAATTTGGTACGAAATGTAAGAAATATTCACCAAATAACGAAAAATGGCAATTTGTGTAGAGTTGGTTTCGTACAAATCAGTATTTCTCATAATTAATATCAAAATAACTCTCTTACGTTTACTAACAAGGGACACGTTAGTCCCTCTCTTACGTTTTGTTTAAGTTCAGTCGTTTCATTGGTGACAATGTCACGTTAGTTGGATGATGTGTTTGTTAGGGTCACCATAATGACCATATAGATGAGTCAAATTTTAAGCATTCCAACTAAGTCCAATACATTTATGATTTTGGGTCAATTTGGTCCTCGTGAATTTAATAATATTAAACTCTATATTTTTTCCCATTTGAACCCAAGCCCTTAATTTTTAAGCTCCGGTTCAATTCTACTATAGCAAACAAGTACCATCAACTTCAATTTTGTGCTCTTTTGCGTAAATTTTATAATGAGCCACGTTAGATCCACTTCATCCAATTATGGGGTTCCGTTTCTGCAACTTCTCAGTACCTTCCCGGTGTTCAAGCCACTTAGACAAATGGAAATCATAAAAAAGGAGTGGCCCTAGTTGTTGTTGCGGTAAGACAAGGGTTGTGTGCATAGCAAACACACTGATTGCTCATACTTTTTATGGGTTCATGAATTTTAGAGACTCAAAATCAAGTTGAGATTCAACGAGTGAAGATTACCCAACTAGATAGAGACATGGAAGTCATAAAATATCATATGGCTCCATGTTTTTTATTTAACCTTTTTATCTTTTTCCATGGCAACTAATCTTTTTAAAAGAACTTATCAAAAATGGAGTAATTTTTCATATTGATCATATACTATTTTTAGATTCAAATTATTCTATAAAATAAACACAATCAAACTCTGGCTTTTTCATTAAAAAAATAGAACCAACAATGGAGATGAAAGAATCTCTACTTCTCCATTCTGTCTTTGATACATACATAAAAATCAAAAGATGTAGGCATAAATATTAATAAACTGCTCCTCACACAATTACATGAGAATATATGATGACTCTTCTCTTCAACTAACATAAACATAGGAAGGGGAAAAAAGTTATGCATCTACTATATATGTTGTGTTTTCGACAACTAGTCTATAACATCCAACCACTTCGTGTCTGTCGTGAGAGTTGTTGTTGCACCACGAAAATAGATGCATGGCTCTCAAGATCTGGTGAAGAAAGAAAATCACCAACCACACCCAGTTCAGGGAATTCACTCCACACCGTTAGTCCATCCGTTTGAGGCGAATCGATCCCATGTCTTCTCCCAACTATAAAGAAATCATGTTCCTTCACTATCTTACCTAAAAATGAAGCTGTCTCTGAACCATCGTTTGTTAATACCTCTTCATACTTCACATTCTTTGCATTCTTCACCTCTCTCAACACATCATTTCCTCCTTCCATTTCCATTAAATCCTCCAATTCTGCTTTGTGTTCCTTAGCAACTAGGCGATAAACAACGAGACGCGTCTTTGGGTTCTTTATTGCTCTTTTTGCTATGCACAATACCTCTTCATCATCTCCTCCACCTAAATAAATGATTGCCAATCGAGTACATGAAGAAGAAGAAGATTGGTGTGGTGCTGTTGCTCCTTTAGAAGCACGTGTAACAAGTATACCAACTGAACAAGGAGCTATTTCTAAAACTCTAAGATTTAATGTTCTTATTTTCTTGTCATCAGATTCTACTCCACCATCACTTGACCATCTTTGATGAAATGGAAGAATTATCATTGATGCAACTTTATCCAATGCAAGGTTGCAAACATCTTCGTACATTAGTTCAGCTGGAGATATTGCTGTATAAGTGTTAACTGATACCGCGTTTTCATTCTCGTGCTCGAAGATATCGAAGGCCATAATTAAATCATCTGAGTATGACTTGCGGAAACTACTCGATGATGATTCTTGTCTTTGAAGACCGTGATGAATGAATACAGGCAATGCTCTTCCAACTAGCTCGATTAGATGTAAGACTTCGACCATGATGGAGTCCTCTGTTGTTGGACAACAGAGGTCTAGAAATTCTGTTACTGGCGAAATATGGTTTTGTTTGTGAATGGTTGCTACTATCCTCAGCTCGGAGTTAGGTTTTAAGCTCATGATGTTCCTCTTTTGGTAGCCAGCATATTTTTTTGAAGGGTCATACAATAACTTCACACACCATTGCACAATGCATGCTATGATCATTATACTTATCATCATCACTCCATATGTTTGTCCATCAAGAACCTGCATGCATGCATATATAGTATTTGAGTTAGATAGCCAATTATATGTATAGACATTGGTTTTAACAAAATGGTTGGTATGACTGCCATCTGGGCTGTGACTTCATGGTTTTTGATATCGCCGCGACAACAATTAAGGTCACACTAGCAATATATGATTGTAATCTCTACAATATCAAGGATGACAGAGATTGTGATGCAACTACAATTTCTATTGCGTCTGCAATTTAAAACCTTGATAAAGAATCTTGCTAACAAATATTTGGAGATAAAGAATATTTAGTACCTTATCGTCGTATAAGCCATGGTAGATGCCGATTTCCACTACGCCTTTTGTGTTCAAAATGAGGGCAAGAGATAAAGCATCACTGAGGGGCAAATTGCAATAGAGTGAAGCTATCAAGCATGCTGCTATTTTTACCAAGTGAATACCAAGGATAACTAAACATGTAATCAAAACTGATGATGATGGTAAATCCATGGAAAAATCTGCCTTCAACACAGAGGTAGTCACAAAGATAGGTAAAAAGAAAGATGTAGCAAATAACTGAAGCTTCTTAACCAATGCAGATCCTAAGGGAGGTCCTTCTGGCACAGACAATCCCAAAATGAAAGCTCCTAGAATAAACGCTTGATCTATCTTAACAAAAATAACACCAAAAGCAAACACCATTGAAATGATAATATAAATGTAACTATCTCTCACAGGTCTTCCTTCTGGAGTATGTTTGATGATCCAAAACATTGCTGGTCTACATATTAATGGAATAAGTATAGCAAATGATAACACTGAGAACAAGTTTCGCGTAACGACTTTCATATCAGGATTGCTCGCAATTGTAACGCCAATGGTTGACAAGATTTTGCTCAATGTGTCAGTTACCAAAGCTGAAGACAATGTCAATCTTCCTAATTCAGAGTTTTGGATTTTAAGTTCATCAAGGAGGGAAGCAATTACTGCAAATGAACTTAAGTGTGATGCCAATGCTACATTAATATCATTGCTATATAATTCTCCAATGGCATCTAATTTATCAGAGAATAAGATTCTTGGTGTAAAACCAGCAAATAATGGTACTACTAATCCAATTATGGAAATGGCCCATGCCTTGTTTCCTGTCCTTGTTATCATGCTGAAATCCATTTGAACACCATATATAAAAATGAAGAGTACAAAACCAATTGATGATATAGCTGAAATGACATCATGGGTTCCAAAAGGAAACAATATCCCCATGTATGGCTGAAGTGACTCTATCTCAAATGAAATACTTATAATTAATCCAGCCTGCAAATAGAATAAGTGTTTGTTTAATTTTAGCATAAGCTTAATTCTGTTAAACAAGCAAGAGAAACAATAATGAACATTTGGTTTATAATTATTCTGACTTTAACCTAATGTGGTTCTTTTACATGACATGAAAAATGTTATTTTCTATGTTCTTTTCAACAACAACAAAAACCATGAATGAATATGATTGTCAAAATATATGTAGATAGAGTATCCAGTTACTTCCAAACAACTTTCGTATGAACTACATTCATGTGTGTTATTATGCATTCACTCTTTTATATGATTTTTTGTTAATATCAAATGTTAGTGTGATAGTATTTATTACGTTAGTAGGTTGGGGAGGATAACCAACACCGTTAACCCAGTGACTTGAGGTTTAAGCAAGGTAGAGTAATGGTGAACTCATCAGGCTCATGACCTGAAGATTGCAGGTTTGAATCCTGCCCCGCCTTTCCACCTTCTCGAGATCCCGAGTTTTTTTGAGAAAAAAACCCTTCTTTAGCTTAATAGATAGGCCAAGACGCTCCACCGCTAGAGCTTGCTTTGCTCTTCTCCCAAGTTCGATTTCGATTGTGACAAGCTCAGCGTTGGGCCAATGCGAAACTTGCTTCTAAGCACGAACAAAGATTAATTCGAACCAAAAAAGGTTGGGAAGGATTGAAACCTTACACTTATATACCTCCGATGTCGCAACCATATGAATTCCTCTTTTATATGAACTATATTGCAGTTCTTAAAATTACCGAAAAATGGTAAGACAAATATGACGTTACTGCGATATCAAAAATCATGAAGAATGATTAAAACCTTTAAAAACATTTAAATGAAGGTACTTACCACCATTTGTGGAATGAATGAAGGGAGACCCAAGGGTTTGAGGAGGAAACAACATATTTGTGTGAGGACAAAAATAATTAACACTTGTAACTCAAACATGGGGAAGAAAGATTTCATTGGAGTCCTGCCATTTTCATGGCCAGCCCATAATCCATCTGAAACAGTCTTTGGTGGAGCATCATAACAAACTTCGTAGTTGGTTTCATTGATTTTTATAACTGCTGCGTACAAAGTTTCATTTGAACTTATGTTCATTTTGGTAGCACAATGTGAAGTTCCCAAGAGAGAGCTGAAACAAAAACAACAATATCAATGGAAAGAAAAAGCTATGGCACTAGAGTCATTGTTTTTGAAGAAGGTATTAGATTTTCATGATTTTTTGCTTCGTTGTACTGACAAGGTAATAACAAAAAGTTAAATTTTCATGATTTTGTGCTTCGTTGTACTGACAAGGTAATAACTAAAAGATTAAATTTTTCAGTTTGACGGTTGTTTGCCAACAGAACAACACGATTATTAGAAATTAGTTGAGTTGAGACCATACAATTCTATATTTAGATGTCTCAATTTAACTATATGTTATAATTAGTCAATTAGAGGGGAAAAAGGGTTGAATCTCCTTTGACAATTTTTTTTAACATAATTTCTGATTAACCTATGACATAAGTATAGCACCCAAAATGTCATCAATGTCATCAAGGTAAAGTAGAAGGCTTTTTTTTTTTTTGGTACCCCCTCCTTATCACCCATACCCCCATAATTGCCATTTGGACCAAAATGCCCCTAGTTTTTTATAAAAAAAACATTTTTTTACATTTTTCGGGATTTATACATAAATTCGGAATGTTAAATTTAAAAATTTCCGAATTTACCTAAAAATGAAAAAATGTATTCCGAATTTAGGGTAAATTCGGGGTAAATTTCGGAATTTTCCGGATTTATGGAGTAAATTTGGAATTAAAAAGAAATTTTTTAATTCCAAATTTACCCCATAAATCCGGAAAATTCCAAAATTTACCCCATACCATAAATCCGGAAAATTCCGAAATTCACCCCGAATTTACCCTAAATTCGAAATACATTTTTTCCGAATTTACACGTATTTTCGGAATACATTTAAAAAAATGTATTCCGAATTTACACGTAAATTCGGAAATTTTCATACCCCCATTCCGAATTTACGTGTAAATTCGAAAAATTTAACAAAAACGTTTTTTTTTAAAAAATAGGGGTATTTTGGTCCAAAAACGACTTATGGGGGTATGGGTGATAAGGAGGGGTACCAAAAAAAAAGCCCAAAGTAGAATGATGAATTACCAGTAGTGTCTTTCTTCTCTATATGCAAGTGATGGATTGATGAACTCTTCTTTGCTATCTATTACTGTCTATCAATCTTCCTTTTCAGTAGAAGTAAATATAATTACATTCATAAGTGCTCAAAGAGTCCAAAGGTCTTCCCTATTTTGCACTGGGCGCCATCCCCTTCCCCCTAAATTTTTGTAACCAAAAGAAAGCATCAAACATTGCCTCATCAACCTAGCTAGTAATACAAGGAACTGAAAATTAAGAAGCATATAATCAGAAAAGAGAGAGTATATTTTGCCCAAATGATATTTTAAGAGTGAAGGATAAAAAATACAGAACCATAATGAACACGTGCTAAAGCTAAATTAAGCCTTAATATTTTTTAATATATCTGGAAGCAAGAATTTTAATTTAAAATAGATAAGAGTAATAGTTGTTCCATAAAAATCAAACTAGTGTACCTGATTAGTGATTTAAAATTGTTGTTGCAATTGCACTGTGATTATCGAAGTAAACAAAGACTGTAAAGGGAAAATGCACAAAAAATTAAAAATATTCCGACCTGCCGGATTCGAACCAGCGACCTAAGGATGGCTATTATGGCACTTTGACCCAACTACAGTCCTCCGCTCTACCAACTGAGCTAAGGTCGGTTGCTGATGATTCTGCATTCTGATTAGATAAACTGTAATGAAATTGAATCTGTGAAGGGAAAATATAGACAGATAAGCTGGGCGAAGCGAGGGTTTATGAATGTAATTTTAAAATAAAAACTCCGACCTGCCGGATTCGAACCAGCGACCTAAGGATTATCTGTGGGATGATTCCAACTACAGTCCTCCGCTCTACCAACTGAGCTAAGGTCGGTTGTTGCTATAATTATGTAATGTGTTTTGAAGATCAAAAGGGTGCATCTTTTACAATCAAATCTGAAAGGGGGTTTCATCAATCTGAATGGGTGTCATCATTCCTATTGATCCAGGTGAGGATATGCTAATTTGGAAGCACTCTTCTGATAATTTCTTAACCTATAAATAGGTTTATCTTTATCTCAATCCCATTGACCTGGGATAAGGTTAATACGGACTAAGCCATTCCGGATTCCACAATAGTATCTATTTGTAGTATTTGTGGAAAATCTAGGTAATTGTTGACATATTTTCTTGTGTTGTGATTTTGCTTCAAATTTTTGAAGTTGGCTTATTGATTTCCTTCACTTGCACATTGAATTGAGCAACATTTAGTTAGGGATGGCAATGGATACTTTATGGGTAGGGTATTATAGTGTTCGTCTCCATACCTTCTGGGCACTTGGTGCCCATAGGCATATGCCCATTAACCAGACTTTAACAGCAAAAAATAATAAATAATATTAAAAATATTATAATTTAATTTAAAAAACCATTGTTTTTTGTATCTACTAATTAAAATATTACACATAATAACATTTAGTGAATTAAAAACATCCAAAATATTAGTAATTTGGATTTATTTTCTAAAGTTAGATATACTTAAAACTAATATATATATATATATATATATATATATATATATATATATGCGGGTGCGGACCCGAGCGGGCTGGGCACTGAAGTGCCCGTCCCCGAGCCCGCGCCCATGTATGCGGGTAATTACCCTTTCGTTTGTGGGTAATTTTTGCGAGTACCCTATGGCACGGGATCAATTGTCATCCCTAAACATTCACATTGTTCTTGGCATCTAGGATAATAGTTTCCTCTTTCTATATAGAATCAAGGGGAAACTCCTTTTCCTTTTAAAAATTTTCCCTAAAGGTTTTTACATTACAATGTTTTGAAGAAAGTCCTTTCATTTTTGCCTAAAAATAATAATAGAGATTATTTTTAGTATCTTTTATCAGAACTACTAGTGATTTGTTTATTATCAGTTGCGGGTTTTCCATGAGTAGAACGCCGATAAGCTGTACAAAACTAGATCTTCATTTACTTTCCCTTTTTTATCCTTGCCAAGCTCAGTCATACATACGCTCAGACGCTCAGTCATACATACGCTCGAGCCAAGATTACACATCCAACCCCAACATAAATTAGGAGGCTACCACGGTTCCACTGGAACATGACTTTTAAAATTCATCAAGTACAAATGACTGAACAAGAAGCCTTAAATATTACAAAATAGTCTTAATAATAGACCCCACCAATCTGTTGTCCTTTGGAGAGTACACATTCATTACACGGCCACGAGAGGAGGATACCTTAGGACAGGAGAATTTCATCAAGATCACAGTAATTTAGGCATACAACAACCAAAAATTAAAAAAGGATACAAAACTATATATAAAAAAAATTAAAAAAAAACATTTGCTACTTTGAACCAACATTTACAGAGTAATTCATAAACATGAACTTGGAAATTCTACTTTAAAGACAAAAATTGGGCTGGAAAAATCATTAGACTGACTGTACACGTAACTTATTGGCAACATGTAGCAAATGACTAATGTTGGTAGAGGGATAACTCTGCAGCAGCTTGAGATTGGAAGTGAAATCACCCGCTAGGAGGCGTCTGCGCACGAGAATCAGCATTGCACAGCATATCCGGAGAAGTGTCTCCTACACAGTATTCAGAGTTAGTTGTCCAGTTTTTCTGTTTCCACTGAAAGAATTAAAGGTTACTTGTTTAAATAAAACACATGATCCCATGCTTCTCAAATTTCATGTAGTGGTTTTGTTAATAAAACACATGATCCCATGCAACAAACACAATTTGAGAAGCAAAAAGAAGTTTATTGTAGTGGTTTGTTACATTTGCATATGTTGCATTGCTTTGGGAGTAGCAAGGTTGTTAAACTTGAGAGTTTACGCAAACTCGTAGAGCTTTCGTAAGTCGTAGACTTGACTCGTAAACTCATTAAATAAACCTATAAATAAAAAATATACATTCACAAGGATAATATTCAAATTGAAATGCTAGGATAGATGGTGAAGAGCCGATAAGAAGAGGGGACCGAAACTTATGCACAACCAATAAGAATTAAGAAGATAATAGATCATGGAGATAATAACATTTTCACAATTGAGTTCCAAAGTTAAGGGAACTCAACAGAAAAACAATGACTAAACAAGCCATAGAGAATTGTACCGCTCCGATACAGCGATAACATGTTGAAGTTATGGTCTTTTAGATATAGAGAGAAGAAAAGGAATGTTTGGGAGTAATAAAATTATATTGATGTTGATGTGAAGAACATGTTGATTTTTGATACAAATGACAAATAACTAGTCCTTATTTATGCTAATACTATATTCCTCATCCTAAGTAAATAAGGACACAAATCATAATTTGTAGAAAAATGGAAACCAATCCTAGGAATCATCCAAGTCACTCAAAATTACTCTAAGATACAATAAAGATATTATAAGATACTTTTCATACAACCTTACATAATACAAGGTAAAGAGGAAGAAATTTGCACCTGTGGACCCTCTGGATCACTTAAAAGGGAGTCCCAAATACGAAGGTTGTCAGTAAAACTGAATTCCTGAGATAAAAGGAGAGTAATCCACCTAAATGCATAAAATTGGGGGTTGACCTGATAATTAGAAATGAAAATGTGAGATTTTCTTATTAACTGCTCAATACCCAAGGATGCCGCGTAGAGGAACATAAACCAGTAGAAATAGACAATAAAAATTTAAAAGAACAATTATAACAGAGAAGGTTACATCACTAAAACAAGGAAGCAGGTGAGAAGCTAATGTAACTGATTCAGAAGTGACGAATAAGGAAATTTATTCTAGACAAACTCCTGGTACCTAACTCAGAATCATGATGATACACAAGCAGACATGAAGATGAAGAATGCAAAGAATGGAAAGTCCCTCCCAGGTGTTTGTGAGACCCAAGCTCATCTACCACAACAATCCCAAGAAAGAAAAAACAAAAGTGCCTAACTAACTTTCCTTCCTCCCTATGTATTCCCAGCCTCTCTTACAATTAACAGGCGACAGACTACTGGACAGTTACTGTTATTGCTATCTCTCTGGTTCTAATTTTCTGTTACCTCCCCTATTATTCTTGTTATAAAGTATAAACCCTCTCAATGAGTGCTCTATTAACAGAAACAAAATTTCTAGTTATTCCCACTCTCTCTTGCAATTAACAGGCGACAGACTACTGGACAGTTATTGTTATTAATATCTCTATGTGGTTCTAATATTTTATTACCTCCTTATTCTTCTTGCTATAAAATATAAACCCTCTCAATGAGTGGTCTATTAACAGAAACATACTTTCTAGTTAATTTAATATTTGTATTTATTAACATTAGAGAAAGAGAATATTTAAAAAACAAATAAAACAATATAATAAAACAGAGCACGGGAAAATGTCCTCATTAATCATGTGCCAAACAAATTAAATTAATCGCCAACATTCTAAAGATAAGTTCTCCCTCATTAATCATGTGCCAAACAAATTAAATGTCCTCCTTTCTCAAATTATTAAAATGGCTCTGTTGTATTTAGATAGAGCATGTACATAAAATTCTGCCTTACTTTGGTCGTGACCTCAAGATGACGCCATAGTTCTTCATCATGTTCTTTCAAAAGCTGAGACAATCTTGTTATAGTGGAACGGATTCCAGCAACGCTGTTGTCAAGTTGTTGACAAAAATTATCTCGAAATCCACTCATTAGTTCAACAAAACAAAAGAATGTGTCGGCTTCAGTATATGCCTGCAAATAGTAATCAGCAACAGCTGAACAAAATTAAAATCATGTATGAATAACACGAATCTATATTAAAAAGCCTGTCAACACTTCCATGGTCATATCAGGCATTTCACATGTTTTCATTTTCTTTATGTACACGGCAAAGCTGTATTTTACATTTTGCAACATTTCTTGTCCTAATCACCTCAGAAAGCAATAATACATTTTCAAACTTCAAGGATATATACTCACTGCATTTTCCTCATCAGGGTCATTTTTGAACACATAGAATAGTGGAGCCAATATCTCATTCATCCCTTGGACATATCTTATACCTGGGTTCAACTTTGCAAAAATAATTAATATATTCTTTAATGCCTCCTGAAAATGCCCCCAAAAGAGAAAATCAAATCAAATGATTCTAGACCAAGAAAAAGCTCGAGCTATGAGTTTGCTTGAGTTAAAAATAAAATAAAGGAACCACCTGATTAGATTTTGCAAACTGGGAATCACCACAGAAGAAGTGCATATCCGGATGAGTGCGCTTCACATCTCGATCAATCTGTTCTATGATCTCCATGTCCTAAAATATGCAAACAGGAACATTTGTTATCACAACAGCCCTTCACACCACAGAGCACAGAACATTATATGAGGTCATATAGTTGTGATATAATAAGGAAGGGTCATTAAAATTCATTAAAGATTAACATATAAATAACAGCAAAACCATCAATGGTAGCAGAACATTTGCTACATTTAATTACCTCAGGACCCACAGTTATTGTACAAACAAGTTAAGTCGTGACACGAGGAACACACATAGCATGTGCCAATTTAGAATCTTACCTCACAATAAAGAATACTGTAATTATGATTAAGGAAACAGTGAAAATCAATAAAAATACAGTTCATGCAGAAGGGAAGTACAAGTGGGTTTACTACTTTACTTCTTAGTGAGAAAAGTTCGCATAGTACCTGGAAGAACTGATTCCATATGCTGGTCTTGCCAAGACTTAAAGGGTGTTCCCCATGAGTGATTTGTGATCTAGAAAGCATGCACCTGGTCTCACATTTTCCGTCGTCACAACTGTCCGAGTTCCACATCCTCCTCGTGATTTCTGACTAACTAGCCACGAAAATATTCAGAGAGGGAACCAAGTAGTGTCAGTAACCAACTAACCGACTAACTAACTAACTTACAGGATTAATAAGAATGTCTTCTTTGAAACGTTTGTATTGGGACCTCTTCTTAGCTAATTCAGAGGACCAAAGGGCACGATCGGGTGGAAGATACCCAAGCAAAAGCTGCAAAAGTTAGGTGAATAAATTGCAAGATTAATGACATCGACAATGGCCTAAATTGAATGACTAATTAGGAATATTGTTTATGTAAGCTACCAAGTTGAACTTTTCAGCTGTTAACTCATTAATCAATAGCATTATTGTTTTTGTTTCTGAATGAAAATGAAAAAGTAGATTACCTTCCATGCGGTGGAACGTAAACCAGGAACATCAGGTATCCCTTGAGATGCAATTCTCCTTAACTCGCCTATATCAATAACCTTCCTAGATAACTATAAAAAGTATGATAGATAAACTTAGCAAATTAATATTAGAGTTAACAATGTTAAAGCAATAAGAGTAAGGATGGTGAAACCTCGGCTAATAATTGAGCTTGACGGGAGTGAGAAGTGCCATCGACGGAGGAAGAAGTGGAAGTAGAAGAAGCGGAAGAAGAGCATGACGGTGGTGAGGTGCCAATGCCATTGTGATTGGTTCCCGAATCTTGGATTCTTCGGGGATCTTCTTTGATAGGCGGAGGAGGAGGAGGAGAAGGAGGTTCTTCTGGTGATTCTGGTGCGGCGGAGAAGCGGTGGTGGTCGGAGGGTGAGGACCAGAGAGGACTGTTGAGCCAGTCAGGTACACGTTTCTTCGCCATTAAATTTATTTTTAATTTTTTTCTAGGGTTTTCTTTGTTTATTTCTTTTGTATTCCTCAAATTGACAGAGGTTAGGTGAAATGAAAGGTTGAAGTGAGATTTAGAGGAGTTAAGAGGAGAGTAGACTTGTCGAACATGCATTTCATTTCCATAGCAATAGCAATAATAAGAACGGAAGGTGTTTCTACGAAATGGAAAGGGGCTGGCTGGCTGCTACTGGCGACGGAGTGGGCCACTGTACACATGGCCTTTGCAAATGCAACCACAACTCCTCTACTTCCTTCCAACTAATCAACGCCAAAAATATCACCTCGTAATTGACAGTGGAGTTTGGATTATTGTACTACAGTCTACACAACAAAGAGTTGGTCCAGGCTGATTCGTCGCAACTTCAGAAATGCTGTTTACAGATACTCGATTGCTGAGTTCGATTTCCTTGAGTGTCGAGCCTTGATTTTGCGTGTGTGTTAGGTTCTAATAATTGACAGTCCGACCATCAGACAAAAAAAGTCTACAAGTGAATATTTGTGGCTTGATTTGGTCTGACCTTTATACTAGATTGCCATAGCAACATATACACTTCAATTTTTTTCCTTACAAAAGGGAAAGATAAAAATAAAAACAACAAAAAGAGGCACTAGAACCTCAAAAAAAAAACAGTCCTAAATGCATCGACCAACAACATTTGTATACTCCACAATCTCAAAAACAGAACTAATTTTAGCCCTTGTTTTTGCAGGGTAATTAGTACAAGCATTTATTTTACGCAAAGTATACTCTATATGGAACTCTCCTTGTCGTTCTAACATTTGTTTCAATAAAAACACCTCATATGCATATTTATGGTTGACAAACTTGGGCTCAGACAACAGATAAATCGTGTGTGGAGATTCCGTGTAACACATCACTTTTTGTATCCTAATTCCTAACACATTTGGATGCCATGAAAAAGCCTCATTAACTCAGCATGTAGAGTATTCGAGACACTAATTGAGCCATAAAAGCCCTTCAAAAATCTGTCTTCATTGTCTTTAATGATCCCTCCAAATCCTGTCAGCCCTGAATTAGTCCTTGCATGGTCATCTACGTTAATAGTTACCCAATCTAGTGGAGGTTTTTGCCACTTAACCTCTCTTGAAAACTTAATAAGCTGATTTGTCTCATTCCCCACTGTAAAAGCATTTACAGTAACTCAATAAAGGCCTCAAATTTGAGACACCACCACGTTAAATGGTATCCCAATAAAAGCATTTACATATAGTTCGACTCGTTTGGTTTTTAAATCAACTCGATTATTTATATATGATTCTGACATCAAGTCCCATCAACTTTTGAGGCATTGTCCCCTTTGGCCCACATGTGAGCATTCACGACTGTGTGCACACACACATGCGTGCATCCATGTGTGTGCCCGTGTGTGTGTGTGTGCAGGTGTGTGTGCGTGTGTGCCCGTGTGTGCGTGTGTGCGTGTGAATTAACCCTTGGGAGCCAACTCACATTTCTAGAGGGCCCTGCGAATGAGATGTAAGGCCAATGTACAATAGGTCCAGAGGTTGGGTTACCACCTAGGATTCTCTCTAATCCAAGGCCGTGTAACCACATTTCTAGAGGGCCTGTGAATTTCTTATCTACTTTTTGTAGATGGATTTGTCACACATCATAGGTGAAGGAAAATGTGATCAAGTCTATAGCCATCTGTCTAAAAAGAGTATCAGGTGGAATAAAGAGAAGGATAAAAGATTCATCATCTATTTGTTTTGCATCCAACTTGGGTACCTAGGGTTCTCTCTAATCCAAGGTTGTGTAACCAAGGATGTATAATGTACACCAAACTGACTACTTTGAAGGGAAACCACCTAAATAAAGCGAGTAGAGTTTGCTTGATCCCTCAACCAATTTGTGACCACATTGACACGATCATTAAGAGGTCCATTAATGGGAAGCCAAAGGGTCTAGCCAATTTGATCCCTCAACCAATTTGTGACCACATTGACACGATACTTAGATGGGTCTAGCCAAAATGTTCAGATGTTCAGCCTCCACTGAAATATTTGACAAATAAACAATCCTTTACCATAAAAAAGGGAAAACAAAACAGTCAATAACCCGTCCAGAAGACCACTATACCCATCTAAGTAATATTTTACCGTAGCAATACATTGGTAGTGGAGTGTGTTTTTGAGTAGCTACTAGTTAACAACGTTTGTAAGGGCCCCTAGCAAACATGTCGTTCCCAGGTTCCAACCAAGAGAAAAATAAGAGTTGTCACCATAAAAAGGAAAAACATAAAAGCAATGAAACAGAGTATAGCTTTGATCTTTCATTTGATAACATCAAGTCAAGTGTATTTACATTTTACAGTATGGAAAAGAAACTGGGGGATAGTACAGTTCCTAGTCAGCTAAGGTAAACAATATGCAGCATGGTACATCTTCAAAACTAGTCTAATTGACAAAATCATATTCTAATCACACTAAAGAAATCAGATATTTTACAGCTCGTAAGAGAACAAGGAAAAACTATATGCCGAAAACATGAAACCTCTTCTTTGAAAACTACTTACAAATTTCTTATGTTTTTCATGTGATGATAAAGAGAATAACCCTGATTAAATATTGTTATTCATCAGCCTTGCACTGCCAGTATCTGCAATTGATCTAGAAATACTTCCAAGCTCAAGTCATCGGTAAAGATAACATCTGAACCCTCCGTGTATGTTGAATTTTGAGTAACAGATGGATTCAACTTGGCAAGGAGAAACCTAGCCTGACTACTATGCTGGTCACATCTTATAAACTTTGGCATTGGAAACCTTTCAGCCACCAATTGCTCTGCATCCAGTTCTGGGGCTTCCAAGAGCTTCCTAAAGTTCTCGTGATTTGGGTCCTTATCATAACCAAGCTTCCTCCACTGAGCAATCTTCGACCCATAATGAATCACCACATGGAAAAAAGAATCAAAGAGCAAGATGGAATCAGGACAAATGGATCGAATATCTAGCAGTGCTGGAACAGGTGGCCCATCAAATGAATATTGGAAAAGTGTAGGTTGAATCATTATAAGAGAGCTCACAACTCCCTCACGGTTCAGCATAATCCGGAAATATGCAGTTTCATCAGGAGTAGTGTTAGAGACATCAATAAATTGGGATCGCCTTAAGTGGAACATAAACTGGGGATAAAGGGAAAAGTTGGAAGATAGACGGAAAGAAGAAGGATCTTCCGGCACATAGTCCCCAAACTTGGATGTAAAACAAATAAGTTTATCATCGAGCCATCTAATGACATCCCGGGCATAGCAAGTCTCTGCCCGGAGAATAGCAAGTCTTGCCATAACTGAAGCCGCAGCTTCTTGATCAAACCCAGCAGCAATATCTGTGGAATGGTTTGCAACCCATCTTCTTGCAGCAGTCGTTACCCTTTTTCTGAGTCCCATGTTCCCCTGCCTGTACCGTGTTATAAACTGAACTAAAAATGCAGAGCCAGGCTGAATTTTCTGTTCATCACTCACTTGGAAGAAAAAAGCAATGCAAGTTCTCTCAGTGAGAGTATTCAACTTCCATATGTAGGTACCACCTTGTCCAACCTCAGTCTCACTCACTAAACCATTATTTTTTCTAAGAGACACACAAGGACCAAGAGCTCCAGAGATTTTGACATCTTTAGTGGTCACTATTTCAATGGTTGCATCAAATTTCATCCTCAAATAGCCCTCGTCGTCGCGTTTGAACAAGTGCCTGAGACATTTCCTGAATTGATCCGATTCAAAGGACTCAGCATGAATCATGAATCCACCCGAGCAGTCAACGGGTTCCCGAAGCTCAGCCGCTCCAACTTGGTCAAGGGAGCAAGCAAACAAATCAAGAACAATGGCCGAATCAGACAGCCTCTTGGCAATGTGCTTATAGAAACCACAAGACTTAGCATGATATCTCGCCCGCCCATTGAAGACATCATAGTGGCTTCTCATGGCTTGCCGGAAATCAGAATCCACAACAAGTCCCGGTCCAAGTGTAGCAGGTCCAGATGTAAAGAGCATGATTCTTGAACCAGTATTAATCAAACAAGACTCTAAAAGTCCAATGGCAGCTGAAATTGCCGCACCAGTGGACCTCGGGGGACGGCTACCAGACTTCACATTACATGTAGAATGAATATCTTCAATTGCAGCAGTTATACTGAACTCACATTCTGAAATTGGTGACAGAAATCCCTGCTTCAGAACCGGCTGTGTTTGTCCATGGTGCAGCTGGTTTGGACGTCCAATATTAAGAAACTGCTGTACCTGAGAACAAACAAAACAAACCCAAAAAAAAATCACACAAACTCATAAGCATAAAGATTCAAGATGCATTCTAGTGCACTCAAATGTAATGTAAACCTAAAAATGGCATGCATTATTTAGCAACTAACTCACTAACTAACATTCTAAGTATCTTTAGTGTAAGATAACATGAACTAAGTACTGATTACTGAACTAGAAAGAAAGAAAGAATTATAATAATTATCAAAGAAACATAATATAATATAATGATGAATGAATAACCAAGAAATGAAGGTAATTGGTACCTGATTTGAGGAAAGTTGGCGGTCACCGTGAAAGACGAGGAGTTTAGAACAGTGAGAAAATCGGAGATCGTGAAGATAAACCATTGAATCGAAGGTAACCAAGGCGACAAGGGCGTAATCGGGTAAGTGATGAAGAAGAAGCAAGAGTTCATTCTTAAGTCGACGGAGTTCATCATCAGAAGTGGATACATCAACAACGAAGACAAAAGCGGGAGCAGAAGGAGGATGAAGGAGGGAAGAAGGAGAAGAATATTCAACGGTGGTGTAGGTAGGGAAGAGTTCAGCGGGGAGATTTGTATCAGCGATGGAACGAGGAAAGGGATTTCGTTGACAACAGAAAGGACAGTGCCAGATTCGAGACTGGTAGTCGAGACGAGCGTAAGGGTTCAAAACGGCGCCGCATCGGGTACATAAGAGGGGATCGTAAGGAAGAAGGGGAAGTTCTGTGCCTTGCATTAATGGAGTGCACATGATGCTTAGTGGGATAATTAGTTCGGATTTGGAAGATGGCCATGAATTCCATGACCATCGGAGGCCTTCTACTGCCTCCAATTCCACGAAATCCATTTCAAGATCGATGATTATTGATCCACTTTTTCAACTCAGAAGGGGGTTTAGTTTACTTTTGTTGAAGGAAAAAACACACTTTCTTTGCCAATTTGCCTTGCAAGCAATGCTACGGCATATTCGTTACCTTACAACTCGAAAGCGACTCGCGACTCGCGACGCACACAACCAATTTAAATTATTGGCCTCCTTTCTTTAATTCTTTTGCATTTTCCTGTTCATTTTTCATTGATTAACTCACACTCGAAAAATCTGTATTCTTTTTACCAAAGAAAAATGTCTGTGTTACTATTTCTGATCCTCCATAATCATTGTGATTTCAAATTAAATATTGATTCTTTGCAAAAATTCATTATTTGTTCATTTTATAAAATTGTTAATTTCGATTAAAATTTAGTTTGAACTAAACCAATCATTTTTTTTTGGGTTACAACTTACCGCGTAACAAGACAAACAAAATAAAAAAGAACTTAATAGTCTAACTTATCCGAGAGAAGTAGGTACTCTGTGTATATGCTTCTCTTAGATAAGAGTCTAACTTTAGGGTCTAACTTATCTAAGAGAAGCACGAACTTAAAAGTCTAATTTATCTAAGAGCCAGAAGCATGAGCACATTCTTTAGCCATGAAATCAACAATTATGTGCTTCTCTATTAAAATGTGGACCACTTGGACGACATCACGCAAGTCCACGATCGATGAAATATGCATTATGATTGAAGCATAACAGTGAAATGATGGTCACTACCTCCAAACAATCACATTCACACACAAAATACTTGTAACCTAAGTCATACTGAGAGATCGATCCCAAGAAGAATGACTCGTAATTCTGCTAACAGAGCATCACCACCATCCCCAAAATGCGTGAAACCTGTAATCCAATTACTATCAGCTCCACAAACTATTGTGTTTTTTTGTGAAAAAAAAAACAAAGTGTATTTCAAAAGTGGGAAGTCCCACATTGCTTGGTCTTTGACTTGCCAAAGCCTTTATATACCAAAGCATTATGAGAGCTTGTAAACAAGCATGTAGGAGGGACTCCCTCGCGCACACAAGCAGGGACCAACTTGGTTTGGTTCAGTGCAAATTTTACTAATACATTTTAATTATAATTTCGGTTTTCTCTGATACCTTTTATTACATTTTCGGTTTTGTTGGCTGCATTCAACTGATGGGGCGCTTGCTTCATCAGCTGCATGGTTGGGCCTATATAAAGCAACTAGTGGAGTAGCTATTCACTCACATCCAAAATTCTTTCTCTATTCGAAATACTCTGTCCTGGGTTCATTTCCTGTTGCAAAAATACTTTTTCCTTCTTGCTGGTTCTGCTCCCTCACTTGCTACTGCCAGTGGGAAGAACCGGTTGTATCTCGGGGAACTTGCGCTGTAGAGGCAAATAAGTTCTTCAGGACAGCTACCAAGCGCCTCCGGTCACTTTATTTCACGTTTCTTTGTGTTGCAGGTTATTATATTGTTGCTGCAGTTGCACGGAGCGTGTCAGTTCTCTCCTTGACATGCACGAAGTTGCTGCTGCACTCACTGAGACCAAGCCAATGGACTCTGCAACTCCCAAACAGATTGAGGTTTGGACCCATGCCAATAAGGTGTGTCGTCATACAATTCTGAGCACTCTTTCCAATGAATTGTTTGACATCTACTGCACCTACAAGGAAGCTAATCAGATTTGGGAATCAATGATTCTCAAATACACTGCTGAAGATGCTAGCAAGCAAAAATTCGTCATCAGCAACTACTACAATTGGGTGATGAATGAATCTGATGAAATCAAAAATCAGATTAACCAGTATCACAAATTGCTAGAGGAAATGAAGTCTGAAAACATTGTTCTCCCAGATGAGTTCATTGCTGGGATTCTTATTGAGAAGCTGCCTGAATCATGGAAGGACTACAAGCAACAACTGAAGCACAAACACAAGCAATTGTCACTGAACGAGCTGCTGACTCATAACATCATTGAAGATACCAATCGGAAAGAAAGCAACAAAGACAAGGGAAAATCCATGGCTGCACGTGCTAACATGGTGGTGAACAACTCTTCAAGGTACGACAAAGGAAAAACTGACTCTTCAAACAAAAGGTATGATTCCAAGAAATTTGCTAATCAAAAGAATCGCAAAAAGAACAATGATCATAACCCTGCTGTTCATAGCTCTGAATTCAAGAGAAGAGGCTTTTGTTTTATTTGTGGAAAGCCAGGACACTATGCACCTAAATGTAGGCATAGGGCGAGAAACGAAAATCCTCCTAAGGCAAACGCCAACTTGGCTGATGCTGATGGAGATGATAATGAGGATGACGATGTCATTGCTGCTGTCGTTTCTCTGGTCAATATGGCAACTGATGTGAACAAGTGGGTGGTAGATTCTGGAGCCACCAAACACATTTGTGCTAACAGAGAAGTTTTTACCTCCTACACTGCTGTAGGGGAAGGAGAAGAACACATCTATCTGGGTGACTCTCATCCTGCCCCAGTTGTGGGGAAAGGAAAAGTTCTTCTCAAGCTCACATCGGGAAAAACCTTGGCTCTCACAAATGTGCTTCATGTGCCTAATATAAGGGAAAACTTGATTTCTGTTGGAGTTCTGCTGAAGCATGGCATCAAAGTGACCTTTGAATCTAATAAGATTGTTCTCACGAAGAACAACACTTTTGTTGGGAAGGGATATTATGATCATGGACTTTTTGTACTCAACACTTTTGATTTCAATAACAATGCTTCTACTTCTGCTTACTTGATTGATTCTTATAATATGTGGCATGCTAGACTAGGACATATTAATTTTCCGTATGTTATTAAATTGCAACGTCTTGGCATGATCTCGATTAGTGATAAACAACATAGTAAATGCGATGTGTGTGTTGAATCCAAGTTAACAAAGAAATCATGTCCCCCGGTTCAACGCGAATCTGAATTGCTTAGTTTAATTCATACGGACCTAGGAGATTTAAAACAAACTCCAACTAGGGGCGGTAAACATTATTATGTGACCTTTATAGATGACTTTTCGCGTTATACTAAGGTGTTTTTGTTAAGACAAAAGGATGAAGCGTTTGAAGCTTTTCTTACATATAAAGCCGAAGTAGAAACCCAATTAGATAGGAAGATTAAACGAGTTAGATCCGATCGTGGAGGAGAGTACATATCGTTTAATGATTTTTGTGAAAAAGAAGGTATAATACATGAAACAACTCCCCCTTATTCACCTGAATCTAATGGTATAGCTGAAAGGAAAAATAGGACCTTAAAAGAAATGATGAATGTTATGCTAATTAGTGCTAGTGCGCCTAATAACTTGTGGGGTGAGGCTATCCTAACCGCATGTTTTATACAAAATAGAACTCCTCATAGGAAAACCGGGAAAACCCCCTATGAACTATGGAAAGGTTATCAACCTAACTTGAAATACTTAAAAGTGTGGGGTGCTTAGCAAAAGTTATGTTGCCTGATCCTAAGAAAAGAAAAATTGGTAGCAAAACCTCTAATTGTGTTTTTATAGGATATGCTGAACATAGCGCTGCTTATAGATTCCTTGTTGTGAAAAGTGATGTTCTAGATAAAAATACTATTGTGGAAACTAAAAATGCTGATTTCTTTGAAAATGTATACTATTGTGAAAACATTGATTATTTTGATACTTTTGCTCCAGTAACAAGAATTTCTTCTATTAGAGTTTTAATAGCTTTAGCTTCTATCCATAAACTTGTTATTTATCAAATGGATGTTAAAACCGCTTTTTTGAACGGTGATTTAGAAGAAGAAATTTATATGACTCAACCCGAAGGATGTATAGTTTCTGGTCAAGAGAACAAAGTATGCAAACTCCTTAAATCCTTGTATGGTTTAAAACAAGCACCAAAACAATGGCATGAAATGTTTGATCAAACTTTGATTAATGATGGTTTCTCTACAACTGATGTTGATAAATGTGTTTACACTAAAACTGTGTGTGGAGAACATGTGATTATTTGTTTGTATGTAGATGACATGTTAATTTTTGGTACTTGTCTTGATATTGTTGTTAGAACAAAATCTTTTCTTTCATCTAGTTTTGATATGAAAGATATGGGTGAGGCAAATGTTATATTAGGAGTTAGACTCATCAGGGAAGGTGATAGCATTACACTATCACAGGATCATTATGTGGAAAAACTTCTTAGAAAGTTTGGTCACATTAACTCTACCCCTTTGAGTACCTCTTATGATGCTAACCTACACTTAAAGAAAAATAAAGGTGATCCTGTGGACCAACCTCAGTATGCCCAAGTGATTGGGAGCCTACTGCATTTAATGAACTTTTCTCGACCAGACATTGCGTACGCAGTCGATCGTCTGAGTAGGTATACTCATAACCCAGGTCAGGATCATTGGAAGGCAATTGCTCACCTTATGAGGTATTTGAGAGGTACCACAAATTATGGTATTACTTACAGTGGATTTCCCGCAGTATTAGAAGGATACTGTGATGCTAACTGGATATCTGATTCAGATGAGACAAAATCCACTAGTGGTTACATTTTTACACTTGGTGGTGGTGCGGTAACTTGGAGGTCAGCCAAACAATCCATTATTGCTAGATCGACCATGGAGTCGGAATTTGTAGCTCTGGAATTGGCTGGGACTGAAGCTGAATGGTTAAAGAACCTTCTAGCTGGAATTCCTTTGGGAATAAAACCGACACCATCAGTGTCAATACATTGTGACAGTCAGTCGGCAATAGCCGTTGCAAAGAATAAGACCTATAATGGAAAAAATAGGCATGTGCAATTGAGACATAATGTTGTCAAACAATTGCAAAAATGTGGAGCTATATCGATCGATTATGTGAAGTCAGAAGTGAATTTGGCCGATCCTCTGACAAAACCTCTGATGAGGAAATTAATTTGTGAGACATCGAGGGGAATGGGACTTAAGCCAATTTAAATTAAGAAGTGATGGTAACCCAACCTTTGTGATTGGAGATCCCATGAATAAGGTTCAAATGTGGTAAAAACAAGTCACGTCTTGATATTCCTAGCACTGAAAAATTAATTCATGTAATTAATTTTATTATTGTCCCTTCCTATGGTGTCATTGTGATAGTGCTAGACTGCAAGGTTTAAAGGTTAAGCTTCAAGGTTTAAAGGTTATTTTCATAGCCCTTATGGGTGGTGTATGACTTGCAGCATACACTTGATGAAATCATCTATATGAGTGTCAAGTGGGGCCGCTTGCATGAGATCCTGGCGAGATCTCTAGAGCACTCATGAATACCGAGCACGCGCAGGGCCTAGTAGCGCACCACCGCGAAAACAGCAAGAATTGTGGGGGTGTAATGTGATAGTAAAACCTCTAACATATAATATGTGTATTGGGTTCCATAGCTTGCTAAACCAATTCACTGTATGTTATGTTTTATCTGTCTAGGACTGGTTCCATAGCTTGCTATACAGCTCCGATGCATTACATCTACGATGTTAACCCAGGAAATTTCTTTTATAAATTTATTTTCCAACTTTTGAAATATGTGGGGGGATTGTTGTGTTTTTTTGTGAAGAAAAAAAAAACAAAGTGTATTTCAAAAGTGGGAAGTCCCACATTGCTTGGTCTTTGACTTGCCAAAGCCTTTATATACCAAAGCATTATGAGAGCTTGTAAACAAGCATGTAGGAAGGACTCCCTCGCGCACACAAGCAGGGACCAACTTGGTTTGGTTCAATGCAAATCTTTCCGCTAATTTTTACTTAATCATTTAATTTTATTTTTATACTTATATAAGCTTGCCTCCGGTCACTTTATTTCACGTTTCTTTGTGTTGCAGGTTATTATATTGTTGCTGCAGTTGCGTGATATTACAACACAAACAACAACACATGCACCGAGACACAAATTACCATCGAGAAAATTGCTATCAACATTAACCAATCTAATTAATCATACCGTAAAATTTCCAAATCATTATAACACCTTTTGTCGCTTTTAATCATACTCAAGTGTGTCATACGTTGAATTGTCGAGCATTGGTTTTCCCATTTGTGTGTGTTAGGTTCTGGTACTTGCTAGTCAGAACATCAGAAATGGGAAGACTTTTATAATGAAAGAACTAGAGAAGTAAATCATTATTCATCCTTACAATTATTCTTGGATTTTTTTTTTGACAAAACAATGATATGTGGATGATTACGATTAAAAGTTATTCAGTTTTTTGATGGGCGTTAAAAGTTATTAAGTGATCACATGACTACTTAAAAAAGTGAACTATGGTCACAATTCGTTCTTATCCTTCTCTCATTATAAAAGTCATCTCATTTTATACGTTATTCTTGTCAAACTTTTACTTAGTCGATGATCGCCTAAAGCTTAAACCCTGTAATTCATTTCTTTTCAATTAAATTATCATGTGAGATCTTGTAATTAATGATGTAATCTTAACCGTTAATTTTAATATAATAGTTACAATTAAATGTTCTCATTTAGCATAATAACCAAATGTCTAAATGTTCCACCTGAGTCGTCTCCTATATAATAAAAATTTTCATTTAGCAAAAGAGTGTCAATTAATTTTTGATTTGTATTAAATTTGATACACATGATCACAGACAACATCTGGTGTTAATATATTTTGGTCTTTTGAACAAACATTTACTTCCTATGTTGTCAAAAGAAAGGAAGAAATTTGTTGTGTGACGGTATCATGGCCGCTTTTGCATGATGGTATGCCTGATACAATAATGTAGTGAGAGTGGGACAAAACTGAGATGTTGACTTTACTTGTGAAGAAATAGCCAAAGAAAAAAGCAACTTGGCTCACTGTTAAAATAGAAGAGACCATTGTTGCTAAAAAATATTTTCTCCAAAAATCAAAGGAAGAAAACTACAACGTTTCAAATTTTCACAACAATGATTTGCATTTGCTTTTGATTTATTCAATGACTAAACCGAACATGCTCATACCCTAGAGATTCCTGGCATCACTATTAGGGATGGCAATAGGGCGGGGCGGGACCGGGGAGTACTTCTCTGCTCCCCGCCTCCCATATTGTCCTCCATCCCCATCCCTATTTCCCACTTCGGGGGAGTTTTCCTCCCCATCCCCACGGATCCCCACAGTCCCCGAGGGGACCCCAAGAATTCATTTAAAGTTAGCAAAAGTAAGACTAAAAAACAAAAGTTTAATATTGAATATAAAAAAATATAAAATTGTCTTAATTTGATATTTTAATATTTAAAAAGTATAAAGATAAAACTAAAAATATAAAATTAACACAATTTAATATTTTATTAACGTTTTTATTTAAAATCACATATTAAAAGGCTAAAAAACCTATAACTTAGAATATAAGACATATCTATAATAAGAATATTTATGTAATATATTTGGGGGTAGGGTCCCTGCGGGGCGGGGGATACGGACCCCGTCCCCATCCCCGAGTTGACTGCGGGGGGATTTTCTCCCCCATTCCTGTCCCACGGGAAAAATTCCCCGCCCACGGGGCCCCCAAGCGGGGGAATCCCCACTTGTGGATAGAAATTGCCACCCCTAATCACTATCAGCATCTCCCAATGATTTATTTCCCTCTCAGCATGTTCATGATGCGTCAGATCAAGCACCTTCTTCTTTAAGCTCTCAAAGAAAGACTTTGCCCAGGCGATTGCCAATGTCTGTAATATTTCAATGAGCTAGCTGTCGCAACCTTGCATAAAGGGAGACGAAATGTCAACCAAGATTCCATAAAAGGAATATCCAGCAGGTCTAGAGAGTTGTAAAAATCATCGTCGTTGGAGAATTATCCTCTCAACGGGAGATAGACCTCTTTAAGTTCAAGAAATCAAAGAAAAACCTACATCTTTGAAGCTCTATTTGTAATGGGATTGGGAAGAGGATGCTCTGAATTCTCATTTTCTTCTTTAGAGGTCATGAGAGGGGTTCAGAAAATTAATTCTTGGAATTTAGAGCCAAGAATCTTGAAACTCTATGCTTGGACTAGGTATTTTAATTTAGAACTTCAAATGCAAACAAATGCTTAATGTTAGTCAGTCTCATGGGTTTATCTTAAGAATATTGGAGACTAAAATTTCTACTCTCTATTTCCATCACTTGGAGTCCCTGTTTGTTTAGATGATGCTACAAGTAAGCATGTCGATGATCATTCTTTTGGCAACTACGCTCGAGTCTGGGTAGACATTGACCTTAGAGGTAAGTTTTTTGAGCAAATTTTAATGGAACGTGAATCTTTTGCTTTTCTTTTTTGTAGGAACCACATATGAACGATTACCAAAACTCTGCAAGTATTGTTAAAGTATTGGTCGTGGTGTGTATACTTGTAAAAACCGAGAGAGGGTCTAAGAGATGAAGCACGATTCAGGTGCCATGGTGCCCAAGACATACAAACGCAAGATTGTTAGGGTTCCACATCTAAAGCGCACAACAAATATGTGAAGCAGATCTTTTCGCTACTTTTGATCTATAGGTTCAAAACACGGGGAAATAAAATGCTAATAATCTACAACATAATTAAGGATCTCAATAACAGTGAGGGTACTCATTCAATTGGAACTAATTCTGCAGATGATGAGCAAAAATACAAACAGAAATCAAATTCTTGTTGACAGTGTTTTAATTACTAATTCTCTCAATGGGGATGCTCAGAAGTCAAACAAACAACATGTTCCATTATGACAACATAATACCCTTGCTCAATCTTTTAATGAGAAAGGTTCAGAATTATAAAGTCTTCATAAGGAAAAAAAATCTGGTAATGGACTTAGTAAAAAACACAACTCATGAGCCCATTGTCATTGGCGCTATCAACCAGAAAGTTATAGCAAACCATATTCTTAAGAAGCACAAAAGCCCAACAATATATTTAGTGTGCTCTGAGCCCAACAAAATTCAAATCATTGATAATATAAATTCTACTATCCTCCTCCTAGTCAATATTTTAGAAATAATAATTCAGGGTGTGCAACAGATGATTGGTGGGGGTAGATTTGTCAATTTGGTTGGGATTTGCGTTTCACAGTGATATCATTGCACTCTCTCATTTGTCATCTAAAAAATTAACGCTTCAGATCACACCATTAATTACAAGATCTCACGTGATCTTTAATTAAAAAAGAAATAATTATAGAAGATCTTGTAATTAAGGACCCGTTAATTTTAATCTAACAATTATTATTATTATTATTATTAATTATTATTAAAAAGTCCTTATTTCTCAATATAACAAGAGTTCTCACCTGATATATATATATATATATATATATATATATATATATATATTAAATCATTAGATGAGAAAACATAACATTCAAATTCAATTGTAACAATTAGATTAAAATTAAAGATTCATATTACATCATTAACTACAAGATTTATTGTGATATTTAACTGAAAAGAAAACAATTAAACGAGCTCTTGTAATTAATAACATAATGTCAGTAGCTAATTTTAATCTTACAATTACAATTAAAGGTTCTCATTTCTTATAATAACCAAATGTTCTCACTTGAGTTATATATATCTATATATATAACTTTTAATTAACTATTAGATTAAATTTAACGACTCATATTAAGTCATTAATTGCAAAATCTCATATTAGTCTCTACGAAGGATAAATTGGTTTATCAAAAAAATATTACAATAGATCTTGCAAATGACAAAATATAATTATTGGTGTTAGATTAAAAATAATGATTTAGATTACAAGTAATTAATTACAAATTAAAGTGACATCAATTGTGTTAACTAAGTAATAAAATATCACATTTACAGTTGTATTGGGATAATTGAATTTAAAATAAAAAAGTTTCGAGAAAACTAATCAAGACTTTGAGACTCGTAAAGACGCAATAAATATAAATGGTATAGTTGAAAAAGTGAATAGTCCATTAGATATTTAAAAGTATAAAAAACAAAAAATGAAGATTAGGAAATGGGGGTGTAAAGCGTAAAGGATTGAAAAATGTTGAAGTTTTTATAAAATAAAAAGATGAACTAAGTGAAGGGTAGCGTAACTTGTTGGAGAACCTTGTCGGTTGAGTGTGGTAGTACTAGCTAAGTAGCGAGATTGGTCCAAACAAGACTCTGCAATTCTCTTTCCCCAGTTGCCTTCACACCTCCGTCGTCACCATGTGAATGGTGATCATCTTCCCACTCCTCTTTCTCTTCCTTTCTTTATTAAATTAAAAATCCAATTCTTTAATGCTCCTTTCAGCCTCACATAAATAAAAATGAAAAGAAAATTCCTCGTTTTGCACATTTCATCATGATTCATGCCAACCACTTTGTCATAATATAATTTCCATAAGTACTATATTCTCAACTCAACAGGCGTGAATTCTTTGACCCTTCAACTTCCTCTTCCTCTCACATGACTTAGTTATATTGCTGCACATGAAATGGGTTTAGTTTTGGTGCTTCTTCCCATTGTTACATTGTCTCTGTTGTTTACGTTAACCAATGGAGTTCCAATTCCAACCACACTAGAAGGACCATTCAAGCCAGTAACGGTTCCACTTGACAAGAGCTTCCGTGGAAACGCTGTGGACTTACCAGACACAGATCCTCTAGTTCAAAGAACCGTTCAAGGTTTTGAGCCAGAACAAATCTCTGTCTCCCTCTCTACCACCTACGACTCTGTTTGGATTTCTTGGATTACAGGTACCACTTCCACCACCACCTTTCTCCCATTTACCTTCATTAATTTCCCCAACTTGTGACAAAAATAAAGGAAGGGATAATTTGACGTCACAAATGAATGAAGCGCTCACTTTTTTCCTTTCTTTTTTTGTCTGGATTCATTCGTTCACGTGAAGTAGTAACTTGTTTACATAGTTGTTGGCATAATTGGATGAAGAACAGACAAAATATTCACGAGTTGTTTTGCTTTTTTGGCTTTTGTTCCAAATGAATTTAGTGGAACGTTGCTTTTCGTAGCACCGAATGCAAGAATGGACCCCGTGTTTGTTGCTACAATAAGCAAGCACACTCACTCTACCTTCTCATAATTTTTTCTTCATTCCACAATTTGCAATATTAGTTATTAATTACATATATTTCATCGGTCTCAACTTTTATTTTTGTTGACAACGAAGTGCAACTCAGTTAGTAAGACGCTTCACCTACACCTAAAAGGTCGTGGGCTCGAGTCATAGATGGGGAAGTGGAGAACACTATTGATCCCTTTAAAAAAGAAAAATAACTTTTATTTTTGTTGGATTTAGCTATTTTAATTGTAAATATTGCAAATTTGTTCTCCATACTTTTTTAATTAAACTTTTGATCCTCAAATGTATGGATGAAAAGTGTAACTTAGCCTTATTTTTGATACATTAAGTTGGCAATAATTATGCAATTGGAGGTTAAAGAATTTCTTTTGAACACAACCCACCAACTTCAAAAAAAAAAATCTTATGCTACTTACCAATTGCAAGCTTGAATTTATTTATCTTTAAACTTAAATATGTTTTTTATTTTATAATTATTTTGTTATATGTTTTTAGTCCATAAAAATGTTAGGGAGGACTGAGGAGGAATGGAATGGAAAAACAGAAACTATGTGCAAAGGAATTTATTGAATGAAAGAGATACTTCATTCATATTCAATTCATTGTATTTATACAATTGAGTTAGACTAACAACTAGTACTAACTACCATAACTGTCAATAATAGAATTTGACACTAACTAACAATTCCTTAAGCTTGAATTATATACATTCTAGAACACTCTCCCTTAATTTTAGCTCTAGACAGTAATCTAACATTACAAATGAGACATTACAACATAGGAAACATTACAACATGGGCTAGGTACAAACACTTTCCCTTAATTTAAACTCTTAAGAAATACTACACCCATTTGCCTTCTCAATTCTTCAAATCTATTCACCCTTAACCCTTTGGTCAAGATGTCTGTCAGCTGCAATTCTGATGCACAAAAATTCAATTCCAACTTCTTGTTGTTGACTTGTTCCCTAATGAAATGGAATCGTGTTTCAATGTGTTTTGTTCTCCCATGGGATATGCGGTTCTTGGCCAAGTTGATGGTTGATTTACTGTCAAACATCAACTTCAATGGCTTGCTGATTTCAATCTTCATCTCTGTCAGGACTGGCTCGAGCCAAATACCTTGCAAGCTGTATAAGAGCTTGCTATATATTCTGACTGACATGATGGCAAAGCAATCACTGGTAGGATGGCAAACCCATTTGTGAACACTCCTGGCACACTGTTTCTTTGCCTCAAACGGCTGCATTTCTTTTCCAAGTCCCACCTTTCTGCTTCAACGATTTTTACATATCTGCTAATCACGATTCTCTGCTTGATTGGATCAAATAATCTATATGCACGGATAGGATGGTATCCTACAAGGATCACAGCTTCACTCTTGTCATTGAGTTTGCTTCTAAGTTGATCTGGTATATGTTTGAAGCATAGTGCTCCAAATGTTTTGAGATGGCTCAATGTTGGCTTCTTTTTACCCCAAAGACATTCTGGTACAACATTGTTGAGTCTCTTAGTAGGACATTTGTTCAAGATATATGCTGCAGATGACACTGATTCACCCCCAAAAAGAGTGAGGCATACACTTTTCTTTGATCATGCTCCTTGCCGCATCAAGTACAGTCGTGTTTCTTCTTTCTGCAAGGCCATTATGCTGAGGTGTATAAGGAGCTGTAACCTCATGCCCAATGCCATGCCCTTCACAAAACTGTTCAAAGTAATTGGAGGTGTATTCTGCACCACCATCTGTTCTCAAAACGTTGATTGACCTGCCACTTTGTTTTTCTACTAGCTGCTTAAATTTTTTAAAAACAACAAGAACATCACTTTTGTTTTTAATTAGATACAATCACATCATACGGGTATATTTATCAACAAAGGAAATGAGATACTTGTTACCTCCTATGGAAGGTACCTTAAAGGGTCCACAAACATCAGAGTGCACAACTTCAAGGGAATGCTTTGATCTCAAAGGCAATTGAGATGTGAAAGAATTCCTTGGTTGTTTTCTAGCAAGACAAGTATCACACACTGTCTCTCTGGAATTTTAGCTCAGGCAATCCTATCACAAGTTTCTTTGACACCACTTGAGTCATGCTTCTGAAGTTGAGATGGCCCAGTCTTGTCTGCCATAGCCAACAATCATCTTTGTTATCTGCTGCTTTCAAATAGTGAATATTTTTAGCATCTAAGTTGATTTGAATTGTCCTATTCAGCCACAATTATGATAATTTCATGTAAGTTCAAGTGACTTTGAAGTTTACTTGTTGTGTATGACTCGTATGGTTGTTGAAAGTTGGGTATGGTCCATCTGCTGTGTTGGAGTGCGACGAACAATGTTAAATTCCATCTCCTTTATTTCTGTGTGTGACCGTGTCCGTGTCTCGATTGATCTTCAGATTCTGTGTGAGTTACAACATTGCTTACATTATATCTGCAGGAGATTTCCAAATTGGAGATAATATAGAACCCTTAGATCCTGAGACAGTTGGTAGCATAGTTCAATATGGAAGGTACGGAAGGTCAATATCTAAACAAGCTGTGGGTTATTCCCTTATTTACAATCAACTTTATCCTTTTGAAGGCCTTCAGAACTACACTTCCGGAATCATACATCATGTTCGTCTCACAGGTATTATATATAATCAACACTTAGTACAAGCTTCCTTTCATTACTGAAGAAATAATTTAGAATTTCATTGCCTTTCTTTAATGCAGGATTAAGAGCCAACACTTTATATCAATATCAATGTGGAGATCCTTCTTTATCAGCAATGAGTGATGTTCATTATTTCAGGACTATGCCAGTTTCAGGCCCTAAGAGCTACCCTAGCAGAATTGCAGTAGTTGGGGACTTAGGTCTTACATACAATACCACATCTACTGTAAATCATATGATTAGCAATCATCCTGATCTTATTTTATTGGTTGGAGATGTTAGTTATGCTAACCTGTATCTTACTAATGGTACTGGCTCAGATTGTTACTCTTGCTCATTTCCTAATACTCCTATCCATGAAACTTATCAACCTCGTTGGGACTATTGGGGAAGGTAATATTTTCACTTTATCTTAATTTTGTTCATTTGATGTCCATAGTTTTCTATGTATTCATTGTCAATTATTGTAACAGGTACATGCAACCACTGATTTCTAGTGTCCCAATAATGGTAATAGAAGGGAATCATGAGATAGAAGAACAAGCTGAGAACCAAACATTTGTTGCTTATAGTTCTAGATTTGCATTTCCATCAGAAGAGAGTGGATCATCATCCACTTTTTATTATTCTTTCAATGCTGGAGGAATACATTTTGTAATGCTTGGTGCCTACATATCATATGACAAATCAGGTTAACTCTTCTTTCATCATTTTCATTTTTTGTCTTCTACAAGTTGGATATTCCTCATATTGCTAACATGGTTTAGAGGCTGTTGCTGTTTATTTACATGCACGATAACAACACCGACACATGTGGTTACACTGAATCACTTCTATTTTCTCAAAATATCATTAGTGTCTACGTGTCGGTGTCGGTGTCAGTGTCAGTGTCAATGTTGTGTTTAATGTCCTTGTCTGTGTCAATGTCGGTGCTTCATAGGCAATAACTGACTTCTAGTGTCGTTCCACCTTTTATTGTAGGGGACCAGTACAAGTGGTTGGAGAATGACTTGGCTTCTATTGACAGGGAAATAACTCCATGGTTGGTAGCTACGTGGCATGCACCTTGGTACAGCACTTACAAGTCACATTACAAAGAAGTAGAGTGTATGAGGGTGGAGATGGAAGACTTACTATATAAATATGGTGTTGACATTGTCTTCAATGGACATGTAAGAAGCACATTGTTGTTTTCATTACAAACTAGTAGGATACCCGTACATACGCACGGATGTTGTCGTGTTCTTTTTATGAATGAATTACACAGTATTTAAATAGTCTGAATATTATCCTGTGAAAATAAAGACAAATTTAAAGTAAATAAAAAAGGAGTTTCAAATAAAAATAGATAAATATTAAAATCTAAAAATGTAAAAGTATCATTTAAAAAAATCTGAGCATTTATCCTGTGAGTTTTATATCAATGTAGTGTTTTTTATATATCAGTGCAGCTATATATCTCGTGTTTTTATATATATCACAGTAGTTATCCCCGTATTTTTTGATATATCAGTGTAGTTATCCTGTGTTTTTTTATCTATCAGTGAAGTTATCTCATAGTTTCAATTGATTATTTGAGTTGATTAGTAGATTATAGTAGATAGTAAAAGATAGATAGTAGACTATCAATAAGAAATATTTATCCCGTGTTTTAAATTTAATCAGTTTAAGTAGTCATTAAACCTTCTTGTTTTTTAGATAGTAGGTTTATAGTAGTCTTCAAAAATTATAATTATCAATAGCAAATATTAATCCCGTGTTTTTCTATTATCACGGCAATTATCCCGTATTTTTTTATATAGCAGTGCAGTCATCTCATAGTTTCAATTGATTATTTGAGTTGATTAGTAGATTATAGTAGATAGTAAAAGATAGATAGTTGATTATCAATAAGAAATATGTATATGTTTTAAATATTAATCATATTAAATAGTCATTAAACCTTCTTATTTTTTTAGATAGTAAGTTTATAGTAGTATTCAAAAATTATAATTATCAATGACAAATATTAATCATGTGTTTTATTTATGTATCACTGCAATTATTCCGTGTTTTTTATATATCAGTGTAGTTATCCCGTAGTTTCAATTGATTATTATAGTTGATTAGTAGACTATAGTAGATAGTAAAAGTTAGATAGTAGATTTTCAATAAGAAATATTTGTTTTAAATATTAATTAATAGTTTAAATAGTCATTAAGTCTTCTTGTTTTTTAGATAGTAGGTTTGTAGTAGTAGTCTTCAAAAAAAATTAATTATCATTGACAAATATTAATGTCGTGTTTTTTAATATATAAGTATAGTTATCCCGTGTGTTTTTTATATATAATTGCAGTTATGTTGTAGTTTCAATTGATTATTTTAGTTGATTAATAGATTATAGTAGATAGTAAAAAATAGATAGTAGATTATCAATAAGAGGTGTTAATAGATTATCAATAAGAGTGTAAACAGAAGAGTGAAAATAGATTTCGGAGAGAAAATTAAAATTTTAACGGGACAATTTTTTCTAAAAAGGTGATAGTTTTATTTAGTGTGACTAATTTACATTTTTATAGCTAATTTATAAGTTTAGAAATTTAGTTAAAAAAAACTAAAGTGAGAAATCATAAGATAAAAAGAATAATTGTTTATGGGGAAAATAAAAGTAAAGTAAAAAAAAGGAAGAAAGAGGGTGTAAGAAAAAAAGTGAAAAGGAAGAAAGAGAGTGTAAGAGAAAAGTGAAAAGAAGGAAAGAGAGTGTAAGAAAAAAAGATAAAAAGAAATAATTAATTAAATGTAAGTTACTATTTTACCCTCATTTTTGACACTTGTCATGTTTCTCAAATGAGGCAATAAGTAATTTCATTGGAGGTTAATTGGTATAAATGTACAGTAGATGATATTCTCAACATTCAAATTTCTCATGAGAAAATTAAACAGGTTCATGCCTACGAGAGATCAAACCGAGTATATAACTACACTTTGGATCCATGTGGTCCTGTTTATATCACGGTTGGCAATGGTGGTAACCGGGAAAAGATGGCAATCACACATGCTGATGAACCTGGAAACTGTCCAGAACCATTAACTACACCAGATGATTATATGGGTGGCTTCTGTGCCTTCAATTTTACATCTGGTCCAGCAGCAGGTAAATTCTGTTGGGACAGACAACCTGATTACAGTGCTTTCAGGGAAAGTAGCTTCGGTCATGGCATTCTAGAGGTCAACTTTCCTTCTCTACTCTTTACACATTTGTTTTCTATGTGAATTATTCAACCTTAAAAACCATGTTTCTTCATGCATGTACTTTCTCTTGTTTCTTATAAAGTGCACTGGAGGTAGTATTATACACAAAACATGATTTGAGTAGGAGACTAAAAACTAAGTGGTAGAGCCATATGCAGGTGAAGAATGAAACCCATGCATTGTGGATTTGGCATCGCAATCAAGACTTCTATGGTACAGCTGGAGATGAAATTTACATTGTTAGGCAGCCTGAAATCTGTCCACCAATCAAGCCAGAGGTACATAAAACATGAATGTGGATTGATCTTATGCATAGGTTATATTATATTGCATTATATTGACCTTTTTTGTTTCTCTCATTTTGTAGGAGAGCTTAAATTAAAATTTAACTTGCAGAAACACCAAGCATATCAATGATTCAAAGAAGTGGAGCTCTGAAGTTTCTATATGGCATTTGTTAGATATTTCGGCAAAACGTGACAATTAGTAGAGTAGTGACAAAAATATCTTCCCATAGGGATTGGGACTTTTTTATTCACTTAATCAAAATTGAACTATAGAAATAATATGGGTATCTGTAAAATCAATTGTAATTTGTGTTATCAAGAAAATTTTGGATTTTGAGAAATGACAAATGATTGTGAAGAAGCCATTGAAGGTACATTTAGGTGCTAGCTCAGTGATAACAGCCTAGCCTTGTATCAAATTCGCTTGGGGACAGTTGTAAAATGATTATTACTTATTAGTGTCACTTTGATTAATAAAAATTTCCGCCTTCATCAATTATTTTAAAAAAGAAGCCATTGAAGCTCCAAGGTTTTGTTCCTAAACTATTGTCTAACTTATATTATATATCGAAAAGTCAAAAAGCTGGAATTTTTTTTAAAAACATATTCATTTAGATAACGCACGCAAACTTGAGCATATATCATCTAAAGAGCAGTGTGTGTAATGTAGGACACAAGTCTTCTAACTTACAATTGAATATTAGCATAATGTGTCTTTAACATATGAAATAAATAAAAATTACAAAGAGTGAAGACCTTTTATTTTAGTAATAAGAGTTCTTGAAATAAGAGTTACAAGAGCATTATAAAAATACTAATAGATTTTGTCAAAAAAATAATACTAATAGACATCCAATTATTGATAATACTCCTCTTGATCACAGCCCACCAATGACACTCTTCTTCCTTTGAAGGAAGTATTTTAGATGTAGCAAATTCTTTATTCTTTATTCAAAGCTATATTATATTTATATTGGATCATGTAAATAGATCTTTCTATTTGATAAATGGTTCACTAAGAGAAAGATAGACACATAGTAGATTAATAATATTTTAATCTATATCTCTCTACAATATGAATTCTTCAAAAAGGGTATATCTACACCTCATTTATTGTGTAATATTTATGCTGTATTTACTTTTTTTTAATAAATGCTCCATTTATTTACATAATAATAATAATAATTATAAAAAAAAAGATAATCTAAAAAAAAATTAAAAAAAAGACGAATGGGGAGGTTTGTGTAGAAAGAAAAGAAGAACTAGAAGGAGGGGGGGGGCGAGGGTTTTTGTTGAAGAGCTACTTCCGTTCCATTTCTGTTTTAAACTTTTGCGTTGCGTATGGCTATGCAATACTACGACACAAGGAATCAGTTACGAGTGGCAAACACAATTCAGATCTCAGGTTCATCGCTTTTCAATTCCTGTTATTTAGGTCACTTGATCACACTCAATAATTTCTTATCGTTTTCATTTTCATTCGTGCTTGCTCGTTTTGTTTCATGAATCCTTTCCAACTTATGCTGCTTGCAATCTGCATCCTTATCGTCTTTATTGCTATATTATTATCAATATTATTACTGCTATTGTCATTGTCATTGTCATTGTCATTGTCATTGTCATTGTCATTGTCATTGTCATTGTTATTGTTCTTGTTGTTCTTCTTCTTATTATTACTCCTGCTGCCGTTTATTCCAATTTCAGCATTGGTTGAAAATTATAGTTTAGAATTCACTATACAGAGGATAATTCGAGGTTTTAATTTCGTTCAGTAGTAATAAAGTGGAGGATTCTGTGCTCAGGTTAGATCAAGAGATACAAATATCCACATGAACTAATTTGCTGGTTGGGAGAGTAGTAGGATGTAACAAATTTGTAGCTAAATAAATGAATCTTTGAAAGTCTTAGAATTACAAGGAAGCAAACTGTGAGAAATTTGATAAGACGGAGTGGTGACTGGTGAGCAGTCTTTAGAGAAGAGCCTTCTTTCCAAGAAGAGAAACCTTAAGAAAAAATGCTAAGTGCTCAACAGGATTTGAACCGTTTTCATACGTTTAGCAAATGTAAGAACAATCTTCCTCTTAACAAAGTGCTGTAAGTAAGAATCTAGATGTTAAGATCAATATCTACTTGTCATGTTCTACATAGGGGTTTATATGTTACTTCTTAGGTGTTGCGATTCGCAAGTTGTATGATGAAAGTATTTAGTATATATTAGTCGCTAATGACAAAGTGGTTTGTGTTATTTGGATTTTGGACAATGAATTGAATCTATTGTCACCACTAATCTTTTATAACGTTCACCTCATATGCACACAGTGATTGGAACTGGATAAGAGAATGACTGCAGAGTTTGGTTCAACTTCTGCTCCTGAACCTCACAAGATGTCTGGAGCTTCATCTGCAGTATCCACCAGTGGCCAAAAGCTCTCTAAATTTTCTACCAAGTCTGGATTTGTCATCCCCAAAAACAAATTATCAGGGTCATTGATCCCCATTTTCCGAGGGGCTAAAAAAGATGGGTTCACTGGAGTCATCAATGAAGACAATTCAAAACAAATTGAGAGGAGATCAAGATGGGCCCCTGATCTGACACAGGATGCTGCTGTCAGAAGGGCAAAGGCTTTGGCTTTGCAGGTGTTTTCTGGAATCCTTTCTAATCATTTCCCGTTTAGAATTTTTACGGTTATATACTCTTTTTATTTTCTTATTCCATTATATTTCCTTGCAAACACTATATTAAGGTTAACATTTATTACTTCTTTGTAAGTTTTGATTAAAATGTTCGTGTGTTACCACCCTTTATGCCTTTTTTGTGAGGTTTCCCGTTTCCCCACTTTCTTCGTATTTGGGATTAATCTTTGCTGAATGGTGCCCCTTCCTGATGATGCTTTCCTACTGACTCAAACCCTTAATATATAATATTGTGAGATACCCCGTAAATATTTTACTTGTATCAAAATCATGGTATTAAAATTAGTAAAGTAGTATTTTTGCCAGACTTCGGGTTGTAATACGCCATTCTTAGGTTGAAGCTGTTCAAATTCCCTTAAAAAAGTTGGGGGTTGTATTGCATGTGCTTCTGTGTGAATATTTAGCTCGAGTTATTGTTTCCAAGGTGTCAGTAAGTGATACTATTGTTGCACACCTTTTATAGATTCGAGTGGATCAAATTACAAAGCAGTTAGAATCAGAAAAACTGGAGATTGGGGACACCCAGAACTCCGCAATAGTGGATGAGAATACAGATGAAAGCAAGTCTGGCTCTCAAATTAACGGCAAGGTTAACAACAATTGACACTTTTGCTTTTAATTGTTATTACTCGTTATTTTTAAGCGAAGTATCTATTTTTAAATAAACCACTGATGTTTATTTATGGATATAAGAAGTCAGAAAGGCTCGAACTTGAAAAGCGGGAAGCAATAGGTTTGTTTTCCTTAAAGTGTATCTTCCCTTTCTATACCTTCCCTTTAGTTCTTTAGTCTGCTTATTCTTTAATACTCTTGATCTCAATCATATCCAGGCGAAATACTAAAATTAGATCCCAGTTACAAGCCTCCACCTGGTTTTAAGCCATTGTTAAAAGAAGCCAGTGTTCCTTTGCCTGTAAGTAATGGTTCTAGAATTCTGCTAGACTTAATTCTATGCTATTTAAATCTGTTGTTAACTTGATAATTGTAACATTACAGTTATGAAAATTGAAAAGTAAAGGATACATTCCCTGGATTTAACTTTCAACTTGATTTACTGTGCATCTAGTATGTTTTGTACAATTTACTCCCTTTTAATGGTGAATAGTAATATACTTAGTGTTTTGTCAGATCTATAATATCATTATTAAGATTTTCGCTGAGGTGAAGATGCAATTTTTAGGATATTAGCATTAATACAGTTTTTAGGTAATTATCTCTTATATTATTTCTTGATGGATTTGAATGGAGGAATTGTGGTGTTTGACTTGAGCATGTGATGCGTGTGAAATAACTCACCAAAAACAAGTAGCTCATTTGCACCATTTTTCTTTCCCAGAAATATTCTTCCCATCCATTTTCCTTTGCTGCTTTCTTGAAGGTTCATGTAGTCAGAGGTCCTCATATTCTTGAAAGAAAATTGAAAACTAAATTTTTAGTAATGAATCGATGAATTGAGCTTCACAATTGAGTCACCACTAAAACCCATCCGAGATTAAAATATTCAAATAGGATATATTGCTCTGTGTTAGGAACAGACAGAGATGAAGAACGGAATTTAGTATTGAACTGTATTTTCTGATAAAAACTCAGAGGGGAAGCCTCTTTACAATGATGAACGAAAATGACTACGATGGCTGGAGACAAGTCACCTTGCAGATTGAAGAAAATAAAATGAAATGATACTCTCCAGTGAGAATATCCCCTTACTGATATAGGAATGGCTTCCCAGTGAGAACTGCTCAGCACCCACAAATTCCCTCTGACAAATTTCTTGATACCCTTTTCAGTTCACACTACAACCTATACACTAATTCTCCTTTAACTCATTCTATTATCCCCTTTTCTCTCTCCTTCAACCAATACCACGTGTATCTCCCCTCTAATTAATAACGGGCCTATTAATAATAATGGACCTATCACTCTGCAAGTAAGAATGCAAAATGACTCAACCTCTTTTACTTCTAATATCCCAATGTTAAACTTTGGCTTCCCGTTATATAATTTTAAGAATGATCTGTCATAGTTGTCAGAAAATAAAGTATTCCGAAGTTACAATAAAAATTCTTAACTGCAGTACCATCTTTACAGGTCCAGGAATATCCTTGGTACAAATTTATTGGCCTAATATTGGGGCCTGAAGGTGATAATCAAAAGCGACTAGAAAAGGTAATACCATTTTGTTGGTATCTAATCTTCATCCGGTGATCTGGGGTCAGCAACCCCTATCTTCTGATTGAAATCCCTAAGTAAAACTCTTGCATATATCAGGAAACTGGTACCAAGATAAAAATTCATGGAACCAAATCAGACTCAGGAGAGAAAGTAAGTTCCTTAATAATATTACACGGCTTTTATTCTGCATGAGCCACTTTAAAAAAGTTGGACCTGATTTTGCTAGGAAACAACTGAAACTGTTAGCATTTGCTTTATGTGTTCCATTTTCAGGGTGAAATTAAACCTGGAACTGATATCCAGTGCAGTTTCAAAGAGATGCATGTTGACGTATCAGCTGATAGTTTTGATAAAGTGGATGCAGCAGTGTCCATCATTGAAATACTAATTGCCTCCATAACTGTAACTGTGAGTTGTCACTTCACGTAATTGGAAAACTCATGATTTATACCTGGCTCAGTGATGTTGCCTCACTTTTGTGACTACTTTTGTAGTAATTTCAGTTTTTCTGCTATTTAAATCGTTCTTGTAACCATTGCTGTCTTCTATCCAGGGGAATGCAGCTGTTGGTTCCACACCTTCTGTAACAGTTTCTGGGGACAGCACTAGTGTTCCGAGTCAAAGCCAAGGTGTCCCCCCTTCTCATGCAATTTCTCGATCTCTGGAAGACCACACATTGTTGCAACCAGCAGCCAATACACAAATGCATGGAAATCATTTTCAGTACTCTGGTCCGTGGTTTTCAGCAGTTCCATCTCTTACCCCTTTTTTTGCTTCTTCTGGCAATATAGTCCCTTCAAATCCACCAGTTCCTGCTAGAACTCCCCATTTTCCATCACATACAATGAGTCCTTCAAATATAGTTGCAGCTTTTGGTGCTCAACCTGCACCTGTCGCTGGATTCCACCCGATAAAACCAAATCAACAGGTTTCTATGCAAGTACCACCACAAACACAGATTTTACAGCATTCACAATTGACTCAAGGAAGTCCTTTGGGTCACGTTGGACCACCAAGAAATTTTTCTGTAAATCATGCACAGAATTTGCAAGCTCCAACAAATGCTTCACCTTCATTTCAAATTAATTTAAGCCAACCAACACCAATGGGACAACTCCAGACATCAGTATCTTCAATGCCTCAACCCATGACTGGTATATCGCCGGCCCAAATAGCCAACCAGTCATTGACCCCTCATAGCATGTCTTCTGGAATGAGTGGAGGACCGGCCACTGTTAAAGTACCTGTAGGTCTCAACCATATGGGGCCGATGGCTCCTCCTACAAGATCTGTTTCTCTAGGTCCACAACCAGATGGTGCATTTAAGCCACTCCAGTCCAATATGTCGATGATGCCACGACCTGCCACTATTTCTCCACATCATGCAGGAATGCCCCCTGGACCACCATCATCTTTTGGACCAATGCATCCACCAATACAAGCACCATCTGGAAACCATTTGTCAGGACCCGTTCCATTTCCTTCCCCAGGAATATCCCCTTCACGCCCATTACCTCAGCAATCGGGAGTACCTAATTCTGCCTCTGCAGTTTCTCCTCATCACACCCAAGTGAAACCACCAGTTCCAATGCCTTCAAATTCTGGAAATTTTACTTTTCATTCACAGCAGCCCAATCCTGATTATTATCAAGTGGCTTCCAGACCAAATTTTCAAGCTACTACTCAGGGTGGTACACAAGAGCCACCTGGTGGTCCAAGGCCAACACCATATAGGTTTGCTGTGCCTGATCAGCCTCCTCAAAGCTTTCCAAGGACACAAGTCTACAACCGGCTGGATCAACCTCAAGCTCATGGGTCTGGTGTTCCCTTTGGGGGAAGGTCAGGTTCTGTCTCAATTCCACTCCGACACCCCGCATTTCCATATGCTGGTCAACCTTCACCTAGATCTCCAGCTCTGCCGCAACTAGGTATGAACAACTTTATTTCTTCCCCACAAATGCCAAACTTTCCCGGTCCAGGTGTCCAAAGAGGTATGCCCAGTCGAACATGGCCAGATATCCCAATGCCTCTGAATCATAAGTTCGGCAACAATCCCTCCGGTAAGCCAGCACATCCTGCAGACCAAATTTACGATCCCTTTTCACCCACATCTGTGGCACCTCCACAGCAGAAGGGTAATCCTGGAAAATGAGGGAATGGAATATGGATTCAGAAACGTAATACTACAAAGTGAATATTTTAGTTATGGTTGCTGTTTTGGCAGACGAACTGATACTAATTTCATAGGTTGATAATGGGCACGGCTGTAAAATCATGTTATTTTGAACCAGAAAGTGTGGTAGGCTCCCTTTGATGACTTTTGAAACCGACCTTTCTTTTCTGAATGCTCATTATTGATGCTTGATTAGGAATTGATACGAATCTTTGTCAGAATATAATCATTTTACCATTTTATGTTACTGCATATCATTCAGTCAAGCTTGTTGAATTTAAGCTCGATTTGACTATTTTTCTTATATCAATACCAACCATTTTCGTTGTTTCATTTAGTGCCTGCTTGTTTGTATTCTCATGGAAGAAGTGCAACTTCCTTTGTTTTCCTTTATTAGAGAAAAGAAGTGCAGTTTTGAAAACTTCTATTATTCTCTCCTTGCAAATACGGCCTAATAAAGCTAGTTTGCATGAATTTATTAACATGCACTAATAAAAATCTTATAATAACTATGACCTTTTCTAGTTTATAACTTCTCGTGTCAGTTGAAATTAGCTTATGTTTATCATATTTTTAAGAAGTTATCTCATTTAACTTCTGTATAAACAAACATCTATAAGTTCTAGTAAAAATAAATAAACATCTAAAAGTTAATAACGACTTTTTGTATGTGAACGACTTAACATTTAAAAGTTAAGTCAAATTGAGCCCTATTCCATCTTGATTTTCGTCTTCATTGTAAATTAATGTTTTCATATTCAGCATCTGTCTACAGTTTTGTGGGTCCAAGTTAACCATAATCAAATGATATAGCTAATCACGGATAGATCCAAAATAATCACGGGTTAGCAAAAATAAAGTAATTTCATTTTGTCACGGGTTCATGTTTTATACGTTAGTATTGTCTATTAAGTAGTTGTAATCTACTCGTTGATTATCAGAAACTCAGAACGATTCCCGTGTATAGATTAGCAACAGCATAAACTGACCAGAAACCAATTAAGAATTAAGTTTTTTTTTTGGTTCTATTAGCTGCATGTTGGCCGATGCAACAAATAATTCTTCATGATATAGTACTCTAGCTACTGTTGGTGCTATTCTTCAAAGAAAGAGTAGAAAAACTGCTATTAACCACTAGATATGTATATTTTTATAAATGCAGTTTTCTTAATTTTTATTTTAAAAAAAGAGCTGTTTGTTCCTGGAACAGTATGCAATACTGTATGTAAGTCTTGCTCTTGTGAAAGCCATCTCAAATAAATAACTTAAAGTTGGGGTTATCTAATATGGACTTGGTTCAACGATGGACCTCTTATTTTTAGTAAGTTTTTAATATGGTTCAACCCCAATTCTTATATCTCAAACTCAATTCGCACTAACTTGTTACAATTAAATAACTTAAAGAACTTCTTATTGGGGTTATCTAATATGGACTTCAAGAATTGGGGTTATCTAATATGGACTTGGTTCAACGATGGACCTCTTATTTTTAGAAAGTTTTAATAAAATATTTTTTTATTCTCTATTTTTCATTAAAAATAATAAAAGTCCACCTTAAGACCATTTTTTAGAGATCCATATTAAATGCACCCATAAGAATTATGGCGAAGAAAATAAATTAAATTGTCCACCATGACATAAAAGAATGGAGAGTTTTATTCAGATGAAAGTACCAAACTACTTCATGTAACACGTATACTAAAGTCTAACAAGCATGATTGGGTGATTCCACCAAAAAAAAAAAGCATGATTGGGTGAAAATTTATACACACTATCTTTCATACTTGCTTTCTCACACGTCTCTATTGCTTAACCATAATAACGTTTGCATCTCATAGTCACCGACAAAACTGATAAATATTGTGTATTAATAACAAGATAAAAAAATTATATAGCAAATTTTTAGGTGAACGAGGTCTAAAGCAAATTTTTAGTTAAGACACTTTTATCGCTCTATATAAGGCCTTGTACCGACCTAAGTATATTATAGCTGTGTATAGACAAAAATTCGTTCACATGTGACAGAAGACCCCACACCAAATGTATGACTAATAGAAGTGAATGTGAACTCACTAACTCAATCACAACTCACAACAAGCAAAGCATAAAAATAGCTTGTTGTAACAGATACCTTTACCTCCCTCAGACAAAAATCTTTATTCCCTTCTCTCTCAAACATCCAATATCAATGGTTTTCAAAAGGGTGTGGGATCTAGCATTCTGCTCAACCTTACTATTCCTATTGGCTGGTTTTGTGAGCTCAGATATATCAAAAGACAGAGAAGATTGTTCTGACAAACTACTTAGCCTTGCTCCTTGTCTTCCTTATGTTAATGGTGAAGACAAAACTCCTTCTATAGATTGCTGTAGTGGACTCAAAGTGGTTATTGATAAGAGCAAAAAATGCATCTGTATCCTCATCAAAGATAGCAGTGATCCAAACCTTGGTTTTAAGTTGAATGCTTCTGTTGCTGCTCAGTTACCAACTACTTGTCACACCCCAGCTAATATATCTCGTTGTGTAGGTAAGTAAGTGTCACTATTTAATCTAACCATTCGCGACATCATGGTTTTTGGTTTGCAAACAATCGCAACGTGATTAAGATTGAAGTAGTTGTACCAGTATCTTAACTATATTTGATTACGATTTTAATTTACTCAGGAGAGTACTCCTTTTCCTTATTGATGTTTTTTTTTCCTGAAGAGCGTTTATTAGAAGGCTTTAACAAGACTCATTTCCTTTGCTTAAGAAAAACTTTCTTTGTGACAAATATGGCAACACGAATTGAGATTGAAGTGGTTGTACTAACTAATACTGTAGTTGTATTTGACTGCAATTCTTCACGATATTAAAGATCGCGACGTGACAAAGATTATTTTAGTTTGCTTTATAAATAAATTTATTCAATGGATGTTTTTTGGATTCTCTCAGATCTTTTGCATTTGGCACCTAACTCTACTGATGCTAAGGTGTTTGAGGGATATCAAAACTCTACAAAAACAAAGAGTTCTACTTCTACTCCGGTTTCAAGTGGTAATTAATTAACTATTTTATTAATGTTGTTGTTTTTTTTATGGATCCTTTTGTTGTGTTATGAAAATTGAAGCTAACATTGAGCTCCTCCTACTAATGTACCATTTCCAGGTGCCCCTGAGAAGGGATCAAACTCAAGTGCTCAGGAAAAGAGTGGTGGCCATGGTTTGGGAAAGAAGTGGGTGGTGGCAGAGGTGGTTTGTGTTGTTTTATCATTCGTTTTCATGTCTCATTTCTTCATTCTAGTTTAAGTTTGAAACGTGATCAAGATTCAACAAGACTGGTTACTTGGATATATTGCAAGTATTGGTGATGTGTTGATCTCTTACTAGTTAGTCGGATCTATTTCTTATAGTTTTGTATGTTTTCCCAATTCCTATATTTTTTAGGATAACTAAAGTTAAAATTTATCTTTCGATTTTTAGTAAATTTTGTTAGTTGGCAATTCTTGTTGTTGGGTCTCTCTAGCTACTCACGGATTATCCAAATACTTTCAACAAATGACTGATATCCGATTGTGCTTAGAATCAAATTTTGCACTTACTAACACCGAGTTTGTCCACTACAAGAATGGAATCTGGGAGCACCGAGTCGATCCCCGTGTCCCAAGATAGATTAAGTAAATGCGCCGTTGGTTATCTCTCTCTAGCTACTTACTACTATCTTATCTTTTAGTTTCTTCCTCGTGTAATCTTTTTAATCCCAAGGAAAGGAGTCGTTTCTGGTAAACAATTAATGGTAGTGCTCTTACTAGTTTTTTTTTGAACACATTTGTTACTTTGGTTGAAATTTATATAGATATTTTACCAAATTTACATGTAACACATATATTTTCGTAGAATTTATTTGAAATCATAAGTAATATAAATCATGAGTTTGTCCACATAGGCTTACAACTAGAACCAATCAGAAAAAGCCACACACATCTCCAAAAAAATACGTGGCATCCACATCAACTTTTATTGAAAATTAATTTCGAAATATATCTCAAAAATGAAAAATCAGGGAATTGAACCCCCTTCCTCACAACCACACCTTCCAACACTAACCATTTGAGCAACCACATTTTGTTATAACTAAGGCGTATTATAGAATATATACCCTTTTTTTTCTTTTATTTCTAACAAAATCTATTACCTACTAATTATATTTATTTATATGTATTTTAATACTTATATATTACATTTATATATCATATTTATTTGACATCTAATATTTTGTATCACTTTCCATAGATTTTAGATTCTATATATTTATTAACTAGAATGTTATTAAATATGAGTAATTTTATTGATTTTCAAATTTGTTTTTAATTCAAAATTATATTAAATTTAAAAATATTGACTTATAACATCTTACATTTTTCTAATTCTCATATTAATTTAATACCAAATTTATTGATATCGGGTCATGCGGGTCAATTAGTGACCCCTCGGTTCGACCATTGACCCAATGACCCAGTGACCTGCTCGGGTCAATCACCGGGTCGGTTTTAATAACATTGATTGGAGCTGACAGTTTCAAAAAAACAAAAACAAGTAATGAATACAATGCTAATTTTTTGGATTCAGTAATGAATACAATGCTAATTTTGTGGATCCAATCTCTCTCTCGACAATCTCTCTTCATCTCTCATTCGCACTTCCTTCTTTTTCTCTCATTTTCTATCACAAAATTTCAATCTTTTTTAGATGAACTACAAAAGTTTGTCCTTCATCTCTTCTTTCATCTTGATCAACTCAAAACGCAAAGCAACGAAAGAATAAAATCAGAAGAAACAGAGCACTGCATTTCTTTCTCTCCATGGACCATCACTCCTTCTATCTTCCTTCGTTAGGGTTTCATTTTTCCCTAAATTTCTGAAGAATTTCTTTCGTTAACATCATAACAAAGTTGGCCACGATACTGTGTGAAGGATGAAGAACGATATTCGCCACTTCCACCGCCACAAGACGCCGACGTTCTAAACCACCACAACTTCTTCAGCACCTTACCATGATTTGTTTTTGATTTTATTTCTTCTGTTGTAAAGTTTGTCTTTTTATCATGTCAAACTAAATGGGTTTTCTTTGCTTTTGCTTGGTAATATTTTTATTCTTTGAAGTTTTTGAAATTTTCTTCAATCATGTTCAAATGGTTTTTTTCCCCTTCGGCTTCTGTGATCATAAAGCTTTAGAGGAATTTTGGCAGTGCAGTATCTTTATGGCTAAAAAGATTCAGCTTTTGAAATCATAACATTGTTTTGGAGTACTTCCTAAGTTTATCAATTTTGCAATCATCTCATTTCAATAAATAGATTGAAGACTGTGCCTACAATATAGTCAACCTCCATAGTGAGAAATTAAGGATATAGTTGTTCTTACATTTGTATTGTATACAGGTATACTCCCCAATATATATAATCAGACGCAGAATAGCAGATGTAGAAAATAGTGAGATATTGCTATAATAGTAACAAAAATGTGTTGATGCAGCGATGAAGGTACACCTATGGTTGTTCGGTTACGGAAGTGTTATTGTCACCCTTATAACAATGTGGTTTTTTTTCCTGTTTTGATCACTGTTGTAGCTTTGAAAATCCTTTTGGTCGGAACCACTATCGAGAGAAGATGGAGACTATCAGAAGCACAAGAGCAACAAGGTAGCCGGGTTGTTACAACATAGGTGTTGAGCCTGTTTTGGGTTCATTCCGTAAGTATTCTTATAACTGCATATTGGTTTTCCCCATTCTTTTCAACTTTAAATTTTTTATTCCGTTTACCAATATTCTGTCTTTTGCATTGCACTTTCATTTTAGTACATGTTGGGGTTGCAAAATATAAAACTAGAATTCAATTTTATGTTTCATTTGTGCTCACATGGCATTCAACTTACTTTAAGTTGTAATTTCGGGTTCGTGTAAGTAACTACTAAGCAATGATGGATATGATATGGATAGAGTGAATACAATTATTCAAATCCAAATATTAAAATGAGCACAAATAGTAGTGCAATTAGGATATTGTAAAGCTGTGTGTTATATATAAATTTATCTCAGGTTATTGTGAAGTTGTGTGTCATATATATGATATTGAATTTGCAACTTTTGTTCTGTTTAATCACGATGCAGTGAGCCTGATTGAAAAGTCTTGCTCAGAGCTTCTTGAATTCTCGGAGGAGCTTTTAGTGTTTTAAATAGGGATACTACTGAATATCCAACAATATCTAATACTTATTTATTGAATAATGTTGAATATAAATCCTATGGGTTTTCCTAGGAACATATCTGACCTCATTGGTAGGTTCTCTTCAAAGTTCATGTGAGGGACTCATCGAGAATATATTTGAGAAAACATTTCATGTTTGAGGGATTATGATTGATTAGGACTTGCTTAAAAAGTTCAAAGATAAATCAAATGTTGTTAAGGTGAAGCGTAAATCTTAATTTTCAATAGCGTTCATAGTTTTAAGCTAAGACTTTCCAACAAACTATAATCCATAACATTACTTACACTGTTAGAGACAATGTCTCGATCGTCAATGCAAGAGAGTTTCGTGGATACAATTTCCCAACTTTCACCAAGAGAGAAACCCTAAGATAAAATAAAATTTGAACTAATGGTTCTTTCTTCGCACATCACTATATCCCACTAAATTTGGAACTTCTCTCAAACCCTATCGCGTGATGTGAAAAGCGGTGCTGCTCTGTATTCCTTTTGTTTGCTCTCAATCTTTTTTATTATCATGACTCTCAATCTTATTCCTAATAGTGAGTAATACTAATTAGATTGCAATAGATCGTTCCATATTTAGTTTTTTTTTACAAAATTAGATTAATCGCTGGCAAAGTCATTGGATACTAACAATATGATAAAAAAACCTAATCTAATGCATCATTATGCTTTTATTGATTATTAAGTAAAATATTACCATTCTCCAACTAATATTGTATATCGCACGTATGATAAAAAATTCTAATCTAATGCATCATTATGTTTTTATTAATTATTAAGTAAAATATTTACCATTCTCCAACTATTAATTATTTTTGTCAAAAAAAACTATTAATTATTCAGTCATAGATGTTACAATAGAATGAATATAGGTTTAATAAAAAATATATATAATGTTCATATTAAAATAAAATATCATAAATTATTGTCAATTCTAGAAATTTTTTATATCTCATTAATTATGGAGCTTTATAGGCAAATAAGATATAGGGAATAAGTCCCTTTTAAAAAAGAAGATATGGGGAATAAGCAATACTAATATTGATATTCTAATTTCTTTTTGTATCTTGCTTTCAAACTAATGGTTGAAGTGGTACTAAGTTAAATGACGTGGCATCCCATATTTGAGTGCCACATGAAATTTTTAATTAAAACATAATATTTTAATATAACAATTTGTTTTTTAAATAAGTAATAATAAACATCCCAATATCTGGTAATAAAGTATTTTTTAATCTACTTTTTTCCAACTTACTGCTCTTTCTCTGCGATGAAGGTTCGGAGATAGCAAATCTTGGTGTTACTCAAGGTGGAAGTTTGATGAAGATCATGAGGAAGATCTTAGAGTGACCAAAGGATCTTTGTTATATATACTTATGGATGGATGTATTGTTTCATCCTTCCCTCAGTCTCACACTCGACTAAACGAGTGCTTTCTACCTGTACGTGGGAATCTCGATGGGGACTGCCTACAGTGGAGCGTGAATGGGTAATTTTTCCATGTGGAGACTGGGACGAGAGAGATAATTCCACCACTGTCAACTCTAGGATGAGGATGGGGACGGGGACCATTCCGCTGTCCGAGTACATTAGATGTGTTTTTTAATTAAAAATATTAATAAAAAATAAAAATGTGCTAACTACTATCTTTTATTCTTAATTTTATTTTTTGAATATCAATAAATAAAAGGAGGACTAAATATTATATTAAAATATTAAACTATGATTTTTTAGTTTAACTATAATATTTTTTAATATACAATCTAATCTAATAAACGTGTCCTATTAAAATTTGTCATGGTGAGTTTATTTTCTAAGGTGTCCAAAGTAGTCGATTTTTTTGACATAATATACGTAAACATTCAACTGGCTCTTTTTTAATCCCCAAACAACAATTTCAAAATTTAAGTTAAAAGGAAATGTATACCCATACTGGTACGGGTGATACATACTAGTTTAAATAATAAGAGAGTGTTTTTCTAATAAAAAAACTAATAAGATAGTATTTATTGGAAATGAGTGTTAGAGAGTGTGCCACTAGCCATATGTCATTAGTACTTCCTAACAAAAACTCTCTTATTGGTCAAATTTAAAATGAATTTATTTAATCACATGGGGTTCCATATAAATTTGGTAGAATCCATTTGAATATCGACCAAATTAAGGGAATGTGTTCACAAGAGTGTGACGCAAACATTTCTATTATCTTTTTAAGGTGTTAAATCAAATCCTATCAAAAATAGTAAGTAGGTACAAATCAAATCCAAAACATTGAAAAATTATTACTTTTTGGATCCATTTGAGCCTTCTTTTTTTGTCAACTAAAGCGGTCCAGTTTAGTTTGCGGATTTTCTTATCGACAAATGTTCAAAACAAAACCGAAGAGTTTATGTTATTATAAAAATGAAAAACCCTTGCTTTATTTGTACTACTAGTATTAGAATAGTTTTATTTGCTATAAACGAATATATGCTGATATGTATTTAGTTGGTATTTGAAATTTGAATGTTATATTAGTTAGTCCTCTCCTTCAATGTTTGGTTTCCATGGACCATGTGTTTTACTTTCAATCCATTTATTTAACATGTTCAAAATATTTATGCACAATTACAGAATATATTTTTCAATTACTCATATTGCTCAATTACTAGATATTTAAATATGCACAATTGTTCGCATCGTATTTTAATACGCGATAATCCAACTTGTTAAAAACTGAGTCATTTGATCCAATTCAAACAACATTTTTTCGATTCAAATTTGTTTAGATTTTTTAAAAGAAACCATCCAAATAAAACAAAGCTGCAAGTTGTTTTTCCTCTTTGGATTGCATGACTTTTTGCTTTAAAACTAAACAAAATCACACCACGAATACCCCTAGTTTTTCTCCTCATGCTTCTAATGATATACTATTCCACTATAAATTCACATTCTCACTCATTTTCTCATTTGAAAAAATAGACACAAAATCGGTAATCCATAATAATATTTTCTTTTGAACGTGGCAAACAAACTACCACTCTGAAGTCGGTAGGACTATATTAGGCAGGAAAGCTCTGCTCGAGAGAGAATTTATTTGATTGTGTTTTAGTTTTAATATTTTATATGAAATAGTTCTGAAAAACTATTTTTAAAACAAATTCTATGTTTTTTTTTTAGTTTTAAAAAGAAGAAAATAAAAAACAGTTTAACAAAACATGTTAACCATACAAATTTTTCAGTCTTAAATTTTTTTAAGCTGCAAAACAGATTTTAAGAAGGTAAACTTATTGGCCTTTATGTTGTTGTATTCCCAACGTGTAAATTTAAAACAACAATTTGGATAAGTCACTGAAAAAATATTGAAATGGCTCCAATTATATCTTGAGTGGTGAGACACAATAATACTTCCATGTACTTAAGCTACGGTTTTTTCTTTTGATGAGAGCTTAAGCCACGGTTCATGCATGGGGTGGTAGACATTCTTACGAGTAACGGGATGATAGCACAAAAGGGTTACAAATAGGCCAAGACTTCGTACAACCCTCTGGCTACTCACTAGACACCCCCTCACACTCAAAATTCCTAAAATACTCTTCTTCTTTTTTTGCTGTTTTGCACCGTTCGAAGGTTGTCCATACGATTCTGTTCGACAGACCGTGCTCCGAACCACCCAAATGAAAATTGAAACCTGCTAAGTAATAGACAGGTTCAGTGGCACTACGTCTGAACCTGTTCGGTGGCACCACATCCGAATTGGAGGAGATAACTAAGCATATAGATCAATTGATGCTGAATTGGAGGTTGGTTTTAAATTTCTTGTTGAAAATACCGGAAGAGAGACCAGGGATGAGGATAAAAGAGGAAATGATAACAAAGCAACAAAATCAACCGACACACAAATGCTAGGACAAGACCGCAAAGATATAAAGACTGAAAAGTGGTTTCATAATTTGCAAACCACATGGGAAGCTTACTTGAAAAATCAACAATGTTATTTAGTCAATTTTTTCCAGCAAAAAATAGTCCAAAATTATATTACAACACTAATTAACTAAGTCTTTTAAGCAAATAACCAACCTACTTTTTCACGCGTATTGGGGGCTGTACTAAGTTCAATAAAGTAGGCGCGCCTTCTAATTCTAATGTGAAAAAGTAGGTTGGTTATTTATATAACCATTAGATGAAGAGGTTGCACATATACTAATACTATCATGCATAACATTAAAAAAGAGAGTGAATAATAAAATTGGACAACTAGTTGTAGGCAAAGGACAAGTGGATTCTTTGAATATACCTTTAATCATCCCAAAAATGAAAGTTAACAAGAGTCGCTTCAGCTTAGAATCAACATTGAAAGAAAAATCCCTTTACCATAACAGGTTTTTTTCTCAGAGTCAACATCTTGCAAACTCAGTCAAATCCCATTTGACCCTTGCAAATCCACTGCCTTTTTTTGGTCAAAATAAAAATCCAGTGCTAAATGTGGAACCAAACCTACAGATTATGTCGCATTTGATAGTACTAAATCATGGTATATTATATGTATAGGATTTGTACGCGATTGGACCAAGGGTCAACTTCAGACTAATAATCTAGACTCTTCAAAGTTTGCTAGTTTAAACAACTGCATATATATGCCCATAATAAATTTATAAAAGGGACAAATATTCCCCTAGATCACTTCAATCTATACTATTAATTTATGCATGCACACATGGTCATTCAAATATTTTACTACTAAAACAGGTAGTAATCTTCAATAAACAATACCAAGTTGATATAAAAAATGTGTCCCTGATGAATCCTATGTTTTCATTTCTTTCCTCTCTTTTTCCTTATTCTACCCACACTTAACACATGCTTCTATTCTAAGCCAAGGTTGTGTATTAAACAGCAATCCTTGTGGAATCATTAAGCAACTCTTGAACAAAATCTCAACTTACCCTCTCAAACAATTCTCCAGAATGGATAATAACCAAAATGACTTCTCAGGCAGTGTTCCAAACAGCAGCATAGATAGGAATAAATATTTGATGAGCAGAGTCGTAGTTTTGGAGAATGAACAAGACATCAACATGAAAGCCGACACATTTATCAGTAACTTCCGTAAACAGCTAAAGATTGAGCGACAAGAATCACTCCAGCGTTTCAAGGATATGACACGCCGAAGGGCTAATGATTTCATTTCATCAAAATAAAAATACTGCTGCAGTTTTTGTTCATGAAATAGAAATGACTCAACAATGCAATTATTATCATGTGATTAAGGAGAATAGCGATGGATAAAAATTCTCATATTTTTTTATACATACTTTTTCTGTAATACATAGTTATTATCTTTAACATGAAGTCAAAAGCTGTCTAAGTGCAGGAAAAACTTCTGTACTAGGGAACTATTAAGCTTATTTTCACTGCCAACAGTATCTATAACTATTATATATTGTTTTCTAATCAATCATGTACTGCCTCAAAGTATGCCAGACAAACCTAACATCCTGTAGCATCGATGAAAGGCACAGCCTTAGACTGAAATAGCATGCGCAACATCTGCTCAGATTGTAAGGGAATGACCCCATTCTATTGCCAAAGCAACTATTAAACTCGCTTTCACATACCAGAAGTTTTTCCTATGTGTCCCTCGCAAGAAACTGGACCTATTTCAATTGATTTTCCAAAGAAACAATCAATTTCCTTAAATGTAACAAAAAACTTCTCTGGATCTCAGGCTTCGAGTACGTGACAGCGAACAATGGGACTCTTGAAACTAGTACGCCCTGCTATAGTTGACCATAAGTTTCTAACCAAAGTCCTAAGGTGACCTTCTCCAGCAATATCTTCCCAGAGGTGAGGGTTGCTTTCGACTTGTTTGTTAGGACTTGAAATATCAACTAGACTCATGCTCATATTCTCGCGGACAATGCATAGTTTTCCATTAAGGGAAACAAGCGCAACAGTGGATAGAGCACGAGAGCTACCTAAATGAAGTTTGCTATCGATAAACTTTTTCCATGAATCTGTTGCTGTGTCATATACTGTGAGCTTGCATCCATCCCGGCAATCAACTGCAGAGAGTTGTCCATTCAGTGAAATACGAGGATTTTGCCAAATATTTACCATTCCATTAGAAACTGGGGTCCAGGTATCAGTTTCGGGTGAATAGGCTTCACACATGACATTGTAACCGGACCCATATCCCACCAAAAACCACGTTCCATTGTGAACAAAGCCAGTACAAGGCTGCATGTCTGGGTTCATCTCAGAGATGAAGCTCCATCTGTTCCGGTTAGGGTCATACATTTCAGCAGATCTGAGAGTTCTTTGAATTCTATCATGTTCCCCACCAGCCACATAAAGACAATTATTTATCACACATGAATGAGAGTTATTTATGTTCAAATAATAAGTGTCTTAGAAATAGTTCTAATTTATGTTCAATATGTGCATAACAAAAAAAAAGGAAAGGATTTGGAGTATAACTTGACGAGTGGCACAAACATATTGATTATGTGTGTAGAGAGCTTCTATATCGAGAAACTCATGCCACTTGGTGAGAGAAAACAATATCTCATTAGGGGTGGGAATAGGCCAAGCCGATCGACAGGGGCCTACAGCCCAGCCTATGTCAGGCTAGGTTTTTTATTTAAATAGATAAGGTTTAGGCTTTTTTAAAAGTCTATTTACCTAAAAAGGCCAGGCCACAGGCCATTGAAAAAGCCTTTTAGGCCTATCAGGCCGGCCTATTTAAGTAAAAATAGATAATATTTTTTATTACTATTATTATTATTATTGTATTAAATTTTGTACTTCATGTTATATCATAAATTTGCTAATATTTTATGTTAATTTAAACTATTTACCTATATCAATTTTTGACATATTTAAAGTTATTATTATAAAATAGAATTTCAATTGGATATCATATAAAAAATAACTTAATCTTACTAATCTATTAACTTCTTAGTCTTTTTATAAAAGCATTCATCACTTAAATATTGTAGGTTTTTGTTTAAAAAAATTGTGAAATAGGCTTTTTAAACAGGCTATCAGGCATTGCCAGGCTTTCACAAAGGCCAGGCCAGGCCTAAATTTTGGGCCTATGATAGGCCACAGACCAGACTTGGGCCTAGCACCTTCAACGCAGGCCAGACACAGGCCATGCAAAGGCCAGCTCGGCCCAGCCTATTCCCACCCCTATATATGATGCATGTGTGTCTCTTCACGTATAGAGCACACCTAATTAGGAATAACCTTAAACTCTTGAAGAGACATAGTTCCTCTTGGGTGCTCTTGGACTTCCATATTTTGGAAATTCCCTAACAATCCCCGCCAATTTTACAATAACTCCAAATCCCATTATTACAGAGAAAACCCGTGTTTTTAGTTAAAAGTATATTGTTATTTGAACTTTTATTTAGTAAGTCATTGTTTCACTCATCCCCGAATAAATTGGTTGAAAAGTTTTGAATCAATTATTCTTTAAAACATGCGTAAGTTAAATTATACATGAGATATAGGTACCATGGAAGAAATTGTAAAGTGACATATCTCAGTAAATTATACATGAGATTTATGTCATGAGAGCTTCAAGAGTTAATCCCCTTTTTTTTCCAGAGTCAATAACATCATCCAAACTCAGTGAATACAATTTGACCCTTGCAAATCCACTAACTTTTTTTGGTCTAAAAACAAATCCTGTGCTCAAAGTGGACCAAACAGTGTGGCCTTGCTATGTCACGTTCGTTATATTATATTATATTATATTATATTTATATGTATAGGATTTGTACCCGGTTGGACCAAAAGGTCAACTTCAGACTAATAATCTAGACTCTTCAAAGTTTCCTACTTTAAACAACTTCATATGCCCATAATAAATTTATAAAAGGGACAAACATTCCCCTAGATCACTTCAATCTATACTATTAGTTTATGCATGCACACATGGTCATTCAAATATTTTACTACCAAGACAAGTAGTAGTCTTCAATAAACAATAACAAGTTGATATAAAAAATGCGTCCTGGATGAATCCTATGTTTTCCTTTCTTTCCTCTCTTTTTCCTTATTCTACCCACACACACTTTACACATGCTTCTATTTTTATTTTAGCCGAGGTTGTCTATTAAACAGTGATCCTTGTGGAATCAAGAAGCCACTCTTGATAAAAATCTACTTCACAGCCCCAGAATGGATAATCGAAATGACTTCTCAGGCAGTGTACCCAACAACAGAACAGATCGGAAGAAATATTTGATGAGCAGAGTAGTAGTTTTGGAGAATGAACAAGACATCAACATGAAAGCCGACGCATTTATCAGTAACTTCCGTAAACAGCTGACGATTGAGCGACAAGAATCACTCCAGCGTTTCAAGGATATGGCACGCCGAAGTGCTTGAATTATTTCATTTCATCAAAATAAAACTACTGCTGCAGTTTTTGTTCATGAAATAGAAATGATTCAACAGTGCAATTATTATCACATGTGATTAAGGAGAATAGTGATGGATAAAATTCTCATTTATTTATACATGCTTTTTCTGTAATACATAGTTATTATCTTCAACATGAAGTCAAAATCTGTCTAAGTCTAAGCACAGGAAAAACTTTTGTACAACATGGGAACTATTAAGCTTATTTTCACTGCTAAAAGTAAATATAACTATTATGTGTTATTGTTTTCTAATAAATCATGTACTGCTTTCAAGTATCTAGACAAACCTAACATCTATCTGCTCAGGTTGTAAGGGAATGACCCCATTCTATTGCCAAAATCAACAATTAACCTAAATTTCACAGAGCAGACGTTTTTCCTTTGTGTCCCTCGCAAACCTATTTCAATTGATTTTCCGAAGAAACCATCAATTTCCCTGATGGATAACTAAGATTAATGGAAAATTTTTGGATCTCAGGCTTCGAGCACGTGACAGCGAACAATGCGACTCTTGAAACTACCACGCCCTGCTATAGCTGACCATAAGTTTTTAACCAAAGTCCTAAGGTGACCTTCTCCAGCAATATTTTCCCAGAGGTGAGGGTTGCTTTTGACTTGTTTGTTAGGACTTGAAATATCAACTAGACTCATGCTCATATTCTCGCGGACAATGCATAGCTTTCCATTAAGGGAAACAAGCGCAACAGTGGATAGAGCACGAGAGCTACCTAAATGAAGTTTGCTATCGATAAACTTTTTCCATGAATCTGTTGCTGTGTCATATACCGTAAGCTTGCATCCATCTTGGCAATCAACCACATAGAGTTGTCCATTCAATGAAATACAAGGACCATGCCAACCATTTACCATTCCATTAGAAACTGGGGTCCAAGTATCCGTTTCAGGTGAATAGGCTTCACACGTGACACTGTGATCGGACCCAATTTCCTTTAAAAACCATATTCCATTGTGAACAACGCCGATGAAAGGCTTCATGGAAGGGTTCATCTCAGAGATGAAGCTCCACCTGTTCCGGCTAGGGTCATAAACTTCAGCAGATCTGAGAGTTCTTTGAATTCCATCACACTCCCCACCAGCCACATAAAGACAATTATTTATTACACATGAAGCAAACCGATGACGCTTCCGTAGCATATCTGGAGCTCTGCGCCATTTATTTGTACGAGCATTATAGAAAATGACACGTCGCATAGATCCTCCTTTCATAAGATCACTTCCACCAAATAAGTAAAGGTGGCAACCACTAAGAACTGCACTGCTAAACCCGTACGCTTCAGAAAATTCCCCAGGAATAGGGGGAAGGGGTTGCCATAGTTGGTAGGTTGGATCAAAAGCATGCAATGCAATTTTTCCATCGCGGTCTCTTCTTATGACATATAACCACTCTTCAGCCATTCCAAGACTTTTCCTGAGTGAATAAAAGAAGTTTCCAGACAGAAGGCGGTTCCATCTCTTGCAAACCACACGTAGTTTCCTGTGCTCAATACGAGGTACTCGGATCAAACAGGCAATAGCGAGATCGTCAGGAAGGCCAGGTAGGAGAGGAGGTTGAACTCTAGTCCTTTCTTTACGTGTGTTTTTGGTCTTATGTGCATTTGGATTTATGTCGGGTTGGCTACATATCTTCGATCCTGGAACAAATTTCCTTGAACCAGCAACTGTTTTCAGGCCTGAATCTACTTTACAGTAGCAAGAAACAGAATCAACCTGTAAAACTTGCCACTTTGCCAGGTTAGTTCGCAAATCGTGGTACAGTAAACAAACATTTCATTAAAAAAAAAAAATTGCAAAGACAACATTTATTTCATCAAGCCCAAATAAACTTTCTATTATCTGTAGAAAGATCTTTTCACTGTCAGCATTTTATATATGAATGCAACTATTGTATTTTAAATGCTGATGATGGGACAGTAAGATTGAATAAAAAACACCAAGGCATTCTTCTTGAAATCATCAGATTAACAAAGATAACATAAGTATCAGATTAACAAAGACAACATTCGTATAATAGAAAAATGCAGAGAATTTAGGCTCAGTTGAACAGAAACACATGTAAGAACTGCAGTAAAGTAACTGAACATTTCATAAACCTACAATGAAATTGAAAAGACAAATAGGCTGAGGCATAGCATGACTAAGACCCTCTCATTATGATATAGTTAATAATTAGAATAGCTTGGTGTAATAGGCCTTTGCAAAAACAGGATTAACATATAAACCAACATAAAAAATGTTCATTAATAAACTATAGATTAATGTTTGTTGGCTTAACACAACATAAAAATTAACATTCTTCTACTCCAATAAGCCATGTTTAGATTGAGGAAGATCAAATTTTGACTTGGTCAACATAAACTGAAGGGGTTCGTAAAATAGTAAACAAAACAAAAAAGAGTGAATTAGACTAACCAGTGGAGCATGAAGTCTAGAAGTCCTTTGAGCATTGGCAGTGTGTTGAATTAGGTGGTTCATTCCAGAACAACGTAAACCCTAACCTTCAATTCTTAAAGAAGAGAAAAAAGGAAAGGTTGTTCTTTGAAGTGTGAAACTGAAAGAGAATGGTGAACAGAAAAAAGGGTCATCTGCAATATACCAACAACTGCAACTAGTGAAGCGGGAATGGTTCAACAACACGGTACCTTTGGAACTGACAGCTGGAATCAGGATTTCATTAAATTAATAATATCTTTGAAATAAAGGAGAGCGAATTCGCTTAAATATGATAAAAAGACCCTCTTAGGCTCTTAATAACTGTTAGTCTTTCATTTGTCAAACACTCAAACCAACAACCCTTTGAAAGCATTGGAGAGGAAGACATAAGAAGTCAACAATTTCAGTTTTTGTTTAATTTATTTATTATTTATTGGCTTAAATATCATTTTGGTTTACGTAGATACACCCGAGAGCACTTAAATGAAATGATACAAGATCAAAATGAATAATTTTAAATTATGTCAAGGTAGCACAAATAGGGTATTTTAGTACTTAGTTAATATAAATTAATTGAACCTTAGTTTGTGTGTAACAAGCCAAAAATACCAAAAATTAGGAACGGAAGGAATAAGTTACAAGCCAAATTAATACCGATTTAATAAAGACGAGAGCAAATTGTCTCAAAATATAAATAATATAATTTTTAAAAACGTTATTACTTCGATTAAATATTTTATATTTGATAATGATATGAATTTCCCAAAACTTCAGTAATTACTTACAAAACTTTATGATCTGATGTAATAGATTTTTTATTTTATAATTTTTAGAGGCTAATTGTAACATTCCAAAGTGGCTAGGTTTAGCTCTTGTGATTAGTTGATAAATTGACTAAAATATTGCTCATCAAGTTGTTTGATTCCCTCTTTATTAGTCAGTAATTGAATGTTTAAGATGCTTGAATGTATGACTAAATGAACTATTTGAATGTCATTGTGTGTTAGTTAATTATTCCATTGGGTAGTGTGTAAGTAAAAACCAAGGTGTGATTAGCCTTAATAAGGACAAGATAGGAATTTCCACTCTTATTTCCCAAACCCTCGGCTGAAACAAAAGACATCACATACTCCCATTTATCACATTCACTCAAATTGAGAAAAAACACAACATAGAAAGAGAGAAAGAGAGAGAGGTTCGTGAGAGGGGGAGAAGAGGAGAAGAAGAGACAAGTCATGTAAACCAGAATTCTCTCTACATCCCTCCATTTCTATTGAAAATTTATGAAGCATGGAAGAGAGTAGATCATCATTGTGCTTCCTTTCCTCCTCCATTTTCGAAATCACACCATTGGGAGTTGTTTGGGATCTTGGTTTTGAGTTGCATGTTAGCGAAAGGAGCTCTAGATGTTATTGATCATCTTGCATATGAGAAATTCTGGTCCATTGAAGTTCATCTAGCACCACATTGCCATTTGAAGTAGCCAAACAATAAGATTGAAGCTTAGATTCGAATTTGGGGTACTTGGGAGCTTAGAGTGTGTCTCGAGTTCCATCTTTCGCTTTTTTTGTGTTGATTCCGACATTGAGGTGAGTACTTCGCATATTTCGTATTTTAAACATGGTTGTTATGAATTCGAATTGAAACTGGAGTTGTACTTGATGTTGATATTCTGAAATTTGGTAAAGTAAGTGATACTCTTTGATTTGGGTGAGTTGCATGTTGTTTGAACATAATGTGATTCGATTGAATGATTAATTGTTGGAAATTGGTTGTTTGTATGGTTAATAGCATCGTTGTTGAGTATCGTTGAGTTAGGAATTGGGTATGACAGGTATTGGAATCGAACGGAATAGCCAATTTCGCGAAAACGGGACAAATTTTCAAAGTTGTCAAAGCTGCACGATCAGTTTTCAGCCCGATCCGTGCAGATTTGAGCCCAAACCTCTCCCGATCCCTTCTTCAACCTTCCCCAATGACAATAGACCAATAATACTCCAATTGAGCCTATGTTTGAGATAAACTTTGGATAACTCTTGAGATATCATTATTGTTTATAAACCGTAAAGTTTGTTATCGAGAGAGAATATGACTTCGTGTCGAGTAATAGGACTTAATGTCCGAGTTAAAGAGAAAGTATTATGGGGTGACAACCTCGAGTTATAGCATACTAGGTCTAACAAACAACTCGTTAATCAAATATTAGCGGGTGGGTTCATCGAGGGAACCGTGCAGCAGTTGTCTGATGTTGTACTAAGAGTAGCTGCTAAACTGGGCTACGAGTAAAAGATATATTAAACACCGAAAGTGGAGTCGTGTGGTGTTTACAGATGTGCAGGGAAAGCAAACAGAGAAGTTGTAGCTGCTGTTTCAGGCTACGAGTATAGAAGGATCTCTAGCGATCAAATTTATGTTTAGTTTGCTTAGTGTTCCCTTAGCTACGTTTATGTTGTACCCCTTTAGGATGAATCCTTGATTTTTACCAAGCTATGTTGTATATGGGATTTTGGACATCTTTAGTACCACAACTAAATTATTTATTGTCGGTTATATTTATATGGTTCCAATATCAGTATCTTACCTTAAGGAACTCGGAGTGACGGTAATTTTTCCCGTCAATTTATGTACGTTCAAAAGCTCAAGTAGGCTGGCAAGTGATTAGCATTGTAATGTATGTTCATAATGCATTTTGACTCTAACAAATCTTCATATAATGACTATCTACCTACACAATTTCATTCAACCAAGGGTAACCTAAATATATAAGAAACATAATGAACATACATTACAATGCTAATCGGCCAGGACGATATAAGTATAGCCCAAACGAACATCCAGCAAAAAAACTTTTCATTCATTTCCGTCACCACTAAAATATTACAAAACAATACCCATCGGGAATGTTAAAATGGTAATATATATTCGGTAGAAATATGATAAAGAGACAAATAGAACTGACTGTAAAGAAAAGCATCCACCTCTCCCACCATATAATCTACATCCATCCGCCCCAAAATAACCACCGAAAATGATGGTTACAGAAAGCTGTCAAAAAGAAAAACTCCTAATGTTAGTAATCGCCACTGCCAACACCTACTAGCACTACACAACCTCTATTATAGTGGTAACAATACCACGTACACATCCACATCTTCTCCAATCTTCCTTGGAGATTAGCATCGTAAACCATAAAAAATGATGTTGGCTTGAAAACACTAGGAGGGAAAAAGTAAATTAAAGACCATAAACTTGAAATAGAGAGAAAAAAGGGGAGAGAAATTATCCTATAGGTGTGTATGTTCGCACCTAATGCCCTAAGACATTATATAATGCTATCGAAAATTGAAAAATCAGTCCCAAGCACTGGTTACCCCAGCACCGTATCCTCCTGAGTACCCACCAGAAGCCCCATATCCACCACTGCTATTTCCTGCACCATATCCACCACTGCTATTTCCTGCACCATGGTAATCAGAACCACCCCTACTAAAAGAATTTTCTCTTCGGAAGTCACGGCCACCAAATCGGCCTCCCGATCGACGGTTCTTTCCTCCACCAAAGGAGGATCGTGCAGCATACCGTGAGAGCCAAGCTGGTACTTCTTGATTTGCTTCTTGCATAAGTTCAGCCAAAGACCTTGCTATGGATGTATTGCCGTCATTGAAGAACGCAGTTGCAAGGCCTTTCTTTCCTGCTCGCCCCGTCCTTCCAATACGGTGTACGTAATCATCAATATCATTAGGAAGGTCAAAGTTAACTACATGGGCAACATGAGGAATATCAAGACCACGTGCGGCCACATCAGTGGCAACCAATATAGGGGTGTTTCCACTTTTAAATGACCTTAATGCCAATTCTCTTTCCTGCAGGCATTGCAAAAATCAAAACACAGTCTATACATATAAACATCGATAACTAAACTAGTATATCATATAATGTGAAAAGCTTAAAAAAAAATAATTGATAGAAGTTATAACTAAGCAAAAGCAATTCAGTTATGAAAACTAACTATAACCACATTAACCTTGAGACAACATGGCAATTGCATGCTTCAGCCTGAAACAAACTAATAATATGCTCAGACATTACCTTCAAAAGATGTAGTGCTTAAAATAAAAAGGAAAGTGTTAACATCGACAAGGTTGATTTTAGGGGGAAGGGGGCTATTTTGGGCCTAATGACTAAATACCTACGTTTTTGTATCAAGAGCTGAAAGTAGATTCCTAGGATTATTTAACAACTCTGCCGTAATAAGAAATCACATCAGTGGTTCAAAGGGATGCTCATACAAAACCAAACTTTTTTTATAATAATTTCCAAGGAATAAAATTATTTCTAACATAGGGATGGTCGATGTTAACCAAACAATTTTTTGAAAAAATCCATTGATACCAATTCCTAAGGATGCTCGATGTGAATCAAACAACTTTCAAATAAACTCTTAGTAAAATAAAATTTGAAGAAATTAGGTTCTTTAGAATTTGCATAATGGTATGCAAGTAGAATCTAGCTTCCATACCAAATGTTGGCAAAAGGTCGTGAACTGTTGACCCCATTAATACTCCCTCCGTTTCAAAATAATTCTCACACTTACTAAAGAAGTTGTTTCAAAATAATTTCATTTTCTAATTTTAATTAAATTTTTACCATTATTGCCCTCTAATTAATACTAGGAGCAATACTCCCAATGCATTATCATCTACTTTGCATTTATGATGGTGGTGAATGCACCAATCACTAATAAGGTTAATTATGTAAAATTCTTATTCTCTTCTTCCTTTTACACCTTTTTCTTAATGTGTGAAATCTCAAAAGCGGCAATTAAAATGAAACGGAGGGAGTAGCAACTAAAGCTTTAGGGTTTCGTAAATTGGACATCATCATAAACAAAAACATCGTAAATTTGCTCTCCTAAACAGTGGGCAAACAAACAAAAAACAGATACTTGAGAGTCAGTCAGCCAATGTAATCCCTTGTTTACAGAAAAAAAAATGAGAATACATGGGTACAAATGCCTTGCCCACAAAAAATATAAACCGAGGCAGTAGCCCATTCACTGATACAAAGGCAAATACAATGGTACACCATACTAACCTGTTGTGTCCTGTCACCGTGAATAGTAGTTGCTGGAAAATTATTACGACACAACCAGTGTTCCAGAGCATCAGCACCCTTCTTTGTCTCCACAAAAACTAAAGTCAAAGCTTGCTGCAAAATTCCAAAATCATGCTTGAAATAGGCTTAGATATTTATCAAGAGTTTATTTTCAGAAAGAATGCGCGCACAGACACACACTATGACAAAACACAATCTGAGCTATAAATCCCCTACATTAGTAGAATTGCATGTGTATATCATTAAATTTATGACAACATGTTCTATGCATTGGTGACCTAAAATGGAAATATAAATACGATCACACAAAACAATTGTACTGGGTTGATATGCATCACCCAGAACAACCCATCCAAAGTTGGTCCAGACAGTTTCTGAGACAGTACTGATCAACAGGTTTACTTTAACAACTTTTCAGTTTGCTGGAAGTGGAAAACTGTTTAAAGAGCCACACTTTATATAAGAAAAGACTTATCACCATATCAAATTATCAATCAACTTGCTAAAACTCTGCATCATTGGTTTCATAGCCTAAATCACCATTTTAGTTGATCTGGGTCAATTTAGTGGATTTCTCCACTTCTAATAATTTCTAAAAGCACGAACTATTATACAAGTGAAATGCACTTTCTGCGAAATGTGAGAATACCTTTCCTTGTACACCATTTGCTCTCTGTGCATGGAGAAGGTCCATAAGATGGCTTCTCTTATCAGCCTCTTGAACATATTCAACTCTTTGGTCAATTAAATCAGTACTTGATCCCACTCTTCCGACAGCCAGAAAAATATAATTTGAAAGGAAATCAGAGGCAAGTCTCTGCATATCGACAATAACTAATTAAGAACCACAATAGAACATATGAAACGATATTTTGATCATTTTCTCCTTGCAGAATGAATCAAACCTGTATCTCTTTCGGAAATGTAGCACTAAACAGCATAGTCTGTCGGTCACCTGCTGGAGGCATATCCATTTGTTCTACAATCTTCCTTATCTGTGGTTCAAAGCCCATATCCAGCATTCTATCTGCCTCATCTAAGGCCAGATATCTGATCATCTGCAGTGAAACTCTAGCTCTCTCCAATAAATCTACCAGTCTTCCAGGAGTTGCGACAAGAATGTCCACCCCTCTCTCAAGATCACGTAGCTGGAAAATACATTTTGTTAGGCTCTATACCAAAATATAAATGTTTGTGCCAGCATTCAAAAGTAAAATATCATTGACTATTCAAGAATTATACTCTAGACTCTAAAGTGCTGATTGGATCAAGTCAGCACATAAAGCAAGAACAGAATCAACAAGAGCATACCAGATAGAGAGACTTATTGACTTTACACAGTTTCAAAGCCTTCCATGCTTTATTCAGAAAATAATAAGCTGATAAGCAATGTCTTCAAATTTTTAATTTTGGAAGGATGCGGCAATTCAAAAACGCCTACCCCTAGGCATATCAGAAACCCCTCCGATGTTTAAAAAAGAAAAGCGTCAAAGCGACTTATGGCACTATAATCTAAAAGCTTGATAACATAATTTTCAGAACCAAAGGAAAACTCCATTGACAACAACTAACTGTTATCCACTAGCTGTGTCAGAAATGTGGATTAAACAATAAAACAAAAAAGATAACAATTGAAGCATCATCTATTAATAATTGCATCACATAGAAGGCATGCATGATTAATCCTTAGGGGAAAAAGACAAAGCAAAGATCAAGAAAATACAAAAATAAAAGATAGGACACAAACCTGCTGGTTTATTGGAGCTCCACCATAAGCAACAACCACCCTAACCCCTGTCTGATACGCAAACTTCCTAGCCTCTTCATGTATCTGAAACCAAATGACAGCATTTCAACATATTATTAACTACACCCGATTATAAGCTAAATCATAATACACAATCAATTAAACAACAAACTCACTTGCATTGACAGCTCCCTAGTTGGAGAGAGAACAAGGGCAAGTGGATACACGGTACGCACCCCACGCTGCGGCCTCTGCATGGGTTCGCCCATCATAATCCCGCTGATAATAGGGAAACAGAAGGCAGCAGTCTTTCCTGAGCCAGTCTGCGCACAAGCCATCAAATCCCTTCCTGCAAGGGATATCGGTATGGCATGCCGTTGAACCGGAGTAGGCCTAACATATTTGCACCTTTTTATATTCAGATTAAGTGCTTCCCCCAAGTCAATTTCCGCAAACGTATTCACCGGCGGAGGAACGTTTCCACCGCTAGTCTCCACCGGAATATCTTCATAAGCATCAAAATTTATTCCCGTGTTTTCCTGCTCCTGCTCACTAATCGGCTCTTCCGTATCCTCCTGATCTGCAAACGGATTTGCTTCACGACGATCCCAACCACCACCTCCGCTTCTGTTTCCATAACCACCGGTGCGGCCACCTACGCCTCCACCTCGGTAATCATTTCTGGGTGGTGCCCAACGCGATCCAGCGTTATCAGAAGGAGGAGCGAAAGGAGCAGGTGATGGAGAATCTGCTGAAGCTGATGCTGAACGGTTCCTCAGATGAGGAGGAACATAAACAGGTTTTGAAGGAGCTGAAGTGTTGGCATTGTTAGCAGAAGATGCATTTTCGGCCGCGGAATTTGCAGCCAAATCAGCCCATGAAGATCGCATAGTTGACTGGTCCTAAACAACAATCAAGAACTGCAATTCGAAGAATTCAAATCAAACATCTCGATCTTAGAAATTTGAGATGCAAACGAGATAATGCAAAAAATGAAATGAAAACCTATAAGCAATGCATTCGGAAAAGTAAATGGAAAAGAAGAGAAGAGAGAAGAGAACCTGTGACGGAAGACTAAAACCCTGAAATGGAGAAAACGGAGAGAATTGTTGACGAAGATGGAGAAACCCTAAACGCCACACGCAACGCAAGAGAAGCGCCTTCGAAAATGGGATGATTACAAAAATATCTTCTCTGCCTCAAGCTGCGCCCTCTCTTTCTTTCCCTTTTTTTTATTTTAACTTATTGTTAATTCCTATTTTTAAGTCACCTTTACACATTTTTCGGATGAGAGAACACACAATAACTATTCCACTCTCTATGCTTCAACCCAAATTACCATAAAATTTAGGCTTCATTTGCTGAAATTTAGCATATAATGGATAAGCTATATTTGATGTCATATAAATTAGCGATCATCTATGAGATTAGCGGATAGTTAGATAAGTTAACGGATTGAATCTCAAGTATTTCGTAAAATTAAAAGTTAAATCAATTTATCTCAATTTATAAATAAAAATAAAACATTTTTTTTTGTACAAAAAAAAACATTTTTAATAAAGTAGAGAGATGATAAGAGCAGAAAATTTTGATTCATCTTTTTTTGTTATATAAAAGAGAGACTATACTTGAAATTTAATCAAAAATAAAATTAGGTTTAATATCATTTTTGGTCTCGACAAAAATAGTAAATATTCATTTTTGTCCCAGTAATTTTTTTAAAAAAATAGCTTTTGCAAAATTTAAAATTATTCCTTTTGATCCCTGCAAAAAATAAATTGTAAAAGATAGTCTTTACAAAATTTAAAATTATTCATTTGATCCTTGAGGTTATTTTAAAGCTGATGTGTAGTATTTTAAATAAGATGACTACAGAGACCAAAATGAATGACTTTAAATTTTACGAGAGCTATTTTTAAAAAAAAAAAAACTTGTTGCAGAAACTAAAATGATTAATTTGAAATTTTACAACTATTTTTTTTTAAAAAAAATTGCAGGGACAAAAAGGAATAATTTTAAATTTCGTAAGGGCTACTTTATAAAAAAAAAATTTGCACGGACCAAAATGGATAATTTTTGTATTTTGCAATGACCAAAATGATATTTAAGCCTTAAAATAATAAAGATAAAAGTAAAAGAAAAATGATAAGTCATAAGTTATAGTTCAAATACTCTAAAGTAGCGTTTGAAAAATGCTATAGGGCCCGTTGGATAGAGCTTATTTTGAGCTTATGCAAAACAACTTATGCAAACAAATAAGCTTATATGTATTATTCATAAACTTGTCAAAGTAGATTATAGAAATACAACTTGTGGTGATATAATTTTTGTTAGCGAGACATTGTGAATTAACATAAAAAAATTATTTATCTTCATAAGTTTTTTTGATAAGCTCTAAGCTAATCCAAACGGGCTTATGAACTACTGGTTACCTATATCTACTATAAAATTATCGACTATAAACTAATGACCGGACTTATCGAACATATCCTAGACTTCGTCTCTCTAACACTCGTTGTCGTAAATCTCAATTTAAACCATTGTTAGGAAACAATTGTAAAATACAGTTATTAATTTTCTTTTTGTGAGTATGGGGGCAAAACGCTCAGAACTACAAACACATAACTCCTCCACCTCTCTCTTAGTTACAAATACAATCAGTTAATCACAAACACTATTCAAAGTGCAGCACTCAAAAAATATAAAAAGAGCATGAGTGCTCATAAGTCTGAATATAGAACTGTAATGATTAACTACAAGGATGCTTTAGTTCAGAATGTGTGTTGTTGCTATAACATCATGAGTATTTACATAAGAATTTAGGACACATAGTAGGGAATAAGAGAGATTTTCTGAATACGGTATTTATGGATGATCAAGGGGAAAAATGTTAACAATCAACAGCACACAAGTTACATGGGGAAAGGCAGATCAATACTTCTAAGCATTATCATGATTTCTGATTGCTTTGTGATTCATCATATTCATGATTCGGGAAGCATCATTAAATCTATCTGCTCTTTCATAAATGTTGGCAACAACAAAATGCAACTCCTTCTTGTTAATATTGGGATTGGAATCTAGCTTCTCAAACAATGCTTCCACCATACTGAAATCTTTTCTCGCGCCGTAAAGACTTAGCATCTGGAAATGAACTTCATCTGGGAAAACACACCCTTCCTCATACATCTGTTTATATAAAGCATCTGCTTTCTGAAATTCCCGCAACTTTCCAAAAGCATTCAGCACAAGAGCAATAACATTAGAATCAGGAAAATGTCCAACCTCTCTCATCTTCTCAAACACTTCAACCAAATTTGCATACTTTTTGTTCCTTGAGAAAAGATCAATCAAGCATCCAAATACAGATATATCTTTCACCTCTCCAGCATCAAAAGACTGCCGAAAAACCCACATAGCCTCGTCAACTTTACCAGCTTTAGCAAGTATCGTGATTGCTGTCTCCCGAGGAATGTTATCCGGTTGCTTGAGTTCATGAAGTAGGCGTTTAGCATGAGCAACTAAACCAGCCCTCTGATAGGCCACAATCATTGTCTGGTACAGAACCTGATCAATTTTTACCCCTGAACTCCTCAACTTATGAAACAACATGGCAGCCCTATCAAGTTTCCCTGCCCTTTCCCAAATAGATATTATGGTTGAGTAAGTGATAGCATTTGGTTGAATGCCTCTACTCTGCATTTCTTGAACGAGATTCGTCGCCTTCTCTTGCTCGAGAGATTTGCCATAAATATTAATCATGGTGTTATAGGTGACAACATTCTGTGGTACACCCTTCCTTTGCATCAAAAGAAACAAGTGTGTAGCTTCCCCAAATAGCTCAGCCTCTCCATAAACCCTCAAGATAGTATTATAACTAACCACATTGGGTTCAATTCCCATTTTCCTCATACCCCGGAAGAAGCAATCAGCTTCCTTGATCATATGAAGCTGGCCATAAACATCAATCATGATATTGCATGTAGTAAGATCAAGGGGACATTTAGCTTCATTCATTTCAGAGAACAAAGAAAGTGCCTCAACAAACTTCTGATTGTCAACATAAATAGCAAGAAGCGACGAGTAACTAACAGTATCCGGATTCACACCATTGTCCCTCATCTCCTCAAGAAGATGGCGAGCCTCGCGTAAAAGCTTAGCCTTTCCAAACACATTAATCATAGTATTATAAGCAATAAGATCAGGGGTAATATTAGCCGAGTTTTTCAACGTATTGAAAATAGAAATCGCCTTAGAATAATCACACAACTTGCGTGAAAGCTCAATCAAGTTACTATACAAAACAAGGTCACCAGTAACTTTATCACGTTCCATTTGCTGTAACCAAAAGAAAGAAGAATCAAACATACCATGTTTACCAAAATAGGTAATGAGAGTGGAATAAGTGTACTTATCAGGAGAAAGACCCTTTTGACGCATTTCATCAAACAGGCCATGGGCAAGGTGCCATTGTTTAGCTCTAAGCACATTACGGATAACAACATTGTAAGCAGATACTGCTGGAGAATAACGAGCCTTTTCGTTCATCCAATCTAGAAGTGCGAGAGCACGTTGCCAATCGGGTTCACGAGAGAGTATGGAAACCATGAAACGAATTGAGAGTTGTCGACCGTTGTAAGGGGACATAATAGCGTGAAGCTCTTCCTCGTTTTGTGTCTGTCCAATTGAGGATAAGAGTTCTTTCATGTCGACGCTGCGGTCTAGGTAAGTGGGTTCGTGGTGGCGATGTTGTTGTCGTTGGGTTCTGGTAAGACGTTGTTTGTTGGTGTTGGTGTTGGAAGTTGGAGAACGTGGCGTTCGGGTCCATACATCTTTGGTTGTAGAAGATGATGATGATGATGATGATGATGATGATGATATGGATATAGTGGAAGTAGTGGTGGTGGGGCAGCTAACGGTTGTTATGGGAAAAGAACGATGAAGTGAAGAAGAAGAAGAAGAACCGAGGAGGGTTGACCAAGTAGCAGAAAATGAAACTGCCGACATTGTAACGAACAATCTATGTAATGTTCGATGATCATCAAGTGTGCTGCATTGTATTATTTGTGAGTGATTTGATTTTTTTTTTTATTGAACCCTCGCGGGCGACCCACGCAGTGTCCCAACGCTGTCAACAAAAGACTAATCTGCGCAGGAATCGAATCCGAGAGCAAACCGGATCGACCCCAACCACGTCCTATCAGGAGCCTGAACCACTGGGCTAGGAGTGTTGGTCGAGTGATTTGATTTGTTCATACGGATAACTGACACAGTGACACCATTTCCAGTTCATCTCCTAAACGCGGGAGACAGAGACACGTATAACATCGTTTCGGCTAAGGAAGTTAAGTTACCTTTTGCATTCCCAATTTTGCTTTATACACCGCACTTTTTTTTTCTTATTCAAAAAACTGTATCTTGTGTTATGTAAAATTAGGTAGGCAAAATGGATGGAATTGTGTTATCAAAAAATTTGGAATTATAGACACAAACAATTGGACTTGTAATGCGCTCTAACATTGACTAGACAAACACTTTGAAGGACTAGACACAATTTACTTCTTGTGGGTTAAAAAACTTTTTTAAAACTTATAAAGACTTAATCACACTTCAATCCCTAGTTGGTATCACACTTGGCTGAGGCAGTGAGCTGTGTTGTCAGCGGCAGTGTCGAGGGGCGGGTCGTTGGCTGGAACATTGTGAGAGAAATCAGAAAGCTGCTGAAGCTACATTGGGATGTGCACTTAGTTCATATATTTTGTGAAGCCAAATCTTGTGCGGATGCTTTACAGATTTGTTCTCAAGTAAAGAGTTTAGTTATGTGCGAGTAGTGTCCTACGATAGTTGGACCGTTGTTGCTCGCTGATAGTTCGGGAGTTTCTACTTCCCATAGTGTGACATGTTAACGTTTTTGTAGCTTGTTGTGGCTTTGCCCCCATTTAATACCAAAAAGAAAAGGGAAAGATACTAAAATAAAGAGTTAGGGGAAAATACGACTGCGCAATTATTTATTCCGATTCGCTCTCCGATTAAGAGCTACATGAAACATCCTTTTAACTCTTCATGAGTGTCATTGCATGAAGATAGCTAGATGGCAGTTGCATACACGTGATTTCCCGCCAAAAAAATAAATAATTGGACCAAGGAGGTTTATGGTAAATTTTACTTCCTTTTTCTTGTGCGGATGCTTTAGCAAATCTGGGTTGTTCTCAAGTAAAAAGCTTAGTTATGTACGAGTAATGTCATGTGATAGTTGGACCGTTGTTGCTCGCTGATAGTTCGGGAGTTTCTACTTCCCATTGTGTGACGTGTTAACGTTTTTGTAGCTTGTTGCGGCTTTGCCCCCATTTAATACCAAAAAGAAAAAGGAAAGATACTAAAATAAAGAGTTAGGGGAAAATAAGACTGCACAATTATTTATTCCAATCGCTCTCCGACTAAGAGCTACATGAAACATCCTTTTAACTCTTCATGAGTGTCATTGCATGAAGATAGCTAGATGGCAGTGGCATCTTGTTATCTTCATGCACACACGTGCATTTCCGCTTAATATTGGTCACTAGGAGTAGACACATTTTATGCTTGTTCCAATTAATTCACCACAAGTTTCGTATAGTAATCAGAAACTAACACTTGATTTTGCTTTAAAATATGTAATTAAGTAAAGAAGGGAAAGAAAATAGAATTGTGAAGCATGGTTTTATTGATCAGCTATATACTAAGTGATACATGTGGTACACCACTGTTATTTATACAACAAGCTATTAAAGGAGTTCTATGAGTAACTATATATCAATTGAGTAACTTCATAGTTCCTATTATATCCTTACCTGCCTAACTATAACTTTGCACCTGGGTTTGAGACCTTAGTTGGCAATACCCTATGCAGTAACAGAACCCTGTGATAATTCCACTTATTGTGGTTTAATTGGCACAAAAACTATGCTTTCAGCTGTAATTAATTAAATTTGCTAGATAGGTAACGAAGGATGAAACTTTGTTTTGGGATTTGAGAGAGATCTAGTATAAGCTAAAGGCAACGACAAAAATTTCTTGGTTCGTCCAACATAAGCTCGTTTTGTCAAGTTGTCATAATCATTCTCTTCGATTGCATCCAATATCTTACGATACAATATTAACGACGACCAAACCTGCAGCAAATCATACATAAAACCATATATTAAAATCACAGGTCACAATGTATAATAATGTTACTTTCAAGGAGCATGCTAGTGTGTACATGACAATTTAATTCGAAAAAGTTCAGAACAAATGCAATCTGTCTTTAATTTCGTCGCTAAGTGTTAGTGACGTTAAAATTGAAGATCGATTTCTTCTGTATTTTCTAGTTAATCATTATTGTTCATGTGAGTTGCATAAATTAAATTGGAAAATGTACGTATACCGGCCAACGGCTAGCCTTTTCAAGTTGAGAAGCTCCTTCTTCTGCAGAATTGAAGTAGAATCTTGCCCTTGCAATCTGCTGTTTCATAAACTCTTTCCATCTTTCACCAACTTTTCTTGAGAAAACATCCTCATCACATAAACCAAATTGAGCAAGTTCATCTTGTGGAAGGTACACTCTACCTCTCAATGCACTAGTAAAACAAAAGTTCACAATTAATTATATATGTTAGTCATTTACTAATGTAACACACACACTTACTCTCTAGTCCTTTTTATAAGAAAAAAAAATGCGTTTTAGATTAATTGAACAACTATATATCCGGTCTATACAATAGGCTGGATACACAGTTATTCAATAAACCCAAAGCTGCTTTTTTCTTCTTCTTATAAATGGAACTAGAGGGTGTATTTTTGTGACTCAATTAAATTAATCAACTTACTCTTCTCCAACATCTCTGAGAATATTTGTCAGTTGATTCCCAATACCAAGATATAATGCTGCTTTGTAAACACTTTGAGTTGGGATGAGAGTTTCTGGTGCTATACCCATTATTGGAACACTCATCAACCCAACAGTTCCTGCCACATAGTAGCAGTAAAGATATAACTCTTCGAAATTTTTGTATCTGGTTTTTCTTGTATCCATTCTCATCCCTTCTATCATGTCCCTGAAAGGCTGTAATGAAATGTAAATCCTAACTCATATAAATTCATTCCCTTGATACATGAACTCTATGCCATAATTAAATGCTATTCTTGAAAGTCTATACAAATCTATCTATCACCGACACTTCGGATTGAAGACGTGTTCGGTGTTTGACACTATTAAAGAGTTACAAACTCTATCTTTGAATTGAATATGAATTCCATTCAAATGAGCTGTGAAGTAAAAACTTAGTACAACAAAAAGTGTGTTCATTATGTATAATACACACCTTTTAGTGAAAGTAAATGTAAGAATCTAACCAACTAACAACCAATGAAAAGTTGTTCCGACAAGAAAAACCAATTTGAACTAACTTCTAAAACTAACTTCCTAATAGACACATAACACCAACACTTCAATCAATTAGTGTCTTTGTGTCTGTGTCGTTTCAGGTGTCTGTTTCTGTCAATGCTTCATGGTTGAGAATTGATAGTTAACATTTTAAAAGTTTTGGTAATTACCTTAATATCCAAGGGAAACTTGGAGATTGTATCAGTGAGAGCAGTATCAAGCATATCATAAGGGTGTCCATTGAAAATATCATGCAATCTATCTTCCCATCTATCCAGTACAGCAGAGCTCATATAAGCAGCATTAGGACCATCAACTAGCTCATCTGTCCTCCTACACCAAACTGCAAACAAAAGTTTCAATAAATAACATTTTAATTGACTTGCAAAACAAGTTGCAAATTCTCATATTTGTTTCTATATTTATTTTTAATATCTTACCATATATTGCCCATATAGCCTTCTGTCTTTCTTCTGTCATAAGCAAAGTTCCTAGATAGAAGGTCTTGGCATACTCAGCACAGATATCTCTGCACATATCATAGGAATCTTTGAGAAAATTGGGATCAAACTGCGACTTGCTAGTAGGAGCTCGAGTGGCAAAATTAGCTGTGTGAGATTGTCTGTCAACAACTTCTTGTACATGTAAATCAGCAACAGAAACTCCCACTTGTTTTGATAACTGAGGAAACATTGTCATTGTTCTATGTTTTGGAACCATGGTTACTTCTGATCTTATAATAACATCATATCTTCTACCACAAGGTTTCTTACTTCTCCTAATAACAGAAGGCTTTGGTGCCAGAGAAAATGTTAAACTCATCAGATTATTTCTATTCTGAAGGTTTAACAGATAATAGGAATATAATTAGCAGATATACCAAATGAGTGGCCTAGCTTAGTATATAGTATATTTGGGATATTGCTGCCAGGTGAGTATGGGGGAAGCTATATAACTTTTTGCATTCTGTGTTGTAACTACCATTAGATATGGTTATATAGGAACATAAAATATAAAATATTATCAGAGACCTTTGATGCTTGTTTATGTGACAGCTAACAAATTAAACAATGAGAAAGATGCTAATTTAGGATCCTACGGCACACTACAAATTAATTAATCTTCCTAAGTAGTTACATTACATATGCATATTGATTTGTCTTGTATAACGGGGTTTACAAAGATGCTGCTTTTTGTCTTGTAGAAAGCCACCTAAAACTCTCTCTTACTATTTATGTCTTCTAGTTCAGTTCCTTGTAAAGAATCATTGTTCCCTTTGATGCCTTTCACAACTCGTATATCTACTTCGATTATAACTTGGCTTGTACTTTTTGACTGTTTTTTAGTATGCTTCTGCCCACTCAAGATTCATTCGCCCAAGTGGCATGCTATTGATAACTCATACAAATTGTCCACACACATCGACACACTCAAATGTTGAAATTTATAAATTAAAGTTCATGATGTCATAACTTTACAGACTGATATATAATATAAGCAACTAGATAATAGATATAATTTTTGAATTATTATGTGATGCAAATGTACGTTCATGCATGGAAGCAGAGGTCGGAGAATTTGGGATATTCTTTGTAATGTGCTCTATGCAATAAAAGAAGCAAAAGTAGAAACTAAGCACTATAGCAAAATATGCAAAAATAAACTTTCTAAATATTCGGAATCTTATTCCATATACACCAATGTCACAAGACATCATCCTTGTTGGACCTATAGCCCTCTAGGGCCCATTATCATGTATTAGCTAAGCCCATTTGTTAGTCCAGTTAGCAGGTGCAATTGTAATCTGTTTAGAGTTGTTAATTGCTGACTTTCCTGTGGAGCAGAGTTAGTTTCTCAACTAACTGCTATTGCATGTATAATACTGTTCTTTGGGCCTGTTTGGATCGGCTTATTTGGGCTTATCTACTGCTATAAGCACTTATGAAACTGTTTGGGAGAACTTGTGGAAACAACTTATGACTTGTTCATAAGTTGTTTTCAGCTAATTTTCATAAGCTTCTCGAGATAGCTTATGAAAACAGCTTATGATTTATAGAAAAATAATTTTAACATTATTTTATTGTTTATTATATAAACAGCTTATACGGGGACCCTTTGTAATGAAATCAACCAACTTCCGTTCAGAGAACAAATTAAATCATCCCTAATATCTGGCATCAGAGCTCCAAATTAGGGCCTGCTGTGTCAAATCAATTGCTTGATGGTCATTACGATCATTGGGCGACGTTAATGGAGAATCTCCTTAGGTCGAAGGAGTATTGGGGATTAATCGAAGAAGGCAGGTACACCCCACCATCGAATGGTACCCAGAGCAAATCAAGAAGGCAAAGGAAAGTAATTTGAAGATCTTGAAGGCAAAGAATTACCTGTTTCAAGGGATAGATAGAGGAATCTTGGAATCGATTCTTGTCAAAGACTCGGCGAAGGACATATGGGAATCAATGAAGAAGAAGTATCAAGGGACGACGAAAGTAAAATGGACACAACTGCAAGCACATCGCAAGGAGTTCGAACTCCTAGATATGAAGGAGGAAGAAACAGTGGATGAATATTTCGCTAGAACTCTTGCAATTGCTGGCAAGATGCGAGCTAATGGAGAGAATATGGAAGAATCAGTCATTGTTGAAAAGGTACTCCGTTCATTGACTCCAAGATTCAATTATGTTGTTTGCTCTATTGAATCAGCCAACGATGTAACCAAGCTTTCAATTGATGAGCTTCAAAGTAGTCTACTGGTTCACGAACAGAGAATGAAGAGGCAAAAAGATGAGGAACAAGCCCTTAAGGTGACCAGCGCTGGAAGAATATTCAAAGGAAGAGATCGTGGCTCGATTAGAGGAGGACGTGGTACAGGAAGGCAATCAAGCAATAAAGATCAACTTGAATGCTACAGTTGACCCAAGAAAGGTGTTAGCATTTCCAGAAGTGTACCGAATCGTTGCAAGTAATATTAAAAATGTAAGATCGAGTGTTGAACTCAAGGATCGTGATTAGTTATCAATTTAATTAATTAATTATTAAAATGTTCAAAATAAGGAGTGATACATAGTAACCGAAAAAGATTAAATGTGATAAGAATCGAATCCTCTACCCTACACTATCATGCACTACACCATCGATCAATTCCAATTTAATTACCCAAATAAAAGATTCAATTCAACTATTACAGATTAAGGACAATCTCTTGCCTCAAAATCCCTTTTATCTAATGGAAAATCCTAATTCCTTAAGTGTATCACCACTAAACACGAAGAATTAACGGAATTCATGATAATAATGTCACATTCCTATAATCATCACACTCATGACCTTAAACCCCAATATTCGGAAAATATAGCCCATCTCTCAATGATGAAAGTAAACCCTAATTCATTACAACAACAATTCTTATTGTAAACCAATAAGAACGGAGGTAAAGGCAAAATATGATAACTAAATTGTATTGATCATAACAATGGAATCACATGATAGTTATAGAGAGATTTATCTCTTCCTAACCCTAACAAAATTAGCTACTCATGTTGAGAGTATTGAAAGACAAGATAAAAGAGAAGTTACACAAAGAGGAGTACATTGGATCCTTCAATTCCTTGTTCCCAAGTGTAGAGAAGTTCTAAATCTTTCAACTTATCGCAGCTCCAATCCTCTTTTTCGCAGCCAAGACAAAAAGTGCCGTAATTTTCTGATTTTTGGGCTTAAATAGTGAAATTTGCAGTCCATCGCAAGGCGGTGCGATTCTGTCGCGACACAATGGACAGATTTTTTGCGTTGTATCGAGCATCCACAACACGAAAACTTTTTTTAACCAAGTTTGTGTTGGGAGGGTTGATGATGCGAGTCACCTTCAAGAAAAAAAGAATCTATTTTATTTGTGGAGTTGTCCACTTGATAAAAAAAATCAAAGGTCTACTAACGTGACCTGATACAAATGGTAGATACTTGGTTCCCTTAACTATTTGGTCTTAGCTTCGATTTCTGGCGGGGGTATGGAAAAACATTTATGAGGAGCTATAAACTCATTAAATAGATCTCCAATACCTTAAATAATTAGTCTTCACAATAACCATAAAAGATACATTGATTTACCAAAAAATCAGAAGTCTAATTACGGACTCAGATACACCCATTGTGGATCCATAGAGTCGAAGCTGTGATGTGAGGATGATTCACCGTGAAAATTGCCACTTGAGATCTACGACCCTAAAATTAATAGAAAAATAAAATGACCCACTCAACTCAACTGTATACATGTCTATAAATTGTGTCCTTTCAAAGAAAATGTCTATAAATTGTGTGACTATATCTGCTCAAAAAAAACTTAGGGCCCATTTTTTAAATATTCAATAAAAAATGATTTTACTTAAAAAGAAAAACATTTTTAGATCGTAATAATGATTCTGAAAAAAATAACCACTACAAGAAAAACCCGTATTTCTAGCGGATTTTTTCCGTCGGTGCACTATCGACGGAAAAAACGGTATTACCGGCGGATTTTGTTTTCGTCCATACATTAATGGTATTACCGGTAATGTTAAAAAAATCCGCCAAAAATGTTACAGGTGATTTACTGGCGGATTTATTTTTAAAAAAATTAAAAAATCCGCCTGAAAAATTTGGAGGGAAAAAACTCCGCCGGTAATTTAAAAAAGTCGCTGGAAAAATTTGGAGGGAAAAAAATCTGTCTATAAATATAACTTTCTCCTACACTCCTCTCATTCTCTTATTTAACTCTTTCTTTTCTTCTCATTCTCTTCTACATTTTCTCTATCTTATCTTTCTTCTTCTTTCTTATACTCTCTAATCTCTAAAAATTTCTCTACATATCTCTCTTCTTCATTCTTATTTCTTCTTCATTCTCACTTCTTCATTCTCATTCACTCTCACTCCTTCATTCTTAATTCTTCATACTTCTTCGTTCTTATTCTCTCATATATTATTTCTTCTCAAATTCTCTTTCATTCCTTCCCACTTCAACATTATTATTCAATATTCTACTTCATTTTCGTTTTTCGTTACTTTTTATTAAAATTCATATTCAATTTTAAAATTCGGAAAAGAAAAAAAATGAATTTTTTTTTGAAAAAACCGCCGGTAATGTACATTTCCGGCGGATTTTTCAAAAAAAAAATTAAAATCCACCGGAAAGGACCATTACTGGCGGATTTTTCGGCGTCAAAAATCCGCCGGAAACCGTTTGCTACGAGCTGTCTATTGGCGCCAAAAATCCGTCGGAAAATCCAATTTTTCGGCGGATCTCGGTCATATCCGGCGGATTTTGCCTGCCGAAAAATCTCATTTTTCTTGTAGTGAACAGGGATTTTTTTTTATGAAATGCAAAATTGCTTTGTCTTTGCTTACAATAATATAAATTATTTTTACATACTACGGTCATAAAGACCCAATCATTTGAATTAAAAAAACCCAATCCTTTATCAGAAGTGGGATGAATAGGAAGAGTATCTGGTGGCTATTTTGGGATAAACTTTGTGTTGTTAAGGATCATGGTGATTTGAAGTTTCAAAGTCTCTTTGTGGTTAATATGGCTTCACTAGGGAACCAAGGCTGGCATCTGTTAAATTGTCCTACCTCCCTAGTGGCTAGATCGTGCAAAGCTAAAGCTAAATATTGTCCTAGATGTGATTTCATGCAAGCAGCTAAGGGTAGTAATTCTAGCTTTATTTGGCATAGTATTCATGATGCCCGATTGGTTCTTACAGAGGGGTCTCGGTGGGGATGGCTCGCTCATTAATGTTTTTGGAGAATTTTGGGCAGCTAACCAAGTTCCCACAATTGAAGTTGATTCTCCACATTTTAACTCGTTCTTCCATGAACTTGCTGGAGACTCGCGTGTGTTATGGAAATTGAAGATCCCTCTGAAAGTTAAGCACTTTCTTTGGTGCTTGTGCAGAGATGCATTTCCTACTCAATCTAATTTGGGGCGCATACATGTTGTTAAAGATGTTTGTATGTGTGTGAATAGTCAGGTGAGAGTTTTGAAGCACTCATTTGTTACGTGCAGGAAAGCCTCGGCCTGTTGGAGTTCTTTTGGTTTGCATACCGTCGTCAGCAGCCACGCAGCTGCGCGTGAGGATTTTAGTGTGATATTTTTCTCAATTTTGGCAACGCTAAATGAGTATGATAAGTGTGCTTGGTGTATGACTTTATGGAGCACATGGCAAAGCAAGAACGACCATGTTTGGGAGAACAAAAATTCTGATGTTATGATCAATTGTATTGGCAGGTAGCAAGCATTATTATCTTCTTTGCATTTATGATGATGGTGAATACACCTATCACCAATAAGGTTAATTATGTAAAATCCTTCTTCTCTTTCTTCCTTTTACACATTTTTCTTAATATGTGTAAAATCTTTAAAGCGACAATTAAAAAGATACGGAGTGAGTAATAATTAACCTTAGAATCTAAAACTTTCATGAGAAAATCCATTTCCTATATATCTTAGATACATCGAATATAACTTTTCGTCTAAAAAAATATAAAATAATATGACCCATGTTTTTTTAATTAATCTATTTGATAAATTAGTACAAAAATAAAAAAGGAGACCGAAAAGCAGTAAATACCCCACATGCAAAATCTATTAGGTGTAATAGATCCCACACAATTTAAGAGTGATCAATGATATATGCACCGTGCCATTAAAAAAAAACGATATGCACCACTAATATGCCTATAAATAAAGCCTTTGCAAGTTAAACCAAAATCATCACCACACTGATATACAATATGGGAGAAATACGTAGGGATCTAGATGTGTCTATATGGGAGAAGGAGGAAGAAGAAGAAGAAGCACAAGCTCAAGTTGATATCTATAAATACATGTTCGGTTTTGCAGAACTAGCAGTGGTGAAATGTGCCATTGATCTTGGCATAGCTGAAACCATCGAAAGCCACAAAAAACCTATGACCCTTTTAGAGTTATCATCATCTCTAAAATGTGACCCTTCATACCTTAACCGCATTATGAGATTCCTAGTTCACAAAAAAATATTCAAAACCATACCCTCAAATGATCACAACCCTCCTAGGTATATTCAAACACCACTTTCTCGTCGTTTGATGAAAAATGGAGAACATAGCATGACTTCTCTTTTTTTACTAGAGACTAGTCTAGTTATGTTAGTACCTTGGTTGAGTCTAAGTGGTCGTGTTTTAGTTAATGGAAATTCCTCATTTGAGAAAGTTCATGGTGAAGATATATGGAGCTATGCTTCAGAAAATCTTGATCATTGTAATCTTATTAATGATGCTATGGCTTGTGATGCTAAGGTTGTGGTTCCTGCTATTGTTGAAGGTTGTAGTGAGGTGTTTGATGGTATAAAAAGTTTGGTTGATGTTGGTGGTGGGAATGGTACTACTATGAGCATTATTGTTAAGGCTTGTCCTTGGATTCGTGGAATTAATTTTGATCTTCCTCAGGTTATTGCTATGGCACCAAAGTCTGATGTTGTGGAACATGTTAACGTTGCTGGTGACATGTTTGTTAGTGTTCCTAAAGCTGATGCTGTGTTTCTCAAGGTATGTTTTTGCATGGTTTTAAACAAAAAATTATTTTTAGATACCTATTAGTCCTTAAACTATCACTGTCTCTTTGAATATTTATTTCTTAGACTATCAAAATCTATTAAATAAGTAGTCCCTAAAGTTAATCTAAGTTCATCAATATAGTCCGTAATATTTGCAGTTGAATAACTAAATTGATGGATTAAGATAAATATTTGGGACTAACCCTTATGCACCGACCACTTCGCGCTAAATCCTAGCCCTTCAAAGCCTTTCTGTTTCCCTTTTTATTTTCACTCAAACTAAAGAAATGATATTGTGAAAGCAAAAGCCTTTATGTTTCCTGCTTTTATTTCACCTAAACTAAAGAAATAATAAAAATGCGGATTTAATAATTTCCTCACCATTATAATTTTCAATTTCAATTTTGAAAATAGATCTAATTTTTTAAAGAATTTAGAAAATCTTAAAAATCTATTTTAATTAATTGTTTTCGAAATCACATTTTCTTTTTTCCTTGACATTCTCCCGGCTTTACTGGCTTGTGCGGTTCTCCCCTCCCAACAGAATTTTGCCACACCTAAGATTCGAACTTGAGATATTGAAATGGGATCCGACTCTAATTACCGTTCGGACCAACCCTCGAGGGTGAAGGTGTTTGATTTTTTATCAGCAATTTAAAATAAATACACATTTTAGAAGTGTACTCAGAAAACATCCCGAAAACAAATATAAGAAAACTTTTATAATAATCATTGAGTTTTGTTGGGTATGATATTGTGTAGGCAAAATTAGTACAATATTTGTTAGGTAAGAGTTTTGTTGGGTATTATATAATGTAAAAGTGACATTATCTCTTTTCATTTTATCTATTCATGCATTCCAGCAAGTGGAAAATTCAACGATTTCACTTAACTCGTGATGTATTCATGATCGATGAAAATACTAATTCTAGAAAGCAAACGTGTCCTTAGTATGTTAAATATTATTAATTGTTGTAAACAAGGGGTCCAAGAGTAGTTAAATGTTCGTAGTTTTGATTAAATTGAGATTTGATTTGATTTGATTAGATTTTGTTAATTACCTTTTATGTGTAGTGGGTGTTACATGATTGGGGTGATGAAGAATGCATCCAAATCTTGAAGAAATGTAGGGAAGCTATTCCAAAAGAAAATGGAAGAATTATTATCGTTGAATCGGTGATTGAAGAAGGTGGAAAACAAGACAATAATAGGTTTAATGAAGTTGGGTTACTATTAGATATGGTGATGATGGCACACACAAATTGTGGTAAAGAAAGGACACAGAAAGAGTGGGAATATGTCATCAAAATGGCTGGATTCACTTCATACACTATCAAAGCTATCAATGCAGTCCAGTCTGTAATTGTGACTTCCTACTAAAATATTTATGACAAAATAATATCATAAATAAGCCATCCCAGTTTGTCATGCATAATAAAAAATGCATTGGAAATAATGATAAAAATAAAATATGATCCATGTATTATTGTCTCGGATCTGTAGACATTATCATGTTAATGTATTTATGTGCGTCAGTATATATATATGAATGCTTGTGTTGTGTGGTCCATATATATCAGCCATGTTGATGATCATCATAGCTAGAAAATAAAAAGGGGACAAATAATAAATAGCTACTTGTACCTCGTTTAGCATGTCAATAATTGATAGACACAGGAGAATTCAGGACTTGAGATTAGGGGTTAAAATTTTAAAGCACACTTTGTTAAAAATATAACTAAAAACAATATTTATGTATTTAAATAAATAAAGTATCCAGCTCATAATCGTCATTATAATAAGTTTCGGTGAGGCAGGTGCAATTAGGTGTAAAAGCTAGAAATCTTTGTTCGAAATTATAATTAGGGTCAAAATATCACCAACACCCACCCATTTTAAGATTTCTCTCCAGACCACTTTGGCATGAGAACATTGAAAGAAAATATGAATCATGTTTTCATCAACGCAATCACATAAGGGGCAACGAGTATGACATGACTAATGGTTACATTCCTTCTAACAAGAATCAAGATTATCCTTTGTTGGACCTATCCAAATATAACCTCCAGCAAAATACCCTCTCCCCTCTTAGACCATGTACCCCCATAACCCATTTTATCCCCAAAATACCCCTCAATTTTACCAAAATTTAAATGAAAACTGATTTATTTTTTTTAATTTCCAGAATTACCTCAAAAGAGGATGATTCCGGAAGGTTCGGTGTATATATATAAATTAAATCTTTTTTATTAACATAAAGCATTTATGTTTAACTAGACTCTCACTTGTGCTCTGCACGAGGCTGATTGACGACGGTAACTATGAGTAATATAAATGTATAGTAAAAAAATAGTGACATATGGCAGAAGATATTATCAACAAAAATATAGAAAATGTAAAATAAAATAAGAGGTGATCATCAAAGTTTGGTTATCAACATACTAATTAAAAGGTTGTAACCCAAATTTTTTGCAACATATAATTAGAAGCCGAGAGAACCCAAAGAAAATATGTAAAAATATGTATCCATACATGATGATTATAAATAAAATAAATACTAAGATATGTTAGTAGCTAACATTGGTACCCATTTATCCGAACTCTACATGAAGTGGTCATTGAGCATCCAATATTTCCCACTTATACAATTATTTATGGATTCAGGCGGGTATGTCCGGATCTGTGAAAGTGAATTCATTGAAATCTGTGATCGATCGAGAACCAACATTAGATTGTATGTGAGACCTCTAATTGAAAGGCTGGGATATAAAGTAAGGTTATTTTTGAAAACAACTCACTTCTTTTCTATTTCAACATTAAATTTCTCAATTAAATATTATTTTTTATTTCAACTTAAATAATTTATTTATTTTAAATATAATACTAAAAAAATTGGCTTTCTACGAACTAAATTACTAAAATACCAAAATAGTTTTATAGAGCCTTCTTCTTTTAATAAAAAAATACCTTATGGAGTATTCTTCTTTTAGAATTAAAAAATACCAAAATTAGGTTATAAAAAAAAACCAAAATTTAAAGTTTTTTATTTGAAAAAAATATTAAAAGTTTTTGATTGACACAATGTGTCAGTAGCCATTTGCAGCTCACTCCCATTTCATTTCATCATTCATTCCTCTCTTCGTTCTCTCTCTCTTAACCCTATTTTCTCTCTTCCATCACCATCCAAACTTCTACAATGATGAAAAAAAAATCTCCCACCATTTAGGGTATGTTTGGAGGGGGTTTTGGGAGGGCAAGGGAAGAGAGGACATATTTTTCAATTTAGAATTGAGTAGGCTATAAAGTGTCTCTAAACATAAATCAAGTGTGATTAAAAATGTTGTATTGATATCTATCAATTTTTTTTTTTAAATCTTAAATAGATATTAAAATATAGACTAATCTTTTTCAAGCATTCGCCTCATTTCCCCTTCCCAAACCCCTTCCCAAACATGTCCTACTGTCTTCACCTCTCCTCACCGTCTCTTCCTCATCGTTGAATCGGTGATTGAAGAAGGTGGAAAACAAGACAATAATAGGTTTAATGAAGTTGGGTTACTATTAGATATGGTGATGATGGCACACACAAATTGTGGTAAAGAAAGGACACAGAAAGAGTGGGAATATGTCATCAAAATGGCTGGATTCACTTCATACACTATCAAAGCTATCAATGCAGTCCAGTCTGTAATTGTGACTTCCTACTAAAATATTTATGACAAAATAATATCATAAATAAGCCATCCCAGTTTGTCATGCATAATAAAAAATGCATTGGAAATAATGATAAAAATAAAATATGATCCATGTATTATTGTCTTGGATCTGTAGACATTATCATGTTAATGTATTTATGTGCGTCAGTATATATATATGAATGCTTGTGTTGTGTGATCCATATATATCAGCCATGTTGATGATCATCATAGCTAGAAAATAAAAAGGGGACAAATAATAAATAGCTACTTGTACCTCGTTTAGCATGTCAATAATTGATAGACATCGACGGATTCAGGATTTGATGATAGACATCGGCGGATTCAGGATTTGAGATTAGGGGTTAAAATTTTAACGCACACTTTGTTAAAAATATAACTAAAAACAATATTTATATATTTAAATAAATAAAGTATACAACTCATAATCGTCATTATAATAAGTTTGGGTGAGGCAGGTGCAATTAGGTGCAAAAGCTAGAAATCTTTGTTCGAAATTATAATTAGGGTCAAAATATTTTTATATAAGGACTACGTAAATGGAAATTATATTTTTTCTAGGGAGTTCGAGTGACTCCCTTCACTAAGCTCTAAGTTCGCCACTGAATAGACATGAATCTTCAGAAACTATCTGTGTCAATTTCACTCAACGTAAATGTTGATTATGAATCACCCTTATGATTGCCTCTATTTGTGTTATGATAGAAATTACTAGTATATAGTATCTTTTTATGGTTGGAAGATTGAATGACAAGTGTTGCTTGAAACTCACACACACAACTGTAAGATTCTGAGTTTGAAGTTGAGACATGATATTCAGCCTCTAACAATTTTAACATTTGTCATTTGAGATAAGTCTTACAGCTTACTCTATGAATAACAAATCATGTTTTTGAAATCGTTTTCCCAAACTATCACGAGACAATCGTAAATTGCCATGAGTCCAATTTTGAAAATCTCATAGATCTCAATGCTCACGTAGAAACCAAGATGCCAAGCTAGCTGCCTTTGAGTTACGAATCAATCATCCAGAAGCTAGTTCAAATAGCAGTATTTACATGACGAGTAACTAAAAAAACACAGAGAATGATTAAAGCTTCATATGGCGTTTAAGAAACGTGATCTTAGTATGAATCTGTTAGGTTTATTAGGTGATGCCAAGATAGCTGTTCCTCATATTTTTGCACCTTCGTTGGAGTAATAGCTGTGAGGTTTATTAAGTGATGTTTCTAATAAACCAAAGATAGGTACCCTTTCTCATTTTTATGTCCTTTTATTCTTTTATTCACTAATCTATCCAAGAGTAACTCTTGTAAGAGTTATTCCACAAAATATTTCGTTGTACACATTAAATTTTACGGATCCAACCATCAAATTAATAGTTCTCATTGGGTAGATCAAATATGCAAATTTTCATAAGATTTTAAAAATGTTTGCAACGTATATTATACTTTTTAAAATACAAGTAAAATATGAACTATAAGATTCAATATCTAGAAATATTCAATATCTATAATTTTTGGTATACATGATCATTAAGATAATATAAAATTATTCAACTCTTGATGTCAATAAATTTTCATTAAGAGTTTCGAACAATGTATTTTGGTTTGCATAATACATTAGAATTACTTTTACTATTTGAATTGAATCGTATAATCATTCGTAGCAAGCAACGGGCACAATTCAACCATTGTGTATGCATGAGTATACAACAAATTATGACAATTGAAGTGAATTCTCATGAGAAACATTCTTTTAAACAAAATAATGTAGAAATTTTTAAAACAAATAACAATGTTTTATCTTAAATTATTATGACTATTTAAATTTTTATATTTAAAAATTAGATATTAAATAGGTTAATAGGCTCTAAAGTTTTATAAGTAGTCATTTCCGTGGAATAATGATGAATTTAGAAAACTTTAGTGACTACTCATAAAACTTAAGAGATTAATGTAATATATTTTAGGGGTACACACTTGCATATGCTTTTTTTATAAGCACTTACATATGCTTTTGATTCCAATAAAATCTGAAAATTTTATTTTTAGTTCTTATAAAAAATTTCACTCTTCATGTCAAAATAAAATTCACTCACTTTTGGTCCTCACATTTTTCTTTGTCAAATGCTTTTAGTCCTCAATGACTTTTAACAGCACCTAAAAACACTATTAAAAGGCCCCAAAAAGTGCTATTAAAATTCATGGGTGACTAAAGACATTGACCGGAAAATTGTAGGGACTAAGACCGAGTGAAATTTTCTAAAGTGACTAAAAACAAAATTTTCAAATTTTGTAACGACCAAAATCATATTTAACCCTATATTTTATAGCTTTGAGGTATGGTTTACTTTAAAAACCAAATGGGGAGAAAAATAGTTAGTTTTGGAACTAAATTAAGAATTTACTCTAAGTTTTATAAAGTTATGCAAAGAAAAAACAAGTTATGAGATATTTTTTCTATAAAATTTCTTTTTTTAGGCTTAAAGCCCTAGCTTGGGCTCTACTTGGTCCAAGAGTCAACCCTATACAAGTATCTATATTAGTGCAAGGATTTTTCTTCTCACACTCCCTCTCCCCAGTCCCTGCACTCTCCTCATACACTCGTATCTAAACATCGAGTGACAAGAAATGAAACTGAAATGTACACATCATTTAATTAAATGGGCAGACAATAGAAAGTCAGGATCAAGTTATGCTTTGTTTTTATTATTTTCTTATTATTTATGGGTTGTATCTCTTTATTTCTAATCAGTGAATCCAATATGAAACGCAATTCTTTTGGAACATTGGTCTCTTCCCTCTAGGATTTGATTCCAGTGCCTAACACCATATCATTAGAAAGTGAACTCTATCACTCTTTCTGATAGAACTCTCTATCACCATATATCATAATGATAAGTATCCATAACTCAGATACAAAAGTCAAGGAGTTTTGTAACATTAATATCTAATAAGATTGCAGATTGAATACCATAATAACCATTCTTGCAATCAAATTGAACGAATGTTGTCCAGTCCAACAATATTAAACAAAGCACAACAGCTGAACTCGTTTCGACAGTTGACAACAAAAGAAGGTAATAGGAAAATTTGACTTTTGATTGTATGATATCGCATTGTACATTCAAGAACTCAATACATGTTAAAAAATGATGTATCACTCACCTGCAATGATGTATCCCCCTCTTCTAAATTTCTATCTCTACCTCAAATGTAAAATACCTAGAAACTAGATGATCACTCAAATTTTTTCGTAGAATAAAATGTACGCCTCACAGCGAAGAACTTCATCAAGGGAAACTTCACGCACATAGGCATCACTCGCATGATACCATGTAGAACCCTCATTTTCTTTATTATCAGCCTTCCCTCTGTTCTTCTGGCCCCCTCTCACATAGGCAACATAGTGGCCCCCTCTCATGGTTCCTGAGTGCTCCACTACACCAACCAAGTGGTATTCAAACTTCTCTTCATTTAAACACCTTTTTAAACAGAATTGGGAGTGAATACAGATATATAATGACAAAAAGTAAACTTTAAAGTAAAAATGGTTTTAGAATATCTTAGCATTACCAAAATAGTTCATATGATTAAATTAAAATGATAATTATCAACATTTGGAAAGATAAGTGGCTAATATAAATTGTTCAAACTTCAAGTAGGAATTCAGCGAAGTAACAAAGTACCTGGGATCCATATATGGTCTAAGATCTATTGTTTCTCTGAAGTTGACATGACCATTTAATTTACTTAAGCGACCACGAGCATCTTGGCTGAATCTCTTCAGATGAATGGTCAAGACAGGTGGAGCTTTATAAATAAGGACCCTCTTAGTTGCATCCCTCTTTACTTTCACACATTTCAAGTCAGTCTCTTTCTCACTGCATTCTTTTGAGTCATTGACATTGTTATCATCACACATTGGAGGATCTCTTTGGACAGTTCCAGTAATACAAGAATCAGCCGCTGAATTAATGTGGCTTTCTTCATTGCAAGCTTTATGTAAACATGAAGACTGTAATTCATCATTATTCGTATGTCCCACCTTAGATGCCACGCTGTCCCTTTCGTTAACAGATAAATTAAGCTCATCTGTTTGACCGTTTTCAAGCCCTGTGTCATGTTTAACATGGGAAACCAAACTTTCCACATTTCTTTCATTTTTAATATCCCCATTTCCTGAGCTTCTAACTGTAACAGAACAAGAGTTAGATGCACGCCGTGGTTCATTATGACTATCAGTCTCGTTCCCATCGGATTCAGTTCTTGCCTGCTCTTTTGCTTCCTTCTTTTGCCGTTGGAGAATTTTTGAACAGTTCTCACAATGCCAAGCATTTTCATCTAAGAGAAGCTCGGGTTTTATAAAATGCACCAAGCAACTCTCTACAGAGACAGGAGAATCTGTATCATCTACTTCTTCTGGATCAGACTCACTGTTGTTTCCAATTACAGAACCAGTTCCCATGTCACCAGATGTAGATGGTCTAGGAGCAGGCCCAGCAACAACTTCCGGCTCACTGAATAAGTCACCAAAGCCATCAAACTCCGATTCTTGATGACTCCCACCCAAAACTGAGGAGGAGGCGTTACCATCTCCTCCAATGATATCACCAGCTGAGGAGCTTTCTTCTATGTATGGAAGTAACAGCACTTCTGAGCTTTGAACTTGTAATGGAACCTCGTCTTCCCACCCATTCACCGAAGAAAAATCGGGTCTTAGGTTTGGATCCTCCTGAGGGAAACAAACAGGACCACCGGTTTCACTGCTAGCTTGTTCAGGGAATTTATTCAAACAGTCATCTTTGCTCTCGGTATCCTGTACCTCAAGCGCATCCTCCTTCTGGGATATCGAAGCACATTCATTTACCATGGCTTCAGCTTCCACATAATCCAACCACGCAAAATCATCTGATGAATCTGATGTTTTCTTTGCACCATTGTCAACAACGTCTGTATGTTGGGACTCTCCAACTTCATCTACCATGGTTTCAGCTTCCACATAATCCAACCATGCAAAATCATCTGATGAATCTGATGTTTTCTTTGCACCATTGTCTAGCACGTGTGTATGTTGGGACTCTCCAACAGTAGGTAAATTAGGTGACGCCTGGTCTTCTTTGTTGGCTACACTACTGATTTCTTCAGAACCTAACACTGTGGAATCACTAGAAGATGCCACCACTTCTCCAGCAACTGATATGACAGACTGATCAGGGCAGGATGATTCATGGCTAGATAGTTGGTTTGGTAGACTTTGAACAGGTAAAAGATCAGCATCCTTGCTAACTTTGACTCGAGTCTTTCCTCCTTTTTTTGGTGGAAGTTTTGCTTTTTTGTTTCGAGGCACTAGTTGAGCCTTCCGAGGTGGAGGTTTCTTAGTTGGAACAGGGAGGGAAAGATCTAAAAAAGGCTCATACACTGTTGAGAAATGGCCACATTCAATGCAACATACAGTACTAGATATCTGACCCCCAAATAAAGCATCAACTAAAGTATTGGAAGAGGGTCCGTCTCTCTTGGGAGAACCATTCTGCTTCCTTCCAGCTATTTCTTCAGTACTCAACCCATCCAGTAAACAGCGGAGCAATTCATGACTGTCATGCTGCTGATATCCTCGAAATTGGGGAGACTTAGAACATACACAACCAAAAAAAGACCTAGGATTTATAGTGTTTTTCAATCCTGACTCTGGGTTTGTTTCAGTGAACAACTTCTTCAAGGAACTAACCAGAGGCCCAACAGGAGCATCTAACTTCAGAACATTTTCCCGCAATGTATTCATAGCAAGCAGATTCTGCATGACTGAATTAAAGAAGCAGGTATTCCCAAGATTAAGCAGACCTCTAACTACATAACCACCTTGTCCATGTGAACCATTTGTAAACAAAGATCCAGACTTAATGTCTGAAGTAACACTACCATCCCCAATGGAAATGTCCTCATTATTCACAGGTGATTTTTCCGATGATCGTGCCTTCAACAATTTCACAACATCAGATATAGGATGACTTGTTTCATCAGTTTTTTCAATTTTATCAACTTGAATAAGCATATTGCAAGGAAAACACCAACACAGTTGGGGTTTTTCAAAATTAATCACTAGCGAGTGCCGATTTTTCCTCGCATGCCCAACCACATGGCAATGGGGGGTTACTGGTAGCCCCACACCTCCACAGGTGTATCGACCACACTCCATACAAACCCATATCGACTTTGAATCTAATGCACCACCACCTTTCTTCTTCCCATGTTTACCCTTTCCTTTACCACTCCTCCTATCAGCTGCCCCTTCCCTACAATCTTCACACCTTAAGGTTCCAGAAGACCCAATCTTACCAGACAAACAATCTAAATTAACACCTTTAACAAGATGAGGGCACGAATTTGTCTCTTTTGCAACTGAAACTGAACCCCCCTCATCAACAGACTCAACAGTTGGATTGCACATTTCTGTAGCTTTTTTCTGCGAATGAGTAGCAACTCCCTTCTCCTTAGAAGAACCTCGGGCCTTCTTTCCGACTTTCTTACCCATCAGCTCCTATAATCGAAAACAAATCTGTGAACTCTTCCAGCATACTACAGAGAGGAAAACAGATTTCCAATTCCTATTATTACATTAAATACCGATATATGCTGCCAGTATATACACATACAACCAGAGAAGAAAAACTAACAAAATTGAGGAAATTAAAATACATTAAATCTTTTACCTGCAAATCAGGAGGGCAGGAGGAAGATGTGAAAAAGGGTCTTCAAACGTCAAAGAGCAAACTTCACTACAAGTAATGATAAACTAAATTCAAATCCAACCTTGGGATAGTATAAAGAAAGTTGTAAGACATACAACCTTATCCATACGACCTGAAAATATTTTAAAAAGTTTAGATAAGCAGAAAAAGAGATAGAGCATTTCAGCTACACACATATATCTATCTAGCTATCTATATACCAAGATTAGGCTTGGAAGTCTGCAAGAAATTAAATTGAGCAGCCAATTCCAAATGCAAACCAAATTATGATCACTACCCAAGAGAAACTAAGGAATAGATTAATCGGTGGAGTTGAAAATCAAATACATGAAGTATGGATTCAGATTATATAATAATATAAAGTAAGTGACAAGTAATCAAAAGCAGAATCGGATACAAACATGAATTCAGATATATAGCTATGTCCTTCTTAGTGATGATAATGTACAGATGCAGAAGTTGAAAGAATCAGATCGATTAGTAAAATCGAGGATATCGGGAATCAAAACAATTTATGAAAAATGAATGAGGTGAGTGATTATTAATGATATGGAAACAAACAAGGCATTAATCATCAATTAATATAAAGAGAGTACCTTTATTTGGGTGGAAGTGGAACGAAGATGAAACCTATCAAAAAAAAAAAAAAGTGGTATTAGTGATTGAGAGATGCAAAGTGAGTGAGTATGGTGGAAGACTCCTTCCGGTGTGTGGCCCGGGGGAACGATGATGGAGATGACTCTCTCTCTCTCTCTCACAGAGGAGGAGAGAGAGACGTGCAGGGTTTGTTTACCAGTATAGTCGGGTCACTACTACCCGATCCAACCCTCTTCGGAGGGTTAATATACCCTAATTATTTCCAGTATCTTCACCTTAACCAAAGTACTTTAGGTCTCAAACATAGATAGATCTCACGATAGGGATAGGGAGCGTCCTCCAACTTTATTTAGATTTAGAGATAATAAAAAAAATAATGACAATATTGCTTAATTAGTAACTATTGAATTAGTAACTACTGATGTGTCATCCCTACCATGTATTTTGATTGGTGGATAGTATAATAGGCTTTACAAAAGAATGTGTATATTAATTAAACTCTACTGACAATTTTTTTTTGTCAAAATCAGGGTATCTACCACCGAATGCGGTGACTAATTCCCTCACTGGATTGGAGGCACCTCGAAGGGTGGGACAGTTGGCACAGGGATTTAAAGTTGCTCCATACCCAAGGCGATGATCGATATTAACTCTTGAAATTCTTTTTTTTATCAAATTTGTACACATATTATTGAAATTCTTTTTTATATTAAGGTAGAGCATTTCTATTTTGATTTAATATATATATATATACACACACACACAATAATACACAATAACCTAGGGGGTGTGGTTGAGCGGTTGGGATTCATCCTCCCTTAACCAAGTGACGAGAGTTCGATCCTCGTATTGTGTATGGAGCAACTTTAAATCTCCAGACCAGCCATCCCACCCTTCAAGGTGCCTCCAATCTAGCGAGTGAATTAGTCACTGCGAATAATAATAATCTATACCTATATATAAAGCGAATTCCAAAAAAAAACTGTCACTTTTGGTGTCCTACTTTTCTTCCCACTTTACCCTTAAATACCAAACGGATGATTACCCGATTACCCTTACGATACGGTTACTCTACAGGAAGTTTAAAAACTGCAATTCAAAAACTGTAAAAGCAGTGTTTAGAACGTGAAAAGAGGGAAGAGAGCAGTGCGCGGAAGAATGAATATCAGCGATGAAGCATCAGGCGGAACCCTTAAATACCAACATTGTTTTCCATTGCCCCAACTTGATCCTGTGTAGCGGCTCCTAAGGTACCGTCTTCAAAAATGGCCTCTTTTGTTGGAGGCATATATCCTGGTGGTAAACCGTATTGAGGCCATCACACCCCCTGAGAGTTGTGACCGTTGACAGCGGTGGCGTTTTGGATACCAGAGTTATGAGGACGGGGTATATTAAGGCACTTGCAGAAATCAACAAATCAAACGACTTCAATCGGGGTGTTGTTATTATTGATAAGTATCAAAGTGTTTTTGTTCCTGGAAGATTAATCACCGATAATGCACTAATCGCTTTTGACGTTTTTCATTACATGAGGAAAAAAATAGGCAAAAAGGGTGTTGTGGTATGAAGCTTGATATGTCAAAAGAATGTGAACGTAAAAAAATATGACTCTAGAGAATCCAAATCCCATAACTACATGCAATAAAGAGATATGCATATTTGCATCCTAACACAATAGGAAGTTTTGATCAAGGTAATTAAAACTTGATTGGCATTGAACCGAAAGAGGTAGCAGTTCAAGGTTCTTAGGGTCGGATCGATCAAATCTGGGTCGAACCAATATTAAGTAAATAGCATATATTTTAACATTTTATAATATATTGCTTATATTTTAATAGGCTTAATTACAGTTTTGGTCCTCCTATTTTTACCAACTCACGATTTTAATCCCCCAACAATTTTTTTCACGAATTTAGTCCCTTTATTTTCATCAGCTCACGATTTTAGTCCCCCAAAATTTTTTTTGACGAATTTAGTCCCCCTATTTTCCCAATTTGTAAAATCAAAGTACCCCTACCCCTAAAATTTGGTCAAAATTGGCGCTGAGCTGTCAGTCACTTCACTTATCCTACGTGGCTGACACACTGGCTTGCTTTGTTGGAATTTAAACATAAAAATTATTATTATATTTTATTATTATTAATGTTATTACAAAAATTGTTTTTCAATTATTATATTTAATAAATAAAAATTCCATGTTCACAAATTCCAAATGGTTTGCTTTTGAAGGAACGATGCTTCGGGATTAGGGTTCGCAAAGGGAGAGGAAGTATCGAATGAATAAGAAGATTGAACTTTTATTTATTAAATATAATAAGTAAAAACAATTTTTGTAATAAAAATCATAATTTTTATGTTTAAATTCTAACAATGCAAGCCGGGTGTCAGCCACGTAGGATAAGTGAAGTGACTAACAACTCAGCACCAATTTTGACCAAATTATAGGTGTAGAGGGACTTTGATTTTACAAATTGGGAAAATAGGGGGAGTAAATTCGTCAAAAAAATTCATGGGGGACTAAAATCGTGAGTTTGTGAAAATAGGGGGACTAAATACGTAAAAAAAATTCTTAGGGGACTAAAATCGTGAGTTGGTGAAAATAGGGGGACCAAAACTGTAATTAAGCCTAATTTTATATGCTAGCATTCCCCCAAACAGATCCACGTAATCAGGTTTATGTGGCACTTAACGTGCCACATCACTCAATTGAAACGGAGTTAAGGATCCCATTAACGTGAGAGACTAACGTGACAGACGGATGACACTTTCCAGGACCATTTTGCATTTTGGCTCGATTCGGGGACTAAATTGACAGCGAGTTACACTTCCAGGGACTAAATTGACTATTTACCCAGCAATTTTCTCCTCAATCTCAACAATTTTCTCGAGAGGCATCTATGCCACTTTAAAAGCAGGATGGTGGATGATATCCCAATTCCCACAAGCAACAATGAGAGAAATTCTATTTATCCAACAAACTCTTGATGTACAAATTAAGAATGTTGTTATATATGAATCCAACCGTAAATAACCAGTAAACGTAATTCAAGCCAACAACAATATTCAAGAATGTACAAATTAAGATTGTTACATTCTTAATTTTGATGTACAAATTAAAATGCTGTTATATATGAATCCAACCGCAAATAACCAACCAGTAAATGTAATTCAACCCAACCATATTCAAGAAGTGAAACATTGTTCATCTTATCCTCGGTTGTCTTCCTCTACTGTCATTGAAGCCCCGAGAAATTGAATCTCTTCGACGGTCTCATGAGTGGCCTTCCTTGTCTTCGCTGGTGATGAAAGGGCTCTGCTGCTTATAAAAGCATGTTGGAAAATTACAATTTCTCTCATATCAGGTAAAAGGGTATTATAAATTGAGCTGGGGAGACTGTGGCAACGTCAAGGATGTAGACTAGTATAGGTTAACTGACCAACTTTTCAAATAATAAGGCAGTATAAAATTTGTTCCCTGAACAGCTGAAAACCGGAAACTCGCCGGTTATGCCTGGTTCTAGCGTTTTTGAGTCGGTTTTCCAGTTATGGCCTGTTTAACTGACAATAAAAAATAATATATAAAATAAATATCTTCTCAACTCATTCAACTATAAGTGTGAACTGAAATAGAAAAATAAGATTACACCAGGAATTTAGACCATTAATGAGCTCTTTAGAACCGCTTGAGTTAGCCTTAAAAGGAAATGCTTGTGAGGAGCTTTCCTCTAACCATTCTTTTTTCTGCTATTAGTAATTTATGAGCAACAGATCCTCCCTGACACAAAAAACATGTAGCAAAATATTACTAAATTATTTTTTCAACAAGTAGCTACATAATGATCATCATAAATAATGGAAGGCCACACAACTTTCCACAAAACAATTTATGTGCTGCATTTGTTTTCTTTTGCAGTTGACGTACAACAAGGAATGAACAAGAGCAGGCCAGTAATTGGTTATTATCCATAGCGAAAGGAAACTTATGCAAAAAGGACAAAACTAGCAAACTTGGCTTCTTGGAATATGTGGGCTCCTCGAGAGTCACCTTCACCTGACTTTATTTTCAAGGAAGCTTTGAGGATCTCCGCAAATTTTGAAGATGTGGACTCAGAGAAGGGGTTTTTAAGAGGCACCTTCGAGTCTCCACCTGACTTTATGTCCCGGGAAGCTTTGAGGATCTCCGCAATTTGTGAAGATGTGGGCTCATCAACAGCTGAGAAGGGGTTTTCAAGTGGCACTTTCGAGTCTTCACCTGACTTTATGTCCCAGGAAGCTTTGAGGATATCCGCAATTTATGAAGATGTGGGCTCCTCAACAGCTGAGAAGGGGTTTTCACCTGACTTTATGTCCCAGGAAGCTTTGAGGATCTCCACAATTTGTGAAGATGTGGCTCCTCAACAGTTGAGAAGGGGTTTTCACCTGACTTTATGTCCCATGAAGCTTTGAGGATCTCCGCAATTTGTGAAGATGTGGGCTCCTCAACAGCTGAGAAGGGGTTTTCAAGTGGCACTTTCGAGTCTTCACCTGACTTTATGTCCCAAGAAGCTTTGAGGATCTCCACAATTGGGTTTTCAAGAGTCACCTTTGAGTCTTCACCTGACTTTTTGACTTTATGTCCCAGGAAGCTTTGAAGATCTCCGCAATTTCTAAAGAAAAACACTTATTATTTAATAACAAAAACACTTGTTTTTTAAAATTAACCCGTAACAAAAGGGCCCTCTGGTTTGCTGACCCCTGATTCTGTTGTTATTATAACCTTGTAAAAAGTACAAAAAAACTTGCCTTTGTGTCGTTCCGAGAAGTCGTTCCGAAAAAGAGGAAACGTGTTTGTATGAGTTCTAAGGGCCCCCATATTTGAATGCGCTACCTTCGAAAAACTAACTCCAGAAGGCGTGACAGAGTCCCTCCTTACCGAAACCCCAACCTTTTGCAGAGATGAGAACCCAAGCACTGGAAATCGAGAAAGGAAGGTGCGAACTTGGGATGATGAAGAGTAACAACGACGAGAAAAAAAGAGGTTTTTCTCAAAAGGAAGAAACATGTTGAGAGATGAAAAGAGCAAGCAGCTGAGGGAGGATTTTAGGTTGAAAAAAAAAATACTGTAAGGGTTACTCTTTGGTTTTTTTACTTTTTAAGCACGCTTTGAGTTTTTAAGTAATTATCACCGAATCTTTAATAAGATTTGTTTTACTTTTTCATCCTATAACAAAATCACGTAATTTGCTCCAGTCGAATATGCAGCTGTTATGCGTGGAAGCATTGTATAATTGCCTAAACTGAATGTGTGGTAGGGTCTATTGTAATACTTTTTTCTTCTTTACCTCTTATTATGACTGACTCTCACTTGCTTACGTGTTGTTTGCCTAATTTTATATTGTTCTTTTATACCAATATCTTCCAGAAGTTGTTCTCCCTTGTTTGTCAGAGTTGCTACACCGTAAACTAAAGTACTTACACGCTGTCAAAAAAACTAAAGTACTTACACGGTCTCTTTACACTGTTTGGTTTCCCATGAAAATTTTACTCTTTTCCATGACTGCCCCCACGCTGTTCACAAATTAGTTTGTTCATTGTTTCAATTTTTTTTGGCTTTTTTATTTACCACCTCCCCTCTTATTTTTTATAAGAAAGAGGATTATATATATATATATATATAAATATATAAAAAGGGGAGGAGTATTAGATGTACTTCATCCCAATACAAAAGAGTCAACTACAAGTTTTTACAATCATAACACAAGATAATGGGGAAATCCACCGATCTGAGATAAAAGCACATCTAACCACACAATCTTTCCCCATACACCATCCCCAAGATACATGTTTAATCTTGTTGACAACATTGTGAGTATCAAATGCCCTCCCTTGGAAAATCAAGTTGTTCCTTTCTCTCCAAATTATCCATGTAGTAGCCATCATCCACCATATGGGATTGAACCGGAAGAGGTAGCGGTTCAGGGGTTCTTGGGTTCAAACGGTTGAATCGGGGGTTGAACCAGAATTAATTAAATAGATTATTTAATATTTTTATTATAATATATAAAGGATAAAAAAAAACATAATATTCATAATTTCACACCACAAAAATTAAATTAGGCTTCAATTAAGTTCAACAATAGAACAATATATTGAAGTGATTACTCAAAGTTACACATAAATTTAACAATGCACTCTCTTTTAATAGGCTAGAGATTATTTAGTGGGTTATATATTGTTTTTGTTTTGAGATAAAATGAAGAATGTAGAGATTATAGAGCAAAGGTTTCACACATTTCAGATTTTAAATATCCCATTTTAGTTATTGTATTCATCAGGTAAACACAGTTTCTTTTAAAAAAAAGGCAAACACAATTATTAGTTTTGACAATTGCAATGATATAAAAGTTTGGATTTTATATTCATTAAAAAAAACAAAAGTTTGGATTGTATTGTATATTGAACAATTAACGCATAGAAAATAGAAGGCAGAACATTACAATCTAAACTATGCGTTAATTGTTTTCTTGACAAAGTCCCACATCGAAAACCTCATGCTAAGTAGTGTAGTGCATCAGCTATAAAAGAGTGCAATGTGTGCCTTATTTGACTAAGGGCTCGCAGCAAACCAAAGTGTGGGTCCTTTAGTACAAATTTGTGGCGCGTGTCCGAATAAACCAGTTCAAAAGTTTAGTTTTTTTAAATTGTAAATTTGTTTGAACCGCTCCCACCCGGACAACCTCCGGTTTCGCCGGTTCCTAGGCGGTTTTGCGGTTTTTCAGGCGGTTTTTGAGCAGGGTGGTTATAAGGGCCAACTGGAACGGACAGCGGTCTGATTCCTCGCTAAACCAGTTGAACCGCCCGGTCCGGTCCGGTTTTAATTATCTTGCTTCTACTTCTCAATGCATCCTCCTTATTGTCTTTCAAATCTCATCTAAATCTTTAGATTTGACACCTATTTCTTCTCGTTCATTTTCACAAAAAGAAAAGAGGGTTGTGACTTGTTAGTCTTTTTTTGATGACAACAGGGACGGCGACGACATCGACAGTGGCTACGACATCGGCGATGGCGGCAACAGTGATGACAACCGAGGCAACACCAAGATTTTGTACCAGATCTCTCCAAGTTTCAATTTTTTTGCTATCAAACAATATTAAAGGCTTCTCTTTTTCATTTTATTCATTTTTTACTTGTAAAAGTTTCCATCTTTCTTTTCTGTGTAGTATTCTTTTTTTTTCCTTTTAATTATTTTGTATCTGTGTTAGTAGGGCTGTTCATGGTTCAGTTCAGAGGGAGAACTGGACCGAACTGAACTGAACCAGCTGAAACAGTTCGGCAAACTGAACCGAACTGCAATAACAGTTCGCCGAACCGAACTGAACTATATTAACAGTTCAGTTCACAGTTTAATTCTGAACCGAACTGTTTAGCTTTATTAACTATTTTATGCGAACTTTTAACCGAGCTGTTAGGCCCTATCCGATCCGAACTGTTAACCGAACTGTTAACAGAACAGTTTTTTTCCTGATATTGAGCATTTTTTTACTGAACTTTTTTTATTAACAGTTTTTTTTATCGAACACGTTTTTTTACCGAACTGTTAACCGAACAGTTTTTTCATGAACTGTCAATAGAATTGATAGTTTTTCTAACCTGTCAAAAGGTAATAAACAAGTCTAAACCTGTCTTAGAACTGTTACAACATTTAAAACCAAAATGAACCAAATACACATCATTGTTAATCAACACATGAGCAAGTTACATTCCACTGAAATCATTGTTTGAATCCCAAGAGACCTTCTCACCAACTTCATCTAGAGAACTTGAGCAAGTTACATTCCACTGAAATCAAATCAACACACATTCTATCATCAATAAAAATTACTCAATTGAGAACACCAAAACAATAAGGACAAGTAGAGCATAGATTACTGACAAAATCAAGTGGTAGCCCACCAAAGATCACCCAAAGCCAGTAGTAAATAGATCCTAGACATCAATACAGAATAGTTAAAATTAAGCAAAGCAGGTGCTACTGATTATCACAACCATATAATTACTTAATAAGTGCACTACTGTCAAATAAGTGCACAACCATATAATTTACTGTTTAAATGGGTGTTTATTTTGGCACCTATTCCTTTTGCTAGGTGCTAACTTGTAGTCAGATCTGATTCAAAAACTGCAATTATGCAGCAATTAAAGTTCATTTTATATTATAATGCAAAGTTCTTTCTGTTTTAGTAGATACGAGGTATTAACTAGACTTTGTGATTCATCACCATAAGATTATAAACAACATAAGATTATAAACAACATAGGAATTCAAATGCACTAAATCAGTTTTGCTTTAAAATGGTATCATTTGGCACCACAGGAACATTGAACTACTTTGCAAATTAACCACAAAAGTAACAAAGAGAGTCAAACCTAATATTAGTTGTTGCTAAATAAAGTCCTCAGTCATCCAAATTAACCCCACGATCTAGAGAGGATATTTCTGCAAAATCAAAATTATTTCATCAACAAACGACAATATGAAACTATCCATGGTTAGATATGAACCCAGATGTCAAAAAAGGGATTTGAGAAGCATTTCTATATAAGATACGCTTTCAAAATGAGAAGGGACTGTCCAAGCTTCAAACCATGAGAAGGGACAGCAAGCCAAGAATTATGAACTTTTGTATCAAATCCATAAACAACATAAAGAACTCTGCAAAAGATAAAGAATTGAAAATAGGTAATACTGCAAAAGATTTGCTATTTCATCTCACCAAACAGGCAACAACCATCAACAACATAAAGCTCATGCATTAACTCCTCAACATAAACAGAGAAAAGGGTGCTTTACTTGCATCATAATTGAGTTGGTCAAGGGGAGGTTCAAATGAGTAGAACAAACCAGAGCAGCCTCTAAGAGCATCAGTTAAGCTATGAAAATCAAATGGGTCTGATCAAAAAATCTTTAGCTTATTAAGATCAGCAGAAACCCCACTCAATAGATCATCTTCCCCTGCCAAAAGCATAACAATTTCAATAAATTAAGAAAGAAGCTAATTAATTTACAATTAGTACCATATTGTTGAAGAGAAGTATGAACAGTGTAGCCCCTTTGAAGAAGTCACAAAACGAGATGAATACCATTTGAGTTAATATAAAATAGATATCAACGAAGATGAATAAGATGAAACTCAACTTCTTACTTCAACTTCTCTGCGTCTAGAAAAAATATGAACACGAAACAGTGTTCGAAAAAGAAGAAGATCAATTCGAAAACGAAACAGTGTTCGAAAACCCAAAATCACGAAAACAAAAACCCACAAAGAAAACCCAAATCACGAAAACGAAACAGTGTTCAAAAAAGAAGAAGATCAGTTCTCAGCGATTTCGAAGAAGATGAGGTTCAGTTCGCTGCGATTTCGAAGAAGATGAACCGCGATTTCGAAGAAGAAGATGAACAGCCATTGAAGAAGAGTGAAGAAGCTTACCTGAATCTTCGATTCTGCCATTGCAATCTTCGATTAGGGTTATGCCATTGGAGAGGAAGAGATTGCAAATTTACAGATTTGGGGATTAGGGTTCTTGGTTGGAGGCGCTGAGTTTGGAGAGGAGAGGAAGGGTTTTAGGTTTAGTTTGGTTACTCACTTCCTGAATGGAGGCGTTGAGTCAGTGACATAATTTGGAATCTGGAAATTAAGTGCTTAACAGTCCAGTTCGGTTACTGAACTGATCTTACCTAACAGTTCAGTTACTGAACTAAACTTAAAATAACAGTTTGGTTCTGAACTGTTTGTAATAGTTCGGTTAGTTTCGGTTTAGTTCAATTCGGTTCATCAGTTCAGTTCAGTTTTTTGAGAACTATGAACAGCCCTATGTGTTAGACATGTTTTTCTTCTTCTTTTTTTATTGTACTGGATTGATGGTGTTTGCGCTGCTGTATGTATTTTCAAAGAGAGAGAGAGAGAGAGATGTTGGTGGCAAGAGAAAGTGTCATAATGAAGGTGATGAAAAGAGAGAAAGAAAGGTCGTTGTTGTAGGTAGTGAAGGTGGTGGAGAGAGAGAGAGAGAGAGAGAGAGAGAGAGAGAGAGAGAGAGAGAAAGACAATGATTGTGGCTTGTGGGTCACATCGGAAACATGGGAAAGCGTGTATGTGTCAGTCGGTCAGATTGGGGGGTTTAGAAATTGCATCTAATGTTTGTTTAATTTACTAAGGTGCCGCCGTCTAAAAAGGTAGAACTCCAATAAGTTTTATAATGTTATTTTTTGACAGTTGTTGCAATTAGAAGCAAACATGTGACATGTGTTAAAATCATATGCAAAGTTGAAGATACTGTTGTACAAATACGCAATACATATAGCATACCTGAGGTTTATAGTGTTTTTTTTGCCAAGCAGAAGGGATTTTGTCAGTGTTTTTTATGCAGTAGACCGTTCTCTCTAATTCTCTTCTTAGGTCTCGCTTCTAACACACAATAGGCCGGTCTCTCACCGTTTGGTGTGTACATATTCGTAGATTTAGAGAGAAAAATATATTTCTAGATCCAATAGTTCTACAGCTTACTGCATTGTCCAACAATTGTAAAAGATCCAACATTATCTACGCGACCCATTTATTTGCAGTGTCTGTGCATATCCTCTGAAGCCTAAATTTTTGCTTTTTTGCTCTAAAATAGAATAAATTATATTCATTTCAAGTATAAGCACAATATTACTCAAAAATTGGCACAAAATACCTCATAAAAATATACTCCTCCAGTCCTCCACGTGAACTTGGAATCAGACCAATTATTCCTCCAATGGTAAACCCCCATTCTTGCTTTGCTTGGCTAACATGGTTAGATTGTTAAAAAAAAGTAAACTAACATAGTAACATGGCTAGACTGAACCCTATATACATCACCAAAAAATCATACCACCATGGTCTTTCCTAGCGTTTAAGTTCTCTTATTGCAACTAATTAACTCTTTGACTTTCATTTTTCTTTGAGCCCCAGTGAAGAGTTGAGCATACTTATATTACTTTCAGTGTAAAAAAAAAATTGCACTATCAACCAATGACATAGTGTCATTAATTAAAAATGTTAAGTCTTCACCTAACTACCTCAATTGGGCATCTATACTGCGACTTGTGTGTATATCCAAACTAAGACTGATTATTAATTTCTGTGGCTGCAACAGATCAGTTCACAGCACCAGCAGGTGCTGCTGCTACTCACGGTCAGCACTGCCCAGCAGTGGAGGCAGACGATTTGTTTTCGATTTTGCAGGGTGTTTCTCAGTCAAAGGGACTGCCGGACTCTTGGATTTGGTTGTTGACCCGTCTAAAACTTTTACCGTTAAATCGTGTTACAATTGGCTTGCCAATCTTAGGAATACTAACGGCTTGGAAGATGTTTTTAAGAACATGTTGGTGTCGCATGGGAAGTGTGTTGCTCCTTCCAAAGTCTCTATTTTTGGTTAGCGCTTGTTTCGCAATTCTTTGCCCACCGTGGCCTTCTCTTTCGTCGTAAGGTGATAGCGGATATAGATGAGGCTTGCTGCCCTTTTTGTTAGTCACATTGTGAGGAAGCTCAACATTTGTTTTTGGATTGTTCTTTTGCAAATGAGGTGTGGTCTAAAATTTATTCTTGGTTGGCCGTTGATTATGATTACCCTATTGTCTTGGCCGATCACATTCAATGGTTGGGTAATGTTGTTACTGATAAAAAGGCAAAGAAGACAAGACACTTGATTTGGTTGACTACATGTTGGTGTTTATGGTTATCTCGGAATGAGCTTATTTTCAAGAACGAGGAACCCAACAGTGATTCTATCATTAGGCGTATTAAGAGTTTATCTTGGAGTTGGCTCGTTTATGAGTGACTTGTAATTCTAATTTATCCATTGCCTCTTTTGTGGAACAATCTACTTCATTGCTTAAACAATATGTAATCTTTTGTTTGGGCTTGAGCACTTCTAGTGCTCCATTAAATGAAGTAATGCTTATCGGAAAAAAAGACTGATTATTAGATGATCTAGCCAATACAAACGTAAGTGTTTAGGCTAAAAAGTCACGAGTGAAAAATGCAACAAAAAGAAAAATCAAAAAAGGCAAAAAACTGAATTTTTATTGAATTGGATTAATTTTTGTTTTCCTTGCATTGAAATGATACAATCCAAACTAAACTAAGAGTTTAATTGCTACCCACTATACACGTAAGCTTTTCTACAACCACAACCAATAACAATTCATGTTATGGTTGACTAACTACTTTTTTGATGATGTGTCGATTTATGATTAGTAGATCAACATTCTATTATTTTGACCCCCTAAAATTACAATTTTGCACTGAAACCTCTAATTTTGCACCCAATTTTTTTTTGGCTTAAATATACGTTTCGTCCTTGCAAATATACAAATAATCCACTTTCGTCCCTGCAAAAAGAAAACCTTCAAAAAATACATTGCAATTACAAAACATGTTTAGTTTCGTCCCTGCCGTTAGTTTTAGACTAACACCGTTAATGGATGCTGACGTGGCGCTGCCAACATGGCAATGTGAGGTCACATGTGGTTACTAAAAAAACAAATTTTTTGAAGTGCACAAGGGTTGAACCCATGACCCCATAGTGAAACACACTCCCCCTTACCACTAAACCATAGGAACACTGGTGTATACTAAACCAAAAAACAATATATATTACATATTGCCTTATTAATTTTGTTGGAAACAAGATAAACAATCAGGAGCAGATATGGAAACGAAAAATCCCAAATACAAAACGCAGAACATCTGTTGAAAACGATTTGGAAACGAAAAATCCCTAATGCAAAACGCAGAAACATATTTGGAAGATGAAATCGATTTCGGTTTTTTAGATTTGGAAAATGCAAAAACAGATCTGGATGGAAAACGCAGAAACAGATCTGGAAGACGAAAAATCTTTTGAAGGTTGAAGATTTGGGATTGAAATCGATTTTGTTTTTGCAAATTTGGGTTTGAAATCGGTTGGGATCGAAATTTGGGATTGAAATCGTTTCTGGAAGATGAAGATTAATTTCGTTTGATGGAAGATTAATTTCTGGAAGATTAATTTTGTTTGATTTCGTTTGATTTTGAAATTTCATGTTTTGTTGTTGTTGTTGTTGAGTTTAGAAACTCAGATCGCGTTATGGGTTGATGATGATTAATTTCGTTTTCCATGGGTTGTTGTTGTTGATTTAAGAATTGGTTTGTTGTTTTTGCTAAAAAAATTGGTTTGTTGAAGATGAGAAGAACAAAGTTTCAGAGAAAGAGGAATGAAAGAGATGATGATTTGACATTCATGTTGGCTGCCACGTCAGCATCCATTAACGGTGTTAGTCTAAAACTAACAGCAGGGACGAAACTAAACACATTTTGTAATTGCAAGTTTTTTTTGAAGGTTTTCTTTTTGCAGGAACGAAAGTGGATTATTTGTATATTTGTAGGGACGAAACGTAGATTTAAGCTTTTTTTTTTGGAAAAGCATTTTGCACCCAAATTTACTTGCACCCCGCACTCACTTTTCGCTCTCCCCGTGTTCTGCTCTCGTGTTCTTTCTCCCTCTTCTCTGTTCCTTCAACAATCGAGCTCTCAATCTCTCATCCTCCTTCCCCTCCGTCCGCCTCTTCCCTCCCCCGCGATCTCCCCTTCCGTAGCGCCAGCAGCTTCGCGGAATCGTGTTTCTTCCTTCCGTTCACAGTTCGTTCGCTGCCTCTGCCACTGAAGGTTCCGTTCGTCGCCTCTGCCATTGTTGGTAGCTTTAAGGTCAGAAATTGATTTTCTCTCAAAACCTTAAATCCCTAACTCGTATTCTGTTGATGTTGAATCTCTTGTGATTTCCCCCCAATTTTCCCAATTCTGATTTCCTCAATATGTTGCTATTGTAATGCACGAGATGTTGACTACGGTCTTCAGTTTATTGCAGCGGAATTTCAATTGCGTGGGTTAACTTATATATAGCTGCTAGAACAATTAATACGAAATCTTGTTGTTGAATGTGTAATTGCCCATGTGAATGTCTTTGAATTTCAAAAATGCTGATTGTTATTCTTAATTTCTACTTTCCTTGTAGCATTCAGTTTTCAACATTTGTTAATTGTATGTCCAATTGACTGTTTGGTTATATTCCTCCATGACAACCTCTGTTTTTGCTGGTGTATGATGTTTCTCTCTTAAGAATAAGCTTGATTCATGTATACTGATACTTTTAAATACTTTTCAGTCAACAAAGAAAATTGAATTTCCTAGCTCCATAGGTGCTGTAGTGGAATTATTGCTGCATACATTTTCTGGAGTGCTTAGCTCTGTCATTTGTTAGTGTCTGGGGTAGTTTGTTAGTTCTTTGTGGAGGTTTGACAAGGTTCTTCTTTGCTTAGTTTTTATCCTAGTATCTTTCTCTTGTATTTTTTATTTATTGTCTGGTTGTAGAAGGCTAGCTGTTTCTTGTATCTTGTTTTCTAGTTCTTTGATATTGGTAGGTATTGGTCTATTGTGTCTGGTGTAGTTTTCAACATTTGTTTATGAGTTGTGTAATTTATTTAAATATATTAAAGTTCTACTTTATTATATTTAGTGATGTGTGATTAAAAAAAAAAAAAATTTGACCCCCCGACCCTAGATCCTAAATCCGCCACTATACAATACCATGTGTGTACGGTCCTTTTGCTTGCGGGATTGAAATCTGACAGAAGCTTGACACTGAACAAGAACCAACTCTTCGACGGTTGATAATGAGACATGAAACTTTCCTAGTGTAACTTAGTAGATTTTTTGTGTTGTCAACCCCCCCCCCCCCCCCGCCTTACTAATGTGTCAAGTTGACCCTTGGAGAGTGCCTAATCTAATATGGTTTTTGGCATTTTCATAGTTCTTACCTTATAAATCTCTTGAAATGTTCTTTTTGTTTGGAAAAGTTAAAGTTTGTTTTCCTTGAATCTGAATAGTTGAGTCCATCCTTCTCATATGAAAAGACTGAGTGAATATCATGTCGTGCTACCTGTTTTCCAAGCTTCTGGGCAAAAGAGATGTGTCAGTTACAATTATCCAATGCATCCAATGCTGTATTGGGTCTCTTTGAATCGGTGTGATTTTCCCTACATTTGTTTGAATTAAGTGCTTTAATTTTTCACTGATATGAGTATTCTGTCAAAGGGAATCAATTACGTGCTACCTGTTTTTCAAGCTTCTAGGCAAAAGAGAGTCAGTTAGACAGTTACAATTATCCAATGCTCTATTGGGTCTCTTTGAATTGCTGTGCTTTTCCCTACATTTTGCTTGTCATTTGTTTGAATTAAGTGGTTTAATTTTTCACTGATATGAGTATTCTGCCAAAGGGAATCAATTCATTTTTAATGAATTCTAAATACAAGAATTATCTTTTAACTCTCATTTTTATGATGGTTTCCAAATGCGCGATTTGATTTTTAAATTAATTCACTTAATTTCAATTCTATTATATGATTTCAAATCAAACAATTTATTCTTTCTAATGATTCCAAGTATAACCTGATGGTTCTAGTTATGGAGGAGCAATTCATACTTAGAGTTCCACCTAATGTTGCGGAGCGGATAGAGCGTCTTCTGAATGAAAACAATCCTTCTTCATCTGAAGACAACTCACTAGATTTATCATTTGGTGAGGATGGAAGAAGCGGCACATTTGTGATTGGGAATGAGCACTTCCCAGCTTCTCTACTGGATCTTCCTTGTGTCGTTGAATCATTCAAGACTTATGATGATAGCTCGTTGATTAAGACTGCCGATATTGGTCAGGTCAGTGGTCCATCATTATCCACATGCTTCATACAGTCTTAATATTACACTTAGATTCATATGATTAAATAACTCTCTGCTTAATGAATTTAACTGACAGATGATTATGGTGAGGGAATCTGCTGATGCTGCACCAGATGTAATTGAGTACAGACATGGCCTCACCCCTCCCATGAGAGATGCCCGCAAGCGTAGATTCCGCAGAGAGCCTGACCTTAATGTATTCTATTCATTTGCATTGTATTGTCTTCTCGCATATTTATGTGTGCATGCTCTTACCACATTTTTTCATTTTCCAGCCTGAGCTTGTATCACGTGTTGAGAAAGATCTTCTGAAAATCATAGCTGGAGGAACGGCTGACAATCTTGATATCCTTTCATATAATTTGTTTCAAACAGTAATTTAGTAAACATTATAAATCTTAGATACAAATTTCTGATTCTATTTTGAAAAATAAATCTCTATGAAATGGATGGTTGATGAGATAATTGTCTTTACAGACCACCCATTATAACACATTTCTTTTCTGTATTTGACATGGGTTTAATGGGATGAATCTTAGTAGCTATTTGCATGTGTTTCATTGACAAAAGCAAGTTTATTACTTTCTTGGTAAACAACGCTTTGTTATTTTCTTAACTGAAATTCACATGTGGAAGCAACTGAGCAAGAAGGGGATGGGAATGCTCGAGGTGCTAATAGAAAGCCTGCACCTACACCTACACCTGTACCAAAACAGGATGTTCCGGAGACTCTTACAAATGCTGGAGATCCTGATAGGAGTGACTCTGATGAATCTGATGACTCAGTTTGACCAATGCTAGCTACCAAAGAATATTTTATATATATCATACTGTTTTAATTTTAGTAACACTCTTTATTATTAGTTTCATTTTAAAGAATGTTAATGTTAATAACTCTGCGATTAGTATTGTTTCAAAAAATGAAACAATCATAAAGAATGTATCTAAAGGGTTTGTTGTTAGCATTTCTCTTATATTAGAGTGAAAAAGCCTGTATTGTATAATTTCTGTTGTTTAATTTGAATCCCATCTGCAGTCTTATCCCACATTGTGCATTGCTCATGCTCTAATTTTTTTTTATTTTTTATATTGTACACCGTTTTGATAATTTAAGGTCATAAATGAAGAAGTGATGTAAACCCTTTGAATTTCCGCAACTACCCACCTTCAGAAACAACATACAAGATGGTGTACAAACTTAACAGAAGTGGAATAAAAAGTGTGAAAATAAAAAAGCTGATGTGAAGACTAACATTGCAAGTACAACTATCATTGAATTGCAAGCTAAATGGTCATAACATCAGAGCCAAAAATACACTAACAGAAGAGATTATACACTGAAGGGTGGACACTTGCAGCTTCAAACCCACCCCAACAGCACCTACAGGTCCAAATGCTGTAGAAGCCAAACTCCCATGAGTCCCATCACCAGTGCTCGAGTTAAAACTGATATGAAAATATTCAATGCTTATATGAGTTTCAAAAATATAGCAATAACATATAAGTCTAACTCATAATAGAATAAGAGAGACACATTCTCACCTTCCGGCATATATACAAGACCCATAACCTGTTTAAAAAAGAACCCATTAAGTCTAAGGACTAAAAAAAATTAAGAAGTTAAGTCTAATTAGGCATTTCAAAATAATTCAGTGAGAGTGAGTGTAATTTGAATTGACATGTTACAAAAGTAACATAAAAGTAAGAAGATTGGCGGACTTACTTGGATCCTCAGTAGTTACTACAGCAGTATTATCAAAATCACATGTTCCACCTGCACTATGCATTTTCTGATAATAATCATTATAAGCATAAGAAGCATGGCTATTTACATTATTAGGGAAATAGCAAGGTCTCCCAACTTGAATAGCAGCACAGTTTGCTTGGCCTTGTCCACAAGCCCAGCTCAATCCAGCTTGTAGCTTTTCACTATCAGCACCATCTTTAGCCACACAAAATGTTGCTGAAGAATTTCCAATAATCTCATTGGAACCACTAAAACTCAAAGGGTAAACATTACTTCCATTACTATAAAGAAGTCCCCAGTGTTTCTCTGATATAGCTCCTTTCCTCTTATCCTCATCAAACAATTCATATAAATAGGTATTAATTCTTATATTTGGTTTACTTGGTGGACCTGAATCATTGAGTACTCTCCTAATCAAATTATTACAATAAGTCTCAGCATTTGCTACATTAGCATCTGGTTCAATTCTTCCACCAAAACTTGGCCAACCAGTTTCTGTTACAACAATAGGTATATCATTGAAATTAAACGCTTGTATAGAATAATAAGTAGCATCCACCATAGCATCAAACATACTATCATAATGAAACAATGTGTTTGGGTCAACAATTTTCTTAAGTGGTTGAAATAAAGCATACTCAATAGGAAAAATGCCATCTCCTTTAGTATATCCATAATAAGGGTAAGCATTTAACATATAAGATGAATTTGTGCTCTTCAAAAACTGAAGGATTTGATGAATTGTGGAGTTCCATGATGAGTTAAAGGTAGCAGTAGAAGGAGGAAAAGGCTTAGGGATTATATCCATAGACTGAGGAGTTGAAATTTTTACGCGAAAGTGAAGGTTCGACGCAACCAATGCACTATAAAGATGGTTCATTGCAGGAACTAGAACTGAGGCAACATTTGGAACAGAGGTAAGAACTTCACTACCAACTGCTATTGATGTGATGTTAGTGTGAGGCATGTAAGCAGCTACATTTTTAGTTATCCAAGATGCAGCAACTGATGGTGATTCTCCAATTCTTAGTATCTCTTCATCTGTTACACTAACAATCACTTCAATTCCAGTGTTTGAAAGAGATTGTAGCATGTGAGGATTGGTATCATAGAGACGCACGTGAGTGATTTTATGAGATTTTAGAATAGTAATCATATTTGAAGCTGATGGTAGATCAGAAATATCAGTGCCAATGTTTACCCCTACAAATGCACCTACATCAAGATTGACAAGAATGTGATTCAATATTATCACCTGAGAAGCCAATGTTTCTTCAATTAAAGATAGAAAAGCATTATTCTTGATACTTGTGATCTAAAAATTAGTAGACCCACAAGCAAAACATAAAGTTAAAAAGAGAAGTTGAGATTGATTACCTAATACATTGTTTAAAGTAGCAAGAGTGAGCAACAAAACACTGGTGAGCCACTTTCGAAGGTTCATTGCATCTGAAATTGTCAAATAAATAACATTGTAAACATAGTGAAGAAATTAACATATGCTTTCGGCTTAGGAAGGACACAAGCTAAGCTAAGCTAAGCTAAGCAAAACATAGATATATATATAATTTATATGGTAAATGGTTACTTGCCAAATAGAAGAAAGCAGTTCAACTAAGAATGGCAATGGGAGCTTGTTGAGTAACTTGAGTTGTTGTGGGTTGTCCTTTTCCTTTCTAACACTGCATTCAAGAAATGAGACTTTGAGTCACCCTTGTTTTACTGTACCTATGATTTTCCCTCTAATCCCAAAACCAAACCAAAAAGTCATTCATTTTCTTCTCTTTCCCACTGTAATCACAAATCACACTGCTCAAAGTCTCAAACCAAAAGTGAAAAGGGTGCACAAAGGTCAAACACGCGTTACTATAACCATATTATTATTATTATTATTATTAGTGCCACTGTTTAGTGCCTAAGCTATACAACTAAGTAATGTTGTATACTCTAAATTTATCTTTCCTGAAAAAAGAGTAGCTTAATTTATATGAAAAATCAGAATCATAATTGATGTAAAGATGTCACATGGTGCACGTTTGATAAAGAGTAGCTTAATCAAGTTCAAATTTAATTGTCAGAGATTATTCTTCTAATCTAAATGATATATATATCTTAATCTTAATTATAATCTTAATTATAATAAACCATGGAACCACATGGTCTACTACACGTCATCAATTCACAAATATTACGTCATTCTTACGTCATTTCCACGTAAGCAGCGAACAACCGATCGCGGACAAATCAGCATACAAAACATATCCAACGGTTTAGATCTATAGCGCACTACACAGGGACCACACGAACGGCCAACATTGCTGATCCTACGGTGTAAAACGTCTAAAATTGCGGCTGGGATTCAAGGGCATATCCAACGGTTGATGCAGTATCAAATAAAACCGGAAATAATATGTTTAATGCAATTAAATTGGCAATTAAATGTGATCCCATATTTTGTGGATCTAAAAATGAATGTATTATTTCCTCCCAATTTCAGTTACCACAAATTCCTCCTTCCAATTCCTCGGTTCTTCTTCTTTTTTGACAAAACCTCTGTTCTTCTTCTTCTTCAACAAATACTGAACCAAGTAAAAAAATTGAGCATTCAAACATCAAATACGCCAAAAAAAAGACAGGTCCACGAACGATTTTTCAATGGAAGGTGCACGCGTCTGTTTGCACAACGTTTGATTAATCATTGATGATTCTTTTTATTTTTTTAATCTGTTTTTCCTCTTCTTTTTCATTTGTTATATTTTGTATATTGTTTCTTTATAAACCTAATTCTAATGGGCAAGTAGCATTTCATTTGCTAATTAGTTTACTTCTGCTCCTAAAATGTTGTTGCTATTTTGTATGGACAGTGAAACCTTCATTTGTTATATTTTGTATATCATTTTTTTATGGTCACTTCTTCTCATTCTAATGGGCAAGTAGCAGTTTTCCTTTCTCAACAATTGGATGTGTTTGATTTGTATGCTAAAAAGTTTGGGATAGCATGTTGCAACATGAGATCTTGGGAGGCTTCCGAAGTTCTAAGGTAAAGAACCATAGCTTTGGTTATTGAGTTTGGTAATTTGTCTGCAGCTACCTTCATAGAGTCAACCATAGGATCCATCAAAGACAAGAGAAAAGGAGATCTTCATCAATTCTTTCACACATGCCTTAGATGTTAATGTCGTTTTCTTGATGGAACAATGGAACAATGATGAATGTTTGTATGGCAAGGCAATGATTAATTCTTTTCTTAGAAAATAATATGGTCTTAGTTTCTTAGATTAATTTGAGAATCCGAATAATGTGTAGAGAATCCTATTCATATGAAGAAGCTGAATTCAATTGCATAAATAAATGTGTTAATGCATCAGGTTTTGTAACTATAATTGATAGTTGACGCAATTTTGCAGTAGCAATTAGGAGGAACTTTCGTTCTCCTCTCAGTTTGTACCATTTTTTCTTTCATTTACAAATTATTTGGTAGAAAATTGGGTACAGGACTAATAATTTACTTAACAAAATCTAAATATTTTAGCCCCATTCTAAATTTGTCCTTAAGTCAACAAAACTATTAAAATCTTTATATTTTACAACTAATATTACATAAATATGCTTACCTTTGTTTGTAGTCTTTTTGTTTGGTTGGCTGTAGCAATTATCTATATGCTAATTAGTTTACTTATGCTCCTAAAATGTTGTTGCTATTGTGACTTCAAAAACAAAGGTAAGGGCATTCATGTAACAAAGTGCTAAGTGTGTCTACATGCTAATTTGTATAATGTTGTTGCTATTGTTCGTCAACGGTGTTCGAACACTAACATAAACATATATGTAAACCCGTGCATCTGCACGGGTCCACCATACTAGTATATATATATTTACAAAAAAAAATAGGCAGCATATTACACTGTTGTGCGCAATTTAGAAAGCTCACCTACTAAGAAACCCTTAAACACTTCTTTTTTGTTTTTTCGAAAATCCCTTAAACCATCTTCACTCACTATCACACACAACAATGGCGACCAGGATCTTCTCTCGACTCTTCCCCAAAACCCTAACTACCATCTACTCTCGCTCCCTCTCCACAACCCCTCTCTCCTTTGCTCTCTCTTTCCTCCGCCGTCTCCGCCCACTATCTGGCGCCGTCATCACCTCCCATCGCCTCCTCCTCCCCCCCCCTTCCTTCCGCTCTCTCTCAACTCACGACACCACCTCCTCACTCAACGACCCCAACCCTGAGGATACCATCTTACTCGATGGTCAGGATTTCTTTCACTGGATCGTTGTTATGGAGAAACCCGAAGGTAACCCCACCAGAGATGAAATCATCGATAGTTATATCAAAACACTCTCCAAGGTAGTCGGAAGGTAAGCGCCGTTATAATTAATCTTAGTTTTCACTCACTTTTTTCTATTTTCCCTAATATAATAAATCCAATATCTGTGATGATTTGTAGTTAGTTTGTATTCTATTTGGGAATTTTAGAATATGGATTCTGAAAGATGCGCTTTGTGTGAATAACTGGTTGTGTGTTTTGGTCCTTATCATTTAGTTTGATTCGTTTATTTGTTGCAGTGAACATGAAGCGAGGATGTTGATATATTCAGTTTCAACTAAACACTACTATGCCTTTGGAGCACTTGCAAACGAAGATCTTGCTAACCGAATTAATGGTTATGAAACGCAAACTCTTTCTTTTAGTTTCTGTTTGTCTTTTATACAAATAAGGGTTTCAATTTGTTTCTTTTTTTCAAATTGCAGAACTGCCCAGGGTTCGTTGGGTACTTCCTGATTCATATCTGAAGCCTGAGGAGAAAGATTATGGAGGTAATGTTTCTTGTTCTAATCATACTATTCATTAAATATCTGGCCTTCTAATCATACTTTTCTGTTTAACTCTCACCAGGTGAGCCCTTTATAAACGGGCAAGCAGTTCCTTATGATCCCAAGTATCACAAGGAGTGGGTTGAGCACGAAGAAAGTGTAAGGAAGCACCGTGAGGAGTGGGTTAGGAATGAAAATGAAAGCAAGCGCAACGAAAATGATAGGATTTGTATTGAAAATGAAAGGAAGCGAAATGAAAATGGTAGGATTGAGAATGAAAATGAAAGACAACGCATTGAAACTGAAAGGAAGCGAATTGAAAATGATGGGATTTGGACTGAAAATGAAAGGCAGCGCATTGAAAATGATTGGATTAGGAATGAAAACGAAAGACAACACATTGAAAATGAAAGGCAGCGAATTGAAAATGATTGGATTAGGAATGAAAATGAAAGGCAGCACATTGAAAGTGAAAGGCATCGCATGGAAAATAGTTTTTGGTGAAAATGAAAGGATGCGCCATGAAGAGTGAGTGGGTTATGAATGAATGTGACTAGCAGGATATGCATCCAACAATGTGGGTGGTGGTGCCCCTCCTAAACAATGACTACGGTGGTATGCCTTAGAATAACTACTACCCTGGGAACATGGGAGGAGTGCCCGTCAAACCAGAACACTAGAGAAGTAGAGACTCACCAAACAAGGGATATGTGGGAGGAGCAGCTGGAGTGTTAGATTCTTGTGGCTAATATAGAGGAATTAGAATTTATTGATCTCTTGTCTTGTTACTCTTACTGTTCGAAATATCTTAATGGGAATTTTCCTTTCATTATATTTTTAACTGCAAAATGACAAGCTGAGTTTTTCTCCCTAAAACCATGCATTCATTTGTTCTCCATTTGTATTTGGAAGGGTTACTAACTACAATCTTGCAATGATGCTCACTGGGTTGGTGCAAGGTTCCATTGTAATCTGTATTTCCCGCCTGTTCAATTGTGTTAATCCACTTACCTGCACATTGTTGAGCCAACTAGTCGATATAGACTACACTTGCTCACTACATCAATTATATGTATTATTCATGAATGTAATAATAAACTAAGAAGCTACTATCTAGTTGCTCAAAATCACCAAATTTGTTGAAAGAAAAAGCTCAAGTGGCTGCTGTTATGTTCTCACATAATTCAGGCACCAAAGTGGGTCTTCTTGCACCCTGTTAGCAGTTTGCTATCACTCGGTCTTTGTTAATGTATTAATCTTCCTGCAGCATTTAAATTTGACAGAAGCTTGACAGACATTGAACAAGAAGCAACTTTTCAGTGGTTGATAATGATAGATGAAATTTCCCTATTGCGACTTACTAGATTTTTAGGTGCTGTCAAATTTTTTCCCCTCTTGTTACTTCACTAATGTATCAAGGTGACCCTTGTAGAGTGCCTAAACTAATATGGTTTTTGACATTTTCATAGTTCTTACCTTAAAAATCTCTTGAAATGTATTCCTTTTCATAGTTCTTTCTTGAAATGTATTCCTTGAATCTGAATGCTCGAGTCCACCTTCCCATATCGTAAGACTGAGTGAATATCAAGTCCTGCTACCGGTTTTCCAAGTTTTTGAGCAGATGATTATGGTGAGGGAATCTGGGTTTTGTAGGAAAACCATCATAGCTATTTGCATCAATGGCAGAAGCAAGTGCATTGCTTTCTTGATAAAAAAACTTTTGGTTATTTTCTTGACTGAAATTCACATGTGGAAGCAACTGAGCAAGAAGGGGATGATGGGAATGCCAAGATGAAGAAAAGGTGAATTGAAGATATGCGCTTGTTGCTCTTTTGTCTACACAATATTTATTGAGGTTCTGAAATCCATTAGGCCATTGTCGTAGTTAAAAGCTAGCAGCACGTTTTTAATTTGTTAGCATTCTTTGCCGAGCTAATCTATGATATGATGGTAGTGTGCTCCCTTTCAAGGATTAACATAATCCTTATATAAAGTAAATGTAAATTTCATCAAAAGCACTTTAGGATGGACAAATTAATAGACAATTGCGAAGATAATGATGCCAAGAGAGGGAGTTTAAAGTTTTAACAACTAATTCAAGGGGGAAATTGTTATAATTTAACCATTTTTTCAAGCCATCTGGAGAGAAACCAATCTCATCAAGCAACACATGATAATGTACAGGCCTAGAGGTTCCCTATTGTTTTACAGACAAAACAAAATGAGGCTCATGAAAACAGATAAAACATCAACTCGCCAACTGGTAAGGGACATTTTTCACTAGCACCATGTGCTACTAAAAAGCCTGTAAATTGCATATAACTGAAAAAGGAAACGTGAGGAAACTAGATAGATACACATGTAGAAATCACAATTACCTAATAATGTTTTTTTTTTAAGAAAAGCTTGTAACAAGAAAAGCTCTAAAGAAAGCTTTTAGTTTTTCTTAAAGTGAAAAATAAACTGAATCCAAATACACACTAGGAGACAGGAGCAACGTATAACTAACTTTAACGAACACGACAACCCTTCTCATTAGTGTAGTTTTTCAAATAACAATTCAACACTAGAAAATATTACTTGTTAAAAAATATTTTAAGTTGATTAATGTATGTATACTAGTACCCGTCCCTGACAAGTCCTGCATGCCTCACTTAAAAAATATTACTCAATGCCTTGTTATTTGCATTCTTCTTCATCTTCTTCGTGAATTTCTTAAAGGACATTGTTCCTGTGATATTGCCCCTTTTGTCCAACATTTCTACCCAATTAAAATGCACGTTGTAGACTACCAGTAGCTTTTCACTGACGCTTTTCTTCACGCACATTAATACAACCGTATAGCCATTTTGTCTAACTATTTTCATACTTGGAGCGTAGATGTATGATGATAACACCGGACTTTGTGCCCAGTGCTATCAGCTTGCTGATCAAAGTGTTGAGGTCCTCAATTAATGTTTGATCAGTTTGTTAGGCAAATCTAAAAGACACAAAGAAAATCATATCAACATAAACCCTAAACCCTAAGCAAACAAACATAATCCAAAGGAATATATGCATATATGCATAGTTACACTAAACTGGGCGAATGCTAATGTACTACCTAAATTCCTAATCAAATATCTCACAACACAATAGTCGGTTTGGTGCTTTTGAGTGCATTCAAAGTAAGTTGGCATCAACATATTGGGGAATTCCTTCCGGTTAGTTGACCCAATGTAATACCCGGCCCGAAACTCAACCTTCTAGGTTAAGGATAAATCCTCAAAGGAGGATTATGGGAATCGAAGATATGTATAATTGTACAAAGGAAATCTCCTCCCCATTCCTCTTGCTTTCGAGATTGTGGGGGCCAAAAGGGAGGAAGTCACCAAACTCATCTCCATTCCATTCTTTTCGTGAGTTTCGCTTTGCATGTGTATAAAGGAAATAGCTTGAACTTCAGTTTAATTTTATGTTGATTTGAGAGCTGGAATCAAGTCTTTGGGATAACTAAATTGGAGTTCTAGAGTCACAATAGAAGTGTTGGTAGCTGGGGTGAACTTGAAGTCTTAGGCATGGTGGTGTTCAAAAAACTGAAATTCCTTGCTTGCTTTGAAATAACCCTGACACCCTTTTGAACAAGGTGAGCTCCTCACTTTAATTGTTATTTTTCGAAATTTCATGTTTATTCTATGAGTGTATTCTGAATTTGTATTATTTTCTTGTGACTGGGTTGTGATTGGATTTTCTGAATTGATGATTGATGTGTTGAAAACATGAACCAAGTACTCTTGCTCTTTGAAAATTTATGCTCAATTGTTGTGTTGTTGCATTTTATTTGCTATGGATGATTGGAAATGTGTTTGTGACTGAATTGAGACTATTTTTGAAGTATTTTGAGTTAAGGTATAATTTAGTGGAAGTGTTGGAACAAACAGAATGGGCATTTTCGAAGAAAAATGTGATTTTCGTGTGCTGTAAAAAGAGCACGGACCGAACTCATGGGAGGCACAGACCAGGCCATATGGCACAGACCGGGCAAGACCTTCTGTCACCCTTTTTCAAATTGAGTTAAAACCTTCCATCTTGGTGTCAATGCTTACCTAATCCTATCCTTCCCTATTTCCTTCCTCAACCTTTCCTAATGATAATTGAATAATAATGCCATAGTTTGGCCCTTTTTTTTTTAGAAGAATTTTGATAACTCAAAAGTATGTTATAGTTCAAAAACCGTATAGAAACGTTATCGAGTGAGAGGGAAGTAATGGACTTAGTGTCTAAGTATATAATAAAATATCATGGGGATGACTATCCCGAGTTGGAGGGAAGTCATGAGCCCAAAACCTAGGCCTAACAATAAACTCGTTAATCAGATATTAGCGGGTGGGTTCATCGGGGGAACCATACAGTGGTTGTCCGGTTCATGAGGCTGAAATTAACACGGCCACCCGTGTTCTTTCAACACGGATAGTGTCCGTCCCACAACTGAAATTTTGTCAATTCTCTTTAAATCAACCATCAAGCATCAGCAAACATTTCCCTTTAAAAAGACCAATCACATAGGGATATTCAATTCATGCTGGATTTTGCGGACTCCGCCATGTCTGCTTATACTTTCTTCTCCGGGAAACGAAAGTTGCATAATCTGGTTTTCAGCCATATGTATTGAGGTGACCTGCAAATGCAAAGGAAAATTTCATTATGAGTTTGAAGAGATACCATAACATTTTTCTTTATCTAGATGTATATCTGTTACTCCACAAAAATGCTTTATATAAAAAAGGGGTCAAGTCTATTGAATGGAATAGCCTATATAGCAGGGCTATGTTACTAAGTTATCTTCATAACAGATAGGATGTTCGGGCGAGGTGACAATCCATGAAAGCATCAACCAAAAATAGTTTACATTCCACTGAACCCATTATGCTAACCTGGACTTCGAATTGAAAACGACGAGTTTTTACTTCTGCAGCTGAAGAAACTCTAACATCCATGCCTAGGCTATCAACTCCAATCAAATGTGCTCCGTGGAAACCATTAATGATAGTACATTAAACCTACTGTGAGCACTAAACACCGAAACCCTGAGAGATATTTATATACATAAGCAAAAACCAGACATAAACAAATAAACACATAAGGATCAAACAACGGGCCTTTTCTACATATAATTTTTTCAGCTTGGTATGTTTCCCGTTCCTCTAAATATAGCAATTTTAGGTCTCGGACCCTGATTTTTAAGGGTGAGTTTGGTAACACGAGTAAATAAAAGAAGGGGTGGATTTGGTATAAGTAGAGACATGAAAAAGAGGAAGTTCTCCGAATATTTGTTTGGGAAAGAAGGGAGGCTTCCCTTTCCTTGATTTGTTCAAGAAAAAAAAAATGAAAATTTAACTAAATTAGCAAGTATCTTAGAGCATGCACTGTTTTTTTTTTTAAAGTCAACGATATGAATTACAAGAAAAACATTTAAGAGATAAAATATTTGAAATTATGAACCACACACTTTTGAAGATGTCAAATGGTGAAAGTTTGGATTACCTAAGCATCAAGACTTGCTTACCTTTTAGAGCATTATTGTAGTTTCGGTTAAAGTGGTCCAGAATAGCCGAAGTAGAGTGTACAAGACTATCAGTTTCAGCATCTTGAAAGTCTAGCAAACTGATTTCAGACTGGAATTTGTTGGACAGGCAGAGCATCGAGTTAGATTTACATAACTTCAATGGTTTCTTAACAATGCTTCAACTCAAAGAGACAATATAACTTAACACATAAATCAGGTTTTGAGACACACCTGAGATCCATGCACAAAAAATAAGATTTTGTATGTTACTTAAGAAGAGGCTCCTCTGCCTCTTCAAGTCTGTCTATATATATATATATATATATATATATATATATATATATATATATATATATACTAGTAACATACTCGTGCATCCGCACGGATCGATTGCGTTATGTAATATTTAGTACTCAAATCAAAATTGAAAATTTGAAACCTCATTGTTCTACAAACGGACATAAAACACCAAATAATGTTAGTTTTGTTGTTGTGGGACAAAATCAAAAGTTAATAAAAATCAAATAATTTAACCGCAAAAAAAGTAGAACATTAAAATTTTAATTAGATAAAAATTACTATTAAAACGATAAGTCGAACGATAATAGTCAAATTGTTTTGCAAGTTTAAACAACCAATAAATTAAATGACAATCTCACACAAAGAAAGATATAAAATCCTAACACAAACTTATACATTTTGAGATCTATAAAAAATAGTACTTTATCTCTAAAGTCCGTAAAGGTGTCCAGTTAATTTTAAGCTACTATAAAACAATTTGTTGTCTTTAAATAGTACTTCATTCCCTAGCTACCATGAGTGTGATAAAACTTACTAAAACCGCCAAGTTATTGCACTTTTAAAGATCTATGTTACTCCACTATTATAGCCGAACTCTGCCAAATCATAGAGAAACTCATAAAATTGGATAAAAATCATTCACGATTACGACCATACTCAGCCTAATCATTAGTGAAAATCTAAGTTACTGCATGCTACTTGTTAAGACAAATTGGACAAAAATGTAGTTCTAAATGGATAAAATAAGTCATCAAAGCAGTTTTGTCCTCAAGATTATATTCAAGTCCAAATTCCTTGACACCGTCATCACATCCCCTTCATTGGTGTTAAAAGGATCGAAGCCGATAAGCATTCAATGGACACTTGTATTGTAAACTTCCACAAATTACGCTTGCACCTCTGACAGAAGGTGTTGAAGCAATTAGGGTTGAGATGAAACCTTGTTCTATGCAAAAACTTGCCTTGCATTTCAAAAAGAACACAACCAAGTGTCAGTAGAGGTTGAGGCTGATAAAAACATTTCACCAACAAAGTGTTAGTGAAGGTAAGAATGAAGGAACAAACCCTAACAGCAAAGGAATGGATGCAGATGATGATAGTAAAGGAAACAAAAAAGGTTAAACAAAAACTCATGATGAAGGGAAAATTAGGCAAAACAAATTGTGAATAAACTTACAACAACAAAATTAGAAGAAACTTATATCAACAACCTATACCTTCCAAAAAAAATAGTCAGAGTAGCATGTTCAGAAAATCTCATAACAATTCAAAATGCTATTCCCATAATTAAATAAATCATGTCAAAGCAGAACAAAATTAATGGGTACTGATAAATACCATAGAACAATTAACCTAGGAAAACAACTCTGGTGGAGTCCAAACTACCAACCCATTAAGCTAACATCTTCCAATAATAGCACAGAAGCAATTCTCTTTGATCCTTGAGCATCATGCAAAACAAACTCCCTATTCCAGCAAAGCATGGAGAATCAAATCAATATTCTCAGCTCACATTCCTTGTCAAGCCAAGCTGCTACGTTGTTTCTATGGATCATCAAAAAAAAAGATTGGTGTGACTTTCTGACAGAGGTTATTGCCATTGTTCCACTTCTTGCTATGTGGAATTTTGATTCTACAATAAAATTAGTTTTCTTTCTTTTTTCTATAATTATAGCACAAGAAGTGCCAGCTAAAAGACTAAACGTAACAAAGTCAATATCCCTAAACCAAAACAGATTAGAAAGAGATATAAAATACAACATAGAAAAATAGATATGAAGCCTGACAATTGAGTAATCCGTAACACCAATCTTTCAATTCCAAAATGTAATCCCACACCTTTGAATTGTTGCTAACCTCTTCCAAGCAATCATTAAAATTGAAGGTAACGTACCAAAAAAAATACCAATATGATCGAGCAAAACACGTTCACCGAAATATTGCATGAATAGAAGGAAAAAAATAAAGATGCACCAAAATAGTGAATGAACATATGTAAAGTACCTTTAGGACTAATGATCTCAGACATATTTGACTATTATCATGTATAATCACAACCTCTGTCAGTATAGAATTCTCATGTATAATCACTCAAGAACACTTACTCAATAAGGTAGTTAAAATAAAACAATTGCTGGTTAAAGCAAAGGAAGAAGGACTGAGAAATGAGAAAACAGTAATGCCTTTGAGAAATGAGAAAACAATAATACCTTCTTTCGTACTCTCCACACAAATTACCAAATTAAAAATGAATTAAGAATGTGAGATATTTTCATTAAGAATATGAACCATTAGTCCTGAAGGCTATAGTATGATGTACATAATTATAATTAAGATTAAGTTTTCTATCAGAAAAATAAATATACCTTGAAATCAATGTAAACCATCTCAAGATGTTCTTGCTTAAGTTTGTTAACAGCAGTCCAAAGAATGTCTATTCAGATGGAAATCTTCCAAAGCACCTTGAAAGGCAACCATAGCCAGACCAAAAGTAAACCATCAAAACACAACAATATGACCATATCTATATTATAAAGGAAAACCGGAAAACATCAAAGCAATTGAATGAACACGTATAGTCAGAAATCTCAAAAAATTTAAATATCAAGCTAATTAATTTTTGGAGAGTGCTTCAATTCTCATTCTTGGAAGAGGTAAACATGAAATTCCCTAAATATAGTACTTCTTTATCTGTTAAAGTCATGCAATTTCAACACCTCGTATATAACATTAGAGAAATCAAGCTCCTTCATCCACTTACTCAATAGTAAGTTAACTCCAGCTTTCCTCTGTTACTCATCTCACCACCGTTCCTGTCACTCATTAACACAACTTAATGATATAAGTCAAACATTCAAGCTGTACAATTAAATGAAACATAAAAACTATCAAACTATCATAATCACATGATCACAACACTTGGTACTTATTTGTATGATGGTAACATGTTTTGGCTTATGACCATGAATAGAAATGAAGATAGGCCTATAAAAGTTTCAATAGTTGTCTAGTACTCTGATATACTAATGGTTTGCCTTTGAGTTGAGGCTTATAGCAACACAATAGTCATTTTTAAAGATTATTTTGCAGATGAGAAACAATAGAAAAACCAAGTCTAGTTATGAGGTTGGATTGATTTGCAGCAATGAAATATAGAAAAAAAATAGTTTTTTTTACTGATTTAGGGACCATAAGACAAAAAGAAAGTAACAATACCAGATTGAGCAGAGAAGCATGGCCCAGATGCATTTTGAAGGGAAACAACCATTTTGGCAAAATAATAAGGCACTATTTGCTTAACTAAAAAACAGTTACCTAAACCCTCCCCTGTGCCAAGAGAAAAAAAAATCTTAAAAACAATTTCCCCCATGAACTCTTGATGGTCAAGCCGTCTAGCCTCTCTGGCTTATAAGGTATCACTCTATTTTCACCAAGAACAATAGTTAAGTTCAATATAACCAAAACCGGTGAGTATAACCAAAATTCCTACCTTCTTCTATATTCTTTAATAGTGAGCCAAAATATCTATTGAAACATTTTATCAAACACATTCTACTCAACTAATAATATACACAATAATATAAAAGATACAATACCAAATACAAAAACAGCAACTGTGAACCATAACATACTAAATGATAATGCTTGAGTCACTAAAGAGTGATTAGGAGTTGGAACCTTAATAGTAAAAAAAACCCTAATTTTCATGTTTCACACACACAAATCAGAATGAGGAATGAAAGATTAAAAAAATATAGTACCAAATGACTCAAAGAATGACTTTTAAAACCTAAGATGAAAATAAACTCCAAAATATAAAAATCTAACAAAATCCAAGTAAATAGTGACTAAAGTATAAAGAAGAAGATGAAAAGAGATGGAGACCAGGTTCACCATTGTTGTTATCATAGGTGAAGCTGCAGTTCATATTCTTGCTGCAAGAGTGATTCATTTCTCTAAACGAAAGCAAGAAGAAGAGGGAACCCATGGAAGCTTGGAATGAGGGAGAGGGAGCGAGACCAGAGGGAGGGAAGAATGGATGAATATTATGAAATGGAGAAGGAGAAAGAAGGAAGATGAGGTGAGATAGAAGAGAGGGAGAGGGAGAGGGAGAGAGAGAGATGAAGGGAGTTGATGGTGAAAGGTTACTTTAATTCAAAATTGTTTTCTCGGTTAATGAAGATTTTTTCATAAAATGACTGATGTACCCTTTTTGCTTGTAAAAGGTAGTATAGGTGTCAATCAAAGTTGGAGGCTTTATTTGGAAGTTCAAATGTAGTGTATTTGATTAGATAGATATTAGATTAGATAGATAGATTAGAAGATATATATATATATATATATATATATATATATATATATAAAGTACACAAACAATTGTAAGGTAAACAATATCCTTCTGCAATAAAATTCAAGGAGTACAGATTGTGATAAAGTTGGGAGAACTCGGTCCTCTTTAACGTGTTTCTTTGGAAACGTGCCAAAGCAACAAATCAATAATATATTGTATAAAATGCACATATAGGGTAACTTGCTTAGCCTCAGGAAGGTAGCTTAGTTGGCGAGATGATGGACATGAAGGAGGTCCAATGTTCAAACTCTGGAAACTAACACTTCCCCACCCCACCCCCACATGTTATACTATACTAGATTCAACACATATTGAATTCTATCATCTCACACACAATAAGACACATGGATTCAATATTACTTTTGCTAATCAAAATTTCAGATCACATAATCATGTAAGTAAATCAATCTAGCACAAAGTATTCTAGGTTTTATCCTTTTGTACAATTATACATATATATATATATCAATCTTTGTGTATCCCTCTTCCCCCAATCTGTACCATGTGAGTTCCTAACAATCAAGTATTTAGTAGGATTAGTTTAAATACTTTGATAACACAGGGTCACCATTTTAAAATGGATAACACTGGGTCAGATTTAACAAAATCTAAATTTTGGTTAAAAAAAATTATTTGCACTCTTTTTAAAAAAAATTATCGGGCCAGCTGGCTAGCCCTGCCTATGGCCTCAATACCAAGAAACCAAGATATTTGAAAATTGAAATTTTTGTAGGATTAGTTTTGGGGACTGTATTACTTTTCTCATCAATATACTTGCTAGATTGATGGTTTGTTGCCAGATTTATTCTAACTACATAGGAGGACTCTAATAAAAAGAAAATTACAAAATCTTGGTTGATAATTCTTTATTTTAAAAATAATTAAAATGTAGCTTTATTTAGAAAATCTTGGTAGATAATTTTTTATTTAGAAAATGAGTAATTAATATAGCTTTAAACTATCAAAATGACAATTAAAAAAATTCAAATAAGTAATTAATATAGCTTTAAACAATCAAAATGACAATTAAAAAATTTCCTCTTAAAAACCAACAAATAATAAGAAAGGGAGTAGTAGAGTACCAGTAGTTGTTTTTAATATAAACAATTTTCAATTTTTTGAATAATTTTTTCCAACAAAAATAAAATTAAAATATATATATAACAAAGTGGAGAAATCACCTACAATAGCGGACTAGTACTTGTTCATTTCATCCGACTTAAAGATTAAATATATTTTAATTATCCCAAGTAGGTAGCTCAGTTGGCGAGCTAAGGGATATCGAAGGAGTGCACCAAAAGAGTGCAAGAAGGAGGTCCCGGGTTCAATCCCCGGAAACTAACATTTCCCCCACCCCACTAACATTGCCTATCAAAAAAAAATATATTTTAATTTTATTAATTTAGTGCTCTCTAATTCTTCCTCTTCTTTATGTTAGAATTCTCAATAGAATAATTAGCTTCCTACAACACACATATCTCTATAGTAGAAAATTTAAATAGAAATAAAAAAATATAAATAATCCTAGGTTTTGTATGAATTTTAATTTTAACTAAAACATCTTATGATATACTACATTTTAAATATGATTTTGTATATTTAAATTTGATTACATAAAAAAAATACAATTATCGATACGAGTATAAATAACATCACAAATAAACACATGTACCTAGTAACTATAAAAAAGAGTTAAACATACCTTTATAATATTTTCAATTCCATCCACTCTTAACACAATATCAACTCACTAATTATTTCCACCAAGCAAATAATCATCACATCTTTTGGGTAGGGGTACCTATCTTCAAATTAGTGCCTCTAGTATAAAGAGATCTAGTGTACAAGAAGTGAACCCTTAGTCAAAGAGAAGTTAGTAGAAAAGAAATTGATAACTTTTGCAAAGTTTTACTAGGCGGATCGAGATAAATATGTTTGTTGAAGCAATTTAGCAATCCAAAGATATTTAAGATATGACTAGTGGAAGTGAGGAAATTACTGAAGAGGATTGTGTTGATGATTGATCAAATTCACAAGGGAAAGATGCTGTGAAAGTTCAAATGAAAAAGAAAGCTGGAACTGACTTATGGCATTGTGAATTTGTGAGGATAGAAAAGAAGTGAGTTGCTTAAATAGAGTGCGTGACAAAAAATTTATGGCAGCAAATTAAATGGAGATTTTTTTGGTGATAGTTAAATGGAGATTTTGGAGCGGTTCATAAGATTATGAAAACTTTAGAAACATTAAATTCAAAGTAATGGCAGCCACCTCATTTGCAATAGCCATTCAAACAGTCAAATTTTTGTTAAAAGCTGAACAAAGATGAGGAGATCACTGACAGCAACATGTGATAAAAAACTGAAAAGTTTAAATGGACAACAATATGTGATACGCGCTCTATTCACTTTTTTTGTCCTTTTTGTCTTTTAATCCTATCTTAATATCCACCCAAAATCTTACAGCTGTTAGCATATCTTTATTTTTTTGTCCTTCACTTCAACAATGTTATTCACACAAAATATTACAACCATGAATACATTAATATACTTTTTAGGTAGTCACTTTTATGAGAAAAAAACTTAATATTCTAATCAATTGTGATGTGAAAATATTTTAGACCTTTGTGTCACTTTTCTAAGAATAAAAACTTTATGTTCTTGTTGAGTACTTTACCATCTTAATTTTTTTTTTACTTTCTTCTGATATACACAACTTCTTCCTCAATAATCAATTAAGTTAAAAGAATAATAATTCTGTGACAAATTTTAGGACCCCAAATGTGCCAAGTTTGTTCTTCGACAATCGATTTAGACATGATTTCATAAAATGATGTTAAGTGTAATGTTTTTCGGATATTTTAATGTATGAGAAAAAAGTTCAAATGTATATAGTTTGTTCCTCTATAGTCAATTTAGACACCCAAATGTGCAAACTTTGTTCTTCAATGCTTGATTAGATGGGAAAAAAATGAACTTGCGATAATATCATAAAGTGTGGTGCATGTTAGAAAGGAAATTGTTTTTGCACCTAATTTTGTATTGTGGATGTTAAGTAAAATGATTCCGGAAATTTTAATATCTGAATAAGGGATAAATCCTCAAATTTATATAGATCATCTCTCTATAATCAATTTGGTTAAATGAAAATTGATTTCCTCATAAATTTAAAATGTTTGGGTGCGCGTACTTTAATTCTTCATAATCGATTTGTTGAAAAGAAATGAATTTGTCGGAAAATTTTGATTTTTGCGGGTTACACTCTTAATCTAAAACCATCCTATTTTAGTTCTTTGTGGTTCAGTGGCATGTCCAGTTCCCGGTCCGCCGGTTTCAAACGGATTTTTAAAACACTGTTGTACACAGTGTAGAAAACATACTGAAGGTAATAATTAGCCTTCAGTATTAGCCTTTGACGGAAATAAGAAGTCTTGCATTTTCAAGGAGTCATTGAGTTAAATGTGTTTCCCCTTTGGTTTCTATACTCTTCGATTTTTTTTTGAGGAATATGGTGCTAACCATTTGTTACTGTTTTTTCTTTTCTTTGCAGCTAAAATGATATCATCTTCGAAAAACCTGTGTAATTTGAACTTAGTTTTAAGTATTGCACCAACAAAATCATGATTTAGTGATCAATTTTTGCAGGACAAATGGATAATTGTATTGGTACTAATTAGTTGAACAGAAGTAATTGTTAGCAAAGAATATTTAAAATTCTCACAAGAAAAAGGAATATTTAAATTTCAAGCAAGAAAGCAAAGTGAAATAAAATGATAGTACACTTTATTCATCACTTAGCACCAATTTAGCAAGACATATTTTCTTGCTGCTAAAGCTATTACTGAAACTGTTATTAAAATGGCTACTGTCCAACAAGTTTGAAAGACAAAGTGTTTAGTGTAACTCAAAATTAAAGAACAAAATCAATATATACAAGTATAACAGAGTTAATCACAATCAAATGAGTAACCAGTAATTATCAAAAGATTCATCGAACTTCTTCTAACACTTTCTTAGCAGCATCATATGTATAGCCTAGAAATTCCAAAATCCAAGTTAGTCTCAAAACCTGGATCAACCAATATGGTTGTCCTACCCACATTCCACAACCAACTATTTCTCCAAAATCCAACATAACCCATGCCAAAGGATCATGGGAAAAAAAAAAGCCAAAAATCATAATCCAAATTGTGATTTGAGAATAAAACTATTTTTTTTACCAAGATGTGAAGGGACCAATAAGTAGTCGTGATGCGGTTGCGATCGTTGCGATTACAGACATTGTGGCAGTTGCATTGCGTATTGCGGTCGTTGCGGCATGAATTTATTTTTTATTAACATCAAATGTTATAATTTATTAGTTATCTTATAATTCACATGTCTTTTATTTCCTTTTGGCTTAATAGCATTTTTAGTCCCTCTAGTATTCTCTTGGTGCAATTTTAGTCCCCTAATTATTTATTGTGCTAATTAAATCCCTATAGTTTTAAAACTAAGCAATTCTAATCCCATAAGAGAAACCTCTCTCTGGTTCATGAGTTTTGCAGATATACTGTCATGTTCACATAAAACCAATTTTTAAGACATACTGAATCTTGGTAAGAATGTGCAATTGGGCAAACGAAAGAAAGGAGGATCACAAAGTTGGGATTAGTGAATAATCACTATATGAGGAGATTATTTCTTGGAGACAAACTATTATATTTTTATCTAATGCCACCCAATTTCATTCGATCAATTATCTTCCATTTGTATATCACATATTTGGATCATCTCATTGACACTTGTCATTAGCACTAAAACATGTTTTATTTTTGTGGGACCTATAACCATTTTTTTCGCACTTACCTGATCAACAACTTGCTTATCATACCTTTTGGTGCCTAAAATCTCAATCCTAAATTATGTACATTCAAGTTAGCTTTAAGGTTTTAAAGATATGAGGAGATTCTTTCTTGGAGAAAAGAACTTAACAGAGGAATAATTATTGACTCACCTCTTTGTTTTTTATTTTATTTATATAAGGCCAATAAATTTTTTGTTACTGATGAATCACGGAAAGGTTTTTCTTTTGAGATCAAAATTGTTTAGTTTTAAAACTATACGGATTTATTTAGTACAAAAAATAATTAGGGGACTAACATTGCACCTAGAGAATACTAGAGGGACTGAAAATGCTATGAAGTCTTTCCTTTTTAAAATTTCATATTTATCTCATTATCCAACACTTTATAATATCTTTAGTCCTTAAAAATACCCTTTAAATATATGATCTAAAGACACAAGAAGATAGAAAAATAATTTGTGTGACCATTATACAGTCCATTATGGTCTGATGTGAGCGTTTGCACCCACTGCTTTGCAGACATTGCGGGGTTGTGATGCGGATTTTTCTGTGATTTCAAATCACACTGCAATTGGGGGCGGTGCGGGTACAAACACTACAACAACGACAATATTGTGTCTGCATCACGTGATGCGGTCCGAATTTGAAACCCTGGACTACTTCCAAATTCCCCCTTGAAGTGGAGGACATCACACAGCTTTTGGTCATTTGGAGGGATAAGATCGAGATTTCCTAAAATGATGTTGAGTTATAATGTTTGCAGATATTTTAATGTATGAGAAAAAAACTTCAAATGTATATAGTTTGTTCCTCTATAGTCAATTTAGGGGCCTAAATGTGCGAACTTTAATTTGTTCTTCAATGCTCTACTTTGATGGAAAAAAAATGAATTTGTCATAATATACATAGAGTGTGGTGCATGTGAAAAAGAAGTTGTTTTTGTACCAAATTTTGTAGAGTGGATGTTAAGTTTAATTTTTCTGGAAATTTTAATATCCGAAAAAGGAATAAATTCTCCAAATTTATATAGTTTGTCTCTCTATAATCAATTTGTTTGAGCAAAAATTGATTTCCAGATAAATTTAAAATGTTTGGGTGCACGAACTTTAATTCTTGACAATCGACTTGGTCAAAAAAAATGAATTTGTCATATTGTATGCGACGGTAAACGAATTAGTTTGGGGTAATTTTCTGACTATAGTCCCATATTAATTTTTGTGTTTCTAATATCCTATTTGCACATTTCTCTGCGTGTCACATTCTTAATCTAAAAAAATATATATCGTTTGTTATTGTATAATCAATTTAGGCGCCCAAATGTACGAACTTTGTTCTTGATAGTAGATTTAGACTTAAAAAAAATCAATTTGTGATGATATGCATTTATATAGTTCGTCTCTCTATAATCAATTGTGTTAAAGGAAAATTGATTTTCAGATCATGGTCGAGAAAAATGAATTTGTCATAATGTACCAAAAGTGTGATGCTAAGCAAAATAGCTAAGGGTAATTTTGTGACTATAGAACCGTATAATTTATTGTGTTTCTAATCTCTTATTTGCACATTTCTTCACGTGTCACGTTCTTAATCTAAAAATATGTATCGTTTGTTCCTTTATAATCAATTTAGGCGCCCAATTGTGACTTTATTTTTCGATGATCGATATAGACGGGAAAAACTTAATTTGTGATAATATACGTAAAGTGTGATGCATTTATATAGTTCGTCTCTCTATAATCAATTTGGTTAAAAGAAAATTGATTTCCTCATAAATTTAAAACGTTTGGGGTGCACGAACTTTAATTCTTGATAATTGTTTGGGTCAAAAGAAATGAATTTGTGGAAAAAATTGATTTCTGCATGTCACACTCCTAATCTTTTTTTCTGCCCACTATCTATGAAATGTTACACAGTTCAAACTCCTAATCTAAAAGCATCCTAGTTTAGTTCTTTGTGGTATTAGTTTTTTCTTATCTGGTTCTGGTTCGATTTCTCCTTTCATTCTGTCTTTAATGTTTACTCTAGAAACCATTAGTGGTCTTTTTTGGCGTCATTCTTTGTTGAAGAAGGTGATTGTGGCGATGGATCGCTTCAGAAACTGCTTGATGGAATCATGAATATTGGTAAAGATGAAATTGAATTGGGTTGGTCAAAAGTTGACAGAGCCTTCAATTCAGTGGCTGATAGATTGGCCAAGAACAGTTGTGTGATAAGGGATCTGTTTGTAATTTTTGATTTTGTTCTGGACTTTTTAGTCCATGTAATTTCTGTGGACTCTGTTGGGCTTGCTAGCTCTTCTATGAATTGATTTTCGTTTTGGGCTTGAGGGCCCTTTTGCGCACCAAAAAAAAATGTTTCCTTAGTTTTACTATCATATAGAATAATTAAATACCATTTCAAAATTATAGCAAAAATGATATATATGAATAAATAAATACCTTTTCAAAATTATAGCAAAAATATAAATTTAAAAATTTGGGTATTGGTTTAGTCTGCGTTTCTTCCAAAACGATTCTTTCAGCTATCCTTTAATATTTTATGCCAATATAAGTTTTTTGTCACATTCATTCTTGATAAATTCGCAATTCACAACCTCAATGAAACACTATCAAAAGCATAATACAGTACAAAAGGATCACTTATATATTTTTAAACAGTGTTCGTGTGTTTAAATTTTAGAACCATTGCCATTGAATAGGCTTTATAAAGATAGAAGTAAAAGATTTCCATTTCAAATGATATCCAACTACCCACATCGGTCTAACTATGTGTTTTTGAATACCAACGGATTTTTTTTAAGTTGTAAAAAATCTCAAACGAATATCACCGAATTTTGTGAGACTTTTTAAAAATATTTTAAAATCCTGATTGAATACCATGAGCTTTTTTATATTAACTAAAAGTCTTGATTGAATACCACGAGATTGTTCTATCCAAAAAAAGTCTCAAACCAATACACCCCCTAATTTTTTTGAGCAATTTAACTTTGACCGTTTGACCCAACACTAAAAAACAACTTCATTCAATGAAACACTCGAAACGAAAGCCAATACTAGTATGGTTTGCTTTTCCACTTTATTATTCAATTATTCAATGAAACAACTTTATCATTGCATTGCATCTCAAAAATCAAACAGAAACTTCATCAGCACACACTATGCACCAACTTGCATGTCACGCCAAGGACAATTATAAATTTTGGCATCTTGCACAATAAACAGTACTTCCTCCGTCTCATATTACATGCCGTTTAAGGTTTTGACACATGAATTAAGAAAAGTAATTAATTTTGTATAGAAAAGAGAGATTGTGAGTTAGTTTACCTAATTGTCCTTCATTAATGACATTGAAAACATATAAAGTAGAATTGTAAGTAGATATATATTAAATAATGAAGGGTATGACTGTAAAAGAAAATTTATGTTGTATTGGTATTTTAAAAAGTTATGTATTATAGGACAAATTTTTTTGGCTAGAAAGTTATATAATATGGGACGGAGGGAGTACATAACAAAATAAATTAGGAAACATATTTAAGGTAATAAATAACTACTATTAAACTTTGAAGGTAACAAGAAGTCCTGCATTTTCAAGGAGTGATTGAGTTAAATGTGTTTCCCTTACCATTTCTATACTTTTCATTTTTTTTTGGTTGAGAATACGGTGCTAACCATTTGTTACTTTTTTTTTCCTTTTCTTTGCACCTAAAATAATACTTCTTGGAAAAACCTATGTAATTTGAACTCAGCTTTGAGTATCGAATATGTACCAACAAAATCATGATTTAGTGATCACTTTTTGCAGGACAAAGGGATAATTGTATTGGTACCAATTAGTTGAACATAAGTAATTGCTAGCAAAGAGTATTTATGGCGCAACTAGTTAGTATAGCATCGTTCACATGTGATCGCTGGAACAACCACCATTATGTATTTTATGGATTTTTGTTTTATGTTTTATTTTGCGTTAGTTTGAGCCGCCGCTATCAATTAATATTTTATTATATTTCTTAGCATTAGTCTTAACTACCAGTAAATAGTTGGAAGCTTTAGCAGTTTAGAGGGGGTTGCTAACCACCAGGGTGCTTATCAAGTAATATTGGTGTTAGTTTGTAACCACCACTTAAATTATGTATTGTTTCTTTCATAAAATATTTAATTATTAAATTAAAATTCTACAATAATTGACTTTTTAACATATTCCTTTATTTGACTTATAAGTATTTATCAAACTTAAAACATTAACAACAATTTGGATTTAGTCAAATGCTATTAAGGAAGTATAAACAACAAATTTTAAAATATTACAAAAGCAATATTTGTCGATTCAAGGGTTGTGTTGGCCATCCTTGCCAAAATAAGTATAAACTAGATTATAAAATGAGAATTACAAAGGATAACCGATGTCAAATATCTAAATCAAAAGTAATTATTCTAAACTTAAGTCAAGTGTTTGATCAAAAAAAACTTAAGTTAAGTACAATAATCATCCAAAAATCATAGCATTCCATTTGTAGCCCAAAATATCAGTCTTCCAACTTGCAAGACTAAAGCACTAGCATGCATATTTTGTCCACCGTCAAATCCTGCAACTGATATATTGAAACATTTACTCTGACAACACAATACACGAAGAATGGATAAACTGAATGTGATTCAAAGAATGGATAAACTGAATGTAATTCACTAATTTGCAATACCACAGTAAAATAGTGAATCCTTTTATGGAATTCAAATAGACATGGGGTTGGCTACTGCCATTTGATTACAAAATGAAAAGAGAATGTCACACACCACACCATTAGTAAGTTTCTGTTTAGTTATCACCACTTCCCAAATATTTTCAATTCCATCCACTCCTAACACAATATTAACTCAATAATTATTTCCACCAAGCAAATAATCATCACATCTCTTGGATAGGGGTACCTATCTGCAAATTGGTGCATCTAATATGAAGACATCTAGTGTAGAAGAAATGAACCCTTAGTCAAAGAGAAGTTAAAGTAGAAAAGAAATTGACAATTTTTGCAAAGTTTTACAAGGCGGATCGAGACAAATATGTTTGTTGAAGCAATTTAGAAATCTAAAGATATTTAAGGGATGAGAGTGGAAGTGAGGGAATTACTAAAGAGGGTTGTGTCGATGATAGATCAAATTAACAAGGGAAAGATGTTGTGAAAGTGCTAACTGGTGTGTGTAAATAGATAACATCATGTGCAAGTATACACAGTCACAAGTTATAGTATAAAAGATCGAACCCACAGGGATTGGATTAACTCTTATATGTTGTTGTAAAGAAAGATAAACTAGTGTAACTACACTATTCAGAATTTTGGGTTTTGGTTGAAGTTGAAATGAAAATAAATTAAACAGAAAGCAAGTAAATTGTGTAAGAAATCAGTTGAGAATGAAAGTTGGGATGTTTTCACAAACTAAATCACTTTTGAGATTATTGTGCTTTCTTGTGGTGCAATTGCACTTAGTGCAGTTGCATCAGTGTGTGCTGGTCAGCTACTTTCGTCAGAGTTTCGTTATAAGCTCTATATGATCCTGTTTTTTTGCGGTAAAGAGCAGGGTTGTCAGTGCCTCTCTCGCCCCCTTACAGATGATCCAAGTTGCTAAATAAGTACACTCTTGTATCTTAAGATCTTACTACACTCTTGTAAGGACTATGTTAACCTTAAGCTAAGAATTAACAAGGAATTAACAAGCTAACTTCATTAAAGCAAGTTTAACAAAAAGCTTTATTAAACACTTATCCTTACTTAGTTCTTGATTTCTAGTTATAAGCCAATTAAGTGAATATAACTCTACTTGTTCTAAGTGATAAACCTTTAAACAAGATTAAGAATTTAAACACAAGAACTAAAGTGCACACCACTTGAAAACACAATAACTTTCCTCAAAAGATCATTGGAAAGTTAGAACATCCCAACTTAAGAGATTTAGCTCATGTTGGACATGATAAAGCAAATATATTTGAATGAAAACATATTGCAATGAAGAAAAGTACAAGAGGATTCAAAATAGTAACAAATAGAAAACTCTTGCATATATTTGCTTACAACTAATTTCTTGCAACTATTAGCTCTTTGAAGGAGTGGAGATAGAAGCTGTCAATTTCCTCTCACCTTCCTCTCAAACTAACACTATGAAACTACAAGAAAATTAAACTTTGAAACTAAAACAAACTAAACTAAAAAGAACATAAAAAGATTATATGATATATGTGATCTATATGATATTAGATATTCTTCAAGTGAGGAATTTGAGTCCTATTTATAGCCTTGGAGATTTCCTTCATGTTGAGGTTTCCTTGCTGAGTTAAGTTGACCAAACCATGGTTACTTTTTAAAAGTTGAAGATCAGCTTGGCTTTCAACACTCATCCTTAATTTGAGGTCCAACAAATGGTTGCCACATGTCTTGTAAGATAGATTTTTGTGAAGCCTTTTTGATTGTAGGCGCCTCCTTTGTAAGTGGCCATGTGTTCCCATGTGACTTCTGAGCAAGCAGCAATCCAACTAAGCATTATGGCAATGGTAAGAATTGAGGTGCTTCCAATGTGGGGTTGTGAGCTGCTTCGGTGCAGAGAGGTGCAGTTGCATCAAGTGCAATTGCACTAAACTGCGGCTGCACTGAACAAACACATCAAACATACCAATATAAAATAGAATGCTAAGTTATGGACATCTCTTATCTGAAAATCATAAATGTTGTCATTTTATTCATACTTAACATATTTAACACATAATAGACTTGATTTTGGGCAATTATCTAAGTGTGAAAGCACAAATAACTCTATATAAAATAGAGTTATCACTAACCAAAAAGAAAGCTGGTACTGACTTATGGCATTGTGAATTGGTGAGGATAGAAAAGAAGTGAGTTGCTTAAATAGAGTGTGTGACAAAAAATTTAAGACAGCAAATTAAATGGAGATTTTTTTGGTGATAATTAAATGGAGATTTTGGAGTGGCTCATAGTATTATAAAAACTTTTGAAACATTAAATTCAAAGTAATGGCAACCACCTCATTTGCAACAGCCATTCAAACGGTCAAATTTTTGTTAAAAGCTGAACAAAGATGAGGAGATCACTAACAACATGTGATACAAAAACTGAAAAGTTTAAATGGACATCAACATGTGATACACACCCTATTCACTTTTTTTATATCCTTTTTTGTCTTTTAATGCTATCTTAATATCCACCCAAAATGTTACAGTTGTTAGCATATCTTTTTTTTGTCCTTCACTTCAATATGTTTTTTTTGACAAAAATATCCCAAGGAATTTCGGCTTTTCTGAAAAACATAACTCCACCTGATTCCCACATTTGCCATGAAAACATGCCACACAAGCCCCCCAAAAGGAAACATGGTATTCACACAAAATATTACAACCATGAATACATTAATATACTTTTTAGGTAGTCACTTTTATGGGAAAATAAAAGCTTAATATTCTAATCAATTGTTATAGGCAAGCAGCAATCCAACTAAGCATTATGGCAATGGTAAGAATTGAGGTGCTTCCAATGTGGGGTTGTGAGCTGCTTCGGTGCAGAGAGGTGCAGTTGCATCAAGTGCAATTGCACTAAACTGCGGCTGCACTGAACAAACACATGAAACATACCAATATAAAATAGAATGCTAAGTTATGGACATCTCTTATCTGAAAATCATAAATGTTGTCATTTTATTCATACTTAACATATTTAACACATAATAGACTTATTTTGGGCAATTATCTAAGTGTGAAAGCACAAATAACTCTATATAAAATAGAGTTATCACACCCCCAAACTTAATTCGTTGCTTGTCCTCAAGCAATGACAAAAAATACATTTAAGATTTCCAAAATCAAGAAGAACAGATCAGCTCATATCTTTTTTTTTACAGAATGATTTTCAATAAATGCAACTTATGAACTTCATTTTTCAGAGAATTTTGTCTTTGTGCCTTTGAATTCCAAAACATCCAAAGCTATTAAAACTCATTTGTGTGAGTGTGTGCCCCACTGAGATTTCAATCAGTTCCAAAACTAAGTAACAAGTTTCTCCTAGCCTTTGAAAAGTTTAGATCACGTTTGGTTAAAACAAAGATGCTTCAAAATAGAGAATAGACTAACAAAAATCCTTAAGACTGGGGTTTTTAAGCACAACAAAGGACTTGGAAAGAATATTTCAAAACTGTTGAGTCAATGCATTATTTGTATTTGTAGTGGTTCTTTTTCTTGATGCAAATGCAGTGAGTGCAGGTGCATCGTTTTTCTGAGGTGCAATTGCACTAGGTATTTTTGAACTAGTGCAGATGCACTAAACTTTTTTGATGGTGCAGTTACACTAGGTGCAATTGCACTAGATACTTCTTTTTAAGACTTGTAGCTAATATTGCCCTCACTGTCCTCCTTATGCATACTTTTTTCTTTGGTCAGTTCTGTCTTCTTTTCTTCTTTTTTTTTTTTGAATTTTTCTTTTTCTGACCAAATGCACTATTGGTACAGGTACAGTTTATGACTCAGGCAATATAGCTTTCTTTCATTTTGAGCTCTTTTGGTAACCTATATGCATTGACTACTCTAAGTTTTTCATACTCTAACCTTTGTATTCATAAAAATTCCCCCAAACTTAATTCTTTAAGCTCTTCTATATTTTTAATAAAAATTTGCTTTTGACCTTAGTTTTCTAAAAATTCCTCTTGCATCAGATAGCTTATCACATAGCAAGGTTCTTTTCAAAAACTCAACTTTGATGTGTCAAAGTGATAATAACAATGGTCATTTTTGGAAAAATAAGGCTTCTTTTTCTTTTTCTTTTGTTCATCATTAAAAATCAATTCGTAAATTGCATTTTTCTTTAAGTTTTTTGAAAAAGATAATAAGCTGATCATGCTTCAAGATTCATCAAATCTTCAAAATATTAGTTAATTCTTATTTACTTAAAACTGTTTTGACAGATTTTTCTACTTTTTGAGAACAGTTTTATACATTTAAAAATTAAAATGCTTTGTTAAGTAAATCTAAAACAAATTAAAACATGACACTTAAAACACACATAATAGACACAACAACTGAAACAAACACACATAAGATAAATACTAACACATGCATGAAAAGTTTGATACTCTCCCCCCAACTTAAAAGTGAGCAGTGTCCTCACTGCTCTTAAGTTGAGTTTTCAAAAGAAATTTGTTCAAAATGGGGGAGGGGGGGTTAATACATGTGGGATAAAAAACAGATAACACAGTTATATAAGTTCTGAAATTATAAGGACAACATTTAAAATTACTCGGGTTTTGCTCCAGATCTGAGTCTGTTGCTAGCCCTTGTTGTTGCACGTTTTGGTTTGAGTTTGGGTGGCCTCTTTGCTGCAGTTGCCTTGGATGCAGTTGCTCCAGGCTCAATAGTTTTTGTTGCTGCCTTCTCTGTTTCAGGTGGTGCATCTGCACCAGCTATTGGTTTTAGTGCAGTTGCACCAAGTGCAGCTGCACTGCTTTGATCAGCAACTTCTTGTGGTTGCTTTTCCTTGGCAGCAGTAACTTCAGTGGTTGATTTCTGACCTCCTTCTTTCTCCTTGGCTTGTTGTACTTGACCTTCCTCCACTTCCTTTGCTTGCACTTCAGATGTTTCTTTAGCCTTTCCTTCTTCACCAGATTTTTCCACCTCTTTCTCAGCTTCACCTGTTGTTGGGGTCTCCTGAGCAATTCCAGCTGCCTCAGCAATTCTTTCAAGGATTCTTGCAGATTCTTTACTTCTTTTGTCTGCTAATTCCTTCAACACTACAGCAATTGTGTCTTCCACATCTGTTGAATATGCGGTGACTGTTGGAATTTGCTGGGATGCAACTGCACTTGATGCAGTAGCACCAGGTGCAATTGCACCAGCTGCTGGTTTTTCAGGACCTCCAGTTCCACTTCCTTCCCCTGGTTCTTCATTGGTAACCTGTAAATTTTCTTTCAAAATATTGGGGTTAGTTGGAATAACAGTATCAACTTGAGTGGTCTCTGGTTGTGTTGGTGGGGTTGGTTGTTTTTGAGTTGGTGATTTGTGTTGTGGTGATTGAATTGGTGAAATGAATGGGGATTTTTCTTGTTCAGGGGTGACATTAGGTTGTTGCTTGGATGGGCTTATTGGAGTGAGAAGTGGTTCTGCTTGATTTCTAGCAGCTTTCTTCTTCCTAAGTAATTCTTCCATAGTTAGATCCAGATCAGCCTCATTTTCAGACCCAGTTTCATCATTCTCCTCATCTTCATTTTTCTCCATTTCCTTCACCATGTTGACAGTTTCTGGGTCTTCATCAGTATCTTCCAACTCTTCATCCAGAACTTCCTCTACTTTTTTCTTCTTTCCCTTTCCTTTTCCTTTGGTCTCCCTTTTTCTTTTCAATACCTTCTTCTTCTTTTCTTCTTTTTCACTCTCCTCTTTTTCCTCTTCTTCTTCTTTTTCTCTATCTGCTTCTTCTTCAAATACCCATGATGGAAACTCTGGGGTATCTAACACTGTGGGTAATTGAGAAATTTCCAAAAGCCTTTGTTGTAGCCACTCATGCTGTTCTTGTTGGAATTTCCAAACAGCTTGGTGCTTTTGCACTAGGTGCTCTTGCACCAAGTTTGGTTGTTCCCTTGCAGCTCTTCTTTCTTTCAGTTCTGCAGATAAGGCTCCAGGTGGAAATTTTCTGTATTGATGTTCTTCAATAGTGATATGAACCCCTTGCTTCATACACAATTCAGTAATCAAACATGGAAAATAAAGGAATCCTTCTGTTTTTTCTGAGCAATCTATGATTTCCTTGTTGATGATTTTTCCAATGTTCACATTCTCATCAGTCAAGATTGAATCAAGAATGATCAATCTATCTTTAGAGACTGTGTAAGTGTGTGAAGTGGGCAAGATGGAGCAGTTTATGAATATGTGCCAGTTTCCTAACTCAGGGATGAGATATTTGGTTTTCACCTTAAACTCAGTGTGAGTGAACTTTTCCCATGGTGCATTAGGTACTGCTACCCTAGATTTAATAATCTCCATTTGTTTCTTCCCGTAGGTTTCCATTTTTTCATCAAAATTAGGACCATTATAGAATAGATTGTAATGATCATTCAGCCTCTTTTCATCAAAATAGATTTTTCTACCCCTTACTGTAACACCCCCCTTACGTATTCTACCATTTTAATTAATAAAATCAGAGTTGGAAAATTTCTTTTTAAAACTCAACCATCACAAGGGAGATATCACATTTTCGTCGTTTCAAAAACCAAACATCACATAATGAAATCATCAACATAAAGTAGTACGATACATAGCACATAATCGGGACGAACCCTCACAATACACCTGTCATGACATAACAGTCGGATATACAACTCGCAGCGGAAATAAATACATATCTCATACATATGTATAATACATCACCAAAGTACACTGTCTAATAACAGTACAAAATACAACTCCTAAAGTGTTTCGCCCCCCGGGTGCTACGTATCAGAGCATGACACCAAAAACCGGAAATAAGGAAGGTAGAACCTTCACTCGCTATCACCTGCAGGTTGCCGACATAAGAAGCAACACGAAAGCAGAAGGGTGAGTCTCTAACATATAATAGAATATGTGATAATCAAATATGATAGAGAAAAACACAATTAAAACACCAATCTACCATAAACCGGCACACCACAACAATTCACAATACATAACTCAGCTACACCAATAAACATCACCAAATGCGTATGTATATGCATGCAAATGCAACCCAACACCAAGGGCATATGCATGTGGATCCATTCATCACCTAAAAATAAGCCTTGAGGGCATTTATCACCAAAGTGGCCGAAGCCTAGACCGCAGCCTCTTCATCACCAAAAATGCACATGATTTATGCGATACCATGAACCATGTAGAACACACACCAAAATCACCAAAATCAGCACCACTCATCATCACCAATCATTGTTTCATCACCAATAATTATTTTATCACCAATAATTATTTTATCATCACCAAAATCACCAACACCACTCCACTTTACAGCTCTAAGGCTCACACCGATATTTTTGACAAATTATAAGTCCAACCGTGGATAAACACCCACACTTGAGTTTTACAACTCAAACAGTACACACCGGCACACTAAACCGGCAAATCCGGCAAAACTGCACTCCGGCAGCTCCGGCAGCCCCGGGCAACACACTAGGCCCCACACCTAGTCAACATCACTGGCAAAACTGCCAGACAGCTCCCTTGAATACAGCACACAGCACTGGCGCACCTGAGCAACGCTGCCAGGGCGCCTGCACTTTGGCACAAAATTTGGGCAGCACACACAAAGTTGGCGCCCAGCACAAGGGCTCCAGGCAGCGTGCACCAACCAACTTGGGCACGGTACCCGCGCCCAAACCACCGCGAACCCAGGGACCACTCTTGGCCCCGGCTCTAGTACTTCCTCTCTCCTAGATGCTCCACAAGGGCTCACCACAATTTGGGCCCTGACACGCCACTTGGGCCCATGCCCAAATTGACAAAAAATCACAAAAACAGGATTCTGGCGCCTAGACACATGGCTCCAAACAGCTCTGGAAACCAACTTGGGCACGGTGCCCGCGCCCAAACCACTCGTGCATTTTGGACAAACTCTTAAACCGCCCCTTTTACTAACCCTATACTAGGTGCGCCACTAGGGTCCACCATCATTGGGGCCCTGTCTCGCCACTTGGACCCATGCCCAAGTTGGCAAAAAATCATTTTTCATGCACACTGCACAGTTTTGGCGCCTAGACACTCTGCACCCGGACACGCTTAGCAACCAATTTGGGCACGATGCCCGCGCCCAAACCACACACATTTTTGGGAAACACCCTTGCACGGCCACTAGTACTCATCAAACACTAGGTGCGGCAATGGGCCCCACCACCATGGGCCCTCTGTCTCGCCACTTGGGCCCATGCCCAAGTTGGCTAAAAATCACATTTTTGGCGCCTAGCACACTACCCACACCAAGCCACACTTCACCAAACCTAACCATTCCAACTTCAACTTCACCACCAATTCTAACCTTCAACAACCACAATTTCAACACCAATAACAACATCAATATCACCATATTCAATCATCAAATTTCATATCCGATTCACACAAGATTTCACCAACTCATTGAGACATTTTCACAAACACATAATGTGCAATTTTTGACAACTTTTTATTTCAACAAAACAACACCAAAACCACACCCAAATTAGTTCAAAGACATCACCAAACAATCAATTCTCATATTCAATCAACAAAATTCATTCAACCACATCAAAAACCCCTAAAACCCTATTCTAACATATTGAAAACACAAACCCTATTATAGGTTAGGAGAGCCCCTTACCTTGAATTCCTTGAAGAAAACAAGCCCTAATCCAAGCAATTCCTCTTGAAAAATCAACAAAATTCCTTCCCTTTCTCTTCTTCTTGCTACGTCCTCTTCTCTCCTTTTTCTCTCTTTTCTTTGTTTCTTACTTTGATAAAAAAAAATGAAAGGAAACAACACTAAGTCACTTAGTCAAATATGATGACTAAGTCTTCAAATTCAATTTGACTTCTATGTCTTCAAAGTAACTTTGATTACCTTATGGGCCTAAAATGATTATGGGCCTTTGGGCTTAATACCCACACCTCTTCAAACTTGCATTCCAACTCCTAAACCAATAAGTTAACATATCAATTAACTTAATTATAATTAAAATGTCGTAAACCCTAATAATCAATTAAATAAATAACTGAATTATTTTGGGGTGTTACAACTCTCCCCCACTTAGAATATTTCGTCCTCGAAATACATACCTGAATCAAATAACTCCTGGTATGCTTCCCGCATCTTGGTCTCCAACTCCCAAGTGATACTCTCTCCGGTAGCTCCTAACCAAACTACCTTCACCAAATGGATCTCTTTTCCTCTTAAAGTTTTCACCTCACGATCTTCGATCCGCACCGGCATAGTCTCAACAGTGAGATTCTCTCTCACTTGCACATCATCCATTTGAATTACGTGAGATGGATCCGGAATATACTTCCGCAACTGTGAAATATGAAACACATCATGAAGATTCGAAAGATTAGGTGGCAAAGCCACCCGATAAGCAACTCTTCCAATTTTCTCTAAAATCTGATATGGTCCAATAAAACGAGGAGTCAACTTCTTCGACTTCAAGGCACGACCAACACCGGTCACAGGTGTAACTCTCAGAAACACATGATCACCAGCCTGAAACTCCAAATCTTTCCTCCTCTTGTCATGATAACTCTTTTGTCTACTTTGTGAAGTTTTCATCTTTTCACGAATCAGCTTCACTTTCTCGGTTGTCTCACGAACAATCTCCGGTCCAAGTACAACACTTTCTCCGGATTCATACCAACACACCGGAGTCCTACACCTCCTACCATACAATGCTTCGAAAGGAGCCATTCCAATACTAGCATGATAACTGTTATTGTAAGTGAACTCAATCAACGAGAGATGTCCATCCCATGAACCTCCCTGCTCAAGCACACAAGCTCTCAACAGATCCTCAAGTGACTGAATAGTCCTCTCCGTCTGACCATCAGTCTGCGGGTGATAAGCTGAACTCAATCTCAACTTCGAACCCAAAGCCTCTTGCAAACTTTTCCAAAATTCAGAAGTGAATCTTGGATCTCTATCTGACACAATACATAGAGGCACACCATGCAGCTTCACTATCGTTTGAATATAAATCTCTGCCAACCTAGAAACCGGATAAGTAATGTTAATCGGTAAAAAGTGAGCAGACTTTGTCAATCTGTCAACAATCACCCAAATGGCATCAAATCCTCTCGAAGTATTTGGCAAACCCGTCACAAAATCCATGGAAATACTATCCCACTTCCACTCAGGAATCTCCAAAGGTTGCATCAACCCTGCAGGCTTCTGATGCTCAACCTTCGACTTCTGACATGTCAAACAGGCATACACAAACTGAGCTACCTCCTTCTTCATACCAGGCCACCAAAACAATTTCTTCAAATCATGATACATCTTTGTAGCTCCGGGATGAATACTCAATTTACTTCTGTGACTCTCCTCAAGAATTGCTTTCTTCATCTCTACATCATCAGGAATACATATCCTATCACGGAACCTCAACACACCTTGAGAATCCAACCTGAAATCATTGTCATCAGCTTGTCCAACTTCACCCATCATGTCTACCAACTTCACATCCAACTTCTGTGCCTCTCTGATACTAACCAGAAAATCATTATTAATCTTTAACATACCCAATTTGATACTCTGAGGAGATACTTCACAAACTAAGCTCATGTCTCTGAATTGTTCAATCAACTCCAACTCCTTAATCATCATTGCAGACATATGCAAACTCTTTCTACTCAAAGCATCGGCTACAACATTAGCTTTCCCCGGATGATAGTTCAAGCTAAAGTCATAGTCTTTCAACAACTCTAACCACCTTCTCTGCCTCATATTCAGCTCCTTTTGATCAAATAAATATTGCAAACCTTTATGATCACTAAATACTTCAAATCTAGAACCATAAAGATAATGCCGCCAAATCTTCAATGCAAACACAACCGCAGCCAACTCCAAATCATGTGTAGGATAATTCTTCTCATGAATCCTCAACTGCCGAGAAGCATAAGCAACTACCCTACCATTCTGCATAAGAACTCCTCCTAAACCCATCTTCGAAGCATCACAATACACAACAAAGGATTCTTCTGGTTTAGGTAACGTCAAAATCGGAGACGTCGTCAACCTCTTCTTTAATTCTTTGAAACTTTCCTCACACCGATCATCCCACACAAACGCCTTTCCTTTACAAGTCAACTGAGTTAGTGGAAGAGCCAACTTCGAAAAGCCTTCAATAAATCTTCTATAATAACCAGCTAACCCAAGAAAACTTCTAATCTCAGTGACCGACTTCGGAGTCTCCCACTTCAACACCGCATCAACTTTGGATGGATCTACCGCAATCCCATCAACGGAAATAATATGCCCAAGGAAACTCACTTCCCGCAACCAAAATTCACACTTAGACAATTTAGCATACAACTTCCGATCCCGCAAGACCTCCAACACTAACCTCAAGTGCTCAGCATGCTCCTCTTCGGATTTTGAATACACCAAAATGTCATCAATGAACACCACAACGAACCGATCTAGATACTCATGAAAAATACGATTCATATATTCCATGAATACCCCAGGAGCGTTAGTGACACCAAAAGGCATCACCGAATACTCATAGTGACCATACCGAGTCCTAAAAGCCGTCTTCGGAATATCTTCATCTTTCACTTTAATTTGATGATAACCCGATCTCAAGTCAATCTTGCTAAACACTTGTGCACCCACCAATTGATCCATCAAGTCATCAATTCTTGGAAGCGGATACTTGTTCTTAATTGTCACTTTGTTCAATTGCCGATAATCAACACATAACCTCATACTCCCATCCTTCTTCTTCACAAGCAACACCGGAGCACCCCACGGAGATACACTAGGTCTCACAAACTTCTTTTCAAGCAACTCCTCAAGCTGCTTCTTCAACTCAGACAACTCCGATGCAGACATTCTATAAGGTGCCATTGACGCAGGCCTAGTGCCAGGTACCAGATCAATAGAAAACTCCACTTCCCTCTCTGGTGGTACATCCGGAATCTCATCAGGAAAGACCTCAGGAAACTCCCGTACCACCGGCAACTCATCAATCTTTGCTTGACTCTCAGCAGATAATGATTCCATCACAGCAAACAACTGAGCTTCTCCCCTCATTGCTTTCATCAACTGACCCCCAGACAACAAGACAGTTTCTTCCTCCACCGGAGAAGAGAAACTAACAGACCGATCACAACAATTGATATGAACATGGTTATGCACCAACCAGTCCATACCCAAGATAACATCCATCCCCACCAAAGGAAGACAAATCAGATCAACAATAAAATCTTTGCCGAAAACCGACAAAGGACACTTAGCACACATAAGAGAAGTAGTTACCGAACCCTTAGCTGGAGTATCGATAACCATATCCCTCATCATGGAAGACAACTCAAGATGCAACTTTTCAACACATACCGCAGCAATAAATGAATGTGTAGCACCAGTATCAACTATAGCAATCAGAGGAATACCTTCAATGAAGCACGTACCTGAAATCTCATTGGTCACCTCTGACCCAGCAAGAGCAAACACCTTTCCACTTGCTTTCTCCTTCTTTGGTTTAGTGCATTTGGTACTAATGTGACCCACCTCACCACAATTGTAGCAAACCACATCCTTGCGGTCACAATCAGCAGCCAGGTGACCTCCTCTGCCACACTTGAAACACTTTTTCTCATCAAAACTACACTCATAACTCTTATGACCAGGCCTACCACACTTGTAGCACACAACATTAGCAGGAGCATCTCCCCCACTTGGTTTCTTGCCAGAACCAACAGCAGCTTTCTGTTTACCTTTCCCACCGGACACATCATAAGGTTTACTACGATTCTGAAACTGTCCCCTCTTCTCTTTCACAATCTTATAAGAGGTATTGCTATCCTCTTCAAAGATTCTGCAACTATCCACCAAATCAGCAAACCTACGGATCCTCTGGTAGCTAATTGCCTTTTTAATATCATGCCTCAATCCACTTTCAAATTTGATGCATTTAGAGAATTCAGCATCAGCACCATTGTAATGCGGGTGGAACTTAACCAATTCCTCAAACTTGGCTGCATACTCAGATACAGACTTATTTCCCTGAGTCAAGTTCAGAAATTCCATCTCTTTCTTTCCCCGAACATCCTCCGGGAAGTACTTCCTCAAAAACTCTCTCTTGAAGACATTCCAAGAGAGCTCCTCACCGGCATCCTCAAGCCTCTGCAGAGTTCCCAACCACCAATCATCAGCCTCCTCAGCTAACTGGTGAGCACCGAATCGAACCTTCTGAGCTGGAGTGCAATCCATAACTCGGAAGATCCTCTCTATCTCTTTCAGCCACACAAGAGCTCCATCAGGGTCATACCGCCCCTTGAAGACAGGCGGGTTCTCCCTTTGGAACGTAGCTAAACCACGAGCTGCAGCATTCCCCTCAGCACCTACAGCATCTGCCATTGCTTGCATAGCAGCAGCTAAAGCAGCATCATTCCTCCCAGCCATCTCAACAAGTCACTGAAACAAAATCAGTTAGAACGAGCAACAAGACTCGAGAATTAAAAGACTCAAGACTCAACAACTTGGTCACACAGACCGAACTGCTCTGATACCACTAATGTAACACCCCCCTTACGTATTCTACCATTTTAATTAATAAAATCAGAGTTGGAAAATTTCTTTTTAAAACTCAACCATCACAAGGGAGATATCACATTTTCGTCGTTTCAAAAACCAAACATCACATAATGAAATCATCAACATAAAGTAGTACGATACATAGCACATAATCGGGACGAACCCTCACAATACACCTGTCATGACATAACAGTCGGATATACAACTCGCAGCGGAAATAAATACATATCTCATACATATGTATAATACATCACCAAAGTACACTGTCTAATAACAGTACAAAATACAACTCCTAAAGTGTTTCGCCCCCCGGGTGCTACGTATCAGAGCATGACACCAAAAACCGGAAATAAGGAAGGTAGAACCTTCACTCGCTATCACCTGCAGGTTGCCGACATAAGAAGCAACACGAAAGCAGAAGGGTGAGTCTCTAACATATAATAGAATATGTGATAATCAAATATGATAGAGAAAAACACAATTAAAACACCAATCTACCATAAACCGGCACACCACAACAATTCACAATACATAACTCAGCTACACCAATAAACATCACCAAATGCGTATGTATATGCATGCAAATGCAACCCAACACCAAGGGCATATGCATGTGGATCCATTCATCACCTAAAAATAAGCCTTGAGGGCATTTATCACCAAAGTGGCCGAAGCCTAGACCGCAGCCTCTTCATCACCAAAAATGCACATGATTTATGCGATACCATGAACCATGTAGAACACACACCAAAATCACCAAAATCAGCACCACTCATCATCACCAATCATTGTTTCATCACCAATAATTATTTTATCACCAATAATTATTTTATCATCACCAAAATCACCAACACCACTCCACTTTACAGCTCTAAGGCTCACACCGATATTTTTGACAAATTATAAGTCCAACCGTGGATAAACACCCACACTTGAGTTTTACAACTCAAACAGTACACACCGGCACACTAAACCGGCAAATCCGGCAAAACTGCACTCCGGCAGCTCCGGCAGCCCCGGGCAACACACTAGGCCCCACACCTAGTCAACATCACTGGCAAAACTGCCAGACAGCTCCCTTGAATACAGCACACAGCACTGGCGCACCTGAGCAACGCTGCCAGGGCGCCTGCACTTTGGCACAAAATTTGGGCAGCACACACAAAGTTGGCGCCCAGCACAAGGGCTCCAGGCAGCGTGCACCAACCAACTTGGGCACGGTACCCGCGCCCAAACCACCGCGAACCCAGGGACCACTCTTGGCCCCGGCTCTAGTACTTCCTCTCTCCTAGATGCTCCACAAGGGCTCACCACAATTTGGGCCCTGACACGCCACTTGGGCCCATGCCCAAATTGACAAAAAATCACAAAAACAGGATTCTGGCGCCTAGACACATGGCTCCAAACAGCTCTGGAAACCAACTTGGGCACGGTGCCCGCGCCCAAACCACTCGTGCATTTTGGACAAACTCTTAAACCGCCCCTTTTACTAACCCTATACTAGGTGCGCCACTAGGGTCCACCATCATTGGGGCCCTGTCTCGCCACTTGGACCCATGCCCAAGTTGGCAAAAAATCATTTTTCATGCACACTGCACAGTTTTGGCGCCTAGACACTCTGCACCCGGACACGCTTAGCAACCAATTTGGGCACGATGCCCGCGCCCAAACCACACACATTTTTGGGAAACACCCTTGCACGGCCACTAGTACTCATCAAACACTAGGTGCGGCAATGGGCCCCACCACCATGGGCCCTCTGTCTCGCCACTTGGGCCCATGCCCAAGTTGGCTAAAAATCACATTTTTGGCGCCTAGCACACTACCCACACCAAGCCACACTTCACCAAACCTAACCATTCCAACTTCAACTTCACCACCAATTCTAACCTTCAACAACCACAATTTCAACACCAATAACAACATCAATATCACCATATTCAATCATCAAATTTCATATCCGATTCACACAAGATTTCACCAACTCATTGAGACATTTTCACAAACACATAATGTGCAATTTTTGACAACTTTTTATTTCAACAAAACAACACCAAAACCACACCCAAATTAGTTCAAAGACATCACCAAACAATCAATTCTCATATTCAATCAACAAAATTCATTCAACCACATCAAAAACCCCTAAAACCCTATTCTAACATATTGAAAACACAAACCCTATTATAGGTTAGGAGAGCCCCTTACCTTGAATTCCTTGAAGAAAACAAGCCCTAATCCAAGCAATTCCTCTTGAAAAATCAACAAAATTCCTTCCCTTTCTCTTCTTCTTGCTACGTCCTCTTCTCTCCTTTTTCTCTCTTTTCTTTGTTTCTTACTTTGATAAAAAAAAATGAAAGGAAACAACACTAAGTCACTTAGTCAAATATGATGACTAAGTCTTCAAATTCAATTTGACTTCTATGTCTTCAAAGTAACTTTGATTACCTTATGGGCCTAAAATGATTATGGGCCTTTGGGCTTAATACCCACACCTCTTCAAACTTGCATTCCAACTCCTAAACCAATAAGTTAACATATCAATTAACTTAATTATAATTAAAATGTCGTAAACCCTAATAATCAATTAAATAAATAACTGAATTATTTTGGGGTGTTACACTTACCACAGAGAAGTTTTGAGTCTTACCTCCCTTGCTATTCAGAATTCCAGCATAAAATTCTCTCACCAGTTGCTCCAAGTAGTAAGCCCTATGTTGAATGAATAGATCCCAGTGTTGAGCATCAACAGTTGCTAAGAAATTTGGGTGTGCCCTCATCAGATTGTATCCTCGTTCTGGCCAGAATTTCATCTCCCAGAAGTGTGGGTTTGCCACATCAAGTGTAACAGTGACTGATGCAGTTGCACCAGAAGATTTCTTTGATGGTTCTGCACCTGCGTTCTTGCCAGAGGACTTTGTTGCTACCTGTTTGCGTGCCATTGTGAGAGATTGAGGCTTGATTTGTTGAGAGGTTGAAGATGAATCAGTGTGTGAATTTGGGAATTTTCTGAGAAAGATGAGATTGAGAGAAGTGGTTATTGTTTGTGTATTGAAAGAAGTGGTGAACGGTTACTTTTGGGTTAGTGGGATGGTTTAATGAGGTAATGGCATGAGTGGAGGTTGATTTGATGGATGTTTCTAGCCGTTAGGCTATGTGGGCTAACATGCAAGGCTACACGTGGCTGATTCGGTGAATCCACACCGTTAAACTGAATTACGTTGTCTTGCGCTGGCATTTCACCAAAATCATCCTCCCTTTTTTTTGAAATTGTTGGTGCAGTAGCACTAGAAAGTGGTTCGGTGCAATTGCTCCTGATGAGTAATAGGTGCAGTTGCACCAATTCCTGTTTGTCTACAAAAACACTTGAAAAACATCAAATTGCACAAAATATTAAATATTTATCAAAAATTTATGGGTTGCCTCCCATCAAGCGCTTGTTTTAATAGTCTTTCAGCCTGACTTTTCCTTGTTTGTTCAATGATTTTCAAAATGTGTGGTGCTTTCATCTTGCACCACTTGTTCACCAAAATACATTTTGACTCTTTGCCCATTTACCTTGAAAGTGGTATTTGATGCTGCATCATAAAGATCAACTGCACCATGAGGATAGACTTTAACTAATTTGAATGGTCCTGTCCATCTTGATTTCAACTTTCCAGGGAACAATTTCAACCTGAAATTATATAATAGAACCAATCTTCCTTCTCTAAGTTCTCTCCTTTGGATTTTCTTATCATGCCATGCTTTGGTTTTAGCTTTGTAAATTTCTGCATTCTCATAAGAGAATTGCCTCAATTCTTCTAATTCATTAAGCTTTAAAAACCTTTGTTTTCCTGCCCTATTGAGATCAAAATTCAGTTTTTTAATAGCCCAATATGACTTGTTTTCTAACTCAATAGGCAGATGGCATGCTTTGCCGTAAAGTATCCTATAGGGGGACATACCTAATGGGGTTTTGAATGCAGTCCTATATGCCCATAATGCTTCATCTAAGTGTAAGGACCAATATTTTCTTGTTGGTCCAACCATTTTTTCAAGCATTCTTTTAATCTCCCTATTGGACAATTCAGCTTGTCCACTAGTTTGTGGGTGATAGGTTGTAGCAATCTTGTGTTTGATCCCATATTTTGCAAGAAGATTTTCAATAAGTTTATTGCAAAAATGTGAGCCTCCATCATTAATGATTGCTCTTGGGGTGCCAAATCTTGTAAAAATGTTCTTTTGCAAAAATTTGCTAACTGATTTGGCATCATTATTAGGTAGTGCTATTGCTTCTACCCATTTGGACACATAATCAACAGCTACTAAGATATATTCATTGCCAAAAGAAGGTGGAAAAGGACCCATGAAATCCATGCCCCAAACATCAAAAAGCTCAATTTCCAAAATATTAGTTCTAGACATTTCATGTTTTTCAGAAATGTTTCCACTTCTTTGGCATTTGTCACAGGTTTTGACCCAATTATAAGCATCTTTAAATAAAGTGTGCCAGAAATAACCTGACTGCAATACCTTAGCTGCTGTTCTGTTGCTTCCAAAGTGACCTCCATATGGTGCTGAATGACAGTGCAGAAGCACTGTTTTCTGTTCAGATTCAGGGATGCATTTCCTCATGATTTGATCTGGACACCTCTTATATAGATAGGGATCATCCCAGTAGTATTGCTTCACTATATGGAAAAATCTCCTTCTTTCCTGATAATTCATGTCCACTGGTACAACTTTGCTCACAAGGAAGTTGACTATGTCAGCATACCATGGTGCAATTGCACCTAGTGAAAAAACACTAGTTATATTTGTGGTAATTGCCAACAACTTTTCATCTGGAAAATTCTCCTTGATCTCTTGTGTACCTATACTTTCACCTTCAAGTCTAGATAAATGGTCAGCTACTTGGTTCTCCACCCCTTTTTATCTCTAATTTCAAGATCAAATTCTTGAAGGAGGAGAACCCATCTTATTAACCTTGGTTTTGCATCTTTCTTTGAAAGCAAATACTTGATGGCAGAATGGTCAGTATAAACAATAACTTTGGTGCCAACCAAGTAAGATCTAAATTTATCAAATGCAAATACCACTGCTAATAATTCCTTTTCTGTTACAGTGTAATTCATTTGTGCTTCTATGAGTGTTTTACTAGCATAATAGATTGAATGAAAGATTTTATCATACCTTTGCCCTAGGACAGCTCCCACAGCAAAATCACTAGCATCACACATCAGTTCAAAGGGCTTGCTCCAATCTGGTGTTACAATCATTGGTGCAGTCACCAGTGCCTGTTTTAGTTTTTGAAATGCTTCCATGCAAAGTTCATCAAAGTTAAATTGTGTATCTAATTATAAAAGAGTACACAGTGGTTTAGAAATTTTTGAAAAATCTTTGATGAATCTTCTATAGAAGCCAGCATGACCCAAGAAGCTTCTGATTCCTTTTTTTTTTTGATTGAATAGAGGGATTTTAAGCCCAAGAGAGAACTAAACAACAACAAGTCTAGGAGTAAAAACTCCTTTTACATCATTAGCAATTAGCTGCTCTACACTATCAGGAGGTCGAGGATAAACCACAAAGTCTTCATCTTGCAAATAGGCAGTAGCAGCCATAGCATGGGCAACTGTATTGGCTTCTCTGTAAGTGTGACAGAAAAGAATCTCCCAATCCTTAGTTTCAACTAGCTGAAGGATCCTTTCTAGAAGCCTCCTGCCAGCCTGATGACCAGCACCACCAATGCTAATAAGCTGAATAATGTTGGCAGCATCAGACTCAATAATCACCTTCGTATAGTCCATGGTATGCAGCAGCTGCAGACCACTGTAAATAGCCCATAATTCAGCCATATAGCTGTTACAAAAGCCCAACAATTTTGAAAAACCACCAAGCCAAATGCCAACATGATTCCTAAGCACTCCACCACAACCTGCTTTCTCTCTAACAGTTGAGCTACACCCATCAACGTTAAGTTTAACCCAGTCATGATTAGGAGCATGCCACGTGATGTTCTGCATCTCCTTCTGCTGCAAAATAGCAACCTGCTGGTGCTTTCTCAGAGCATAATCCTTAGTTTCTGCCATGACCACCTGCCAAGGACTCCAAGGACGCACGAAATCTTCATCATGGATTTCCTTATTTCTCCAACTCCAAATGAGATGGCAGGCATTTGCCCACATTGACTGCCACCCAAAATCATCACTCACTCCCATATCTTGAGTCAAGTTCATATGGATCCAGTCAATCAAACTGGAGCTAAAGAAGGTATCCCTGTAAGTTGGCTTGAGCAGAGGAAACCAAACCATGCTGGCTAAATTACAATCTCTCAAAACATGCAGGGTTGTTTCTTCTGCAGCACAATGATGACAGTTAGAGTCACCAAGCTGCATCTTAGACTTCCTGAGATTAGTCATCAATCTGTCATGAGCAACAAGCCATATAAACTGACGAACTCTCTCCTTAACTTCAATCTTCCAAATTGCTTTCCAAATAACCTGATTTCCGTTACTACGAGTGTCACAGATGAGAGCATAAGCAGAGGAAACAGTGAAGTTTCCATGAATATTGCCAGGCCAAATTGTTTTGTCCTCACCATCAGAGTTATGAGGAGGGGGAATAGCAGAAATTTTGTCCACGACAGCAGCAGGAAGCCAAGAACTCAGGCTTCCAATATCCCAATTACCACTGGGAGTCACAAGATCAGAAACTCTGTAATGCTGCATATTAGAAGGAATGTGAACTCCAATATCAGCAATTTTAATGTTTGGCTCTATCCACTTATCATTCCAAGCATGCACACTTTGACCATCACCCAAGGACCAAAAGCTAAACTTCTCAAAGGAGTCCCACATTTGAATGAGCTTCTTCCAAAGGCTAGAGTCATTACCTTTGGCTACCCAATCTTGACTTCTAGTGATATTCCTAGCATATTTGCCTCTCAGCACATCACCCCAAAGACCAGCAGTACCACTCTTCAACTCCCAACCAATCTTCATTAAACAAGCTTGGTTCATGGCAGGCAATCTACGAATCCCAAGGCCACCACAGTCCTTAGGAGTTGCCACAGTGTCCCAATTGACAGCATGATAGCTTCTATGATGAGTGTAATCCCCCCATATAAAGGCTCTTTGAATTTTTTCAATCTCATTGAGAACACCTTTAGGCACAATAGTTGACATCATTGAGTAAATGGGTATAGCAGTTATCACAGATCTAGCAAGAGTAGTTCTGCCAGCTTGTGATAGTTGCTTGGCTTTCCAACCAGCAAGCTTAGCATGAACTTGATCAATTAAGAACTGATAATTAGCTCTCTTAGGTGCCCTACCAATAATAGGCACACCTAAGTACTTACCAAGAGAAGCTACTTCTTTAAAACCAGAAATAGTGACTAATTTGTCCCTCACCTCGCGAGAGACATTCTTAGAGAACATGAGGCTGGTTTTATTCGTATTGACTTCCTGCCCAGAGAGGGAACAAAACTCTCTTAGGACTTTCATAACAAACTCCATTTGCTTTTCTTCTGCAAGTCCAAAGAGCAGAAGATCATCTGCAAACATAAGGTGGGTAATGATTGGCCCACGTTGCCCAGCTTTGATACCTTTCCACAAACCATCTTCCACCCCATCAGTGATCAAGTGAGTGAGCTTTTCCATACACATAACAAAAAGGTAAGGTGACATAGGGTCACCTTGCCTAATACCTCTTTGAGGCTCAAAGAAGGCAGACCTAGCACCATTCCACAGGACATTAGTCTTAACACTGGTCACAGACTGCATTATCAGGTGAATAATATTCTCAGGCATGCCCAATTCATTTAAGGTTTTAGCAATGAAAGACCACTTCAACTTGTCATAAGCCTTGGAAAGATCAACTTTAATAGCGAAGTATCCTTTCTTGCCACGCAATTTGGCCATACTATGCGCCATTTCCTGAGCAATAATAATATTATCTTGGATCTTTCTACCCGGAATGAAACCAACTTGGTGAGGGGAAATAATCACAGGTATAATCTCCTTCAGTCTTTGAACAACAGTCTTAGTAACAAGCTTGTATATTGAATTACATAAGGAAATGGGTCTGAACTGATCAATAAATTCAGGTTTCCCAATCTTAGGGATTAGGCAAATATCACTATAGTTAACTCTAGTGATTTGCTTAGGATCCTGCCAAACTTCTTTAACAAAATTACACATACTTGGGCCGATTACATCCCAAGAGTGTTGGTAGAAGCCAGCAGGATAACCATCCGGGCCAGGGGCCTTCCAAGGGTTCATGTCAAACATGGCCTGATGAACTTCCATGTCAGTTACCTTCTGGTTGAGAGCAGCCAACATCATCTCAGAAATAGGCGGGAAAGTGGCTCTGGTTTGATACCAATAATCATCATTCCCTTGCTGGAAAAACAACTCTCTGTAATAAAGATTAGCAAGTCTAGTGATGGCTCCAGCATCCTCCATCCACTCACCATTGCTATCCCGAATAGTATGAATGTAGTTTCTTCTCTTGCGAGCAGTAGCCTTTAAATGGTAGTATCTAGTATTGCGATCACCATCATTCAGCCACATTGCTCTAGATCTCTGAAACCAGTAGAGTTCTTCCTGGGCAACAATATCACTGAGCTCTTTCTGAAGCTTTTTTTCCAACTTAGCGAGATAAGCCTTCTCCTTGCCATAGTGAATACACCTCTGAATACCAGCAATCCTGGCCATGAGCTCTTTTTTCTTATTTCTAATTCTCCAGAAAGAGTGATGCTTCCAAGTCTTTAAATGATGTTCAAGGTGAGTCAAGTTATCTTCTATGGTTCTCTCCTGCTGCCAATGTGAAGAAACCATAGACTTATAAGTAGCATCAGCCATCCAAGCACTCTCAAATCTAAAATGGTAAGGAAGGAGATCCCCTATTCTGCCTTTAGGACACACAAGAATAGGGTGATGATCAGAATACTTCACCCTAGTGAGGACCTGGACAAAACCATTGGGAAATCTCAATCTCCAATGACCATTACATAAAGCTCTATCCAATCTTTCAAAAACTCTATCGCTGCCTTCATACAAAGCCCCTCTCCAAGTGAATTTGGTTCCCACTGCACCAATATCAAGCCAATGACAAGAGTTGATTCTTTGAACAAAAAGAGTAATTTTGTTATAAGGAATACCACCCCCTCCTTTCTTTTCACTAGCATCAGCTATATCATTAAAATCTCCTACCAACAACCATTCTGCATGCATACCATCAGCAATAATTTTCAGCTCCTGCCACATTTGGCCCCTTAGGTCATCATTAGGGCTACCATACACAGCTGTTAGATACCAAATTGGCTCCCCAGCAATTAGCACCTCCAAATGAATGAATTGAAACTGAGTCTGAATAACATTTAAAGTAACGGTGTCCTCTCTCCAGGCCACCCCTATGCCACCAGCAAACCCCTGAATTGGAGAATAGCAGTAACCATTGAACCCCAACAACCTGAAAGTTCTTCTAAGCTTGCCTGGATCGACTCTTGTTTCCATAATAATTACTATGTCGGGCTTGTGAATATCCACAAATTGCTTAACATTACCAAACAAATCAAGGTTGGCAGCACCTCTGACATTCCATGCCAATACCTTCCCTTGAACAACCATAAAAAGATTATATATAACAGCAATACACAATTGCATCAGCAGTCCCCAGAGGGTTCCTCAGAATGCTCCATTACAGAGTCATCACCTTCAGCAGCGAGATCCACTTGCACATCCATATTAGTATCCTGCACCCTGGCTTGAGTTGATAAGGAATGAGAGGTGGGATTTGGATGGATTGCATTACTAGTATCTGGTGGTCTAGGAGCATGACCAATAGGAGGGTCTATTCCACCTGATATAATCTGATTTGGATTATGAGAGCTCCCAGTATTATCAACCATTTGAGTTTCCACAGTTTCAACATTCCATTGTCCTTCAGTATCCCTAACAAGAACATCCTCATAGTGAACAAAACTGGGTCCTTGTGCTGTACCAACCTTATGCTTATTCATATCACTACCAAATTCAAACCCCGTGGTCGCCATGTCCTGCAGGACAGTGCTCTGTTGTAGCTTAGTATATTCTGCTGTGTTTTCCGTATAGTCCGTATCTATGTATTGCCCTTTGTGTGAATTTCCTGTTGTAGTCATTTGAGCTGTCTTTGCTGTTACCTTAGTCACAGTATTATCAACCTTATCAGTTGCACTCTCTGCATTATTCTTCATGTTGTCCTTCTTATGAAGGTTCCTCCCATCAAGGTTAGAGTGACCATTTGTATCACCTCTTGTGGCAGAAACATGTCTTCTGGGAAATCTTCTTTGATCAAGGTTGCTGTCTTTATTGATTGGAAGTGTATCAGCTGCTGTCCCATTACCAGTGAGCTTGGTATCCTTGGTATTATTCTCAGCTAGCACACTATACCTAGATCCCATTTGTTGGTCCTTGTGAATACCTTCACCACTGCCAACCACATTCTTTCTTCTGTTGTTACCCCTGAATTTTTGCACAATGGTCCACATATTGTCTTCTTCAGTTTGATCTTTGGTAGTTACAGGAGTCTCAGTATCTTCCCTATGTTCAGTAACCTTGTTAGGACACCCTTCTCTATAATGGCCAAATCTACCACATGTGAGACATAGCAAATGTAACCCTTCGTATTCAACCTTGTAATGTCTCTCCATGACTTCAAAAACAGCAAGGAGAGGCTTGGTTAAGTCTACTTCCACACACAGACGAGCATATTTGCCCCGTTCATGTGCAAGCGTGGTCTTATCAACTTTAACGGTTCTACCAATTCGATTACCTACAAAATGTAAGAAAGTTGGGTCGTAATATTCAATTGGGAGTCCCGAAAATCTCACCCACACTGCAAGCCGATCAAGATTAGCCTTTTCAGGATGGAAATTAGGGCTCCATTCGCCAACAGTCAGATAATGATCGTAGATGAGCCAAGGGCCTTGCCCTAATGCAAAATCTCTGTCTTTATCGCTGGTAAATGTGACAAGAAAATAGTCATGGCTCAAATCAATGATTGCAATAATCCTGTCTGAGACCCACAATTGATTCAATCGATTTTCCAAGGCTTTGTACCCGATCTTTCTTCCTAACAATTTCACGATAAGACCCTTCTTCCAAGGTTTTTGTATTCGATTTTCCTCCCATTTTGAGAGGGTGAAGGCTAGGCATTCGTGTTTTCCCAGCTTCTTTTCTTCAATAACAATTCGGTTGTTAAACATCTCTTCAGAAAATTCAAAGGAGTCACCTTCCATAGTCGTATCCTCAACGATCTTGGGTTCCTCCGTATCTTGCACCGTCACAGTGTCTTTGAATGATTGCTTTGCTTTTGCGCTGTGATTCTTTAATCCTTCTTCAACAAGGTCGCCATAATACGCCGGCATTGAAGATTCGTTTGAGAATGTGTGGTTTCCGCTTTTCACCTTTTTGTATGTTCTCCGTCTCACAGTATCTGGGTCTGGTGGCGCTTTGGCCGGCACCTCCGTCGCCATTGCGACGGTGACGGTGTCACGGTGTCACAAGCTTCTGATTCCTTTAACAGTTGATGGAGGTGGTAATTTCTCAATGACCTCAATCTTGGCCTTATCCACTTCAAGACCTTTCTTTGACACTTTATGTCCAAGTACAATGCCTTCTTGTACCATAAAATGGCACTTCTCCCAATTGAGTACTAGATTGGTATCTTCACATCTTTGGAGAATTCTTTCTAAATTTGACAAACATTATGGAAATGTTTCTCCAAAAACTGAAAAATCATCCATGAAAACTTCCATTGATTGCTCAATGAAGTCAGAAAATATAGACATCATACATCTTTGAAATGTAGCAGGTGCATTACAAAGTCCAAAAGGCATTCTTCTAAATGCAAAGGTACCATAGGGACATGTAAAGGTAGTTTTTTGTTGATCCTTAGGTTCTATTGCAATTTGATTGTAACCTGAATAACCATCTAAGAAACAATAAAACTCTTTTCCTGCTAACCTATCTAACATTTGATCAATGAAAGGCAAAGGAAAGTGATCCTTTTTTGTGGCCTTATTGAGTTTTCTGTAATCCATACAGATCCTCCAACCTGTGACAGTTCTAGTTGGTATCAACTCATTTTTTTCATTGGCTATCACTGTCACACCCCCTTTTTTAGGGACACATTGTACAGGGCTTACCCATGCACTATCTGATATGGGGTATATGATTCCAGCATCTAGCCACTTAATAATTTCTTTCTTAACAACCTCTTTCATTATTGGATTTAGCCTTCTTTGTCCTTCTATGTAATTTTTAGAATTATCTTCTAAAATTATCCTATGCATGCAAATTGAAGGGCTAATTCCTTTTATGTCTGCCATTTGCCAACCTATAGCTTTCTTATGCTTCATTAGGGTGCTAATGAGATCATTCTCCTGTTCTAAAGTTAGATCAGATGCAATGATTACTGGAAGTGTATCACCTTCCCCTAAGAAAGCATATTTTAAATGTTTAGGCAGTTCCTTCAATTCTAATTTGGGAGATTGTTCAATTGAGGGTAAATTTTGTTTCAGGTCAGGGTCTTCTAAATTAAGAGATTCATAAGTTCTAGCCCATACCTTAGGTGTTGGTTCTTCCCTTGGCAGTATTTCTTTTTCCACCATTTCTTCTTCAGGAAGTGCATTTGCATCAGGTGCAAGTGCACTGGTAAGATGATCATACTGCCTGTTGAACTGCTTTTGCACCAAATGATCAAGAGAGATAATTGCTGAACATTCTTTACTTTCCTCTGCAAGATAATTCAGAGCATTCATTACATTGAATTTCACCTCTTGATCATTTACTCTCATGGTTAGTTCTCCTTTTTGCACATCAATCAATGTTTTCCCCGTTGCTAAGAATGGCCTTCCAAGAATAACTGGTATTTCTTCATCTGCAACAAAGTCAAGAATAACAAAATCTACAGGAAATACAAATTTGTCAACCTTTACCAAGATATCTTCAATGATTCCTTCTGGGTAAGCTATTGACCTGTCTGCAAGTGACAATGTTAAAGATGTAGGTTTAGCATGTCCAATTCCTAACTGTGCAAAGACAGATTTAGCCATCAAGTTGATACCTATTGAAAATGGAATTGTAAAGCTACCTGGATCTTTCAATTTTCTTGGAATTTTGTTTTGCAAAATCAAACTACATTCTTTTGATAAAGCAACTGTTTCAAATTCACCTAATCTTTTTCTTTTTGAAAGAACATCTTTCATGAATTTAGCATAATTAGGCATTAGTTGCAATGCTTCAATCAAGGGAACATTAATATGCAATTGTTTTAAAACATTTAAAAACTTACTGAATTGCTTCTCCTCATGTGCCTTTTTCAATCTTTGAGGAAATGGAGGAGGAGGGTATTCAGGAACTAACCTTGGTGTTGGAACTTTATTAGATGTAGATGCATCAGGTGCTTCTGCATCTTGAGAATTTTTTTCATTTTTATTTTTTTCTCCTTTACCTGTACCTTCATTCTCATAAGGTTCTGCTAGATCCTTCCCATTTCTGAGAGATATAGCTTTCACTTGTTCTTTACCTGGCCTTTGAGATGGAGTTGCTTCTGTATTGGAGGGTAATGTACCTGTTGGTCTCTGATACAGAGCAGTTGCTAACTGACCTACCTGATTTTCTAGATTTTTAATTGAAGCATCTTGGGCTTGCCTAGCTGCTCTAGTTTCACTAATGAAAGATTTAAGCAAGCCCTCTATAGAGTTATCAGTAGCAGGTTGTTGCTGTGGCCTTTGGTAATTCTGAGATTGAAATCTTGGTGGAATGGTTGGTGCAGTTGCACTTGGTGCAGGTGCACTAGTATTGTTCCATCTGAAGTTTGGATGGTTCTTCCAACCAGCATTATAGGTATTGGAGTAAGGGTTGTTATTCCTATCATAACTTACATAATTTACAGAGACAGGGTTGCTAGGACACTCTTCATAAAGGTGACCTCCTCCACAATAAACACAACTTACAGCTCCTAGAGGGGCTTGTTCTATTGCTGCTGCAGTGTTCTCTACTGGTGCAGCTGCACTAGATGCAGTTGCACTGGTTGTGGTGAAGTTTTTGAACATGTTTGCTAGTGAGGCTACTTGAGCAGATAGGGCTGATATTTCACTAATTTCATGTACCCCTGATGATTTCTTTTGGGCACTCACCCTCTCAGTAGGCCAACTAGAACTATTAGTAGCAATTCTATCAATCAATTCACATGCTTCATTATAAGACAGATTTAACAATACACCACCAGATGATGCATCAAGCATTATTCTGGTTTGTGGTTCCAAACCATTATAAAATGTTTCCATTTGAATAATAACTGGAAGACCATGGTGTGGACATTTTCTCAAAAGTTCTTTCCATCTTTCCCATGCTTCAAACAATGATTCTTGGTCTTTTTGTCTAAAAGATGTAATATCATTTCTCATTCTGGCATTTTTTATCGGTGGAAAATATTTTGACAAAAACTTTTCAGCCATTTCATTCCATGTATGAATAGAATTAGGCTCCAATGAGTTTAACCATGATTTAGCCTTATCTTTCAAAGAATATGGAAATAGCTTAAGTCTAAATGCATCTTCACTAACACCAGGAATGATAAAGTTACTACAAACTTCTAAAAACTGTTTTAAATGTTCATGGGGATCCTCATGAGGATGTCCACCATATTGACCAATTGTTTGTAACATTTGAAACATCATAGGTTTAAATTCAAAATGGATAGCCTCTATGTGAGGTCTTGCTATGCTTGTTTGCATGTTTTGATGATCAAACATAGCTTAATCTCTCATAGGTCTATCTCTATCATTAATCATACCTAAAAAAATAGGTTTAGCAGAAAAAAAATCAATTTTTTTTGGGATTAGCGAGGGATTTAGCGAGAGAATTAGCGAGGGAATAGTGGACGCGTGGCTGTCAGAACTTGGCCACGTGTTTCTAAATATTAGCAAGGAGGGATTTAGTGAGGGAACCTGTCCCTCGCAAATGACCATTAGCGAGGGATTTTGGTCAGTTTGCGAGGGAATTTTCCCTCGCTAATCCCTGTTTTTTTTGTAGTGATTTAGGTACCCAAATGTACGAACTTTGTTTTTCATTGATCAATTGAGACGGGAAAAAATTAATTTGTGATAATATACGTAAAGTGTAATGCATTTATATAGTTTGTCTCTCTATAATAAATTTGGTTAAGAGAAAATTGATTTCCTAATAAACTTAAAATGTTTTGGGCGCGCAAACTTTAATTCTTCATAATCGATATGTTGAAAAGAAATGAATTTGTCAAAAAAATTTGATTTCTGCGTGTTACACTCTTAATCTAAAACCATCCTATTTTAGTTCATTGTGGTTCGGTGGCATGTCCAGTTCCCGGTCCGCCCCGTTTCGAACCGAGTTTTAAAACACTGTTCTAAACAGTGTAGAAATTATACTGAATGTAATAAGTAACTACTATTAGCCTTTGAAGGAAATAAGAAGTCTTGCATTTTCAAGGAGTCATTGAGTTAAATGTGTTTCCCCTTTGATTTCTATACTCTTCGAATTTTTTTTGAGGAATATGGTGATAACCATTTGTTACTGTTTTTTCTTTTCTTTGCAGCTAAAATGATATCATCTTCGAAAAACCTATGTAATTTGAAATCAGTTTTAAGTATGGAATATGTACCAACAAAATTATAATTTAGTGATCACTTTTTGCAGGACAAATGGATAATTGTATTGGTACCAATTAGTTGAACATAAGTAATTGCTGGTTCATCGAAATTTATATAGTTTGTAACCAGTAACCAGTAATTATCAAAAGATGATATCAGTAACCAGTAATTACTGGTTACTGATATCATCTTTTGATAATCACTTTTTGCAGGACAAATGGATAATTGTATTGGTTACTCTCTTAAAAGATGATATCAGTAACCAGTAATTACTGGTTACTCTGTTATACTTGTAATTTAGTGAGTAACCAGTAATTACTGGTTCTCGAAATTTATATAGTTTGTCTCTCTATAATCAATTTGTTTGAGCAAAAATTGATTTCCCGATAAATTTAAAATGTTTGGGTGCACGAACTTTAATTCTTGACAATCGACTTGGTCAAAAAAAATGAATTTGTCATAATGTATGCGACGGTAAACAAATTTAGTTAGGTGTAATTTTGTGACTATAGTCCCACATTATTTATTGTGTTTCTAATCGCCTATTTGTACATTTGTCAGCGTTCACTTTCTTAATCTAAAAGAATATAAATCGTTTGTTCCTGTATAATCAATTTAGGCGCCCAAATGTGCGAACTTTGTTCTTCGATAGTCAATTTAGACGGAAAAAAAAATCAATTTGTAATGATATACGTAAAGTGTAATGCATTTAAATGTGCTAGCAAATTTGTGATGATATACGTAAAGTGTGATGCATTTATATAAGCTTTTTATGGAGTTTTTCTTTTTTCCTTTTATTTAACTTTTCAAATACTAGTTATTATTATTACTATTATGTAACCTGTGGAGAAGCCATTTTCTTGAAAGATATTACATTTAAATAATTTTGCGGGGAAAATAATATAATTGATAAATAAAATAAGTAAAAAAAATTGCATTTAATTTGGCGATATTTGATAACAATCCATCATTTTTATTGATTTAAATTTAGCATATGTATAATTAATGGTTATGAAGAATAAATATAAATATAACGTACAATTAATGCATATTAATAATATGAGGTATGAGTGAAAAAATAACTTAAGTTATCTATTTGAAAAATAAGTTTTAGTCTAATATATGATAGATAGTCAAAATAAATAAAATTGAATTTATATTGGTTTGGAAAATCAATTTGTTTGTGTCTACTTAGGTGAACACGCACACACACTACCAATGCTTACACTCGGGTTCGAACCCGGGAGTCGACGTCCCTTTGTCGCTGAAATTGCTAAGACAACCAACAGTGAGGGACAAAAAAAATTTAATTTACATTATCATGAGAAAAATAATAATTTAAATGTGAAGCAATTATATTTTAATTTGCTAGCAACTTAACATAGTTATTGCAGAACGTTTGTCATTATCAACGATTTTCATTGTTAAAATTGGTTACTCATTTAAGGTTTGAACTTTAAACATAGACCACTGTTTTAAATGCCTTTTGATATGGTCACATTTCATCCATTTAAATAATACTCCAAGCGAGAACATAACCTGTTAAGCATGTTCATTTTTTAAATTTTATGTATGATTATATTTGATCAAATTCATCATCAATTCTAACCAAAAAAGATTCATCATCAATTACACTTATAGAATAGTTAAATAGTTAAAATAAAATAAATTAACAACAAATAAGGAAATTCATCAAGAAACAGTTTAGAAAGTTCAAGTGGTTCTCAAACAGATTAATCAGTATAAATCCATTTCTCAAAAGCAATACAGGGACCCTAAAACACAGTAACAAAACCCATAGAACACTAAAACACATAAACTAATTTTGAAGTATTGAAAAACCTAAAAACTAATTGTGGCAAATTAAAACAAACATTGTGGTATAAAAAGAAATTGAACAACTTAATCCAACTTTAGTAAGAAACACTCAATCCTTCTCGAGCTTGATATCTTTCCTCAATCACTTGGTATAGGAGAATCTCTTTTAAGTGGATCAAAGTCCTTAGAATCAGTTGACAAATCAATTCCCTCTTTAGGGAACCACTACAAAGTTAAAGAAGTTCCTCTTCCTAGTCACGTATGCATCTAAGCTTCAATTATATGGAAATTAAAAGAAGTTCCACATATAATTTTCCCATAAATTATGGTTGCATATTAAAAAAATAGTTTTGCATATCCAACCATGGCCAATACCTCCAAGGCTCCAAATATGGCCAACTCAACTTATGGCAATCTGAAAGATGACTATCAAACCTGCAAAAGTGAAAGAAAGGAATGGTATAGACTATAGGGGAGGATAAAAAATGTATTTTTAAGAACAGTACATCAATCAATCAGTCATTGTACCAGATTAAAGCACCCAAATACTCAGCAATTAAGGATTCTACTATATCTCAGTGAGACACCATATGCGTATATTATAAGTGGTCGAGAAGGTTGTCAGAAGTCCCCCATTCTTCTTTAAGTCATAAAGTTGGAGAGTGTTTATAAACAATTAGCTTAAAATATTTGACATATAATATTATATCAAGGAAAATATAAAAAATAAATAAAAGGTCTACTATTTATCATACAAAAGGCATAGTAGTAATGTTACGACCGAGCTAAACTAAGTCCTTGTAAACTGTAGCCAACAATTTTTTTACCCAACATCTTGCCAAATCTTTTTTTATATCCATTCTATCCTAAGTGTCTAAGGATTTTGCATATGAATCTTTGTAAACCTTGTAAATTTTTTACACATATCGAACCTGTAAGAGGAAGGCAAAATATGCAACTTGTGGTAGACGTCCAAGCCTTCTACCATACCATTGATATGTTCTTTTTAAAATAGACTATAAATTGTAAAAGAAATTAGGAATAAATAAGGTAAATGAGAGACATACCTTCTAGAGCACCCATCCCTAATTTTTATACTGTAAATTCTCAAGTCAACTCATTCCTTAGTAAAAATAAAAAAGCATGAATGTAATTCTAAGCTTGAGGTAAGAACTATAAGGTAAGAACCATCTAGCATGAAACCATCAAATAAACACATATATAGTTTACTGAAGAATAAATGAAACAAATAAAAATAAGAGATTTCAAGGAAAAAAAACGAAAACTACACTTGGTTCATAGCCTCCAAAAATGGCTCAAGAAAGAAATGATACTTGTAATATAATTTAAAGTCACCCAAAGTAAAAACTAAGATAAAATCAAGCCAACATGACTAAGTTTTGGTAATAATTTTGCCTCAGTGAAAAATAACATAATATGTATTTAATTATCTAGTCTTTTGTGTCTGCAAATTTATAAGTTTCCTCTCACAATTGCAATCCTTGAGCAAGAACAGCTGCACGTGAAAAATAATGACAATGCAGCTAAGTTTCAATGGTGATAGTAGTTTGCTTTTTGCAACAGAGTAAAAGAAGAACAGAGGATTAGCCTCATTCTGATTAGCCTAAATTTTTTATCAGTCATTTTCAAAACATAGAATTTTGAGTATCAGTTGATAGACAATCTTAAAGAGAAATATTATAGAACCAAGTGACTCATCCTTATCGTTCTTTAGAATAGGAGAAACAAGAGAAATGAATGAGACACATCAATCTGAATATTTTTCTTGCCAGGTGGTGCTCAATAGGATCCAACCTAATTGAATACTTTTTGGATACAAATTGCTAGATAGAAAAACAAATTCTTCCTTGTTATGAGCATTGACATCCTTTAATTCATGAATTTCCTGACATTTGATGCTGATTCGCACCATTGCTTAATGTGTTCGACATATGTGGGACTTAAACACAAAATTCCTAGGTTGATATAGTGTTAGGAAATGAGAGAAGAGGAATACTTGAATCAACCCCTTTGCAACATATAAAAGGATTTATTAAAGAAGAAAAGAAGCTGAAGAGAAAATGAGAACCGGAATCCATAAAAAAATAATAAAAAAGCTTCCTTTCAAACCTTAATCTCAATACAACACTAATACCCTTTTAAAAACTTGCATATTTAAAAGACAAAAAGAAAGCTTAATTAGCCTCATTCTCATCGGTCCAAAATTTTTATTTTAGTCATTTTCAGAACATGAGTTTTTGATTATCAATTGACGCACAATTTATTAATCATCTTAAAAGAAACAACATAGAGCCAAGTGACTCATTCATAGTGTTCAGTGTTGAACTTTTTTAAAACAATATATACATGATAGTAAGAGGAAAAAACCTTGAAAAAAAATGCTTAAAGGAATTAAGAATGTGAAATGAGAGAAACTGAATCAAGAGAATAAGAAATCACCCGATAGTTACAATTTAGAAGAGTCCTTGCATTCCTGCATGAGATTAAGGGGAAACAAAAATGCAACAAAATTTTCTTTAAACTGATCTCATATTATTATATTTATTGTAGAAACAACATAATATGCCTTTAAGAAAATGCAAGGGGAATATGTGGTGTTTTCAACTAAAACCTTCCATCTTTTTGATCACGTTGGGGGAGGAAATGTTGAATGGTTAATCCCCAAAAGGTGCATGAAGAATATGTGTGTTAGTGCGGTAGAAATGTAAGCAAAGAAAGAAAACCTTCTAGATGCTATTGGACATTGAGCAGAAGCAAAAAATAAAATGAATAAATCCCACAATAGAGAGAATGAAGAGAGTACCTGAAATCTGAAAATGAATAAAACCTACTGATTTGAATTGAAATATATACCTCTAATGTTTATTTCTCATTTTATAGAATTGAAGTCAGGTTTTAAAAGTGTTGATGATACCAAGATGGCGGTTTTCCTAATATTGTGCAATTACGGCAACGTCTTTGAAAATAATTTCATTGGCATTTTTTTGGTGAGATTTCGATGGAAAATTATTAGAAACCATTGATGATTTTTTCGACAACATAAACCATTGCTGTTGAAAAACCCGGTAAATGAATTTAGACATGCTAAAAGAAAATATTTCCAGTCAGGTAGAAAATCATTAGAAATTTCTAATTAAACCATTATAATTTCATTCTTGATATAGTAATTTGCCAGTGCGGTCGTCTCTAATTATGCTTTGAATATGGCTAAACCCGTGCTCTCCAAAATGATGGTTAATATTTTAAATTTCTTATAAGATATTGATAATTTCAGTCATTATTATCTATTCTACTTTTTTGAAATAGTGATAATTTCATTGCTTTGGTATATATCCCTATGGGTATATATACCTGTGTTGAACATTCTGCAAATTAAGAATAGAGCTACCAGATATTTCATTCATTTATTGCAAATTATTGAATTCAATAGTATTTTAACAATTTTGTTCAAATGATTTGTAAGAGTATTAAGTAATATGCAAAAAATATTCTAAATGGGACAGAAGGAATACTTATCAACCACAAATAAAAACTTTACCATATAATTCAAAAGTGGGTATTAAAAACTTTACCGGGTTGATATATTGTTCTGTAACGTTTTTTGAGAATGGTTGAAATTCTTCTGTAACGTTTTTTGAGAAGTAAATGAAGATTGATATATTGTTGGAGAGTAAATGACATGAATATTGCTGAGTTGAAGATGCCTTGGTTGATTGACACCTAAGCAAAATGGCATTGAGGTGCTGGTATTCTTTATTATAGACTAGGGGGAAAGACGGGCCCTTCGGGCCCGTCTTTCATGTGATGTGTTAGTGGGTAGTTATAGAAATAATAGATAAATAATATATAAATAGTAAATAATAATATAGTGAAATAGTGTTAGTGGGGAGTTACATAAGGGTATTTTGGTCAGAAAAATCTGACACCAAAAAATGTAGTTACAAAATGAATTCCCTTTATATATAGGTATATTTATATATAGGCATAGATTATAGATAGATTATTACAATTAAAAAAAAAGGCAGCGATCTAGAAGCTTCACCTTCACTCACTCGCTATTGCTATTTTCATCTCCATCTTCACTCTCACACACAGTGACAGCGATGGCTACCAAGATCGTCTCTCGACTCTTCCCCAAAACCCTAACCCTAACTACCATCACCTCTCGCTCCCTCTCCACAACCACAACCACAACCCCTCTCTCCTCCGCTCTCTCGTTCTTCCGCCGTCTCCGCCCTCTCTCTGGCGCCGTCAACACCTCCCGTCGCGTCCTCCTCCTCCCACCTTCCTTCCGTTCTCTCTCAAGTCTCGCCACCCCCTCCTGGCTCGACGACCCTGACCCTAACCCTACCATTACCGACATTAGGGAAGCCGTGTTGCGCAATGGATGCGATTTCCTTCACTGGCTCGTTGTTATGGAGAAGAAACCCAAAGGTTACCACACCAGAGATCAAATCATCCATAGCTATATCAAAACACTTGCTGAGGTGATCGGAAGGTAATCTTCACTCACTTTTTTCCTTTCATTTCCATAGTTAATCAACCATGTCTTCTATTTTCCTGTGTATTTTAGGTTTACAGTTATTTGCCCTAATATAATAAATGCAATATCTCTGATTGTGTTTTGGTTTGAGTGGTTTATTTGTTGCAGTGAAGATGAAGCAAGGATGTTGATATATTCTGTGTCAACTAGACACTACTATGCTTTTGGAGCACTTGTAACTGAAAACCTTGCTTACCAAATCACAAGTATGTATGTATATAGTCATGGTTATGAAACGCAAAAACTCTTTCTTTTAGCTTCTTCTGATTGTCTTTCGATTTGTTTCTTTTTCTTTTTCTTTTTGAAACTGCAGAACTGCCAGGGGTTCGTTGGGTGCTTCCTGATTCATATGTGCAAGCAGATCCAAGAGTCTTTGAGTGCTTTGCAATAAAAGCAAAGAACTTGAAGAAGAAATATACTTGGCCTCCAATGCCAAATGCAGGCTTTCAATTCAAAACAAACCAAACAAGGGATATGTGGGAGGAGCAGCTGCTGTGAACAGTTGAATTAGAATTTCAAATAACAAAAATAACATGTTATATGATAAGCCTTTACCCGCAGAGGAATCAGAAATAGTTTTCAATACTTGTTATGCTTTTCCAAAGTATAGCAAGCTCCCTTTACCAAGATCTATCCAAAAGGCCAAGACATATACTAGCTTATTAGATTTAGGGGGACAAAGATGGAGAAGAAGAAACTGCATAATCCACAAGTTCAGCATTTTGCTACAATCTGTTCAATCTGAATAATGGCAACAAGTGGTATGCTTTATCATGAAATCATGCTTGCTTGCACTCTGCAATTACATTCATTGGTTAACTTAGGTCTTTATTAGTCCTCTCACTATCCCTTTATTTTGCGGATTCCAACATGTCATATATTTTATTTTATAGATATGCTCCAATGGACAGTGGTTCACTTAGTACTAGCATATTTATAAATTAGGTAAGCAAACCTAAGGCAAGGAGGCTCCAGAATAGGCTCACCACCATACTCATTTATCACAAGACACTCAAATGGATACTTGAATGAATAGGCTCAAATAGTGCATAAAAATCCAATAATTGGGTATTATTTTCCTTTGATATAGAATACACTGAAAACAAAAAGAAAGATTCCATTAAACCAGCAATCACTGAACTTACTTCCCAATATGAAATTTGGCACAAGGCACTAAAACATATGCCACTAGAGAATTTGCATGATCGAGTAGAACCTTCCAAACCACTAAGGAGAAGTAAAGGAAACCATCAATGTCTTTCCTTAATCCTACTAGCCAATAAACTTGAGTAGTGAACAAAAGACCAACCATTAGTCGGAAAGGAAAGGAAGAAACACAAGTGTATTTGCTAACACATATGAAGAAACTCTATAAGCTAGCTCCTCTTGAAGTAAACCTTCTGTTGTTAGTTGATGATAACAAAAAATGTCAGGCTGCATGAAAGCAAATAAGCCGCTTCTTCTTTGTAATGCTACTCGACTTTGTTGATTGCCAACATTACAATAGACACTCCCCAATATAAATCCAGCTACTAAAGCTTGTATAACCCTAGCAACCAAGAGTAGTTGTCTTGGCTGCATAATTTGTATAAGTTTTTGGTTTCTAATCTATATATATATATATATATATATATATATATATATATGTGTGTGTGTGTGTGTGGTTTTTCCTGTGCATGAGATGGGATTGAATTGAGATTGTGATCCCATATTGGTGTTTGTTTGTGTACATGCAAAGTGAGAGAAGATATCATGCATTGCCTTAAGTAATGTTAACAAGAGAAGATCCCATGTGAGACGATTTTTTTTTGTTTTGATTTAATGAGCATGAGCGACTTATAATATGAGTTCATCCTTGTTGTCTTTTTAATAAACAAAACTCTTGTTTGGCCAAACTGTAAATTCTTAAAACATTCAGCATGACATGACCAAAGTATTATATTTAATTTTTCACTCTTAGGGTGTGTTTGGATGGTGAAAGGAAAGAAAGTTTAAGGAAAGATTGTTGAAGGAATAAAACTTGGGAGAAAGTGAGTAGAAAGTGAGATGATTTTTTAGTTATTTGGTTGGAGTGAAAGTAGAGTAGAAAGTGAGAGGAAAGAATGAAGTAAATATAATAAATTACATCTATGTCCTTATATAAAAATGATATATATATATATACACACATATTTATTTAAATATATATTATATATAATAAAATATAATTTGTTACATGTGCAGTGTGTTGTTGAGGCTCGCAAGAAGATATGGGTTGATGAAAAAAACACTGCTAAAAACGTACATAGTGGCATATGCATCAGTGTAATAAATGATAGGGGGCTATTTATGTATTTGCAACTTTCCGCCCAACTATGGGTGGATTGCTTTTTGTGGTGGGGTCCACAAATTTTGATCATTCCTTTCACTTTCATGACTAAACCAAACAGTGGAAAACACGCATTTCGAAAATCTTTCTCTTCCTTCCCAATCTTTCCCTTCACTTTCTGGCCAACCAAAAACACTGTTGATTTTTTTTACTCAAACAGGATTAAATGTCTTTTTTTTGGTGAAAATTAAATGTCTCCAAAGCCACCAAAGTGATGCAAGAAAATAAGAGGGGAACAAACAAGATAACCCGCACTACAACATATTGACCCAAAGGCAACGCCTGAAAATTGTTGCGTAAAGTCAAAAAACCGTTGTCTTATCTTTTGGCAACGGTTTTGAAACCGTTGTTTCTGCGTGCGTTGCTTAAACTATAAGCAACGGTTTTTTGTAGCCAAAGGCAACACATACCTAAAACCGTTGTCACTGATAACTTAAACGCAACGGTTTTGGTTTTCATGCATCGGCAACGATTGCAAAGCATTGCTAACTATGGCAACACTCAAAAACCGTTGCCAACTATAGCAACACTCAAAAACCGTTGCTTCAGCAACAAATGCAACACTTCAAAAACGTTGCAATAGATAACAAAAAATGAAAAAAAAATCATAGAAAAAAAGATTAAAGAGGTCCATTGCATTCATTCCCAACATAATAGTTATGTTCGATATCACTCAAATTTAATGACAATAAATTAATAACACAATACAACAAAAACATGCACTATCTTGAGTTCTTCCTACACTAAATTCTCGGTTTCTGAACACATCCAAGATTACAATTCATGATAAAATGAGAAAAAGTTCAGAATCCTAAAAACAAATAATCACGGTTTTCATATGAAAAAAATCTATTTCTACCTAGTTCTTCCTTGGTCAAGAATCGTATTTCTCCAGAAAATATGAAGCTCCCAGACATAAAACTTCCTTAGAATGAAGTCAGCCTACAAGAAAATAGCGTTGAATCATATCAAATCTAATTCACAGCCTAATAAAAATAGAAAATATGATATTTGGGCTGAAAATAAATCTATACTCTTCTTGCGTAAATGTGCATATTTTACTATAGGATGGTAGAACTCTGAGTTGTGGAGAACTGGAAGCCCCTCCAAAGTTGTTTGGGACTAGAATTCCCTTATAGAAGACAAAATTCCCAACATAAAACAGATAAATCAATGCATAGTATTTGGCCAAAAATATTACTTGAAAAGATTTCAGAATTGTTAATTGTACTTCAAATATACCTCCACTCCACCAAATATAGATTAATCTCTGCATAAAACCCAATTTCAAATTCATAAACAATATCATTGACGAAACACTAATGTCACTACCTAGTAAACAAATTAATACCAATAAGGAATTGTTATCATAATTTACTAAGAACAAAAGGCAACAACAAACTTTACAAGCACATATTCCTAGAGACAATCTGGTGAAAATCTCTTTCAAGTTGAAATAAGCAAAGCATCTGAGTCATATGTTGGGAACACAAAGACCATTCTGCAGAGAGGTGATTCAGTTCATTCTAGACAAATAAAATATTGAATCTATGTTCATTTCAATTTGAAGGGCATAGATCTCACCATTAACAGATAATCCAAAAGGAATCTTTAACTGTCTTTGCATTGGTCACAGACGAAATAGTATCTGCAGCATTCCATGAACGGCCAACGTAAGAATGATACATGCAACAAACAAATCTCTATATAGAATAGAATTATAGATAGAAATGAACTTTTCATAAATTGACTTAAGAGCGTCATTAATTTATTTTATAAATTGAATTGAGTAAACATAAGAGCAATTCAATTCATTTCCTGTACATAAAAGCATTATAATTCTCCAGTTATAAATTTACTTGACTTAACATAACAGCAATCAACAACATGGCATGTAATAACACTTTTATAGCTAAATCTAATGCTACTGTTAACCACAAATAAAACTAAAGACAAATAGCCAATCCTAGCTCACAAATGTGCAGCAGAAAGCTTTTTTCATAATCTTACATTTCTGGTTCTAAGCCCACTATGAAGGCTTTCAGAAGGCGGTGCAATTTGATTGACTCCAGCTTTGTTGAGAAATTTTAAACCCCGGCATCCTTCTTTCTCTGGTCTGTTACACCCATGGACAACTCTCCACTATGGAATCTTTTTCCGCCAAACTTTGAGAGTGTTCTGTGTTTTGATGATGGACTAGCTAGTTCTAAAAACTTTTGGCATCTTTTTTGCCAACCCCTTGCTCTTCCCATGAGAATAATCTGATGTGTGCATTCCTTTGTCCTAAACTTCAACATTATGGAAATCTTCCCAACAAGTTGTTCTGGCAGAGGGTGAAACTTGTTGATACACGCATCTTCCCAACAAGTTGCAAATCATTGTCAGAAATATCACTACCCTTTTGCCTACCCTTGTATATCAACTGGTACTCATGGATGTACAAGAATTAGCTGTTAATACAAAAAGGTTTAAACATGAAACAAACAAATTACTTAAGACATTGAAATTTATCAAGAACAATGATTCTTGTCCAAATTCAATGAAATTGCATTCGTTACATATAAGAGGAAAATAACCTGGCATAAAAAAATTATAAAACAGAATCAAAAACTACAAACAATCACACATGCACTACAAGAAATCAGATCTGAAACTTCTCAAATAGATAAATTGGATTAATGAGACATTTCTCCAGAACCACGTTTTGGCCCTACATTCACGAACAATTTTGGTGAGAGATAGAGTGACAAAGGGAAATTTTATAAAACTTGTGAAAGATTGCACAATTTGTTTGGAGTGGTTTTTGTAGTTTGCTCAAGAATGATGATGAAGCCTGGATTCATGTTTTCTGGGTCACATTGGTACTTCCAACAACTTGCATGCACAGTGGTAGACCAGGACTCTAGCCCAGGGGTGTAAAAAAATTCATTATAAAATATATTGGTTTATAGGATTGTTTAAATTTTTTTCAAATATCCTTACTTAATTTATTAAAATTAAAGAATCAAGTGATCTAATTCCAAACTTATTTAAGAGTAAATCGCCAAATTAGTCTCTAATTTTACATGTCTTTTCCTATTTAAGTCTTAAAGTATACGAAAATAAGAAGTAGTCCATAAAAGTATGTGACAAGATTTATTAAAAGTTGGGTACAAATTTAATGATACTAGTGCACATTTAACATTTCGGGGGTTCAATATTTTATTTACATGGGCGCACTGGTACAATTATTTTTTCCGGGAGATTCAACTGAACCCCTAAGTTGTACATAGGTCTGCCACTGTGCATGCAGAGCTTCTAGCTATGTTTCATGTCTTATCTTTAGCGTAACAAAGGCTTCAAGAATATTCTTGTTATTCGGATTCCCTTCATGCTATTTCTATGATCTCCGCTCCTTCCAATCCTTACAATTACCCTTTTGATTATGATACCTAGAATGAGATGACAAAATCATAAGTAATTACAATCAAGAGATTGTCCAAATAAGCGTCCACCTCAGTCCAATGAAAAAAAGCCACGCACTTCCTTAAAAAAATACGTGGCAGTCCACGCATACAGGCAAATAATAATCACGACTGCCATCGACGGCCCACATTAAAACGATCAAAAATTAGAGCAATCTGATGGTTCATATCTGATCTTCTTTCAAGCCACACCTTTAAAATCATATGCGTATATTCGGGATCTGTAATTAAATGTTTTAAATTCCCAGTTTTTCCAAACATAACAGCCAAATATTATTAACTCCTGCCTAAAATAGTGGATCCAGGTTCCATCCTCTTAATCATCTTTAAACAAAACGAAACCTGTACAAATTAAGAATGGAAATGAGCTTTTTTATAGCAATACCATTAAACCGAAATTTCAACTTTAAAATTGATTGTCCCAATTCAAATTGTGAAAAACTTTCTTCCATTAATACCGAAATTTTCAAATGTAAAACTGATTGTTTAAAACTTCCTTTACACACCACAATATTATTAGGTCAGTTTGAAATAGAATTTATGATATTGCCTCTCTCATAGTATCTTTCTTCCTCTCTTCTCATTTTTGCTTTCTTCATGTTTCTAGCCCCCTCTTTTTAACATTGTAATGATGCCTCTGTAATTTCCAATATATCTTTTTATTTGCATCCTCCATGATGTCTATGTTTTGCAACCATTGCCCGTTAATCTCGACATGTTTTGAATATTTCATTTTTTATGATTTCTGTAGAGAGAATATTGATTTGAGTGTTTGCTGAAAAGAAAGATCCGAAGAGTAGCGAAGAGAATGACAACAAAGAGGATTCAATAGACTGAAAGAGTGAGAGAAGTGTAAAGAAGGTTTAGCAATCTGTGCTTGCCCATCTGCTTCTATCATTGGTCTCAACAATGAAAAGGTTATCCATTTATGAATATTTTATCAGGTTTGCTTAAAACTTGTGGTTCTCACATTACTATGGACTAGCGGATCCCATGATGTCCTAATATTTTGGAATTCTTGATATGTACTCAACAAGTTTAATTTATATTGATTTTTAATAAAGGTGTTTGATATGCAGGCATCAAGTTATGAAGTATTTGCAGTCAAAAAAATGGTATGAAGTATTTTGTGGTACACTGTTCCTTCCTTTGTTTAGCTTCATTAAGAAATTGTGTGAGACAATTGCTATTTAGTCCTATATTCTTTTTTCATTTTCTTTAATCAATGAATGTTATATGACCGAGTCAATAATAAATCTGTCTCATAGTGCTTCGTACATAAATCTGTTATTGAAAGGTTGTTAGATACTGAAAATTGTGACATGTTTTGTTGTGGTAATCAAAGAAAGGAAAACATTATTTTACATTGAGCATCCAAACTTATAAGTCAAGATGCTAGATAATCTGCTAAGTAAACATGACTCCCAAAATAATCTAAATTAGGTGCGCAATGGGGGGCTAAATGAATACCTCTATTATATCAAGGTGAATATTCTCCATGAAATTAAAGTTCTCAAAATTACTCCATGATTTATAATTTCATCTACCTTGATTCCATTTTATAGTTTAAAGTCAGCCTCTCCGTGATTGATAGTTTATGTGGTTGCCTGGTTCACCTCCTAAGGAGTATACTGCATTTGAAGGTTAAGTGGCTCAAATGTTGATTGAAGAACCGTTATTACAATAATACTGGTGATAGAAGCAAAATTAATATTAGTTTAGGTGGTTGCTATATCTATGTTAACTATGATAAGAAGCAAATTCTCTTGAGTCGTGGCATAGTATAATGAATTGCATCAAAATTACAAACCTGACAAGAATAATATATGCATACTCCTGATAGCAAACAACAACAACATGCATTCTATTCACCGTGTCTAACATAATGAAATATGAATCTACTTAAACTGCATATCACTCTTAATCTTTCTTTCATTAATATGCAAATTCAGATGTGAGATTAATCTGACTTTAGAAATGTATGCAATTAATTGAATTTAATAACTGAAACACAATTTTGTGCACTGATACTAAACTTTGCAGATTGAAATTAGAAGCTATCATAATATACTTATATTTGTTATTGCAGCTCCGAGGCCTGATGTATTTTACATGGATAAGCATGTGGTTTTTACATATGAAGAGGTTTTTCACTCAACTAATGGTTTCTCCGACTCAAATCTGCTTGGGCATGAAACATGTGGTTCTATTTACTATCGCCTCCTTCGTGAACAGGTTTGTAGCTGTATACAGTGATAAATTCTGTTTGATTGATATTTGTGAGAGAGAGAGAGATTGTTTGAATCTAACAGAATCTTGTTAGATTCATTTCTGAATTCAATGAATTATTATATTTCACACTTTACACAAATGAGCTCATGGTGTGTGAAAAACGTGTGCAAGTATACCTCACAAGTTATAATATAAAAGATCGAACCCACAGAGATTGGATTAACTCTTGTAAATGTTGTTGAAAAGAGATGTAAACTAGTGCAACTACACTATTCAGAATGTTTGGTTTTGGTTGAAGTTGAAATGAAAATAAATTAAACAGAAAGCAAGTAAATTGTGTAAGAAATCAGTTGAGAATGAAAGTTGGGATGTTTTCACAAGTTAAATCACTTTTGAGTGTATTGTGTTTTCTCGTGGTGCAATTGCACTTAGTGCAGTTGCATCAGTGTGTGCTGGTCAGCTACTTTCGTCAGAGTTTCGTTATAAGCTCTATATGATCCTGTTTTTTTGCGGTAAAGAGTAGGGTTGTCAGTGCCTCTCTCGCCCTCTTACAGATGATCCAAGTTGCTTAAATAAGTACACTCTTGTATCTTAAGTTCTCTACACTTTGATGTAAGGACTATGTTAATCTTAAGCTAAGAATTAACAAGGAATTAACAAGCTAGCTTCATTAAAACGAGTTTAACAAAAAGCTTCATTAAACACTTATCCTTACTTAGTTCTTGATTTCTAGTTATAAGCCAATTAAGTGAATATAACTCTACTTGTTCTAAGTGATCAACCTTAAAACAAGATTAAGAATTTAAACACAAGAACTAAAGTGCTTACACCATTTGAAAACACAATAACTTTCCTCAAAAGATCATTGGAAAGCTAGAACATCCCAACTCAAAAGAGTTTAGCTCATGATGGGCATGATAAAACAAATATAAGTGAATGAAAGCATATTGCAAAGAAGAAAAGTACAAGAGGATTCAAAAGAGTAACAAATGGAAAACTCTTGCATATATTTACTTACAACCAATTTCTTGCACCTATTAGTTCTTTGAAGAAGTGGAGATAGAATTTGTCAATTTCCTCTCACCTTCCTCTCAAACTAACACTATGAAACTACAAGAAAATAAAACTTGAAAACTAAGAAAAACTAAACTAAAAAGAAGATTATATAATATGTGATAAGGTATGGTATATGGTAATTTGTATATCTTTCGAGTGAGGAATTTGAGTCCTATTTATAGCCTTGGAGGTTTCCTTCATGTTGAGGTTTCCTTGCTGATTAAGTTTAACCAAACCATGGTTACTTTTTAAAAGTTAAAGATCAGATTGGCTTTCAACACTCATCCTTAATTTGAGGTCCAACAAATGGTTGCCACATGTCTTGTAAGATAGATTTTTGTGAAGCCTTTTTGATTGTAGGCGCCTCTTTTGCAAGTGGCCATGTGCTCCCATGTGACTTCTGAGCAAGCAGCAATCCAACTAAGCATTATGGCAATGGTAATAATTGAGGTGCTTCCAATGTGGGGTTGTGAGCTGCTTCGGTGCAGAGTGGTGCAGTTGCACCAAGTGCATTTGCATTACCCGGTGCGGTTACATCAACTGGTGCGGTTGCACTAAACTGCGACTGCACTGAACAAACACATCAAACATACCAATATACAATAAAATGCTAAGTTATGGATATCTCTTATCTGAAAACCATAAATGTTGTTTATTTTATTCATACTAACATATTTAACACATAATAGACTTGATTTTGGGCAATTTTCTAAGTGTAAAAGCACAAATAACTTTATATAAAATAGAGTTATCAGCTCAGCACCTTATATATGCGGTTATTGAGACTTTCTAAAGTCAGACTCAATTGACTTGAGTAAAGACAAAACTGTCCTTTTCAATTTTACAATATTCCTATCCTGCCCTTCTATATACTTGTAACAAAAATGTTCCTATACTTGATCTATTCTCTAACATGCCCCCTCAAACTCAGCTGGGTGTGGCCGCAACAGTGAGTTTGTTTCTCAAGTCTTCAAACCTAGGACCAGGAAGTGGTTTGGTTAATATATCAGCCCTTTGAGAGTGGCCAGGGACAAAGTTGACTTGAAGTTGCTTATGTAGTACTTTCTCTCTTAGGAAGAAAAGATCAAGTTCCATATGTTTAGTGCGAGCATGTAGGACAGGATTATGTGCTAGGGAGACTGTGCTTAAGTTGTCACATAGCACAGTTGGTGTATTGAATGGAATCCCCAATTCTGTGAGCAGAGACTGAATCCACAAGACCTCAGCAGTGGCAAGTGCTAGACTTCTATATTCAGCTTCTATGCTAGACCTTGCTACAATTGGTTGCCTTTTCGCCCACCGGGAAACAAGATTGTCACCAAGGAAGATGCAGGCACCTGATGTAGAGCGCCTGTCATCAGAATCAGAGCCCCAGTCTGCATCACAGTAGGCTACAAGTGGCAGAGTTGTGTGAGGGCAAGGACTGAGTTGAATACCTCATGTGATAGTACCTTTGAGATATCTAAGTATCCTCTTCACTGCCAACCAGTGTGTTTCAAGTGGAGATTCCATAAATTGACACACTTTGTTGACTGCAAAGGTAATGTCTGGTCTTGTGATGGTGGCATACTGTAAAGCACCAACCATAGACCTGTACTCAGTGGGATCGGACAGAGAAGAAGAGCCAGTTTTGGTAAGTTTGCAACTGGGAACCATAGGAGTTGGCAGGGGTTTGGCAGTGAGCATATTGGTCTTGGAGAGAAGATCTCTAATGTATTTGCTTTGGGTGAGATACAAAGACCCATTTGGTTGAGGTTTGACCTCAATTCCAAAGAAATAATCAAGTGAACCTAGATCTTTCAAAGAGAAAACAGAGTTGAGATTCTGGATAATTGAGTGAATGACTTACTTGTTATTGCCAGTAACAATAATGTCATCCACGTAGACCAGCATGTAAATGTGAGTGTTGCCTTTGGTGTACACAAATAAAGAAGGATCACATTTACTTGATACAAAACCAAACTGAAGCAGAGCAGATTTTAACCTGTCAAACCATGCCCTTGGGGCTTGCTTGAGCCCGTAAATAGCCTTGTGTAGTTTGCAAACCAGATTAGGATTGGATGATACAAACCCAGGTGGTTGAACCATATAAACTTCTTCCTCAAGTAAGCCATTGAGGAAGGCATTGTTTACATCCAGCTGTTGTAATGGCCAGCCTCTAGACAGAGCTATGGACAGGATGGTTCTAATAGTCACAGGTTTGATCACAGGGGCAAAAGTTTCAGTATAGTCAGTACCAAACTTTTGATGAAAGCCCTTGGCCACCAAACGAGCTTTATACTTGTTAACAGATCCATCAGGGTTTTCCTTAATACGAAATACCCATTTGCAACATATTGGGGTTCTATTTGGAGGAAGTTCAATAAGTTCCCAAGTTTCGTTGTTGATGAGGGCATTGTACTCATCTTGCATAGTTGCTAGCCAAGTAGGGTTTGACAGTGCTTGTTTGGTGGTGGTAGGCTCTGCATGAATGAGTAGGAGAGTTGGATGGATTTTAGGACAAACAATTCCTGATTTGGACCTAGTTTGCATTGGGTGAGTATTCAGGTTTGGCAAGGGATCTGGTGTGGCAGAGCTTGCTGGTGTAGCAGTAGTGTCTGGTGTAGCAGTGTTAGCTGATGTAGCAGTTTCTGGTGTAGCAGAGTGCACTGACAGAGCAGTGTGATTCTGTGTTGCAGAGCCTACTGGTGAAGCAGTAGTTACTGGTACAGCAGAGATTGTAGTGTGTAAGGGAGTTGTGACCAGAGGAATTGAGTTGTTAATGACACTGGCAGGTGATGTTGCAGAAGCAGTAGATGAGTGCCACTTAGTGTAGGGAAATTTTATCTCATTGAAGACCACATCTTTAGAGATGTAGAGACACCAATCAGGAGCCAAGCATTTGTATCCCTTGTGTGCTGGTGAGTAGCCCAAAAAACACACTCCATGGATCTAAATTGCAGCTTGTGCTTATTGTAAGGAGTTAACAGTGGAAAGCATGCACAACCAAACACTCTAAGTGCTTGATAATCTGGTTTTGAGTTAAACAACTTGACATAGGGGATCTCAAAGTTGAGTGAGGCAGTGGGTAGCCTGTTGATGAGGAACACACTGGTGATAAAGGCGTGATCCCAGAACTTGAGAGGGAGCTTAGCTTGAGCAAGTAAAGTAAGGCCTAATTCCATAATATGCCTGTGTTTGCGCTCAATTACTCCATTCTGATGATGAGTATGAGGACAGATCAGCCTGTGCTCAATGCCCAGTTCCTGCAAAAGAGTGGAGAATGGTCTAAATTCTCCACCCCAGTCTGATTGAACAGCCTTGATAGTGTAAGGAAATTGTTTCTCAACAAGTGCCTTGAAGTGTTGAAATGTTACTAAGGCATTTGACTTCTTCTTTAGAAGGTAGATCCAAGTAAATCTTGTGTGTGCATCCACAAAAGACATATAATAAGTAAAGCCAGTAGAGGATTGAATGGGAGCTGGTCCCCACAAGCCAATGTAAATAAGTGCCATTGGTGAAGTGTACACTGTGGTTGAAGCATGTGATGGCAATTTGTGTGGCTTTCCCAAACAACAAGATGCACAAAAGTCAACTGAATCTTTATTAACACAAGGAATATTTGAATGTCTTAAAATTGCTCTTTGGATAGCTGGACTTGGATGACCAAGTCTGTTATGCCAAGTAGAGAACGAATTGTCACAGGTGGAAGCAATATTAATAGATGGAGTAACACATATATCATTAGAACTAGAGGAAGGTTTAGCAGTGGCCTTGTGTTGTAATCCTGCAAATTCATAGAGACCATCTGCACCAGTGAAACCTTCAAGCATGACCTCCCTGGTGTCCTGTGATTTAACCAGACGGTAATCAGGCAAAAATTCAAAGAAAGCATTGTTATCTCTGCCAAACCTACTAACACTAAGCAAATTCTTAGTAATATTTGGCACATGCAGTAGGTTTTTCAGGATAAAATCCTTTTTAGGATCAACAGGAGATTGATAAACAGAGTTTACCAACAGAGGCTACTTTCACACCTTGACCATTTCCAACAAAGATCTGATCAGGACCCTCAAATGGAGACAATTGCTGAATTTGTTGTGAACTGAGAGTCACATGATGAGAAGCAGCAGTATCTCCATAGTAATTAGCAGTAGGAGGTGCAACAGAGGGTACAACAGTAGTAAGATATGCATGAGGACGTGCTTGTGGCATCACAGGTGTGGTAGGTGCAAGTTGTGCCATAGTAGGTGCAGCATAAGGTACATAAGGTTGCATATATGGCATTGGAACAAGTTTAGCGTTCAACATTTGGTTCGATATGTAATCATGCCACGGTGTGGTAGGATAAGGTGCCTGTGGTGAGCGTGGTGGTGCCAATTGTGGTGTGTATGGTTGAGCATAATTTGCGTCCTCGGCCACGGCCACCACGAGCGCCGCCGCGTGCTCCACGATTACCAGATAGTGGCGAGCAACTTCAGATTGTGACTCTTGCAATTGAGAGGAATCATCTTGCGAAGGTTGAGAGCGCTTCGTTTCACCAAACACAGTTGTCATGTTCACCGAAGGTAATGAGGATTTGCGAAATCGCTCCATGCGCGCTTCATGACCTAGCAACAACGTTTCAACTTCCTCAATCGACGGTTGCCTCGCATTGCCACAGATCAGTGAGATTGTAGATTCAAAATCTTGAGGAAGTCCTTCGATGATGATATCAAGGTGTTCGCGTGATGAGACAGGTTCTCCTATGGCTTTGAGCGAATCAACCAGAGATTGAATTTTCTAAAGAAATTGCGACACTGATTTTCCTTCAAGAGTTGTAGAGCGAAGTTCTGAGCGGAGTTGGCGCGACTTCGCCTGAGTGTGAACTTGGAAGTAAGCATGAACCTTATCCTAGAGCTGGTGTGCGTTCTTGGATCCAATGACTCTTATGAGCATTTCACGTGAAAGCGTCGATTGCAGTCATGCTAATAGCAATTGGTCTTGTTGTTCCCACTTCTTGTACGCAGGATTGACGGTGGAGGTTGTAGCATCAGCGACGGAGAGAAATTCCAGAGGAATTGTAGGATTAACTAGAAAATGGTGAAGTTGGTGAGCTTTGATGACAGGCTCAACCTGTTGGCACCATAGCAGATAGTTCTGAGAGTCTAATTTTTCAGAAATCAACGCAAACGTTTTCGTGTTTGCGGAAATTAGTTCAAGATTCGCCGGAGCGCCGTCGCCGGAGGCAACGGAGGAGTTTTCGGTACCGTCACCGGCCAATGATACCATGATAAATTCTGTTTGATTGATATTTGTGAGAGAGGGAGATTGTTTGAATCTAACAGAATCTTGTTAGATTCATTTCTGAATTCAATGAATTATTATATTTCACACTTTACACAAATGAGCTCAGCACCTTATATATACGGTTACTGAGACTTTCTAAAGTCAGACTCAATTGACTTGAGTAAAGACAAAACTGTCCTTTTCAATTTTACAATATTCCTATCCTGCCCTTCTATATACTTGTAACAAAAATGTTCCTATACTTGATCTATTCTCTAACATACAGTATACTAAAGTCTGTTATAAGCCAAGTATTTCACAAGGAAAAGAGTATAAACCAAGTATTATTCTCATATGTAATAAAATCCTTCTAGGAAGTGTTGAGTTAAGCTTTCAGTTTAGATAAGTAACTGGTGTATGTAAATAGATAACATCATTTGTGCAAGTATACACAGTCACAAGTTATAGTATAAAAGATCAAACCCACAGAGATTGGATTAACTCTTGTATATGTTGTTGAAAAGAGATGTAAACTAGTGCAACTACACTATTCAGAATTTTTGGTTTTGGTTGAAGTTGAAATAAAAATAAATTAAACAAAAAGCAAGTAAATTGTGTAAGAAATCAGTTGAGAATGAAAGTTGGGATGTTTTCACAAGTTAAATCACTTTTGAGTGTATTGTGTTTTCTCGTGGTGCAATTGCACTTAGTGCAGTTGCATCAGTGTGTGCTGGTCAGCTACTTTCGTCAGAGTTTCGTTATAAGCTCTATATGATCCTGTTTTTTTGCGGTAAAGAGTAGGGTTGTCAGTGCCTCTCTCGCCCTCTTACAGATGATCCAAGTTGCTTAAATAAGTACACTCTTGTATCTTAAGTTCTCTACACTTTGATGTAAGGACTATGTTAATCTTAAGCTAAGAATTAACAAGGAATTAACAAGCTAGCTTCATTAAAACGAGTTTAACAAAAAGCTTCATTAAACACTTATCCTTACTTAGTTCTTGATTTCTAGTTATAAGCCAATTAAGTGAATATAACTCTACTTGTTCTAAGTGATCAACCTTAAAACAAGATTAAGAATTTAAACACAAGAACTAAAGTGCTTACACCATTTGAAAACACAATAACTTTCCTCAAAAGATCATTGGAAAGCTAGAACATCCCAACTCAAAAGAGTTTAGCTCATGATGAACATGATAAAGCAAATATAAGTGAATGAAAGCATATTGCAATGAAGAAAAATACAAGAGGATTCAAAAGAGTAACAAATGAAAAACTCTTGCATATATTTGCTTACAACCAATTTCTTGCACCTATTAGCTCTTTGAAGAAATGGAGATAGAAGTTGTCAATTTCCTCTTACCTTCCTCTCAAACTAATACTAAGAAAATGTAAAAACAACTAAAAGAAAAACTATGAAAAACTATAAAAAACTATGATAGAAAGAAATTGAAAAGATGATGTTCTTAAGTGAGAATTTGAGTCCTATTTATAGCCTTGGAGGTTTCCTTCATGTTGAGGTTTCCTTGCTGATAAAGTTAACCAAACCATGGTTACTTTTTAAAAGGTAAGATCATCTTGGATTTCAGCACTCATTCTTAAATTTGAGGTCCAAGAAAAGGTTGCCACATGTCTTGTAAGATAGATTTTTGTGAAGCCTTTTTGATTGTAGGCGCCTCCTTTGCAAGTGGCCATGTGACCCCATGTGACTTCTGAGCTAGCAGCAATCCAACTAAGCATTATGGCAATGGTATGAATTGAGGTGCTTCCAATGTGGGGTTGTGAGCTGCTTCGGTGCAGAGAGGTGCAGTTGCATCAAGTGCAATTGCACTAAACTGCGTCTGCACTGAACAAACACATCAAACATACCAATATAAAATAGAATGCTAAGTTATGGACATCTCTTATCTGAAAATCATAAATGTTGTCATTTTATTCATACTTAACATATTTAACACATAATAGACTTGATTTTGGGCAATTATCTAAGTGTGAAAGCATAAATAACTCTATATAAAATAGAGTTATCACTAACCAAAAAGAAAGCTGGTACTGACTTATGGCATTGTGAATTGGTGAGGATAGAAAAGAAGTGACTAGCTGGTGCAATTGCTCTAGACTGCGGCTGCACTAAATAAACACATCAAACATACCAATATACAATAAAATGCTAAGTTATGGGCTTCTCTTATCCTAAAACTATAAATGTTGTTATTTTATTCATACTAACATATTTAACACATAATACACTTGATTTTGGGCAATTTATCTAAGTGTAAAAGCACAAATAACTCTATATAAAATAGAGTTATCACACCCCCAAACTTAAATCGTTGCTTGTCCTCAAGCAATGACAAAAAGAAAACAAAAATAAGATTTCCAGAATCAAGAAGAACAGATCAGCTCACATCTTTTTCGTAAAATGATTTTCAATAAATGCAACTCATGAACTTCATTTTTCAGAGAATTTTGTCTTTGTGCCTTTGAATTCCAAAACATCCAAAGTTATTAAAACTCATTTGTGTGAGTGTGTGCCCCACTGAGATTCAATCAGTTCCAAAACTAAGTAACAAGTTTCTCCTAGCCTTTGAAAAATTTAGATCACGTTCGGTCAAAACAAAGATGTTTCAAAATATAGAGTAGACTAACAAAGTCCTCAAGAGTGGGGGCCTTAAGCACAACAAAGGGCTTGGATAGAGTATTTCAAAATGTTGAGTCATTGCACTTTTTGTATTTCTGGTGGTTCTTTTTCTTGATGCAAATGCAGTGAGTGCAAGTGCATTGTTTTTCTGAGGTGCAATTGCACTAGGTATTTTTTTTGTATTGGTGCAATTGCACTAAACTTTTTGACGGTGCAGTTGCACTTAGTGCAATTGCACTTGATTTTTCTTTTCAAGACTTCTAGTTAATATTGCCCTCCTCACTGTCCTCCTTATGCATACTTTTTTCTTTGGTCAGTTCTATCTTCTTTTCTTCTTTTTCTTTTTCTTTGAATTTTTCTTTTTCTGACCAAATGCACTATTGGAACAGGTACAGTTTATGACTCAGGCAATAAAGTTTTCTTTCATTTTGAGCTCTTTTGGTAACCTATATGCATTGACTACTCTAAGTTTTTCATACTCTAGCCTTTGTATTCATAAAAATTCCCCCAAACTTAATTCTTTAAGCTCTTCTATATTTTTAATAAAAATTTGTTTTTGACCTTAGCTTTCTAAAAATCCCTCTTGCATCAGATAGCTTATCACATAGCAAGGTTCTTTTCAAAAACTCAGCTTTGACGTGTTGAAGAAATAATAACAATGGTTATTTTTGGAAAAAAAAAAACAAAGGCTTTCTCTTTTCTTTTTCTTTTGTTCATCATTAAAAATCAATTCGTAAATTGCATTTTTCTTTAAGTTTTTGAAAAAGATAATAAGCTGATCATGCTTCAAGATTCATCAAATCTTCAAAATATTAGTTAATTCTGATTTACTTAAAACTGTTTTGACAGATTTTTCTACTTTTTGAGAACAGTTTTATGCATTTCAAAAATGCTTTGTTAAGTAAATCTAAAACAAATTAAAACATGATACTTATTAACAAAACACACATAATAGACACAATAACTGAAACAAACACACATAAGATAAATACTAACAAATGCATGAAAAGTTTGATGCTCTCGCCCCAACTTAAAAGTGAGCAGTGTCCTCACTGCTCTAAGTTGATTTTTCAAAAGAAATTAGTTCAAAATGGGGGAGGGGGGGGGGGGGGGTTAATACATGTGGGCTTAAAAAAACAGATAACACAGTTATATAAGTTCTGAAATTATAAGAACAACATTTAAAATTGCTCGGTTTTTGCTCCAGATCTGAGTCTGTTGCTAGTCCTTGTTGCTGCACGTTTTGGTTTGAGTTTGGGTGGCCTCTTTGCTGCAGTTGCCTTGGATGCAGTTGCTCCAGGCTCAGTAGTTTTTGTTGCTGCCTTCTCTGTTTCAGGTGGTGCATCTGCACCAGCTATTGGTTTTAGTGCAGTTGCACCAGGTGCAGCTGCACTGCTTTGATCAGCAACTTCTTGTGGTTGCTTTTCCTTGGCAGCAGTAACTTCAGTGGTTGATTTCTGACCTCCTTCTTTCTCCTTGGCTTGTTGTACTTGACCTTCCTCCACTTCCTTTGCTTGCACTTCAGATGTTTCTTTAGCCTTTCCTTCTTCACCAGATTTGTCCACCTCTTTCTCAGCTTTACCTGTTGTTGGGGTCTCTTGAGCAATTCCAGCTGCCTCAGCAATTCTTTCAAGGATTCTTGCAGATTCTTTACTTCTTTTGTCTGCTAATTCCTTCAGCACTACAGCAATTGTGTCTTGCACATTTGTTGAATATGCGGTGACTGTTGGAATTTGCTGGGATGCAACTGCACTTAATGCAGTAGCACCAGATGCAATTGCACCAGCTGCTGGTACTTCAGGACCTTCAGTTCCACTTTTCTCCCCTGGTTCTTTATTGGTAACCTGCACATTTTCTTTCAAAATATTGGGGTTAGTTGGAACAATAGTGTCAGCTTGAGTGGTTTCTGGTTGTGTTGGTGGTGTTGGTTCTTTGTGAGCTGGGGATTTGTTTTGTGGTGACTGAATGGGTGAAATGGATGGGGATTTTTCTTGTTCAGCGGTGACATTGGGTTGTTGCTTGGATGGGCTTATTGGAGTGAGAAGTGGTTCTGCTTGATTTCTAGCAGCTTTCTTCTTCCTAAGCAATTCTTCCATAGTTAGATCCAAATCAGCCTCATATTCAGACCCAGTTTCATCATTCTCCTCATCTTTATTTTTCTCCATTTCCTTCACCATTTTGACAGTTTCTGGGTCTTCATCAGTATCTTCCAACTCTTCATCCAGAACTTCCTCCACTTTTTTCTTCTTTCCCTTTCATTTTCCTTTGGTCTCCCTCTTTCTTTTCAATACCGTCTTCTTCTTTTCTTCTTTTTCACTCTCCTCTTTTTCCTCTTCTTCTTCTTTTTCTCTATCTGCTTCTTCTTCAAATACCCATGATGGAAACTCTGGGGTGTCTAACACTGTTGGTAATTGAGAAATTTCCAACAATCTTTGTTGCAGCCACTCATGCTGTTCTTGTTGAAATTTCCAAACAACTTGGTGCTTTTGCACTAGGTGCTCTTGCACCAAGTTTGGTTGTTCCCTTGCAGCTCTTCTTTCTTTCAACTCTGCAGAAAGGGCTCCAGGTGGAAATTTTCTGTACTGATGTTCTTCAACAGTGATATGAACCCCTTGCTTCATACACAGTTCAGTAATCAAACATGGAAAATAAAGGAATCCTTCTGTTTTTTCTGAGCAATCTATGATTTCCTTGTTGATGATTTTTCCAATGTTCACATTCTCATCAGTCAAGATTGAATCAAGAATGATCAATCTATCTTTAGAGACTGTGTAAGTGTGTGAAGTGGGCAAGATGGAGCAGTTTATGAATATGTGCCAGTTTCCTAACTCAGGGATGAGATATTTGGTTTTCACCTTGAACTCAGTGTGAGTGAACTTTTCCCACGGTGCATTAGGTATTGCTACCCTAGATTTAATTAGGACCATTTGTTTCTTTTCATCAAAATTAGGACCATTATAGAACAGATTATAATGATCATTCAGTTTCTTTTCATCAAAAAAGATTTTTCTACCCCTAACAATAGAGAAGTTTTGAGTTTTACCTCCCTTGCTATTCAGAATTCCAGCATAAAATTCTCTCACCAGTTGCTCTAAGTAGTAAGCCCTATGTTGAATGAATAGATCCCAGTGTTGAGCATCAACGGTTGCTAAGAAATTTGGTGTGCCCTCATCAGATTGTATCCTCGTTCTGGCCAGAATTTCATCTCCCAGAAGTGTGGGTTTGCCACATCAAGTGTAACAGTGACTGATGCAGTTGCACCAGTAGACTTTTTTGATGGTTCTACACCTTTTCCAGTGGACTTTGTTGCAACTTGTTTGCGTGCCATTGTGAGAGATTGGGGTTTGAATTTGTTGAGAAGTTGAAGATGAACAGTGTATGAATTTGGGAATTTTCTGAGAGAGAAGAGATTGTGAGAAGTGGTTACTGTTTGTGTATTGAAAGAAGTGGTAAAAGGTTACTTTTGGGTTAGTGGGATGATTAAATGAGGTAATGGCATGAGTGGAGGTTGATTTGATGGATGTTTCTAGCCGTTAGGTGATGAACCCACATCACATGATAGTTTTCAATGATAAGGAGGGAGTTTAATTGGAGATTTTGATGAATAAAAATAAGAAGTTTGATGAAAATTTAAGAAGTTGTGAACTTAGGAAGTTGGCTTGTTATGCAGTAGTTATGTTGGTTTTCTTCGTGTTTTTGTGTGCAGGAACTAGATCGAATTGAAGATCGAGTGGTGCAAGCAAGAAGAACAAGTGGTACAAGCCAAGGACTTGTCGTGCTGAGTGGCGCGCAGGAGGCGCGCAGGTGGCGCTTCACGCGCAAGAAAACAGAATTGGCATGCTGTGGGGCGCGCAGGAGGCGCGCAGGTGGCGCTTCACGCGCAAGAAAACAGAATTGGCGTGCTGTGGGGCGCGCAGGAGGCGCGCAAGTGGCGCGCAGGAGGCGCGCAAGTGGCGCGCAAGCGCCAGTCACGCGCAAGAAGGCAGAAGCAGAGGCGCGCAGCTTGCGCTTAAGTGGCGCTTAAGCGCCAGCTGAGCGTGAAAAACGTTAAAAACACGTAAGGCCAGGGGGAGAAAGGGGGTCGAGGAATTTTGGAACGCTAGAACGCGAAGAGCACTCATTCCTTCTCACCGGTATTGAAGATTCAAGGCTTGGGGACAAGAATTGAAGCTTCATATGTGTTCATCATCATCTTCATCTTGTAATTCTTCCTTTCTCTCTTCCCTTATCATGTGTAGCTAAACCCTAATGTTAGGGATGAATTAACTTTGACGTAACGCTATTGTTGCTGGTTTAAAATTATGTTTATGTCGTACTCTCTTATATTTTGTGAATTGAATTTCTATGCTTAACGCTTTCTATGGTTGGAAAACTTGTAGAACGATATTTTATTCAATGATCGAATGGAAGTTTTATTATTGAATGTTTGAAATTCAATTCCTACCATTCGTAGTTTAGGAATACTCTTAGAATTGTTGTATGTTGCGAATCCCCGTTGTTAATGCTTGTTGTTAATTGAAATCGCCTAAGGAATTAGGGCTTTAGTTATCGGCAAAGGACTAGTTACCTAAGGAATTAGGAATTAGTTAGAATTGAGGGTTTGATAGCAAAATAAGAGAGAGGTTATCTTTCGAAATTAAATCAGTGACAATAGTGTGAAATCAACAGGCATTCATCCCTAGCGTTCTTCCCATCGTATCTTCTCCTAAGCATTTTAGTTTTCTCTTATTAAAAACACAAAAAGAAATATTTAATTGCTTACTTTAGAATTAGTCGCTCACTCATACCAATCGGAAATTTATTTCAACTTGGTTCGTTTAGTTGTTGTTAACGTAATTGGTAAATTAATTCGATCCTCGAGGACGATACCCGGTCTTACCAGTTTTATTACTTGCAACGATTCGGTACACTTGCCGAAATATTAACAAGTTTTTGGCGCCATTGCCGGGGATTGAAATTACATTTACCAGTAAATTCGAAGGCAACTGCTAATTCGAACTTGTACATACTTTAGTTTTATTTTAGTTTTCTTGTTTTTTTTTTTTTTCTTTTTACATTTTTTTTTCTTTTTTCGTTTTACCACTTTTACTCCCTTGATTCTATGAAAGCCAGGTGAATACTTTATCAATCATGGAGTCCACACTACCGCCACTTCGTTGTTGTTGTTGTGGAGGACCTCATTTAAATGGCAATTGTGAGACACACTCGTATTGTGATCTTTGTGGGAAGGATCTTGTGTATTGCTCTTGTGAACCAGAATGGATACTGATTGATGAGTCCTATCCTTGGTTGGCTCAACCTAAAGTTCCCGAGGAGCCAGATTTGATAGTCATTGACAAATCATATCACTGGTTGGCTGATGATTGGTTAGTAGATGAACAACCACCTAATCAAAATTCAGAACAAGAAGAACAAGGTTTAATAATAGAAGAATATTGGGAGAAAAAGAAAGATGGGGAGGAACAAAGAATTGAACGGGAGGATTCTCTTGTTTGGAGGGAAGCTAAAAATTCTCAATCTTGGGAAGGTGTGGAAATCCAACAAGAAATCTCCCAACAAATCATTTTCTCTACTCATCTTTTGAGAAGTAAGGAATATGGGAGTGAAGACCTTGATCGATATTTAGACTCCTTCTATTCCTTGTTCGACATCATTCACCTGGAGAGGGTATGGAAGCATACGCAATTGTACCTCAAGTTCATGAAGTTCCTGCCTCATAAACGAAAGAAGAAGGATGATGTGTTCTTTGTGTCATATATTCCACCTTGAGAGAGTGGAATTGCATCGTCAAGCTTAGGACGATAAACAAGCGCTTCATGGGAGGCAGCCCATGTGAGGGAGTGTCCTATCTCTTCTCCTTTATTTCCATGTCTTGTCTTTATTTTTGTTATTGTTTTGATGAACTATCCTTACACTAGCACTTGTTCTATTTCTGAAACAAACTTTGCTCATGACAAGTAATGTAAAAGCTGCATTCCTAAAAATGTTTTGATCATGTTTCTATTTGATGGAGGAGTGTAGTTTTCATGGATGATTTTATTAGATTGTGATTTTCAATGACCCTATGATGCTATGCTCGTAAATTGTTATGAACCAGTTTAAATGAGACTGATCATGCATCTTGTTGTTCAAAATCTCTTAGAAGACAACCCTTAGAGGAAGGTTATGTGACATTTGATTACTTGATTCATTGTGCTTAATGTCCTATAACCTGTGAGTTTTGAGCCAAACAGTTAATATTATTCTTGTGTGCTTCCATTGCTTGTGACACTCTTCAGAATTTGACTTAGTTCTTGACTACTTTTGCGTTACTTATACTCACACACACATGATTGAGGACTTTCTGTTTTCTGGCAGCAAATCAGGAGCGAATGGCAGCAAACCAGGAGGAGATGAGACGGACCCAGGCAAGAATGGCAGCGGAGTACAGGTATGGAATGAGAGCTATATACAGAGCTATCTGTACATTCCAGAGTGGAGGGCAGTTGGATCCCGAGGCTGATATCTTTCAGGCACCTCCGCAGTAGAGTCTGGACGTTATGGACGCGGTCGAGTGGTCTACTCACCGCTGTGGTTTTTCTTCTTTCTCTTGTCTTTGATCTATTTGGTTGTGTACTTAGGTGCTTCTTTATGTTATTGCTGTTATGAGTTCCGGTTGCTTTTTGTTTTTGTTCTGTTTAAATAGGCCTTCCCTTAATTTAACCAGTGAGGACACTGCAAGGTTTTGAGTAGGGGGAGGACCTATTGTCAAGTTTTTGTCAGTTGTACTTGATGATGTGCAATCATATATATAAAAAAAAAAAAAAAATCTAGTTGAGCGAAACTTAGTGATGAATTGGTGAGAACTGAGCGAATAGTGCCCCTGTTGGTAAATGAACTAGCGTACTCTTGCTTCCACACTCAAAACATAAACTCAGGTGGAACTTAGTGAATCTAGAGATGATTGTAGCTAAGCTAGCTGTTTGGTGGACCAAAGGAATTGCCAAATTTTTACTAAAAATTTGGGGTAGCATAAGAAACTAAGTTTGGGGTTCTCTAAGTTATACTAAGGCACGGCATGAAAGGATGGGATTAGGACAAGTGCACATAGTTAGAAAGTCCTTTAAGCAGTGTTATTTGTATTGTGCTAAGCTATAAAGCACCAGTTTAAATTCGTGTAATGGTTGTCATTGCCCATTAAAAAAAAAAAAAACAGACCAGAAAAAGAAAAGAAAAGAGTGTAATAAGCTGCCATTTTGAACTGAGTAGGGGGGCTATTCTGTGGAGACACATTATAGTTTCAGTCAAAAGGATGATAAATGGTAGTTAGGTTGGTTGTGAAGTAGGGAGGCCAATTTGTGGTGACACACTTTGGTTTCAGTCGAAATAAGCAGTCAACCTGTGAGAAAAGTGAGGAAAAAAAAAAAAAGGGGCAATGCAGCACTAATGTCAAGTATTGTTTGCTTTTAATTTCTTGTTATGTTCTGTATTGCTGCAGCACTGGTAGTCTGATGTAATAAGTGCACTGGTCTAGTACCCTATAATTTCTAATTCAATGCCCTTTGTCATGCTTATTCCCCATTTCTGTGCTGAATTGTTAGTCTACCCTTAGTTTTGAAACATCTTTGGCTATCTCAAAAGAAAGCCCTCTAGTCTTAGCTAAATGCATTTTGAAACTAGCTATGGTCCGAACTGAGTTAAGTGTCACACACGCACTATTGAGCAAGAGTATTCTAGTGAAAGTACCATCTAGTGGTTTTGCAATTGAGTGGCCAGTCTGAAAGTTGATGCTCAACTTGATTTTCTCGATGTGTGTGTTAGTAATTAATTCCTACTGATTGCATGTTATCTGAGTGCTTGTCGTGACAAGTATCTTTGCTTGAGGACAAGCAAATGTTTAAGTTTGGGGTTGTGATGAACCCACATCACATGATAGTTTTCAATGATAAGGAGGGAGTTTAATTGGAGATTTTGATGAATAAAAATAAGAAGTTTGATGAAAATTTAAGAAGTTGTGAACTTAGGAAGTTGGCTTGTTATGCAGTAGTTATGTTGGTTTTCTTCGTGTTTTTGTGTGCAGGAACTAGATCGAATTGAAGATCGAGTGGTGCAAGCAAGAAGAACAAGTGGTACAAGCCAAGGACTTGTCGTGCTGAGTGGCGCGCAGGAGGCGCGCAGGTGGCGCTTCACGCGCAAGAAAACAGAATTGGCATGCTGTGGGGCGCGCAGGAGGCGCGCAGGTGGCGCTTCACGCGCAAGAAAACAGAATTGGCGTGCTGTGGGGCGCGCAGGAGGCACGCAAGTGGCGCGCAGGAGGCGCGCAAGTGGCGCGCAAGCGCCAGTCACGCGCAAGAAGGCAGAAGCAGAGGCGCGCAGCTTGCGCTTAAGTGGCGCTTAAGCGCCAGCTGAGCGTGAAAAACGTTAAAAACACGTAAGGCCAGGGGGAGAAAGGGGGTCGAGGAATTTTGGAACGCTAGAACGCGAAGAGCACTCATTCCTTCTCACCGGTATTGAAGATTCAAGGCTTGGGGACAAGAATTGAAGCTTCATATGTGTTCATCATCATCTTCATCTTGTAATTCTTCCTTTCTCTCTTCCCTTATCATGTGTAGCTAAACCCTAATGTTAGGGATGAATTAACTTTGACGTAACGCTATTGTTGCTGGTTTAAAATTATGTTTATGTCGTACTCTCTTATATTTTGTGAATTGAATTTCTATGCTTAACGCTTTCTATGGTTGGAAAACTTGTAGAACGATATTTTATTCAATGATCGAATGGAAGTTTTATTATTGAATGTTTGAAATTCAATTCCTACCATTCGTAGTTTAGGAATACTCTTAGAATTGTTGTATGTTGCGAATCCCCGTTGTTAATGCTTGTTGTTAATTGAAATCGCCTAAGGAATTAGGGCTTTAGTTATCGGCAAAGGACTAGTTACCTAAGGAATTAGGAATTAGTTAGAATTGAGGGTTTGATAGCAAAATAAGAGAGAGGTTATCTTTCGAAATTAAATCAGTGACAATAGTGTGAAATCAACAGGCATTCATCCCTAGCGTTCTTCCCATCGTATCTTCTCCTAAGCATTTTAGTTTTCTCTTATTAAAAACACAAAAAGAAATATTTAATTGCTTACTTTAGAATTAGTCGCTCACTCATACCAATCGGAAATTTATTTCAACTTGGTTCGTTTAGTTGTTGTTAACGTAATTGGTAAATTAATTCGATCCTCGAGGACGATACCCGGTCTTACCAGTTTTATTACTTGCAACGATTCGGTACACTTGCCGAAATATTAACAAGTTTTTCCCCTAACAATAGAGAAGTTTTGAGTTTTACCTCCCTTGCTATTCAGAATTCCAGCATAAAATTCTCTCACCAGTTGCTCTAAGTAGTAAGCCCTATGTTGAATGAATAGATCCCAGTGTTGAGCATCAACGGTTGCTAAGAAATTTGGTGTGCCCTCATCAGATTGTATCCTCGTTCTGGCCAGAATTTCATCTCCCAGAAGTGTGGGTTTGCCACATCAAGTGTAACAGTGACTGATGCAGTTGCACCAGTAGACTTTTTTGATGGTTCTACACCTTTTCCAGTGGACTTTGTTGCAACTTGTTTGCGTGCCATTGTGAGAGATTGGGGTTTGAATTTGTTGAGAAGTTGAAGATGAACAGTGTATGAATTTGGGAATTTTCTGAGAGAGAAGAGATTGTGAGAAGTGGTTACTGTTTGTGTATTGAAAGAAGTGGTAAAAGGTTACTTTTGGGTTAGTGGGATGATTAAATGAGGTAATGGCATGAGTGGAGGTTGATTTGATGGATGTTTCTAGCCGTTAGGCTATGTGGGTTAACATGCAAGGCTACACGTGTCTGATTAGGTGAATCCACACCGTTAAACTGAATTACGTTGTGTTGCGCTGGCACTTCACCAAAATCATCCTCCCTTTTTGAAATTGTTGGTGTCGTAGCACTGGAAAGTGGTTCGGTGCAATTGCTCCTGATGAGTAATAAGTGCAGTTGCACCTGGTGCAGTTGCACCAATTCTTGTTTGTCTACAAAAACACTTGAAAAACATCAAATTGCACAAAATATTAAATATTTATCAAAAAATTATGGGTTGACTCCCATCAAGCGCTTGTTTTAATAGTCTTTCAGCCTGACTTTCCCTTGTTTATTAAGGATTTTCAAAATGTGTGGTGCTTTCATTTTGCACCATTTGTTCACCAAAATACATTTTGACTCTTTGCCCATTTACCTTGAAAGTGGTATTTGAGGCTGCATCATAAAGATCAACTGCACCATGAGGATAGACTTTAGCTAATTTGAATGGTCCTGTCCACCTTGATTTTAATTTTCCAGGGAATAATTTTAACCTAGAATTGTATAACAGAACCAATCCTCCTTCTCTAAGTTCTCTCCTTTGGATTTTCTTATCATGCCATGCTTTGGTTTTAGCTTTGTAAATTTCTGCATTCTCATAAGAGAAATGCCTAATTTCTTCTAATTCATTAAGCTCTAAAAACCTCTGTTTTCCTGCCCTATTGAGATCAAAATTCAACTTTTTAATAGCCCAATATGACTTATTTTTTAACTCAATAGGCAGATGGCATGCTTTGCCATAAACTATCCTATAGGGGGACATACCTAATGGAGTTTTAAATGCAGTTCTATATGCCCATAATGCTTCATCTAAGTGTAAGGACCAATCTTTTCTTATTGGTCCAACCATTTTTTCAAGCATTCTCTTAATTTCCCTATTAGATAATTCAGCTTGTCAACTTGTTTGTGGGTGGTAAGCTGTAGCAATTTTATGTTTAATCCCATATTTTGCAAGAAGATTTTCAATAAGTTTATTGCAAAAATGTGAGCCTTCATTATTGATGATTGCTCTTGGGGTGCCAAATCTTGTAAAAATATTCTTTTGAAGAAATTTGCTAACTGATTTGGCATCATTATTAGGTAATGCTACTGCTTCTACCCATTTGGATACATAATCAACAGCTACTAATATGTATTCTTTGCCAAAAGAAGATGGAAAAGGACCCATGAAATCCATGCCCCAAACATCAAAAAGCTCAATTTCCAAAATATTAGTTCTAGGCATTTCATGTTTTTCAGAAATGTTTCCACTTCTTTGGCATTTGTCACAGGTTTTGACCCAATTATAAGCATCTTTAAATAAAGTGAGCCAGAAATAACCTGACTGTAATACCTTAGCTGCTGTTCTGTTGCTTCCAAAGTGACCTCCATATGGTGCTGAATGACAGTGCAGAAGCACTGCTTGCTGCTCTGATTCTGAAATGCACTTCCTCATTATCTGATCTGGACATATCTTATACAGATAGGGTTCATCCCAATAGTATTGCTTTACTATGTGGAAGAATCTCCTTCTTTGTTGATAGCTCATGTCCTTTGGTACAATTTTACTTACAAGGAAATTGACTATGTCAGCATACCATGGTGCAGTTGCACTTTGTGCAATTGCACTGGCTGGTGCAATTGCACTTATTGCACAAGCACTAAGTGTATTATTGGTAATTGCTAACAACTTCTCATCTGGAAAATTCTCCTTGATTTCTTGTGTACCTGCATTTTCTCTTTCTAGTCTAGATAAATGGTCAGTCACTAGGTTCTCCACCCCTTTTTTGTCTCTAATCTCAAGATCAAATTCTTGAAGGAGGAGAATCCATCTAATTAGCCTTGGTTTTGCATCTTTCTTTGCAAGTAAATACTTGATGGCAGAATGTTCAGTATAAACAATAACTTTAGTGCCAACCAAGTATGATCTAAACTTATCAAATGCAAATACCACAGCTAATAATTCTTTTTCTGTCACAGTATAATTCATTTGAGCTTCAATAAGTGTTCTGCTAGCATAATAAATTGAGTGAAAGATTTTGTCATACCTTTGCCCTAGGACAGCTCCTACTGCAGAGTCACTAGCATCACACATCAGTTCAAAGGGCTTGCTCCAATCTGGTGTTACAATCACTGGTGCAGTCACCAGTGCCTGTTTTAGTTTTTGAAATGCTTCCATGCAAAGTTCATCAAAGTTAAATTGTGTATCTAATTGTAAAAGAGTACACAGTGGTTTAGAAATTTTTGAAAAATCTTTGATAAATCTTCTGTAGAAGCCAGCATGGCCCAAGAAGATTCTGATTCCTTTAACAGTTGATGGAGGTGGTAATTTCTCAATGACCTCAATCTTGGTCTTATCCACTTCAAGACCTTTCTTTGACACTTTATGTCCAAGTACAATGCCTTCTTGTACCATAAAATGGCACTTCTCCCAATTGAGTACTAGATTGGTATCTTCACATCTTTGGAGAATTCTTTCTAAATTTGACAAACATAATGGAAATGTTTCTCCAAAAACTGAAAAATCATCCATGAAAACTTCCATTGATTGCTCAATGAAGTCAGAAAATATAGACATCATACATCTTTGAAATGTAGCAGGTGCATTACATAGTCCAAAAGGCATCCTTCTAAATGCAAAGGTACCATAGGGACATGTAAAAGTAGTTTTTTGTTGATCCTTAGGTTCTATTGCAATCTGATTATAACCTGAATAACCATCTAAGAAACAATAAAACTCTTTTCCTGCTAACCTATCTAACATTTGATCAATGAAAGGCAAAGGAAAGTGATCCTTTTTTGTGGCCTTATTGAGTTTTCTGTAATCCATACAGATTCTCCATCCTGTGACAGTTCTAGTTGGTATCAACTCATTCTTTTCATTGGCTATTACTGTCACACCCCCGTTTTTAGGAACACATTGTACAGGGCTTACCCATGCACTATCTGATATGGGGTATATGATTCCAGCATCTAGCCATTTAATGATTTTTTTTCTTAACAACCTCTTTCATTATAGGATTTAGCCTTCTTTGTCCTTCTATGTAATTTTTAGAATTATCTTCTAAAATGATTCTATGCATGCATATTGAAGGGCTAATTCCTTTTATGTCTGCCATTTTCCAACCTATAGCTTTCTTATGCTTCATTAGGGTGCTAATGAGATCATTCTCTTGTTCTAAAGTTAGATCAGATGCAATGATTACTGGAAGTGTATCACCTTCCCCTAAGAAAGCATATTTTAAATGTTTAGGCAGTTCCTTCAATTCTAATTTGGGAGATTGTTCAATTGAGGGTAAATTTTGTTTAAGGTCAGGGTCTTCTAAATTAAGAGATTCATAAGTTCTAGCCCATACCTTAGGTGTTGGTTCTTCCTTCTGCAGTATGTCCTATTCCAGCACAATCAATACGTTCACATTGTCTGTGCTATAGCAGAAGCTAGAGACACTGATAAAATGTCTGTGGATGAGGTTCATAGCTCATTGATTGTGCATGAGCAAAACATTAACAAATTTCACAAGGTGAAAGATGAAGAGCAAGCTCTCAAGACAGAAACTCAAGGAATAGGAAGTGCAATCAGGGGTAGAGGCACACCTAGAGGAAGAGGCAGAGGGAGGCAAAATCGTGAGACAGTTGAATGCTTTAAATGCAAGAAACTGGGACACTACAGAAATGCGTGTCCTGATTGGGATAAAGAAGCAAATTACATTGAAACTAAAGAGGATGATTCAATGTTGCTAATGGCAATTGGTGAGATTGAAGAAAAAGAAAGGAGAAAGAAAGAAACTTGGTATCTTGACTCTGGTTGTTCAAACCACATGAGTGGGAACAAGAAATGGTTCTCAAAATTAGATGAAACTTTCAAGAAAACTGTAAGGCTAGGAAATGACACTAGATTGAAAGTTGAAGGCAAAGGAAGCATCAAGGTGCTAATGAATGGTGTAGTACACACCATTACTGATGTCTTCTATGTTCCTGATCTCAAGAACAACCTCTTGAGCATAGGACAGCTCCAAGAGAGAGGCCTGGCAGTGTTATTTGATGAAGGGTATTGCAAGATATACCACAAGGAGAAGGGCCTGATACTTGAATCCATCATGGAAACTAACAGAATGTTCAAGCTTCTGTTTGAACCAGTGGTGAAAGACAAGATGATTGATTTCCAATGTCTACACACCACAAATGAAGATGAATCATATCTGTGGCACTGCAGATATGGTCATCTAGGAATTGACTATCAGAGACTGTTGAAAAGCAAGGAAATGGTGAAAGGCCTACCTCACATTTCTGGTGAAATGAAAGTGTGTGAACACTATCTCAAAGGGAAGCAGCATAGGGATCCAATTCCCAAGAAAAGCAAGTGGAGAGCAAGTGAAACATTGTAGTTGATTCATGCAGATATTTGTGGACCAATCACTCCAACATCAACCAGTGGCAAGAGGTATTTCCTTAGTCTTATTGATGACTTTTCTAGGAAAATTTGGGTGTATCTACTGGTAGAGAAGTCTGAAGCATTCAATAAATTTAAATGCTTTAAGAATATGGTAGAAAAGGAGTCTGGATTGAAAATTAAATGTTTAAGAACTGATAGAGGAGGAGAATTTGTCTCAACAGACTTTGATAAATTTTGTCTTGATGAACAGCCTACACTCCCCAACAGAATGAGGTAGCTGAGAGGAAAAATAGAATCATTATGATCATGGTTAGGTCGGTAATTTGTGGTAAGAAAATGCCCAAAACTCTTTGGCCTGAGGCTGTAAATTGGACTGTATATGTGTTGAACAGGTCCCCTACTCTTGCAGTGAAGAACAAAACTCCAGAGGAAGCATGGAGCAATAACAAGCCCTCTGTGTCACATCTGAAAGTGTTTGGTTGCATTAGACATGTTCATGTCCCTGATTCTAGAAGGACCAAGCTGGAAGATAAGAGTAAAAAGTGCATCTTCCTTGGAATAAGTGATGAGTCAAAAGGATATCGTTTGTATAATCCTATTGAGAAGACGATTACAGTTAGTAGGGATGTGGTGTTTGAGGAAGATGAGTATTGGGATTGGAAGGAGGAACACACACAAGAAAGAACAATTGAGTTGAAATGGGGAGAACCAAAAGATGTAAGCACAAATGATGAAGACAGTGAGATAGATGAGAATCCCACGGGGCAACAAAATGAAGCTGATATCACAAATAACACTGAGACAGGTATTGATAACCACTTGAGTGCTGATACTAATGTGAATCAAGATGGAAATGCTAATGTAAGGAGAAACAGAAGACCATCCACTTGGCTAAGAGATTTTGATAGTGGTGAAGGGATATCTGATGAAGAACAAGAAGTAAACATGATACAATCTGATCCTGAGTGTTTTGAGGTTGCAGTAAAAAATGAAAACTGGAAGAAGGCTATGGATGCAGAAATAGCCTCAATAGTCAAAAATGAGACATGGAAATTGACTGATCTTCCAAAGGGTGCAAAGAAAATTGGAGTAAAATGGATATACAAGACCAAGTTAAATGAATTGGGTGAAGTGGACAAACACAAAGCTAGATTAGTAGCTAAAGGCTACTCCCAGCAACAAGGCATTGATTATACAGAAGTTTTTGCTCCTGTCAGTAGGTTGGACACTATAAGAACTGTGATTGCTATTGCTGCTCACAAAGGGTGGATTTTATATCAACTTGACGTGAAATCAGCTTTCTTGTATGGCGCTCTAGCTGAAGATGTGTATGTAGAGCAACCAAAGGGCTATGAAGTGAAGGGAAGTGAACACAAGGTGTACAAACTGTACAAGGCATTGTATGGACTAAAACAAGCTCCAAGAGCTTGGTTTAGTCGAATTGAAGCTTATTTCATTCAACAAGGGTTCAAGGCTAGTAAAAGTGAACAAAGTTTGTTTTTTAAAACAGAATGATGATGGAGATATGCTCATTGTGAGTGTATATGTGGATGATCTCATATACACTCTGGAAGTAACAATGCAATAATGACTGAATTCAAGGAGTCTATGAAGAAGGAATTCAGTATGACTGACTTGGGGAAGATGAAATTCTTTCTTGGAATTGAAGTGGTTCAACAGAAAAATGGCATTGGGATATGCCAGAGGAAATATGCTGCTGAGATGTTGGAAAGATTTAATATGCAGAATTGCAATTCCGTGCAAGTTCCAATGATATCAGGTTTCAAACTTGATAAAGACTTGAGTGGTGAAAAAGTTGATAGCACAACATACAAGCAATTGGTAGGTAGCTTAATGTACATGACTGCTACAAGGCCAGACATAATGTATTCTGTGAGTATCATCAGCAGATACATGAGCAATCCAACTCAATTACATTGGCAGGCTGCTAAGAGGGTGCTGAGGTATCTGCAGGGCACTATAAATCTGGGAATAATGTACACAAGGGGAGAAAACACTGATCTGGTGGGGTTCACAGATAGTGATTATGCAGGTGACTTAGAGGATCGCAAGAGTACCTTGGGTTATGCATTTTTACTGAGTGGAGGAGCTGTGGCCTGGTCATCAAGAAAGCAACCAATTGTCACCTTGTCTTCCACTGAAGCTGAGTTCGTAGCAGCAGGAGCAGCAACATGTCAAGCCATATGGATGCAAAAAATATTGACTGAAATGAAATGCATGGTGAATGATTGTGTCACAATTATGTGTGACAATTCATCAACAATCAAACTCTCAAGAAATCCCATTCTCCATGGTCGTAGTAAGCATATAGAGGTAAGGTATCATTACCTCAGAGAACTTGTCAAGGCTGGAAAGATAGAGTTGATGCAATGTGGAACTAAGGAGCAAACTGCAGACATTCTCACAAAGGTAGTGAGCAAAGATACCTTCATCAAATTGAGAAGCCAACTAGGAATGTGTGATATTCCTTAAAATTTTAACTTCTCTGTTGTTTCTGTCACAGGACATGTTGTCCAAATATGTTGTTTGAATTGTTGTAAGCTAATTGTCTGAGAGAAATTAGCTTAAGGGAGGGTATGTTGAGTTAAGCTTTCAGTTTAGATAAGTAACTAACAGTTAGTTAGCGCAACTGTATTTTTTCCTTGTAACAAACTGATCCCATGAGCTATATAATGCTCATTGTGAAATGCAATACAAACAGAGTTCCACCATTCTTTGAGCACAACTAACGGGAAGTTGCTATTAAAAGAATGATAGCTACTAAAATTAAAGAACTTATGTCAGAGATGAAGGTTGTTTGCAAGGTTTTCATCATGCATGCCAATATGGTAATATCTTTGTTGTTCAAAATAAATTCCATGATTTAATTTTAGAGCAAATTCCTTGCAGCATTTATGAGTTTGGGTGTTTTTTTTCATTATTTTGTCAAGGTAGAATTAGTTGGCTATGCAGCCAGTGATGATGAGCTTTTCCTTATCTATGATTATGTTCAAAAGGGTTCACTCAGCAGCCATTCGCATGATCCTCAAAATAATGGTAAGAAGAAGATGCATAGTGTCTCGACATTGTTGATTTGTAGCAGCACGAAGAGACGATGTATTGTATGGAATCACAGAATTTGATCGAGCGGCAGCGATGTGTAGATGGAAGAGGAAAGTTGTGGAACCAAAAGCACCTAAAACACAAAAGCACTCTTACAGTTTCTGAAGAAGAAATGGCGCCCTCCTCCGAAAATATGTCGCATGATGATCGAAAATATACATTTTATGTTGTTTTAATTCCCATATATGTGTGTGTATACAATTTTCTTAGTAAATTACTTCTAAATTTATTTGTAAAAATAAGATGTATACTGGTTCTCTTTATTTTTGTAAAAAATCTAAATTTTTTTAATAGATAATCAATTTAAAGAATTACTAAAAAATTCAATATGAGAGATATAATAATATTATCTATTCGATTTTGAATCGTTTTACAATTAGCACTACTGTTATTCCTAATAGTAAACAATAGTAATGGTAATCACAACCGTGTTAGGACAATATAGGTATGGAATAGTGCCTTCACATTACTAAATAATTACATAAATTTGCATTGAAATAGTTCTTTTCAGTATGTAATATTCATCTAAATATATCTTAGAATCAATTTATTACTAACATATAATTTTCATTTCTTTTACAAAAAAGTTACAAAAAAAATTCAAATGATATGTGTATCCGTGCTGGCACGGGTGACACATACTAGTGTATGTGGCTAGAAAATGTTGATCAACGTGGAAGGTTGCTAGAGAGTATGCTATATTGGACATCCTTTGGTTGCAGGTATATATTTGCTTGAGTGATTTGGTTACATATAAGCCAAGTAGTAAACTTAGGCAACAAAAATTATTAGGTACTAAAATGAAAAACTCGCAATCAAACGGCATTTTAATCAGGGCTCAGAGTGATTTGGATTTTTTTTTTTTCGATAAGCAGTGATTTGGAATATGTTTTTCATCAGAAATAATCTTGTAATCTAGCTCTGATGCAAATACTTGTTTTGTTTCTTCACCACTTAAAGGAGAATCCATTTGGTAACTCTTACTATTCTGCTCAGTAACTTTTTTCTAATTGTCTAGTCCTCCAACAACTTTTGGGTATTTCAAGTTTGCTGAGTTTATTAGAAATATTATAGTTAGTTGGTTAAGTAGTTAAGAAAAGTTGTTAGTAGTTATAATTTAGTTAGACTTAGTTTTTTTAGTTACTAGTTTGTTATATAGATTAGTTTATTAGAAATTGTTTTTATTCCTTTTCCTTTATGAAGAGGAAAAGTTACAAACTTTATATTTGAATAGAATATGAATTTCATTTAAAATGAATTGTGAAGTAAAAACTTATTACAATATGAAGAGGTAGTCACTATATATTGTGCACCTTCTAGTGAAAGTAAATACAAAATTTCAACTAACTACATAACTAATTGTGAAAAGTTGCTACAACTAACAACCAATTTTAACTAACTTATAAACTAACTTTCTAATACCTGTTGAAAAGAAACGCATCAAAGGTTAGCCACTAATTAATGGCAATATAAATCAAGCAAAAAGCAATTCTATCAGATTCTTACCTTTAAGACACCTTGTTCAACAACTAGTCTTCAATCAGCACATGGCAACAGCTGAAGCATCAGTTTCCACAACAAATACTTTGGAGAAGTCGGGAAGAGCCAACACCGGAGTTTCTGTCATTTTTTTCTTTAGTGTTGTAAATGTTGTATCTGCCTCAGTTACTGCATACATTTCTCGGACATAGGCCAACGATCCTTGCATTCTACCACACATCTTTTTGCCCAAGAAGGCTAGCTCCTCCGACCAAGAAGCTAGAATATTGAAATGAACCTTTTTTCTTCTCACCAACATATAAGCTTTTAGATGTGCTCGGCACGTGAACTTTCTCTAGTAGTGTGAAGAAGCTCTCTCCCGATTGCTTGTAGAATAACAAAGTGATACTTAAATTCATTAGCCTCAACCATGAAAATATTAAAATTTGAGAGTTTGGACAAAGCTTTAGTAAGAGCATTAACTATCAACCAATACATTACCATTGTAGCTTTAATCAATACTCATTTATATTTTATTAAATTTCATAAGTGCATAAGTATGCAGGATTGGAAGCAATGACGACTGAGTTGGATTTTATTTATGTGGTCAACGCGGTAACCAAAGCAACATTCGGCAACACAGACTTTAGTGTATTGATAGCTTATTGTAATAATTTACTTTCACAGTTTTCAAGCTACAAGATTAGCTTTGTTCGGAGGCAAGTGAATCTAGTTGCTCATGCTCTTGCAAGAGCTTCAAGACATTATGCTATGTTGGAGTAATTTGAGCATTTGCACTCCTCACACACTCACTGCCATTGAAGCAGTTCACAGAGAATTGAAGAAGATGAATTGAAATGATGAATAATATGTATGTTGTATTATTCAGAACAGTGGTTTTATTACAACTGGTATAACTGCATCTTAACTAACTAGATGCAAGTGAAATTACATTCAAATCCAAATGTAAATGAAATACAAGGTAAATGTAAAGTACTTTAACACAGTAAACAGTAGGCAGTAAAATCAGCAGTTACCATGAGTTATTTATTCCAATATGCTAGCCCCCAAATTCATTACTTTATTGCAACTTGTATTGAAAACATTATTGCTAGTGAAATGATATAAGCTTGTTTGAGTAAATAAAAAGTATGCAGGTACTGGTAGGACTACCGATATTGAAGTTGTTATCCACGTGATCAGTATGGAGTCAAGTACCAATTCTTTTTTTTAAAATACAAATATTGACGAGTACATGGTGTGAAGTAAGTCTCTCCTTTTACTGAATCAACATCATAAAACTAATCTCACAAAAATCATGAAATTGGACCCTCTTTTGACACGCCTCGATTAGTACGCTAATTTTATTAATTTAGTACTTGTTCATTTCATAAAACTAATCTCACAATAGCGTACTAGTACTTGTTCATTTCATCCGACTTAAAGATTAAACCTATTTTAATTTTATTAATTTAGTGTTCTCTAATTCTTTATCTTCTTCATGTTAGAATTCTCAGTAGAATAATTAGCTTTCTACAACACAAATATCTCTAGAGTAGAAAATCTAAATATAAATAGTGATTAGGTTTTGTATGAATTTTAGTTTTAATTTTAACTAAAACATCTTACGATATACTACATTTTAAATATGATTTCGTATATCTAAATTTGATTACATAAAAAAATACAATTACCGATATGAAGTATAAATAACATCATAAATAAAACACATATAGATAGTAAGTATAAAAAAGAGTTAAACATACCTTTATTATAATATTTTCAATTCCATCCATTCCTAACACAATATTAACTCACTAATTATTTCCACCAAGCAAATAATCATCACATCTCTTGGGTAGGGGTACCTATCTGCAAATTGGTGCCTCTAGTATAAAGAGGTCTAGTGTAGAAGAAGTGAACCCTTAGTCAAAGAGAAGTTAAAGTAGAAAAGAAACTGACAATTTTTGCAAAGTTTTACAAGGTGGATCGAGATAAATATGATTGTTCAATCAATTTAGAAATCTAAAGATTTTTAAGTGATGAGTAGTGGAAGTAAGGAAATTACTGAAGAGGGTTGTAATGATGATAGATCAAATTAACAAGCAAAACAAAAGATGGTGTGAAAGTGCTAATGAGAAAGAAAGCTGGCAATAACTATGGCATTGTGAGGATAGAAAAGAAGTGAGTTGCTTAAATAGAGTGCATGATGCTTATAAAAAAATAGAGTGCGTGACAAAAATTTAAGGCAGCAAATGAAATGGAGATTTTTTTGGTGATAATTAAATGGAGATTTTGGAGTGGCTCATAAGATTATAAAAACTTTAGAAACATTAAATTCAAAGTAATGGTAACCACCTCATTTGCAACAGCGCGCCACGGTCAAATTTTTGTTATAAGCTGAGCAAAGATGAGGAGATCACTAATAGCAACATGTGATAAAAAACTGAAAAGTTTAAATGGACAGCAACATGTGATACGCGTCCTATTCACCTTTATTATGTCCTTTTTTTTGTCTTTTAATCCTATCTTAATATCCACCCAAAATCATACGGCTGTTAACATATCTTTTTTTTGTCCTTCACTTCAAGAATGCTATTCACACAAAATATTACAACCATAAATACATTAATATATTTTTTAGGTAGGCACTTTTATGAGAAAAAAAACTCAATATTCTAATCAATTGTGATGTGCAAAATATTTTAGACCTTTATTTCACTTTTCTAAGAAAAAAAAACTTTATGTATTTATTGAGTACTTTACCATCTTAATTTCTTTTACTTTCTTCTAATATACACAACTTCTTCCTCAATAATCAATTTAGTTAAAACAATAATAATTCAGTGACAAATTTATGGATTCAAATGTGCCAAGTTATTGTTCTTCCTAAAATGATGTTGAGTATAATGTTTTCCGGATATTTTAATGTCCAGTTTCTTCCTCTAGAGTCGACTTAGGCGCCCAAATGTGTAAACTTTGTTCTTCAATGCTCGATTTAGACGGGGAAAAAATAATTTGAGATAATATACGTAAAGTGTGGTGCATGTGAGAAAGGAAGTTGTTTTTGTACCTATTTTTGCAGAGTGGATGTTAATTATAATATTGCTGGAAATTTTAATATTCGAAAAAGGGATAAATTCTTCAAATTTATATAGTTCGTGGGTCACACTCTTAATCTAAAAGCATCTTATTTTAGTTCTATGTGGTTTTAGTTTTTTCTCCTTTCATTCCGTCTTTAATGTTTACTCTAGAAACCATGAGTGGTCTTTTTTGGCGTCATTCTTTGTGGTATAAGATGTGTTATATCATCTAGCCTTCCATTTGTTTCTTATTTTGAATCTTTTGTATGTGATTGCTTTAAAACTAGACTAGTTTTAGTACCCGTGCTCTGCATGGGGCATATAAAAGTATAACATATTAATATATAGTATGTAAATTAATATAGGTACTATACCGTAAATTATATGTAAATTAATATAGGTAGCATAAAATGATATTAAAATGTATATCTATATTTTTGTAGATATTTTTTAATAAGTGTTGTGTGATTATTTTTTGAGATGCTTTTTTTTCTTAAATTACAATCCTACTTCCATATTTAGAACAGAATAAGAGCAAATATGAGATTGACTCAGTTGGTAAAAAGTTGTCTCATTCCTCATAAGGGCGTAGGTTAAACTCCGATAGTCAATGCGAGTACCTACGTGCTGGGTGATCTGTAAGTATATTTGTAAGTCGTTAAAGAGCCCCCAAGACCACTCTAACCTAGTGAGCATCTGGAGCACTGTTCTTTAACATGCATGTGGATGCATATCAATAATTTGGTTTGATTGTGCACCACTCCTATGTAATCCTCTCAAGTTGTATTGAATTTGGCAATCTTATCTCGATCACTTTACGTATTTTCTTACGAAATAATTTTTTCGCCAAACCAATTATTTCAGACTCTAAAATATCACAAAAAATACAAAAATGTCAAAGTTTGGTGCGAAGTACCGATTGAAACCACAATATTCGCATATAATATAAACACTAATTTAAGTTTGCTTTTATTACATATTGATCTAGAGTGATCAAAATAAAAGCCACAAAAAAAAAGATGCTATTAGTAACACTACACTAACTTAAAAAGAAAAAGAAAATAAACATTATTTAAAAAAAAGGATTAAAATATGAAAAGTTAAATTTTTTTCTAAACTCTAAAGTTCACAAAACATACCGCTTAACATCTTGATCACTTTACGTATTTTCTTACTAAATAATATTTTTTATCAAACTAATTATCGAAGGTTCACCAAAACATACTACTTAGCATCTTGATCACTTTTTATTGAAGAGTGAAGTCTGCGTATTTGAAAATCTTAAAATTTTCTCGGACTCTAAAATATCAAAAAAATTAAACAAAAAAAGCAAAAAAACGTGGAAGTTTGCTGCGAAGTACTGATTGAAGCTACGATACTCGCATATAATATAAACACCAACTTAATTTTGCTTTTAATACCAGTTGATCCAAAGTGATCAAAACAAAAGGCATAAAGAAAAAATATGATATTAGTAAATTAATACTACACTAAATTAAAAGGAAAAAAAAGTATTATTTAAGAAAGCATTAAAATATGAACAGTTAAGTTTTTTTTCCTGAACTTTAAATTTCACAAAGACATAATCCTTAGCATCTCGATCACTTTACATATTTTCTTACTAAATAATATTTTTTATCAAACCAGTTATTGAAGGTTCACCGAAACATATCATCTCCCTCACTTTACTTCTTTTCTTAGCAAATAAATTTTTTTATCAAACCAGTTATTGAAGAGTGAACTCCGCCTATTTGAACATCTACAAATTTTTCGGACTCTAAAATATCAAAGAAGATTTTTAAAAAAAACGCAAAAACATGGAAGTTTGGTGTGAAGTACCGGTTGAAGTCACGTTACTCGCATATAATATAAAAACTAATTTAAGTTTGCTTTTCATACCAGTTAATCCAAAGTGATCAAAATAAAAGCAATATAGAAAAAAAAATGCTATTAGTAAATCAATATAAACAAAAAAAAAATGCATTTGGCGGGAACCGCAATTGCAGACAACTGTGGTCTGTATTGCAAACACACCAAAACATACTAATGAGGATCTTGATTGACGTTTATTATTGCAAAATTATTTTTCCTTTTTACCAAACTAATAACTGAAGAACAAATTCGCATATTCGAACAGTTAAATTTTTTCATAGACTTTAACTTCACAACAGACAATAGCGCCGCACTTTACGCATTTTGTAACGAAACTACTTTTTCTTTCAACTAAACCAGTTATTCAGTAATGAACTTCACGGATTTTGAACAGATAAATAAATTATTGGAACCCAAAGTAGTCCGAAACACATTGTTTATGGTCGTACTTTACATATTTTATTACAACTTTTCCTTTTCAACAAACTGATTATTGAATAACAAACTTATTGCATTTGAAAAGTTAAATTCTTTTCTTTCTAGACTATAAGTTTAAAACACAATACTCAGCGCCAAACTTTACGCATTTTGTAACGAAACCAATTTTTCTTTACTTAAATCAATCATTTAATAATGAACTTCACGAGTTTGAACAGTTAATTTTTTTTAGTATCAAAAGTAGTCCAAAACACTCTGTTTATGGTCACACTTTACGTATTTTATTAAAACTTTTCATTTTAACCAAATCAATTATTGAGTAACAAAATTCGCGTAATTTAACAGTTAAATTTTTTTATAGACTCTAACTTCGAAACACACTATTTAATGTCGTTATTCACACATCTTGTAACGAAACTATTTTTTCTAAAAAAAATAAACCGGTCATTCAATAACAAATTGCACAGATCTGAACAGTTAAATTTTTTTTAGGATCCAAAGTAGTCTAAGAAATACTATTTAGGATCACACTTTATGTATTCTAGTACAACGTTGTTGATTAAAAGAGTTATTAGCTAAAAATTTCTCTATTTGAACATCCAATTATTTTAGACTATAAAATACTAAAACAATTAAAAAGAGAAAGGAAAAAAATTGAAAAATTGAAAACCAATTTTTGTAGACTTTATAATACCAAAACACGTATAAAGAGAAAGGAAAAAAAAGTTAAAAACCATCATACTCAAAAAAATATAAATAAGGCTAAATACCACTTTTGGTCTTTTATCTTTACTCTAAGTTTCACTTTGGTCATTTATCTTTTTTTGATCCGTTTTAATCATTTATCTTTCATTTCCGTTTCATTTTGATCTCTACCGTTAGTTTTTGTTAACAGACGTCACGCTGACAGTTAACTGCTGACATAACATCTTAAATTCATTAAATAACGTGGCAAAAAATATATTATTTAATTATAAATGAAACTTCACATAAGCATTTAACTTTTTTATTTGATAAAAACAGAAAACATAAATCAACAAAAACTAAAAACTTTAAAATCAATAAAACAATTAGAAACATGAATTCATTAGAAAACAACAACAATGAATCTGATTTCAGAATCAAATTCCACCATAATCCTCTTCTTCTTCAAATCCCCTTACATCGATAACATTAATTCATTAAGGGTATGTTTGGGAGGGGGTTTTAGGAGGGAAAATGGATGGCGTATTTTTCAATTCTAAATTGAGGAAACTATAAAATATCTCTAAACATAAATCAAATGTGATTAAAAAGATTATATTGATATCTATCAACTTATTCTTTTAATTTTTTAAAATCTCAAACACATAGACAAATCTTTTTCAAGCCCTCATCTCCCTTCCCCTCGCAAAACCCCCTCCCAATCATACCCTAAAAGAAAATAACAACAACAAATCTGAATCTCATTTCCAGAAACTCATCAACGAAATCAAGATCTGGAACCCATGAAACTCATTAACTCATCTTCATCTTCAAATTTCTTCATCATCAAGATCATGAACGAAATCAAAACCCAGATGGGTCTTCAACTTCTGGGTCTGATGGGAGCGAAATCAAAACCCATGAACGAAATCAAGATCTGCGAGAACGATGATGAAGATTTTGAAGATCTACGAGAACAAAATCAAGATCTGCGAGAACGAAATCGAGATCTTCAATTTTTGGGTCTGATGGGTTTCGTTTTCTGGATTTCGTTTTTTGGGTATGATGGGTTAAATTTTTTTAATTTTTGGAATATGTAGATTTAAGAACATTTTGAAGATTTAAGAAGAGGAAGAGTTGATTTTTGGGTCTGAAGATAAATAACCAAAATTGGCATTTAACTTATAAATAAAAACTAATGCGTAGATGATGTAAGAAAAAGAGGTAGAGATAGGTGAAGTGAAGCAGCGAGAAAGTCTGAAGGTAACACCGAAAAGATTTGGTGCTACAGTAACTTAGTGGGAAATATCAATGGAAAGATTGCATGTTCAGAGTTGTAGTGTTGGACTAAGTAAGATAACGTGTCATAACATAACAACTAAAAGCCACGAGTAACACAAGTAGGGACACATAGCAAAATGAAAATTAGACAGCAGACGGTATTCAATATAAAGAAAATAAAAAACAATAAGAATAGCGTTATTATGAAAAAGCATGCGCGAGAAAAAATTATAGATAGTAATGAATTAAAACAGTAAAATTTGTGAAGTACAAACTATAATTAAAAAAAGAAACAAAAGAACGCATTTAAATAATTTTTTCGATCTAGAGACAAAAGTAAACCAAACCTCAAGATAAAACTAAATGCAGTGTGATTTGGTTCGATTTGCTAACTAAAATAAAATCGAACCGAATAAAAAAAACAAAGTGATTTGGATCGCTTCGGTTGGCTCGATTTGTTTTAAGACAAAACTAAACTTAAAACAGAGTTAAAATTAAATAACATGAAAAACAGCAACCATAATTTTTTTTAAAAAAAGCCCGAATAGATTTTGCGGTTCACGGTATTTTTGCGGACTTCGGTATATATTTTTTCGGTTTGCAGTTTTTTATTGGATTAATTCGATTTTAAACAACCATATTGTATAATAGGTAAATTGATATAGGTATAATACCATACCTTATATACAAATTCATAGATAGCACAAAATAATACTAAAAAACAATAAGAATATCCTTTGGTGTCAAGGGAATTGGACGGATAAAGATTAAAAAAATAATCGATTTGATCTAAGTCATAATCTATAGGCAATTCCCAAGTTATTAATTGAGGGTAAGCCTGGTAGAATTTTCTATTTTTGCAAACCAAATTTATCATCCGAGCGAATTTTAGTTTTGCATGGACATAGGTAATTAATTGATATAGGTATAATACCATACCTTATATACAAATTCATATAAATAGCACAAAAGTATATTAAAAAACGATAAGAATATGCTTTGGTGTCGAGGGAATTGAACGGATAAAGTGAAACAATAGCGTTGCTTTGTAAAATATATAGTCAAATAACTGTGAATAAAAATTGAATTATAACTAAAAATAAAAAATAGATTATAAAATTAAAAAAAAATAACAACAAAGACGTTGAAAATAAACATCCATAGATAGAAGCAACTATAGAAGGTCGAAAGATGATGTGAGTTGACAGAGGAACAAACTGCGTATTCGAACAATTAAAATTTATTCTAAATCATAAAGTACACAAAATCACACTGTTTTTTTACAGCACCAAATCACAATGTTTAACATGACACTTTATGTATTTTGTCAGAAAATGAAAAAAGAAATTCACCCAATCGATTATTGAAGAATAAACATCACATATTTAAACATCTTAAATTTTTTGAGACCGTAAAGTACTTCTTAAAATATATTAAAAAAATGTCCCTTAACTATTTGGTCCTGAGTTCGACCCCTGGCTGGTGCGTATGGAAAAATATGTGTTAGGAGATGTCAACTCCTTAAATAGATCTCCAATACCTAGAAATATTAGTCTAAAAAATCGCCGTGGAGGATATCTTAGTTACAAAAAAATATATAAAAAAGAAAAGAAGAAAACAGCAAAAAAAAAAAGAAAGAAAAAGAAAACAAAAAAAGTGGCAAGTTGGCGCCAACAATGCCAAGCCGCATATAAGTAATAGATTCTTTATGTGTTACTTTTTTTTTCGAGACCAGAGTTTCTACCGCCGAACGCAGTGACTAATCCCCTCGCTGAATTGGATTTGAGATATTATTTTTTTGTCTACTTGGCAAATGAACAACATACAAACAAAAGGGTGTTGGCCAGCGAAATGATTAAGAGCCCCAAGTAGCGAGCGCAGATTAGTCCTTCGTTGACAGCGTTAGAACACTACGTGGTTTGCCCACGAGGATTCGATACCAAAAAATGAACAACATACATATACATTACCACTATTCACACTTGGGTTTGAACTCAGGAATCGACGTTCTTATAACGCTGAAATTGTCGATGCAACTAATAGGGTGGGACACATTTAAGAAATTATAAAATAATAAGATGTGATTTTTACACAATAAGATAATAAGATGATAACTTCACTATATGCTATTTTTCTCATAAAATCATAAAACTATATAATAATCTCATTTTTTCCTTGAATTTTCACATTCAGAACTTGTATTTGACGCTAACTAACGTTATGGTTATGTGACACACACTTTTTACTTTTAAGTTAAATTAAAGTGGATATAAGGAGTAAATCTGGTTTGTGTAAAATATAGTTTTTTTAGTTTGGATGTCTTAATATTTTTAATGAAATACTAATATTCACTCATGCTCAGAAGTAAATTTTGCATTGGCAAATACTGAGTTTGTCGATTGCAGGAATCGAACTCGTGAGCATCGTGTCAACCCTGTGTCCCGTGAGGTTAATGCCACTGGGCCAACATTATTGGTTTGTAAAATATTCAATCTAATTATTGTGAACAAAAATTAAATTATAACTATAAGTTAAATAAGAAGATTATAAATAAAAAAGAAACATTAATAAAGACATTGAAATTGAACACTCATGCAGGGATTTAATGAAAATCACCGATAAAATAAAAGCATCATACAAAGTAGAAAGAAGATGATGCGGGTTCTATTGTAAATGTGGTTAAAGTTCCCGCGGGAGTAAATGCCGCAATGCAGTACTTGAAGATAAAAAAAGATAAAAAATATAATCATCAATTTAAGTATCCTTATAACACATGTCAGTGTGAAATGAGCGAAATAAATAAGACAACACAAATAGAAATTGAAATAGAATATGATGAGGGGTTCTATTGTAAATGTGACTTTACGTATTTTCTTACAAATAAATTTTTTTCCACCAAACCAGTTATTGAGCAATGAACTTCACGTATTTAAATATCTAATTTTTTTTTAGACTCTAAAATATCCCAAATCATATAAAAAGAACCTCGCTTTGGGTACGGAGCAACTATAAATCTCTGAGCCAGCTATCCCACCCATCGAGGTGCCTCCAATCCAGCAAGGAGATTAGTCACTGCGTTCGGTGGTGGATACCCTCATCTCGACCAAAAAATATACAAAAAGAAAAAATCATAAAAACATCGAAGTTTGGCGTGAAGTACCGATTGAAGCCACGGCACTCGCATATAATATAAAAATCAAATTATGTATGCATTTAATACCAATTGGTCCAATATGATCAAACTAATAGCCATAAAGAAAAATGTGCTAGTGTAAATTTATACTACACTAATTTAAAAAGGAAAAAAATAAAAATTAAAAAATTAAAAAACACTAAAATATGTAAAAAGTAAAAAAAAGTTGATAAAAAAATTAAAAAAAACCAAAAAAAATTATTTCCCGCCGAACCACAACTGCAAGCTAACTGTAGTGCGTCTTCCGTATAAAAAATGAATCGAACTCGAGAGCATCGAGTCGACTCCATCGATGTCTAGGAGTAGATTAATCACTGGACCAATAATGTTGGTTATATAATGCATAATTATGAAAATATTAATTTAAAAAATACATAAAATGCTGAATGAAAATGAAGTAGAGTAAATAAATGTAAAATAAAATAAAAGAAAAACAAATATTTAAGTTGTTGTTTTCAATTTAATACAACCTCCTTTTTTCAATTTTGCAGAGTATCCAATATTTGCTCTTTTTGTGCAATTTTTTTTTGACTACCACTCTGTACGCAGAAACTGTCTCAACAACAGATGCCGATTCTTTTATCTCTTTCCAAAAAGTATCATCCCAAAAAACTCTCACCACTCACTCTCGCTACTCACCTTCCACTCTGAGTGGCTGTGCAAGCCAATGATGTTTCCCTTGAAATTTGTGAATGCTTTCTACGCATGCACACACACATACTCTATCATTCAAAAAAATAATCTCATCTTCAGAGCCTCACTCTCTCATCGCCTCATCCTTCACTAATCAACCACTTTGCATGTTTGCCAAAGCAACAATGGCCCAACGGAGCCACGGTGATGGATCTCATTTCTTCCCTCTTTTCTCAGATTTGAATCTAGATCTTCGTTATTTTTAATTTTTTTTAAAATTTTTTGTATCTGAATCTGATATAGAAATGCACCTGTATTTCTGTTTGATATGAAATTAAAGTTTTTTTTTACAGAATTCTTGCTTATCTTAAAACTTTAACTGCCTTCTGGTTTTTGCAAGAAAAATAAATTAGCTACTCTTGCCTGAATTTCAATTGAAATCGAGGGCAATTTCTCTACAATTTTTCAAAACTTTTGGAGATAAGTGAAACAAAATTTGGAAGTTAGTTTGAAATGTTTATTTTCTTTTTTATTTAATATTTTTCTTCCGTTTAGTTGCCCAGAAATTGTTGTATAAGTTATTGGGAAAGTTCTAGGTGTGTGGCTTTTGAATTTATGGTTTACTATTTCTTTTAGATTTTTTCATATATTCTTTTTATATATAAACGAATGCATGATAGGGAGGCCAGCAAATACACATTGGCTAATTGTTTTAATTGAAATATCACTCTCAACCAACTTGTCCCTCGCGTAACCCACGTGGCGGGACCCGACAATACCGAATTGTTATAGTTTTATTCACAATTTAATATACAATAGAAAAGAAGCAAGTGGCATTAACCCAGAATTAGAAAATCTGTGTAACATAGGATCATAACCCATGCTAAGTAGAATATTGCAAAGAAAAATAATACCGCGCAAATCCGGCAGCAGAACAACTACAGGCCAGCTTGCGCATATAAAAATAGATTAGCATGTTTCCTTAGTTTTACTGTCATATAGAATAATTAAATACCATTTCAAAATTATAGCAAAAATGATATATATGAATAAATAAATACCTTTTCAAAATGATAGCAAAAATATAAATTTAAAAATTTGGGTATTGGTTTAATCTGCGTTTCTTCCAAAACGATTCTTTCAGTTATCCTTTAATATTTTATGCCAATATAAGTTTTTTGTCACGTTCATTCTTGATAAATTCGCAATTCACAACCTCAATGAAACACTATCAAAAGCATAATACAGTACAAAAGGATCACTTACATATTTTTAGACAGTGTTGAGAACCATTGCCATTGAATAGGTTTTGTATTTACAATGTTCAATGAAGAATCAATGCCTATAAGTCGATTTTTTAAACAATAAAACTATGTTCAAATTTTAGAACCATTGCCATTGAATAGGCTTTATAAAAATAGTAGTAAAAATAGACAGTGTTGAGAACCCACATCAGTCTAACTATGTGTTTTTGATCAACGGATTTTTTTTAAGTTGTAAAAAATCTCAAACGAATATCACCGGATTTTGTGATACTTTTTAAAAACCCTGATTGAATAACACGAGATTTTTTTTATATTACTAAAAGTCTTGATTGAATACTACAGATTTGTTCTATCCAAATTTTTTTTTTAAAATCCTTTGAAATCTCAAACCAATACATCCCCTAATTTTTTTGAGCAAATACTTTCTCTCTCTCCCCTTAACTTTGACCGTTTGACCCAACACTAAAAAACAACTTCATTCAATGAAACACTCGAAAAGAAAGCCAATACTAGTATGGTTTGCTTTTCCACTTTATTATTCAACAATTATTCAATAAAACAACTTTATACATTGCATTGCATCTCAAATGGAACAAGCATACCTCTCCCACGCCTATGTACATCCCTGCATCAAACAGAAACTCCATCAGCACACACTGAGCACCAGCTTGCACTTCATGCCAAGGACAATTATAAATTTTGGCATCTTGCACAATTATAAATTAGGAAACATATTGAAGTTAATAAATAACTACTATTAGCCTTTGAAAGTAACAAAAGGTCCTGCATTTTCAAGGAGCCATTGAATTAAATTTGTTTTCCCTTATCATTTCTATACTTTTCATTTTTTTTTTGGTTGAGAATATCGTGCTAACCATTTATTTCCTTTTTTTTCCCTTTTCTTTGCAGCTGAAATGATATCATCTTGGAAAAATCTATGTAATTTGAACTCAGTTTTGATAATCGAATATGTACCAACAAAATCATGATTTAGTGATCACTTTTTGAAGACAAATGGATAATTGTATTGGCATCAATTAGTTGAACAGAAAGTAATTGTTAGCAAATAGTATTTAAAATCCTCACGATAAAAAATAGTGTTTGTAGGTATCACATATGAAAGATTACTAGAGTTCTGCAATTATTGTCAAAGTATTGGTCATGGTATGGATACTTGTAGAAGCCGAAAGAGATTCCAAGAGATGAAATGCGGTTCAGGCATGGCGCCCAAGACATACAAACGCAAGATTGTTAGGGGTTTTACGTCTAAAGTGCACAACAGTCTGTTTCCAAATATACTAATTAATGAAGTGTCTCTATTAAAATATTAGGGGGGATTGCTAATCCTTTTTCTAATCTATCGTTTGTTCTTTTATAATCAATTTAGGCGTCCAATTGTGCGAACTTTATTTTTCGATCATCGATTTAGACGAAAAAATTAATTTGTGATAATATACATAGAGTGTGATGCATTTATATAGTTCGTTTCTCTATATAATCAATTTGGTTAAAAGAAAATTGATTTCCTCATAAATGTAAAATGTTTGGGGTGCATGAACTTTAATTCTTTATTCATTTGGGTCAAAAGAAATGAATTTGTCGAAAAAATTGATTTCCATGTGTCACACTCTTAATCTAAGACCATCCTATTTTAGCTCTTTGTGGTTTTAGTTTTTTCTAATCCGGTTCCATTCCTCCTTTCGTTCTGTCTTTAATGTTTACTCTAGAAACCATGAGTGGTCTTTTTTGGCCTCATTCTTTGTGGTATAAGATGTGTTATATCTTCTAGCCTTCCATTTGTTTCTTATTTTGCATTTTTTGTATGTGATTGCTTTAAAATTAGATTAGCACATTTCCTTAGTTTTATATATATATATATGGAACGTATCAAATGAGAGCACTTTTATTACAAAATTGGGATGAGTACATAGTGTGAAGTAAGTCTCTCCTTTTACTAAATCAACACCATGAAATTTGGCTAAATCATCACTAAAGTCTTGAGCATCAACTATAGACATTAATTGAAGGCCCCTTCATTGGCTAGTTCACTTCCTCTTTTAATAGGATGGATTGTTTTACGTGAGTTGTCTTCGAAGCTAGTCGGCTTAGATATGAGAATTCTCAGGTCAATAAATATTTCCCTCAAGTGAGAGGCGCACATTACCAATGGCTACAATGGCGTATTCTGTCTCGAGAATTTAAACCCAAGCTAACTTCCTAAACCTTTCAATGAAGTTAGTTGCAGACTCAACAACATACTACTTTAGATTCATTTGATCGACTATAGTTACTTCAAGTTAGGGCCTAACCGATCCTGAATATACCTTTGTATGTTCTCCTAAGTTTGCATTGAATTGGATGGTAAGGAAGAATACCATGTAAAGGTATTGTCTGCCAAGGATAGAAAGGAGCACTTGTAATTTGTGATTTATTTTTGGCTTTCCTCTCTCTCTCTGACAATTTCCAAATTTCTAAGGTCAGAGACCTATTTGACGCAAAATAATTTCTAAGGATAGGAACGTTGGATGGACTGTCGACAACCGAAGGAATGGAGGGACTAACGTGTATTGTTTTGAATTTGTCAGGGACTAATGTATCCCAAAAAACTTGTGACGGATCAATTTGTCTCACGAGGAAATTGTCAATGACCAATTTGGGTCATTACTCTTATAAATAAGGAAAAAATAAATTAACTCTCTTGAAAATGTTGTTTGTAAATATTCCAGAAAAATGTTCTAAACAATTTTAGGTTCACGTCCAATATTTATTTTTTTGGTATAAGTCCACATGCAAATTTCCCTCTTTTGAAATGGGAAACATTATCTAGTGGTTAATTATGTTGCAATAGAGAATGGTTGCAGGGAATAGCTGTTGAGGATCCAGATTCATTTGATCCAAATCCCCAATTCATCCCATATTCCACCGGCCATGGCTATCATCACGACCAATTCCAACGTCTTCAACGAACGTTGTTCTCCTCACCTGAAAGTAACCTCTTCTTCCCCTAACCAACCACCTTTGGAGCAATGCTAGGTGACCCGTGAACAATGGAAACAATGGAGGTGTCGTTTCCTTCTCTCATAAAGCAGCGTTGTTTCTTTGCCTTCTCTTAACATCTCTTCATTTTCCTCCATGACGAGTTCAACGAATCTCCCACAATCTGCATCTGTAAGTGAAAATCTCAGAAGAATTGGGGATTTGGATAATTTGTAATTTTGTATTTTTGTTTTCACATTTTAATTTTTAATTATTATTAAATGATGTGGAATGCTGATAACGACACGACATGAACGTGTGCAAGCCGCGTCAGCTGTCACATCATTTAGTGAATGTCACGTTAGCATTTTTTTTAAAAATCATTGGATTAAATGTCTGAATTTTTTAAAATAAAGAGACTAAATATCCGAGTTTTAAAATAAGGGAACCAAATGTCTATAATTTTAAAAATAGGGGAATCAAAACTATAATTTTATTACGTGTGACTTCATCAGGTTATATATGTTAGGACTTAGGAGGGGTTAGTAAGTTAGTCTTGGACTAACTAAAATTCTTGGTGCATACGCTACGTAACCACTTACGCGGAGGTACGAGACTATATAATATAAGTGCTAGACTAGAATTCTCTCACATGACCTAAGCAGTGACAAATGCTTGGTATTGATCGAGTCAATTTTGTTCTCACTTTAATCTAATTATTGTTCTTATACTTGCAACACAAGACACATAACTAGAATAATTTTTCATAAGATATATAAGACGGAAAATAAATAATTATTTTATTTCCAACAAACTTGTGCCAATTTTCATAAAGAGAGCGAGTCCAATCACAAAAAACAAATCATAGTGAATTTCCTATATCATTGGTGCTATGTTAGTATCACAGAAAGTCAACACCCCGTGGTTGAGAAAAGGGAACACTGTCTTTTTCACTTTCTCTCTCAATTCCCACTTCACATCCATCTTTGCTCTGCTCTCTCTCTATAAATATAAATGAAAATGATGGTAACCCCATTTTTAACTGTGAACAAAAACAACACAACACAACCAATTGAATTCTCCTCTATAGTTTTCAATTTACTGTACTCCAGTTATTATACCATAAATAAACATTCTTGTCTGCTACCTAATCTCCTCTATAGAATTCTTCAACCTTCAGATTTTTTCTGTTGTTGTATGGGGGTTTCTTTGTCATGTCCATTTACATTATGCAGTCACGTGGAAGATGGTTTGGACTCCATTATTGTAAAATCCATAAACTTTCTCAATGATGAAATTGAAACTCCAAAAGAAAACATGACAATCGAGGCGCGTGTAACCTTCAAAAGGAAAGATATGGAGATGGATGACCCTAAGCATATGGCTGCAGTTAAATTACAGAAAGTATACAAAAGCTTTCGAACAAGAAGAAAGTTAGCAGATTGTGCTGTTCTAATTGAACAAAGCTGGTACTTAATTTATGTAATAGTACTAATTAGAACCTTTGTTCTCCTTTGCAAATATTTCATATGTTTCTAACATGTTTTATTTTGATTTTTTGAAGGTGGAAGCTTTTAGATTATGCTGAATTAAAGCGTAGCTCTGTGTCTTTCTTTGACATTGAGAAACATGAAACTGCTATTTCACGTTGGTCTAGAGCTAGAACAAGAGTTGCTAAGGTAAAGCACTGGTTAACTAATAGTTAATGCTCTCAATAAAGTTTTGTCCAATCTCTCAAATTTTGATCATTATTTTGTCATTTCAGGTTGGTAAAGGTTTGTCAAAAGATGTTAAAGCTCGAAAACTTGCACTCTTTCACTGGCTTGAAGCAGTAAGTTAAACACATCATCATACTATTTTTTTATACACACTTGTAAATTGATATGTCTGTTAATGTCATTCTACCGGTCCAAATTTACTGATATGCTGTTAATGTGCATGAAACAGATTGATCCACGTCATCGGTATGGCCATAATCTACATTTTTATTATGACAAATGGCTTAAGAGTCAGAGCAGAGAACCCTTTTTCTACTGGTAATTTATATTCTTTGCAAAATATTTTATTGATCATATATGCATGTTTTAGAATCAGTTATTTCACTAACAGTATGTATGTATATAAAGTCACTAATGTTGAATTTACTAATCTTTCTATTTGAAATTTTAGGCTGGATATAGGAGAAGGAAAGGAAATAAATCTTGAGAAATGCCCTCGAGTTAAACTTCAACAACAGTGTGTTAAATATCTTGGTCCAGTAAGTTTTTCTCCATTTATTTGAACATCTTCTTAATTTGGCTTCTTTTTAATTTGAATTTTCATTTTGTATAGATGGACAGGCTGCCTTATGAAGTTATTGTGGAAGATGGAAGATTATTCTACAAGCAATCAGGAGAGCTTCTTCACACTGCTGGAGAAAGTTCACGTGCCAAGTGGATTTTTGTACTCGGCACATCTAAGAACTTATATGTTGGTAAAAAGAAGAAAGGTTCATTTCAACATTCTAGTTTCTTGGCTGGAGGAGCCACATCTTGTGCTGGCAGACTAGTTGTTGAACATGGTGTCTTAAAGGTATGAATTGTAAATATATTACTCGTTTTCTTGATTCTTATTGCCATTAATTAGTGGCTAATATTTGATTTTGATATGCATAGTTAAAAATGATTTTGTTGTTTCTTTTCAATAGGCAGTTTGGCCTCACAGTGGTCATTATCGTCCAACAGAAGAAAATTTTAAGAAATTTATTACTTTCCTTCAAGAGAACAATGTGGACCTTTCCAATGTCAAGGTATCATAATTTAAAGATTTTGCATTCTTTTATAGTGCTTTAAGAGATCTGAGATATGAAGCACTGACGCATGACTAGACACAGACACATACACTTGTTTTAATTTGAAAAATACAAGTAATTGAAGTGTTGGTGTCTGACACGATACGTGTTGGACACCTGACACGTATTCAACTTGAAGTGTCGGTGCTATGGTGAGAACATGTTCTAAGGAAATTAATTCTCTTTGCTATATGCAGATGGATCCAGTTGAAGGGGACTCAGCCGGGAACATGAGTGGCATAGAGGATGAAGATGGTAATACTGTTGAGGACTCAATTTCAGAGAAGGCCAGTTTAGTGGAAACTGAGAGTGAGTTTACCCCTAAGACAAGTAAACTCCAGAATTTTGGAAGAGAACTGAGCAAACTTGAAATACCCAAAAGGGGTGAAGTTGTTGAAGGACTGGAAAATGAGAAACTGCAGAATAGTGAGAGTTATCAAATGGATTCTCCTACAAGTGATAAAGAAACAACACAAGCATTTGCATCAGAGTTAGATCACAAGATTATGTCTGATGAAAAACATGTTCCAAAAGTGGGAATATTAAAAAGGATAATCTCTAGTAAAGAAATAATGAAGTCATATCATTATCAGCTGGGGAAGCAGTTGTCTTGCAAATGGACAACTGGAGCTGGACCTCGTATTGGCTGTGTGAGGAATCATCCTTGTGAGCTTCAGTTCCATGTTTTAGAACATGTTAAACTGTCTCCAAGAACCATTTCTATGTCATGACTCATGAATGAATAGGTGTCACAATTCTTTTATTTTTATTATTTTGTTTGTATATATAAGAAAAGCATAGGACCCTTTGTCACTTTTTTTTCCCATTAATTAATGTAGGCCATTTTTTGATTCCTTCATTCACTGATGTACATATTACAGGATGAAATTTGACCAATTTTTTAAGGAAACAAATTTATTCTCTCTTTCTGAAACAAAGTTTAGTGAATTCATTACATGTATCTTATAGCTCTGCAGACTCGTAGTCCACAATTTTTGTTCTAGTTGTGAAGTCTAAGCACTAAATGGTTGATGTCTATCAGAGAGATTCAAGCCAGGCTTGTACACCTGGATGGCTTATCTGATCTGGTAGCAACCTAATTTGTCTGTCATTGATTTGAAAATCTCAAATTTTAGTTTTAGTCTATTAAAATTCAAATTTAGTCCTTAGTTAATTTTTTACCATGTTTTAGTACTTTTTTGAGATCTAAAACATCTTCTCCATCCAATTTCACATTCACCTTGTCAACACGATCACATTATTTTATAGAAAAATATTAGCGATTAATTTGTAAGTGATCGGTGAAGATACTCAAATGAGTACACGTACTAGGGTGAGAATAGTCGGGCATGCTTCTAACCGAGATAGACGTGCCTGAGGACGAGATGGCACCCATTGTAAGGATCCGTTTAACAATTTTCATATGGGTAAAATAAGAATAAAAAAATGGTGGGCTACAATAAACGCAACCCAACAAATAAGTTTGAGAGGTATGGAGTATGGGTTTTTTTACCCCCACTCATTCACAATATACCCCCACATAATTTTTTATTCCCACAATACCCCTTATAAAAATGTTAAAAACGGATTTACATAACAAAAACTTAAATCCGTTTCGGTTGAAATAATGAAAAACGGAAGTATGTTGATGTAGGTAAATCCGTTTCAGCAAAAAATAGGCCAACAGAAGAACTGCAGAAAGAATTTTAAATCCGTTTTTAAAAATTTTACAAAATGGATTTACCTTATTAGATCTTACTTCCATCTTCGCAACGTGATAATAACGAATTAAATCAGTTTTGTTATTTCTCAAAACGGATTTACCTGTTAAATATATAAATCCGTTTCCAATATTTGTACTAACAGATTTAATAGGTAAATATGTTTTCATTAAAATTTAACAGACACGATTCCACTGCCAGTTTTGATCAACGACCCACTTTTGTTCGTATTGATAACTGTGCCCCAACAGATATAGTTTTAACGGTGTAGATAGCGCCGACAATATCAACGGTGGTTTTTTTATGTTTTACTTTTTTTTAGTTTGTATGTTTGCATCAATGAAAATAAATACTCCATAAGAAATATAATAAAAAAACAATACAAGAATAATACTAATAAGAAATAAATAAGTCCAACGTGAAATATCGTACAATACAACAACCAAATCAATCCTGTCCATCTACGAAATCAATCAAACTCTGGATCCGAGAGTACGACCAAGACGCTGGAGGGCATACGCATCATACTCCTGGTGCTGCTGCTCCTCTTGAACCGGGTTCTCATCCTGGTGGTATTGTTGTTGGTACTGATGGTACTCCGGCTTCAGGTGGTGATGGTACTCCTAATAGTTATCTGCGGGCTCCCGATACTCCTCATCCTCCTCCACGTACTGCTGTAGTCATCTGCAGCCTTCTCCTCATCCTCCACAGCTTGCTCTCGTCTCCGGGCGCGCCTACCCCTGTTAGACCCATGTTCCGTAATTCTGATCCGGGTGCGTGTACTCAGAGGAGTTTCTTCCGGGTCACCACCACCCGACCGTGATGAAGACTCCCCTCGCAAACCCGGTCGTGATTAAGTCTCCCCTCGCACTATCAAACCCGAGGAATCACGGGAAATTCGGCCACCGACCCTCTGACGAGCCATTGCGAAAAAAAATTAATAACACGAAATAGATTTAAGTACTTCCGTAGGCAGAAAAAACACCCAGGGAAGTAGGTACTTCCGTGAGGTGGAAACAGATCTACTTACTTCCGCGCATATGAAAACAAAACTAAGTACTTTCGCGGAGAAGAAAACAGATCTAGGTAATTCCGCCGTTAACGAAACGGAATTAGGTAATTTCGTGTGAAGAAAACTGATAACATATATATATATATATATACACACACACATATACATAAAAATATGGATAAATAATTACAAAAAACGTGGTACAAAAATAAATACAACAAATGTCAAGCAGTCAACCATCAGAATCATCCGATAAATCTACCACGGTGGGCGCATCAGTGAGAGGGGGCAAGACTGGAGCAAGGGAATGCCATAAGGCGAAGCGGCCTGTATACGGATCCAACCATGTAAGGGCCTCGTGAGATACATTATGCTTCCATAAATGAGCAATCGGAGGCAAAGGACAGACAGGCGAAAGAGAAACATGCACCCAATGGTTACCCCTCACGTGTAGAATAGATATGATACTACGAGCCTTAAAAGAAGAATAAGCACCTCTCAAAGGTAGATAAGTAAAATTCATCCCCAAAGATACCTGAACTAGGGCCACATTATACCTGGTTGCTATAAAGTACCCCATCTCAGGCAAACTCAACCACTTTGCCGGAAGCTGAACACCGTAGTCTTCAATGGATAATGCTTCTCTAAGCTCTGCTAGTCTGTGCTCCCCAAATATGTCAGTATAGAGTTGGTCTCTGTCTTTTGTTTCTTGAATTAATTCTTGCCTAATTAAAGGCCAACTATCCTCACCAAGAGTGTGGGTGTTGAGGAACCCACGGTAAATGAAGTTTTGTCTCCCCCTGCTGTGTTAATTTCCTGTATGAACTGAGATACCTTCAATTTTGGAGACTGCTTTGAGACATTAGGAGAAGGCTCTTTTGTCGACTTAGAAGATTTTTTGGAAGTCCCGGATTCTTGTGTCATCTTCAACTTTTCATCAACATGTTCCCAACTGGAAGGATCGCGCTTGACATCAAATAGTTTCTTCTTTTTCTTCTTTGGTGCACCTTTAGTTTTAACTTTGAATGGTGGTGGAACCATAGAAGAAGTAGTAGGAAATGCAAGCTCATTTAGTTGCTTCTTGAAGACAAATTTTTCTTCCTCTGTCATTTGATTAAATCTTGCCCAGATCATCTCCATTTGGTATGAAATATCACATGCATCAGATTGCTCTTGGGAAAATTTATCATGAACAGAATCCAAATCCAGCTGTTTCCAATGGTCGTCTACAACATCCAATGGAATAGAAGAACCGGAATAATGAAAGGCACCTAGCTCACAAGCACATGGAAGAAGATGTGTTTTTCGAAGAACGCAACCACAATGACCTTTGTCATAACCAACTCCGGATGTAGTTTTTGAAAACTCTTTAACAATATGATCCAAAGCATTTAGAGACACAAGAGCGCAAAGTTTTTTAAAAAATGGAGTATTGTGTGCAACTTCAATACGGTTTATGCTCCGTTTGAAAGACCGGATCACTTTTTCAAAATGAAGATTAAGCATCCCATGCACCGAATGAAAACATTTTGATAAATCTCCTCCAGAAGTCCCCAAATGTCACTTCAATGTCCAGTGGGCTGACTCGACTCTTAAATAATCACAAAAATAAATATACGAAAAAAATAGTAAACACGTGTTAAAAAAATTTAATCAACGAAAAAATAGTAAACACGTGTTAAAAAAATTTAATCAACGATAAAAATAGTAAACACGTGTTAAAAAAATTTAATCAACGATAAAAATAGTAAACACGTGTTAAAAAATTTAATCAACGATACTAAACACGTGTTTAAAAAAATACTAAACAACGATTAAAATACTATAAGCCAAAATACCTGTTCGTGGTCTGATTCCCAAAGTGTGGGATATGATTAGTCCATGCTAAGATAACTTTCTCTTTATGCGGTTTCAACCAAGTATCGTGCACATATTTAATAAGAGCTGGAAGATCAACGCACGAGTCCTCAAAAATCTTCAATCGAGATGAGTACTCTGACTTGTCAGTTGAGTCAATAACATCGTGCCAAAGAGAGAGAACTTCCGTTTACCTATCCGCATACACCATCTCTTTAATTTTTGCCTTGACATTTTTTGTGACATGCCAAGAACACAACAAATTCGTAGAAGAAGGAAACACACTAAGAATACCAGACATTAGACCAAGATCTCGGTCTGTCAAGAATACCTGTGGTTGATGCCCATGCAAGTCGAATAAATCTTTTAGCTGCTGTAATGCACAAGTAAAATGATTTCCTAGCTCATGTGCAATGCAGGCAAAAGCAACCGAGAAAGTTAATTTTGTAGACGTCACACCGACAATCTCCAATAAATATAGATTGTATTTATTCGTCTTGTAGGTTGTGTCGAGAATGAGGACTTTGGGAAACAACCGAAATAATTTTATAGAAGTGGGATGCGCCCACATGATGTCCGAAACCACGTCAGAATCCCCAAGCTTCCTGCTCCAACATAAATAATTTTCAGATTCAATTAATCGCAGCAGCTCTTGAATGTCCGTTCTAGGACCCCTCCTAGAAGACCGATAGGCGTAACACTGCCTATATATTTGTGGAAGAGAAGTGACGTTCCCCGAAAAAAAATTCTTCAAAGCAATCAGACTGTCCTTCGGGGCAACGTTCAAAGAAGTATGCTCATCAATAATAGCCTTCTACGGCTTAGTCAAAAACCCAAAAGTTGTGGACCCGACTGGGGTGGTCAATAACTGATGTGTGTAGCCCACACCTAACCGACACACGCCAACCCCCATCACGTATGGTACGAACAGCTCTCAACTTGAACAAACACCTTTTTCTCTTCGATCCGATAACTCTAGAATATTATTACAAAAATCCCCTTGCTTGTCACAGCCAAAAATGATTTTATCTCGAGTCCCCTTTTTATCTCGAATCCCGTGTAGAAAATTCCTACAAAATAAAAAATTGTTACGTGGTTAAAAAAATATATGTCTATCAAAATTAATTAAAAAATTAGTACTCAAAAATTATACCTGGTCTGTCCTGAATGACTCTGTAGTATCTACAACGATAGGAACTAGCTGCGACTCTGACTGCGGTTCGATATCTGTTTCGAAAATATAACAAAAAATAACAATTAGAAGAAGAAAAATAAAAATCGTATTTACGTGGCCCACACGTAAATACGATTTCCAATCGTATACACCCCCACCACCAGCTAAATACGATGGCCAAAAATGAACTATCGTATTTACGTAGGGGTTACGTAAATACGATTTCCACTCGTATTTACGTAAATACCCGCTGACAAAATTTCTTTTGTTGGGGTATTTTACAATGTCAAATCGTATTTATCTATTTATAGGTAAATACGAATTGACTCTGCGTGGCTTATTTATTGCGTATTAAATGCTAATCGAATTTACCTTTCATAGTGGTAAATCCGATTAGAGATATTGTGGGCCCCAGCAGAGAATAACTGAAAATGGAATTTTTGAGAGATTATGGGAGGGGTATTTTGGGGATAAAGTAGTTATGTGGGGGTATGGAGGGAGGTGTTGGGGGTATAAAAAAAATACCCGAAGTAAAAAGCCCAAAAAGAGTATGCTAGTGAGTAATTGGGCTGAAGCAACGTCCAATGGGCAATGGGTCCCAAACTATACAATTTGATCGGTAACCCTAGTTAGCGTAGGAGAAGAACAGTATTGTATATAATATCACTCGGCGTCGTCGGCGTTGCCATTGTCTTAGTTGTTAAAAGCGAAACTTGACCTGATTACTGCAGTGACCGCACACAATAGCGTATGTAATTTTCTCACCGAATGTCAACGAATTTGAATTCGATGAAAATTCATAGTTGATCAATTGTTGTTGATTTCTTGATTGCAGAAAGATGAGAGGAAGAAGCTACACTCCATCGCCGCCACCACCACGTTACGGCAGAAGAGGAGGTGGAAGAAGAAGTCCTAGCCCTCGCGGCCGCTACGCTCCCCGTTCACGAGATCAAGATCTCCCTACCAGCCTTCTCGTTCGTAACCTTCGCCATGATTGCAGGTACGTTCCTTTCCCCTTTCTTCGTTACTTTCTTTCTCACGTTTAGGGTTACATGAATAATAATTAACGAATTCGTTTATGTTATGTTGCAGACCTGAAGATCTTCGTAGACCTTTTGGTCAATTTGGTCCTCTTAAGGATATTTACCTTCCTAGGGATTATTACACTGGGTGAGTAGACTAGTATTAATCTTTCTTAGTAATAATATTTTTTTTAATAATTTATGTTGCTCTTTTGTGCCCCAATTTTACCTCAATTGTCCACTTTGAAACATGCAAGATTTTATTTAGGGTTTTTTTCTACTATTGTAATAGTAAGTTTCTTAGGTTTAGCAGTGATTTAGAGTTTTGAAGACATCTATCAAGTAATTAGAAGATGTTATTGGTAATGAAGATTTCAAGCAACTTGACTTTGATTACATTATGAAGATCTTCCAAGTCTTGAAGATTTTTCCACTCATCTTAAATTCATGACACCAAGGTCAGCAGCCTAGTGCTTGCTTGCTTTCTTATAATACTAATCATATCATTGGGGGCTATTTTCGCAACATATTAATTATCACCGAACTTTTACTCTCTGCACGTGATTCTTTCTTGTTTCGATTTCGCTCTACTTCCCGTTGTGATGGTTTTTGGATTTTTGTTTTGTTTGTCCATTTTTCATTTTTGCAGAAATCCACGCGGTTTTGGATTTGTCCAATTTGTTGACCCTGCTGATGCAGCTGATGCTAAATATCACATGGATGGGACAATTCTTCTTGGTAGGGAGCTCACTGTTGTCTTTGCTGAGGAAAACAGAAAGAAGCCAACTGAAATGAGGGTCAGAGAGAGAAGGTAAGATTTGGATGAATACATTTGGGACATATGCATTTGTGATCTATATGGATATGGATATGGATATAAATGGATATGGGCAGAACTCTAATTAGTTAATGCTGCTTGTAGATTCTACTGTCTGTATTTATAGTAACCTTTCATGTTAGTAGCCGCATAAGGGAAATGCTCTGCTTGAATTTGTTGTTTGAATATTACATAATTGATGCTGATGCCTTCTCTTTTTTCCCAGCAAGTCTATCAATCAATGGGCACAACTAAATTTTACCAGGCCTATTTTTAAGGGCCTAAATTTGACTTGAATAGACTATTGAAATTTGAAATGGCCTTGTTTCCTCTGAATGATTGCTTTTGTTCCATATTTATTACAGTTACCGAAGTATATTGTTTTAAGATTCATTTCAATGCTTTGTTCTTTTAAGTTTCTGCTTAGGAAATTCTGATTGTATTTTTTTTAATATTAACGTCTTTATAGGGGTGGTCGGTCTATGGATCGAAGGAGGTCTCCCCCGCGTTATTCACGTTCTCCCTGCTATTCCCGTTCTCCACCACCGCGTCATAGAACTCGCTCTCGCAGCCGTGACTACTATTCCCCTCCTCCTAAAGAAAGAGAATATTCAAGGTATGTTGTTGGTGGCCCCTTGACAGTTCATTTTTATTACTTGTATTCGTTTCAAACGATGCCATTCCTTTCAGTTTAGTGCTTACCAAGAGAGAGCAGGCATGATTAGTTGGTTATGGTTTAGGGCCAAGGCAATTTTGTTGAGCAGTCTTTGTGTTACTTTCCTTGTGCCTTGAACTATGGTTTTGAATGTTGTTTGTTGGGGCTTTCTGGCTGGAGAATTTGAGTTTTTGACCATGATTTCATACACGGCCTTTGCTGCATTAACCAACTATTCTGTGTGGCAGCTTCCTGGCACTTATTTGATACATTATCTGTTTTGTAGATCTGCATCACCTGGTGGTAGAAGATACAGTCGAGAAAGATCATATTCACATCACAGCAGAGAGAGGTCATACTCACGCTCCCCACCCTATAATGGGGATGCAAGAAGCCGTAGTCAGAGTCCGGCGAAGGGCCCAGGCCGGAGCAGAAGTCCAACTCCTAACCGTGATGTCAGCCCTCAGTATCAGTGAAGCTGGAAGAGACTCATAGTCTATTAGATGCTTATCAGCAAATTGTTTTTGTTCTTTCTTCAACTCTGATATAATGGAGTCGGGTTTTAACTTATGTTTCATATATCAGTTGTTTGTTGGTTGAACCATTAAACGTCGCATTAGTTTTAGTTGGATATTGTGTTGAAGTTTATTTTGCTACTCCCTCTAGTATTTGTAGGATATTGGTATGAAATTTGCTTGTTTTTTCTATCTGCATGTTTTGGAGTTTGCTGTCTTAACTGAAATAAATCAAATATATAGAGTTTGGTCCAATTAATTTTTGGTTCATGACGGCCCACTTATTAATTTTTGGAGTTTCCTGTACGCCTAATTTTTTTACCAACAATTGGGACTATTTTGTTAATAATTTAATAGCTACACTATTGCTTTATTTTAATTGTCTTTAAAATAATCGTAGTCCTATTTGGGTCTAGACGGGTTAGGTTAGGAATTATAAAACTGACTGTCAAATTTAGAGTTGGTCAGACATACAATTTAGAGGAGGTTAGGCACAAGTATAATTCATCCATTTTTGCTCACCGCTAATGACCACACGCATTTGATTTTTTTTCTTTTGACCCAAAATAGTGGATAGCAAGATAAACTCGCAGATAGGATATAAGTTAGCTTATAGTGGATGAGTTGATAATGGATAGCTGATAGAGAATAAGTTAGTGTATTGAATTTAAAGTGTTTGGTAAAGTTAGTGATTGAACTAGTTTATATAAATATAAATTGACATAAATAGACATTTGTAATTAATATTTAAATGAGATAGAATATTCTTTTAATGGAAGTTCAATGAGGAATTTAATTAAAGTAACAAAGATAGAAGTGAGAGAAAAATAAAACATCATAAGGTATAAGCTCAAACAGGCGGTATTTCAAGTAGCGTTTAAAAAAAACGCTATAAGCTTGTCATGCCAAACACTTACAAAAGGCTTATTCGCTATAAGCTAGCGGTTTGCCATTGTTAATAGAGTCTAAGGTTCTGTTTGGTAAGAAGTAGCGGAAAGCAGATAACAGATATGAAATGACGTGTTTGTAAAAATAGCGATCAGATTAACTGATAAATGTAAAGTGACATAAAAGTTAGGGATTTAAAATTATTTAGTTTATTTTAATGAAGATATAGAAAGAATTTAAGAAAAATAATAAATGTAAAAATGGAAAGAAAAAAAAAACAAGACGCTATACACTATAAGTAGCGATTGAAAAAATGTTAAACGCTACAAAAAAATGCTAAACACGTCTATTTGTAATCCGTTGGTCAAATCTGTTATTCAAATCCATTTATCAAATTTGATATCCGCTAGTGGGTGGGACTTGCAAAACAGAGCCTAAGTGTTAGACACAACAAACTTATAGCATTTTTTGAAATGTTACTTGCATTAGCGTTTAAGTTTATAGTTTATAACATTTCATTTTTTCTTCTAATTTTTACCCTTGTTACTTTAGTTAAATTCCTCATTTATCATCTATTACAAATGTCCATTTATGTCATTTTATATTTATAAGCTAGTTTAACCGCTAATTTTACCAAACACTTTGAATTGAATCTGCTAACGTATCCGCTATGAGCTCATCCGCTATAAACTAGCTTCCGCTATATTTTATCAAACAGAGTTGTAGAAAAGTTTATCTAAATTGTAATGGGTATAACTTTTTATTTTAGTTGTAACAATTTGAACCAATGATTTTTTACTCAGATTTTAGTTTCTGAGAGGGACATAGTCAACCCGTTACAGCAGTAACAATATTGTAGATGGTAAGAACATATTACATATTGACTTGTCAAATAGTAGAAAAGTTGGTGAAGCAATCAAGTTTAAATTTGATCAAATATTAATTAATAAAATAAAAAGTACGTAAATTTCTAACTCTATTTTCCAATTTCTTTATCTGTTGTGTTGTGTGTAGAATAAAATGCAACAACTTTTGGTACAACAATTTGTCAATGATGAATATATATAATTATTAAAGTTATAAATCAAATGGTATGTATTTTTTGACGTATAAAAGTAAGTAAGTAATAAAAGTCTATGATTTGATTTGATCAATATGGTTTGCTTACTCTCTGTTGGTGGTGATTTGATTTTCATACATAGAGAGAAGGAAAGTTGGTTTGGCTGGTCCAATATAAGAAGAATGTTTGGTTGGTCATGTCTTGGTCACTGCCATGGTGAATCAATCTTACATTCCTAGTTTTATTATGACCCTCAAATCTAACGGTCAAATCAAATCTCCATATTTGCTTCTTTGCTATTTATCCCCCTCAAATTGCTTCTGCTAGGTGGTGATCCTCTGCTTCTACAATTGTGTCACACAATAACAGGTATTCTTTCTTCTTTGTGCCATTATCATTTCTTGTGTGCATGTCATTGCCAACTACATGTTTAACCAAACATATTTTGTTCTGTATCATAACCAATTTGCAACAATTAGTGCACGATATATGACATGCTTTTGATTGGAAATAGTCTAAAGCTATTGTGATGTTTTTCTTTTTAAAGTTTTCAGAAACCAATCAAACCATGGATGGACTTCAGAGTAAGACCAACTTGGACGTAAGTAAGGTACATACCACTTCAATGCCGTGGCGTTTATTTCTGTTCTTGCTCCTTTATACTCAAGTTGTGATCTTATTAATTTTTTTATCTTTCACATGCTAATCTGCAAGACTCTAAATAGCTTTCAATGCCTTATGTTTATTTCTGGTGTATATATACTCTGTTTTATTGGATGTGTGCTTATGATATGTGATGAATTTGGTGTACTTTTTTCACCTTCAAAAATTAAAACAACCATCAAATTTTACTAGTTTAACCATTTAATGTTTGCTTCCCCTTTTGGGGTGATTTTTCCTTTTTATCTATATATTATTAAATAAATAAAAAATCAACTTAAGAACCAATGTAGTCTGAGATTAACCAATATCGTTGGCCCAGTGACATAAGCTACTCTGGGACACGGGTTTGACCTAGTAATCTCACGTTTGATTTTCACAATGACATACTTGGTGTTGGCTAGTGCGATATTTGCTCTTAAATATGAGCAGAGATTAATCTTTTGTTGAAAGCATTGAGACACTCACTCGTAGGTAGCCAGCAATTGTCCGAAAAAATAATCTGGGATTAAGAAATTAAGCAAACAGGGAAGAAGACTTTCACAAATATTACAATTTGATTACAAATATATAAAATTTTAGCATAACCAAGGATTAAAATGAAACATTAATTGTAATAAGTAGAATAAAAAAGATATCTACATCACAAAAACTAAAAAAGGGTGGGGAAGGTACCTTCAATTAGTTGGGGGAGACACCTAAGTGTATTCCAAGCAATGCTGTAGCTGTAGCCTATAGAAGAACATTGCAAAACTATCTAATGGTCATTTTTTTGGTGATAAGATATCTAATGGTCTATATTCATAATTTTATTGGAAATAAATAATACTACACGTTAGATAATATTGTTTTTCTTCTTTTAATGTTCGATTTTTAATGGAAAAAAACACCTTATTTCTCCTTAGATGCTTCCCTGTTAGAGGTTGTTATTCATCCTTTAAGATGTAATTAAACCTTATTGTAAATAATTTGTGCTCAATGACAACACATAAATGATGCTAAAATTTAATATAACACATGTACATATATGCCTGTTAGGAAACAAATTAAGAGAACAAACTCATCACTCATTCTCAACAGTATTTACATCTTTGACTGACGGGTGCAATTTACGGATTTCAAAAGGAGAGTCAAAATTTAGTTGGGTTGGAGAGAGCATTGAAGATAGGTGAAGAAGCATGAAATGAACATCACTGTCTTACCATTGACTTTTCCAACCACACAACCCATTAAAATTTTTCTGGTAAGTATAAAAAAAAAAATTATATACTCAATTGATAAATCATGAGGAATTAGACATCGACATTAATTTACACTTGTGTTTTTGAATTTTATTTTCCAAGTCTGCATATAAATGTGCGATTTCTTTCTTTTGGTTTGGGCCAATTACCATTTATCTTGATCATTTTTGCTTCAGCTACTTCCCCCGCTTGAATATAAAAATATACCTGCAATGTGAATAAACTATTTTAGCTCGTTTAAGTTCTCATAGTGCTTTTACATAGAGTCCACCATACAAGGTGAAGGTACCCTATAGAAAGGGCACACAAAACTCCACGAGAAGATATTCCCATTTTTAGTTTCGTAGAAGAGTGTAAAGAACGACATGCCAAACCATTTTTCCAAGTCAGAAACACCTTACGATTAAATGCTAAGAATAAAGTAGGAGGTAAGACAGTAATACCACCATTACCCCAAGCCACCTAGACACCAAGTATCATATCCGAGCCAAAATTTCACTCTTAAAGAAAAAGTAATTTTGTTTTTATAGAGATCCCCATAAAAGATATAGAACGTATCTTGAGCCTTGGTTAAAACTTAAAACCTCCCTCTGTAAAGGAGAAAACGAATCTCATTGGTGTTGCTCAAGGATAAGCTTTCGCATTCTCAAAGCAGTTTGGATTGTCTTATCCGTCTTTTTAGAAGAAGTTGTGAAAAAGGTACGACCTTAGACAGCGCACAACTTTTCCATTGGTTATCCAAGGCAAAACTTCAAGTGGGGACTACAATACCTTTGATAGGTTCTCGACGAGTAACAAAATTAAATACTAATTTGACTAAGTACACTACGTTCCTCTTAAATTCACTTATTTAAACCTGAGGTATCGTAAACCTAATACTAATTAAAAGGCAAAATGCCAATTTTACAATGGAGAGATACTCCCCTGAGACAAATTTAATCAACCAAAGGTTATCCACTGATGTCTCACCAATCAAGAGGGTGTCATCAACATATTGTATGAGTGAGACCTCAACAATGGTTTCACGTAGTAAACCCTTGAACATGTCTAAGTCGATAACACTTCTAAAAATCCAACTAAGCCCTTCATCAACCTATAGAAAAAGAAGCGATACAAGAAGTTCTTCATGTTTTAGGCTCCGAGAAGGGTGAATTATATTCCAACTTCCCTATAGATAGAAGAACTGTACCCACAGAGTACACCCAAACCTCTTCATGATGGCAATACAAGCTTAGGGAATGAACATTTGAAGAGACTACACAGATATCAATGCTCAGATGCATTATTTCTAGTGTGGTCTAGAACGAGGAAAAATAAACAGCATCAAAGCATATTAACAGGCCACAAGGCGGAATCCCTTACAAAGATGGAAGCCTAATCAAATGCAATTGTTTGCTTTCAAACGTGACTATGAAGGTAATAATTAGAAATTCAACAGTTTTGTGGATATATATAGCCATGCATAGCATGTATGCACAATGTGTTTAGTATTTTTTAATGGGGCGTCGACTTTGAAACCTTAATTATATCAAGTGTGTGTTGCAAAATATATTAGTCAGAAAGCCTAGAAGTTTGATGTATTCAGCTCAATTCAAATTAATCTGAGTTCAAAAATAGATCTTGCACACCCAGGATCATTGTATTTTGTAGAGCTTCTCTTTCTCAACCAAAATCCATTTCAGTGCATGTTATACATTTGATTGAATTAATGACATACACAATTTCATATTCTTAGTGATTTTTGTTTGTCAAAAAAAAAAATTCTAAGTGATTATTTTATTGCCATAAAATAATGATTTATTCTCCAACATTTAGATTTATATCTATGATGCAGTGAATGCTAAAAGAATATATTAGGAGAAATTAATATTTAAATGTAGAAGACGTAGAGTACTATTTAAGCATCTGAATCCATATATATGATCTTGCATGCATAAGTAAATCAAATATAAACAATGTAATTTGAAAAGCAAAGCTCATTTATATAAAAACTGACTATATATGTTTGTATTACAACAATAGGAAACATGCATGATATATATGATCACTCCACCCCAAATGCAACACACACCCACGATTAAGATACAAACATATGTATAACTATATATATATATATATATATGTATATATATATATATATATATATATATATATAATGCATGAGAAAATACACACATATTTAAATCAGCTCAGTAGTAATCTTGGTAGCTATGAATTTGTAGAAATCAAATGTTGAAGATGCATGCACGCACTAGATAGTTAATAGTTGAGAGTGAAATGCTATTCTTGATGATCAATAGTGGAGTTGGGTTCCCAGACAACACCATCATCATAACTCGATGGCACTGCTGCAGATGAAATCAAAGGATCATCAGAAGAAGGTTGAATATTGAGATTCTCCGATTGCAGGTTTCGCTGTGCAGCAAAAACATCCTCTTCGTTGATCAAAGAATCAAGGAAGGAAGTGAAAACATCATCACAAGAGTAACCCTTATCATCGCCAACAAGTAGATGATCCATTGATGCTGGAACTGGAATATTATTAAAATCGTCATCACATGTATCAATATTAGCAACAATATTCCCAACTGCATGATGAGCTTGTTGTTGATCATGATATTGATATTGTTCTTCCAAATGATCATCAAATTGTTGGTTAATAAGACTAGGAGGAGATATAAAAGGGGTTTGATTATCGGTAATGATAGGAGGAAAAGAAAGAGAATTAGGTTTAGAAGGTGGAGGTGTACTAGAAGAAGATGGTAGTGGTGATGGATTGAGAGGTTTGTGTGTTCGTGGATCAATCCCTTGACTGATAAGCTTCTTGCTAAGATGTGTGTTCCAGTAATTCTTAATCTCATTATCAGTTCTTCCCGGAATTCTCCCAGCTATCAAAGACCACCTAAATAATCACGTTTCCACCAATCATCCACTTATCAGATTAATCGCTAATTCTCACATCGATCAATTCAATTGAATTAATTAATTATTGATGAAAAGTAACGCATAAACCCTAAATAGTTATATATAGCACTAATAAGGAAACCCTAAAAATTGGTATATACGTGCTCGAGAAACTATAAATAAATGAATGAAATTATAGAGATTAGAGAAGAGTAGGTAGCTAGGTACCGGTTTCCGAGGAGACGGTGGAGACGGAGGATAAGATCTTCTTCATCGGGAGCGATCTGGCCACGTTTAACGGAAGGGCGAAGATAATTCATCCAACGGAGGCGACAGCTTTTACCGCAGCGGAGGAGACCGGCTCGTTTGGGGAGAGTTCTCCAACGACCTTCACCTTCTTTTCTAATGAATTCGGCTAAGACTTCGTCTTCTTCAGGTGTCCATGGACCTCTTTTTAAACCTATCTTGCTGCAACATGGTGTAGTGGTAGTAGTAGTTGTCGCTTTACTACTGTTTCCATTTCCATTTTCGTTGCCTCTCTTCTTCTTATTTGATGATGACGACGACGCGTTCCTCATCTCAATTCCAGTTTCTAAATCTTCACAACTGTGGAGTTAATAATCACGCACACACCACTACCACCTATCTCTTCTCTCCCTATCACTACATTGAATGAGGAAGGGTAGTATTTTTGTTCGAATCCGCTTACACGCGCCAAGGCTCGCTCTTGAGATCCACGTCTGCCTATCTCATTGCCAACAACAATTTTTTGATCCGTTTACACTTTTTCTTAATACGCTACTCCCTCCTCCTCTTTTTACTTTTTTTTAATCAAAGCCCGATATTTCAAAATAGGTCACGTACCCGTGTTGGATACGTATCCGATATCGATACCTGTCGGATACTTCCGAATACGTATCCCGGGAGTATCCTTGAATTTATATTTATTTTTAAATTAAAAAAGACAAGATACTTATCGGATACGTAAGGGACACTTTGGGGATACGTATTCTGGGAGTATCCGGAGATGTCTCTTGATGAACCAGAAGCTACGTTATTTTTTGACGATGGAAATGGAGGAGAGGAGAATGACACAACTAGTGTTAAGTAGTGAATAGTAGGCAATTCTATAGAGCCTAAACTTCTTTTGGATATGACTTATGATATTTTTTCCTATATTCTAACTTGGGTAGTAGGTTGTATATCTTTTGTACCATGTTCGTAGGAGGAAGAATATATTTTAAAGCGGGTGTGGAAAATAATTTAACTATGCTTACTTATTTTGATCAGGAGTATCTTTTTTCTAAATGTGACCATATCTATTGAATATTATGAGCAATTGTCAATTAGTAAAGTGAAATATCATTCGTTATGTTTTATATTTTTAAATTTTGATTTAATTTTTTATTGAAGTATCCCAGCCGTATCGTGTCTTGATTTTCAAAATTTTCCCATATCCACGTATCATGACGTCGTATCGTATCCCGTATCCGGGTTTCATAGTGGTGCATTAGAGTGGTGCAAAATTAGGAACTTTGATGCAAAACTAAGAACTTGGGTGCAAAATATATTTTTCAGGGGATGCAAAAACATTTTTCCCTAAGGTATTGGTGCTAATTTTATTTTTTCAGGGGGTTCATTTGAACCCCATCACATATATGTGGATCCGCCAATGGCACTTAATGCATTTCATTAACAATCTAAGTCTTCATTAATAATGCAATACATGCAGGAACATCATAGTAATTCTGAGGACTGGTTGAAAAAAGGCCACCCCAGCAAGAGTATGAGCTGCCTTATTAGCATTCCTCCTAGTGAACTCCACGTGAGAGTTGTTACTAAGGAAAAATTGTCTTGCAAGCAGAGGCGGGTTCGAATCCAAGGGAATACACTAACAGAGTTTTTTTTTCTTAAACTGTAAATACCAAACGACGTCGTTTTACTTTGGTTTTTTTCCTTCGTCTTTTTCCTCGCACGCGCACGCCCTTCTTTCTCTTCTTCTCTTTTTCACGCAGACTTATCTTCTTCTTCATCTTCTTCTTCCTTTTCCTTTCTTCTTCTTCTCCTCCTCTACAATTTTTGTTTCTATTTCTTCTCCTCTAATCTCTTCTCTGTTTCTTCTCCTCTAATCTCTTCCAAAATCTCCAACACAATCCCTAATTTTCCAAAATCCCAAACACAATCCCTAATCTTCTTCTTCGTGAATCATTGTTTCAATTTCGAACATTACTTTATCGTTGATTTTTTTTTAACATTACTTTATCATTGTTTTTTTTTGGAACATTTACTTTATCGTTGTTTTTTTGTAAAATCGTAGAATTGTTAAATCATTGAAGGAAAAGGAACACCCTACTAGATCCGCCACTGCTTACAAGTGGGTAATTAATAAACAACCAATCTTAGAAACCACAACCTTATTTAAATTAAAGGAGTCAACTATTCGCATCCATCTCAAAAATGACATCCTTATAGCCCAGCTCTCGGACCCCCAACTAGAACATCCATGCAACAACGGGGTGAAGTTATGACTCCTTGTCCAGATGAAATTCCATTGATCATCTCGAAGACATAAACCAATGACAACTCGATTTTCCGTCAGAGAGAGAAAGAAGCGTGAATATTTGCATATTTAGTTTCAACTTTGTCAGTTGGTCATTTTGGTTTTTTATTTTATTTTTAATATCGCAAATTTGATCTTTATTTTTTTAATTGAACTTTTGGTCATTGAATATCATATATTTCCAAAATTAAATGATGGATTAATAGTGAACAATCCATGATTTTTTTGGAGAACCAAAAAGCAATTTAAAAATCGTAAAAGTTAAAATTGTCAAATTTGACCAAAATCATCAAAAACAAAATAGAGGGTCAAAATCACTAAACAAGAAAGTTGGGAGACAAAAAATACAATTATACCAATAAATAGTGTAACTTTTTTCCAATTTATAAGAAAACTTGGCTTTTTTTTAAACTTATTAAATGTAAATTTTCATTTTTATTTCATTTACATTGAGAAATAAATTTAATTTAATTTTTTAAAAAAATAATATTTAATTAGTTATTGTAATAAGGATTAATTAATATAGAAACATTTATTCTTGTAAAAAAAATATAGAAACATTTATGAAATAAAATTTGAGTTTATTGGAGCTTTTATACTTGGTTCTGCATTAACAGGGCTGAGATAGTATATTATAAAATTAAAAAAAGTAAACATTTTCAACAACTTATTTCAATTTATTTTTCTTTTAGACGGAATCGATTTCAATTTCTTAACTTTGTTTTCGTGTAATTTTTAATTAATCGTTCATTAATAAGAAAAAATATATAATTCAAACCTTTTTTTTACTGAAATTACACGTCAAAGTTTTTTTTTTTACGAAGTTTACACTTTAATTTTTTTTTTAGGAAAAGTTTATAGTTTAAACTTGGGATGTAATTTAGATACTATGTATAAGTATTTTATATTATCTACTAATTACAATTTGACATGTCATTAGAACGAAGTTAGTCAACTGTTATATGTCAATCATTTTATAGATTGTTATTAGTTGTAATTGTAAAAGTCTATGTGTATATAAATTAAACTCTTAAACTTGTTCCATGTTATTTTTGTTTATATCAACAGAACAACTTCGACCTATTATAGATTCAACTAATAACTAGGACCTCAAAGTTACATATCCGAAGGCATCAGTACTCTGGTGACTTTGATTTTGTCACATTTGTAGGCATTTTGTAGATTCATCCTTTGTGTTTTTAACAATTTTGAATTTGTATTATCATCGATGTAATCAGAGTCGTGTCTGAGATTTTGAGTGCCCTGTGCGAAATTTGAATTTAATACCCTATTTTTGTTTTAATACAACCTCAAGTAAAATAAAATTAAATAACATAAAATAGTATGGAATAAATATCAAAGTTTACATAAATATTGAAATGCTCAAACCAAAATTAGAATAGAATTAATTATAGCAACAAAAATAGTTATACATATAGTAGATGACGGCTTGCAGATTGCAGGGTCACACTTCTTTTTTTCTTTTGATAATGGTCGGTCACGTTTTGTGTTTTTAACAATTTTGAATTTGTATTATCATCGATGTAATCAGAGTCGAGATTTTGAGTGCCTTGTGCGAAATTTGAATTTAATACCCTATTTTTGTTTTAATACAACCTCAAGTAAAATAAAATAAAATAAAATAGTATGGAATAAATATCAAAGTTTACATAAATATGGAAATGCTCAAACCAAAATTAGAATAGAATTAATTATAGCAACAAAAATAGTTATACATATAGTAGATGACGACTTGCAGATTGCAGGGTCACACTTCTTTTTTTCTTTTGATAATCGTCTGTCACGTTTTGTGCAGTATTCGACTTTTGGTTTCTCTTCCTAAATAGGGTTTCTACTTTTAAGGTGTGAGTAAAATTTAAGTTGAAATTTTGAGATAATTATTTTATCAAAATAATAATAGTTTATTATATATGTATGTGAGTCCATCTGTTAATTTAAAAAATAAGTATGTTAACTATATAATTGCTTAATTGTAATATATATATATATATATATATATATATATATATATATATATATATATATACCCTCTCTCTCTATATGTATACCATATAATGTTTTTTGGTGCCCTCTGCGGTGGCACCTCCCACACACCCTACTGAATGTAAACTATCAATTTGAATGCATGAATATCTTTTTTAGTCAAAAAATTTATCCGATAGCTTCCATCAATACATCACGGTCGTAAAGTAGACATACATATGTCATACTATGTGTGAGAGTGAGAGGGAAAAGGAAGGTTTTCGTGTTTTGAAGGAGGGGTATTTTGGAAATTTTGAGAATGAGGGGTGTCTATTGAATAACTTAATTAAGAGATAAATACGGGTTAATTGCCAAAATTTCGATATACAACTTAATTCAGAGATAAATACGGGTTAATACAGGTTAATTGCCAGAAATTAGAGCACAGCTAATCAACCGGAGTTATTTTTAATTTCTCAAGGAATTGGTAAGGAATTTTTGATAAAAAGTGAAATGCATGGTCACTTTCGGGAACGAGAAATGATCTTGAGTACGAAACGATACAGACCCAATGATGTGGGTTATTTTTCTTTTCTTTTTCCTCTTTCATCTTTCAGAACGTTCACATTCAGCCACATAATGATTCTGACGTTTCTTACATCAATTTCTTCGTACTACCTATCATAGCTCTTTTCAAATGCTTCTATCAGAAGCATAAAGTGAATCAAAAATCAAGATACGCACAAAAATACGGTATCACGAATACATCATATTCGTTGTTGTGGGTGAAGAAATACCACCAGTCGAACAGTCAAAAAGGCTTATTATCAAGAGAAAATTTGGGATCTAGATTCCCTCCAGTTGATTATAACTGCAGGTTCCTCAAGTCAGCACAAAAATGTGCTGTAGAGAGAATTTAGAGAGAGAATTTCAATGCTGTAAAGACAACTATCCCCAAGCAATAGTGCAAATGCAGGTGACAAGAGAGAAATTGACCGTAGAGGATTGTATCCGAAAATTTTGGGCGGATAAAAAAGGTCACATCAGATTCAAAATTTATGACAATTATAATTTATATGCTGGACGTATGTATGACGGTCAACAAGTCCCTGCTCAAATTCTGGCTTAACTCGATCTATGCCTTGGCCCTGAGAATGAAGACATAATACAACTTAATTGGCAACATCAAATTATATAATATTAAATCTGAAGATACGATAACCATATTTTTAAAATCTTTCAAAAAGAACAACTCACAAAAACTGTTAGGAACCTAGGAATTGGCTCCAGAAAATATACTGTTTATTTAGGAAAGAAAGGAGCTCATAAGCTTTGGTCTATCATGTGACAATTAATCCAGAAGAGAGAGACTTATCACGAGAAGAAACAACTTGCAAGAATGCTTTAAATACAATTTTCCTAGATGAAGGATTCAAGATATCCACCTTTATAAAAGGGACAAAAGTGGTAACAACAATCATGATCAATACAAGAATGGTTGATGCTTAACAAGCTAGGTAGTATCTAAATTGTATCATCAAATGCTTCCAATTAAAGTACACCAACTAACCTTTCAAGATAAGAGTCGTCCTCTGTCATAACAACAATGGAATCACCTGCTACAATGTGAGGCGGAACCTGGAAGATGTTCGTCATATAGATAAATAAACAAGACGTTAAGGCATTTAGCATTACCAGCAACAAATATTGAAATTCCATTTTATTCAAAAGAAAAGAATTTATAGCACAGTTAAAGCAAAATCATTTTGTGAATTAGTTTCATTTTGACTTTCTTGAAAAACATGTGAGTACTGAAAATGTGTTAATGATAATTGAACTGCATTAACCATCGAGTTTGGTGTCGTTTTATTGTGTTTAAACTTTAAATAGCGTGAGCATAAGTAAAATAAAAGAAATTCCACAGAAATTATTCTGATATTTGGAAGGGGGAAAAAACTCAAATAAATATCGTGTGTAACTTTTGCATGAAATAATAATTAGACCTCCAAGGTCAGTTACACATGTGAGTAATTTTTTACCAAATATTTATACTACTAAATAAATGCAGAAGGAAAAAGAAAGATTCAACTGACTTACTTCAACTGTAAGGCCATTTTCCAGTACTACCTTTTTATTCCTTAAATCAAGAAGGGAAGAGATCAGTATAAGGACTTTCCAATTTTGTGCATTAAAGAAAAATCACCGACATGTATAACAATGTCAAATTCAAATTAAAAGTAAGTGAATTTCTATTGAAACAGAAATAGAGAATTAATTAGAAAATATTCAGTATCACCAATCAAGAATTACACACGCCAAGAAATATCATAAGTGTGAGTAAAAAATGTAATTCATGAGTAGTTAGTCTTAGTTATATGGGGTAAGAAAGCAAACGATTTAGGTGTACTGTCTAATAAAATCTTTCAAAGTCTAAGACTCTCTATGGTCAATTGGCCAAGTCTTTTGTTTGGACAGGATTGCTTAATAGGTTAAACACAAATGACTTGTTCTTCTCTCTAACCCAGGAATGTTAAAACATATGTAATACCAAACACCGGCTAGGGAGAGGATAAGCTCACAAAAACAAGTGAAATATTTAACCAATAAGATGGAAGTTTGTAAGATAATACATGGCATATACCATCAGAAAATATTTCAAGACATTCGCAACAAAAATTGGAGAAAATAACAAAGAGGAAGGTAAAAGACCAAATACATATTCTAAAAGCATTAATTGATAAAACCATATACCTCGGAGTGGCTGCAATCACTTCCTTGACAGTACATATTACGCGTTTTGGAACTGATGCAGATAAAGGTTTGTCATCATAAAATTGTACCTTAACTTTCATTTCATCTGTCAATCAGGCAAAAGAATGATAATAATTAGTAATTAGTAATAAAATACATGATTAAACAAAATCGTAGTTATATACATGAAAACAAAAATAGCTACTTGAGACTGACAGTAAAAAATAATATCTTTGCAGAGAAATATGTTGGAGTGAACAGAAAAGAAAGTACAATGGGTAAGGAGAACAAGGTCATTCTATACATAACATTAAGTGAGACGAAAAGTGGGGTGGGGGAAGAAGAGCCTTGCAGACACAAAAAAAAAAAAACTAGGAAATAAAATGATAGGTCAGTGATGTTAGACTGTTAGGTAATTCCTGTTGGTTGGTTAGTTAGTTAGGGAGTGTGTAAGAATTAGTTAGGCCCAATAAGGCATGTTGCACTGAGATAGAGAAGAGCATAGAGAGGGAGGACATCTTTTCATTTGTAAAGGCTAGGAGCCTTTTGGCATTAGAAGAGTCTAAAGTCTCTCAAATACTATAGGAGACCTGTCATAAACTTATACCATAAAAGCAGGATGATAGAGAAACGCTACAAATGCAATCTTGTCCACTAAGTCTATAACACGCAATGCATATAAAGACAATCCAAAGGTGGTTGGTAAAATGAGGAAATTAATGAAGTTGTAGGGATTTAGATAAAAGAAGAAGATAAATAATAATGACTTTGAACATGATAATAGAACAATATTATTGATAATTAGTATTAGTATATACAAAAGACTAAATACCAATCAGTATTTATAGGGGTACAAGACGTCCAATCTTAATTGAATAGGGAAACTAGGAAACAAATCATGATAATACCAAAATAGTATTAGACTGATTCAAGGAGATAGATAGTCTAAGATTCTCTAAGATTATAAACTAATCTTACGAGATGAACTACAATAATATCAAAATATTCTAAGATATTTTCTTATATTCTAACACTCCCCATCTACAATAATATCAAAATATTCCAAGATATTTTCTTATATTCTAACACTCCCCATCGGGCTAAAGGTTACTAACTTTAAGCTTGTTAAACCCTTTGAAATTTGTGAAGGGCATCCCACCAGGGAGGTGCCATAGGCCACAATGTTGTGTTTATATTGCAGAACTTTGGCCTTCTGCTATCCCCCATTGATAACAATGTAACCTAGAAGTATTCAACAACACTGATCTTTTTCCAATGTCACCACAGAACTCACTCCAAAATAATCAAGAACCCCAATTTTGGGAACAAACATCAAATGCCAAAATAGGAAAAAGCTTAACCATTAAGCAAAAGCAACAATTCAAAGCTTAACTTCTTAACACAAGCAACCCCAAAAAAACTCAAAATTTTCTTCAAAGAGGAGTCTAAAGTGGAACAGAGAGTCAGAAGCAATGCCCAAATAAAACCACAAATTGTAACGGGAAGTCATAAACAAACCAAAAGCGAGACCAAATTGCATTGATATTGGGTCGACGCTCACTCCAGTAGCTGAAGCCATAATGGACAGGTGTCACCACAACAATGTTGAGTCAGGGCTCACTCCGACAACTAAAACCATAACTGAAGCCTCACAACTAAGAAACAAACTTAAACAATAACCCAGAAGTCCAAGGATTGGAACATGTCTCTGATATGATGTTGAAGTTATGGGGATTTAGATGATAAAAAAAAGAGAGACAAATTAATTACTTTGCATATGATAATGGTATAATATTATTGATAATATACAAAAGACTAAACATTTGTCCCTATTTATAATGATACAAGACCTCTTATCTTAATTAAATAGAAAAGTTAGGAAACAAATCATGATAATAACTAAATAATATGGAAACTGTCTCTAGGACACAATCTGAGATACTCTAACCAACACCATCGGCCCAATGACATAAGCTACCATTGGCCCAATGTTGAGTCAGTGCGAAATTTGCTCCTAAGCACGAGTGGAGAATAGTTTTTCGTTGAAAACGTCGGGACACTTCGTGGGTAGCCAACAATGGTCGGAACCAAAAAATCTAAGATACTCTGACTATATTAATATACTAATTGTACGAGATAAGCTACAATAATATCAATATATTCCAATATACTTTCTTATATTCTAACAGAAATGACATCATTTAAATATAGCAGAAATAAGCGAGGAGTGAAATAAGAAAAAGAAAACTAATCATGGTCATCAATTAGCCCAGTATACTGATTGGCATTAACCTTTTAAATCTTATGCATCATGGATGCAATGATGCATTAGATAAAGAAGCTCACAGAGGAGAACCTTGAAATTCAAGAAGTTATAGGAAGGAGACACAAAATTGAACACTTAATAAGCAAGGGCAAATCTTATTAGAAAGTAGAAGTAGCAAAAAAAAATCAGTGAAACACTCTGGCATCAGTCAAAAGTCATGACATCGATTACGCGGGGAATTGGCAGTAATGCATAGCAATATAACAAAACCAGAAAATAATTAGAGGTATGCTATTAGTTTACTGATATGGGTGCTGTTTTTAGAGTCCGAGTATTAACCACAGTTCAAAACAATCCAAGTTTTCCATATAAGCTGATAATGAAAGAGCGGTGATCAAGGAATAAACAGTGGGAACTTCTATCCACCTTGTATATATGCACAATTCTTGCCAAACAAGTCTTTGGAAACTTCGACTTGATCCAACGTATCAGGGCTGACCACAAATAGATGGAGAAACCACGTTAAGCAACTATGCTCACCAAGAATTTCTTGCACCATTGCATACTATGATATATTAACATCAAAATTGGATGAAAGATATAAGAACTCACTCCATTAATACTACAGTTCCATCATGATCTGTGCACATATACATGAAAGTCTTTTCCAGAACATAGGCCCCTGCAACAATTTGAGAATTTGTAAGCATAGAGAAGGACACCAGTCAATTACCACCAGGTGCGAAGTGTCCTAGGCTCCTAGCACATCACTAATCAGAAAGAGAAAAAACTGTCCTACATCTAATCATTTAAATTGAAAAATGTATTCATAGAATTTGTATTGCCATCATACAAGATGATTTGGATCTCTGCAGCATGAAGACATACACTGTTACAAACCCCAAACTGAAGTCCAAATATTTGCAGAGAAAGGTTTAAGAAACAGATATAACAGAGAAAGAATGAATACATGTGTATTGAATTTCTGAATCAAACAAAGAGCAAAGGAGAGAATCCTTCTTTTGAAGGGTTCCCCTCTCAACAAAATGTTTTCCCTTATACAGTCAAGCCCCAGCTCTGTTTAACAAACCAAAAATGTCCGAGCCTCTCTTCCACCACTCTCCGATCATAATCTAATTTTCTAAACCTGGCAGTCTTAACTTCCCAACCATTCTAATTGTTCTAATCAAATACTCTCCGGTGCCAAAATAACATGCCCTTCTGTTTTTGGTTTTCCTTAGGAGGAGTGAGTCAACATAAACAAATTAAAGAATCCTGGCCATATCAACACCTAACTAAACAATTTTCACACGATATACAAAGTATATACTAATAAAGGTTATGTTACTCATAAATTTGCATTTGAAATATTGCATATAACAGGGACATACTTTCAATATCGTCACCAGTACCCAGTCTTTGTGTTACCTTGTTTCCCTGGATAAGGTCACGAAGTTCCACCTATTATCAGAAACAGCTACAACTTTCAGTTAGGAATGGAGTTAAATGAGAGAGTCCAGAAGTTACCAGTTACAGACTTACAGTATACAACTATATCAAATAAAAGTAGCACAAATAAGAACAGGGAGTTGAGCAAACCAAGCAACATGAGATCTCCTTTAATCATATAGGCAGTTCCACATTTGACTAATAAAAATTGACAGAGAAGCACCACTATCCATATATCACGAAACCATTTATCAAGGTTTCTTTTTGGATGAAATCATTTTAAACAACCAAATAAGAATAGTCGGTTAGGATTAAAGCAGAATCAACACACTCTTAGAAAAACATCATTATTTAAATCAAAGAATACGTCCTTTCAATATCATGTACTGACATCTATGTTAAAAGTCATGGAAAGTCATTAATTTATTAGTTAGTAGTTGATCCAAATTAATGGACTGCTTCATGGAGAATTGTTCTCCTATCATTTGTATTAATTAGCAAACAGCTTCACTGATAAATCTCTAACATTTGGGTTCAAGCCAGTAAATCTACGCGCGCGCACACAACTCTTTCTGGGTATGCATATGGTTTCATTATTAACAATGATAACAAAAAACTTGTTAGTGAGTGTCCAAGCACTTATAATGACAAAAACAAGATGAGTGTCTTACACAACATAGGGAGAGACGCAGAGACAGACAGGTGATAGAGAGCAAAATTATGACAACACAAGTACATTATTATTATCTATGGCCGAATTTGGGTTAGCTTCTAGCTTATAGGAGCTTCACAATTAAAGTAAGTTGGTGGCTCTTCACTTACGAAAAAAATCCTTACAAACTTATGATGTTTATAGAGAAGTTTAACAAGAGAGCTTCTAAGAAAATTAATCTTATCTCCTCAACTTATACGCTAAGCTGTTGTTTAATAAACACAGCTATGGTATGATTCTTTCTATATTTCTTTATCCATAAACACTTCTTGAGAAGTTTATCCAAACAAGTCTATAAATACAACTTACTTCTAATAAATTATAATATGGAACAGGAAGAACAATCTTGAATAAGAAGTGCCTGCGTTCAGTGAGGATAATTATGAAGAAATAAAAGGAGGAAATATCTGAACAAACAAACCTTGATTGTGGCTTTTCCTCTCCCTTCATGAGAGTGTTCTACTTTAAGAACCTGAAGAGTTTTACATAATTACATTGCGAAAAACAAAAGTTGCAAAACAAGATTGAATGAACGAGTAATAGTTACTAGTTAATTATTACCTCGAAGATGCGCCCTGGAAGCAAGCCAGCACAAGAGAAATGCAAATGGAATTTGTTAGTAAGCAGAATTCAACTAACTACACGAATCGAATTGAACGATCGGAGACAAAAAAATTCAATAATCCAAAAAGCGAAGCAACCTTCTTTTCCGATGGTGTTTCCGACTCTAATCTGCACCGCGAGAAAAACAACGACACAGTGAAGCAAATATGAGAATCAATCAGGATCGATAACGTTGAAGGTATAAAAGATGCGTACATCAGAAGCGGGAACTTTGACTCCCCGACGTTGAACGGTGGACCATGGAGCGGTGAACAAGTTAGTGGCGGTGGAGTAAGCTGAAACGGAAGTAGGTGAAGGTAGTGAGTTTGGGAGAGAGGGAGAAGAATGAAAATATGATGAAGAAAGTGTGAAGAGATTGTTGAAGTTGGAATTGCAGAGCTTTCTCGGATTCAGCCTCATTAGAGCTTGCATTTTCACACTTTTCTTTGCTCCGACTCACTACGGTTCAATACAAAATGTAAACCCTCGTGTACAATATACTAGACTTATGACCCGTGAGATTCACGAGTCGCGCTATAGTGGAAGAATTAAAATAACCAAAAATAGGATGTCTCTATGTATTTTTATATTTGGTGCGTTTTAAAGAGATTATTGATAACAAATGAAATATGTAATGAACTTTTGCGAATGTAAGTTTGAGCCAGGCCGTATGATAACTTGTGTGTTTGTGCTTATTGGTTGGACTCAAAAGGCCATATTATATAAGCTTGATAATTATACAATGGTTAGGCACCTAGTAAGTAGATGGAATATTATTGTATATGGGTTCAAATTTGGAATCAATACAATGTAAATACGTACAATAAGTCCAAAAGCTACGATCTACATTTGCCCACTAAGAATTGCAGCTTCTGTCAACGAAGAATTGCATTCCATTTGCTATCGTTTAATTATTTCTAATTAATATAAAATAACTTAAAAAAGAAGTAGGAACTTGTTGGCCAAAAGCTACGATCTACATTTGCCCACTAATTCAATTAATACTTGTAGAAAACCCAAGAACTATCTCTCAACTCCCCGATCTCCCTTGGTAGCATATTTGTGACTTTCCCGTTGTTCAACATTTCCTGTAAATCAAACCTTAGAACTTCTACCAATTGTGACGTGTGTGGACCAATAATTCAATATTGGAACCAGCTAATAATCAAACCTTATATTTAGATTAAAATTCAATTTTATCTCAAATCTATTGGCTGTATATATACAGAATGGTGCTCTGTATGGAGAGAGTGTTAAAAAGTGTTAAGGATAGTATGTAGAAACATTATATTGATAATAATTAGATGTAATTTCCAGTGTAATCATCTTAACAAACTGAAATCTGGAATACCAAGGAAACAACTAACATTAGAAGATGATAAAAACACATTAAAAATGAGGAGCCAAACATAAAATAAAATCAAATAGAAGCAATTATATATACATAACATGAACGGAGCAACAAACTTCACCAAATTGAAAATTTGTCCCATAGGTATGAACTAATATATTGGTCATTCCCTTGAAGTCAAATAAATTGCTTGTCTATATCATAAAAAATAAGGGAAGACAAATTATATGTATGCGTGATGCGTAACAGTTGCCGCCACACTAAAAATATAACTTACGGAATTCATTTATATTAATAATTAATTGGGTTAAATATGTTTTTAGTCCCTGTAAAATTTCACTATTTTGTTTTTAGTCCCTATAAAATATTCCATCAACTTTTAGTCCCTATAAAATGTAAACTCTTGTATACCTTTAGAATTTTTGAATGATATTTTGCATACACGTTAAAGATATTAAAAATATCTCCCTCATAAAAAATAAACTCAAAATTTGATTTCTAGATTAGTATTTCCTTTAATTTGTTTATCGAATCTTTTGCACTTAAAAAATTTAGATTTAATTTATGCGTTGTTAAAAAATTCAAAGTTTTTATGGAAGAGATGTTTATAATGTCCTCAACATGTATGCAAAACATCACTCAAAAATTCAATGGATATACACTAGTTGGCATTTATAGGGACTAAAAACGAAAATTTGAAATTTTATAGGGACTAAAAGTCGATGAAAAATTTTATAGGGACTAAAAACAAAATAGTGAAATTTTGTAGGGACTAAAAACATATTTAACCCTAATTAATTTATCCTAATAAGGCAGTTCAGTTGACGAGCTAAAGAACATGAAGAAGTTGTAAGAAGGAGGTCCGGGGTTCAAATCCCGGAAACTAACATTCTCTCACCCCACTAACATTTACTTATCAAAAAAAATATTAATAATTAATAATAAGTAATATATTTTGTAAAAAAACAAATAATAAGCAATATTAGAATAAACGTAATTAAATTATTTAAGAATAAAAATTATGTTACAACCGTCACTGTGTAAAAATAGAGAAAACAAACTACATGCATGCATAACATTTGTCAAAATCTAATTAAAGTACCAGAAATATGGTATTAAAATAAATGTTTAAAGATAAAAAACACCTATACTGGCAACATAGGTGGATATAAAATAGGCAATGAAATATAAATTTTCTTTTTTTTAAAAATTATATAATTGATTCATATTCATATTAACTGATACAAATAACACATATAAAACGGATGGTAAAGATTTATCAAATATTTAAATAGCGGGGAATGTTCACTATTTTCAAAGAAGAAATAAATTATCACAAATTCATTTCAAATAAGAATTCTTCAGAGCCATGGCGTCTAGGCGGTGGTCTCAAGCCAACAGGATTGGTGTCAATGGTGTGCGGTGAATTGTGGGCATAGCTGCGGTGCTGAAATACGTAATGAAGTGGATGCCATTGAGGTTATCTAGTTGCGTTTTTGGAGGATTAAAACTCTTGTTGTTTTGGCAGCAGTAGCTCTTTGGGGCTAGCTAGCTAGTATGCCTGAAGTTGTCACAATTTAGTTATCAAAGGTGTTGCAGCTGGCTCCATTTTGTGCAGCACCGTGGCTAGAATTGTAAAGCAACTGGAATTATATATACGAAATTAATGAAGTACACTTCTAAGGCATAAGATGATGAAAACAACTGAAACTGATAAACAAATGGGAAAGAGGGACCAAGGAAAAACATTGTAGAAGATGTAAGAAGAACCTGTAAGTAATGTAAATAAACATGCAGGTCAGAGAATTTTTTAAATATAAACGAAAAACAGAGGACCTTTTCAAAACTAAGCTCGAGAGTGGAATTAAAATGAGAGTGGAGGTAAGTAGAAGATGCAAACTAATATTATATAATTTTTTTAGATAAATAACTAATATTATATAATGAATGCAAGTAGATGGTACATATTTTATAGTGTAAAACAACATGCAATTACGGAGGGCTCTTTTGAAATAAAACGAATATAATAATAAGTAGAAATTATATGTTGGAACGAAGAAAAGGACACATATATAAGAAGGGAAACTGTGGCACCATTGAAGGGTACAAAACCAGGAACGTTTCCAATCATGGATGATTGTTAATTAGTGATGAGGAAGACAGTGTTTCTTGCCTATGTTGTGTTGAAAATAATGAAGGAAGCCGCACCTCAAGCTATGGACAAAAAACACTAGTTAAATTTGCAGAATACATAAATGGCTATGGTGCACTTTTATACTGAAAATAAAAAAGCAAAATCAGAATCTCGTGTGATGATAAAAATGAAAATAGAATTATGGCTTCCAAAATATGGCTGCGTGTACAGATTGCAATGAAATATGGCATCTTCACTTATTATTTGCTTAAAAGAAAATATGGCAAACAGTAGCTGCAGCTCCCGCGCGAAGCCTGTTAACTCGCATATTAAAGAGAGATAAATATTGTAGGCTAAATTAAAGATTTGGTCCATTATTTTCAAAAATTCAGATATTTGGCCTTCCTATTTTTAACTTCATATAATTATTCATCTTATCTTATTTCTAAAAATTCAGTCATTTAGTCCAAATAGTGTTTTTTTATCTAATGTGGAGGCGTGTCAAAAAAAAAGTGATGTGGACCTCATTAATTGACTCAAGCACCACACGAGTGGTTGCCACGTCAATTAATGGGACACATAAACATGTTATGTCATTATCTAACATTTTTTGTTACATAAAATGTAGGCGAGTTGGGCTTCCGGAGCTCATTAGGGTTAGGGCAGGTCTCACGACTCTTTGAGGGCTCATAGAGGTACTTACACATCGAAGAAGTCCTCACGTCGACGGCAGGAGTTGAACCCACGCCCTTGTAGAGAATGAGTCAACCCCTTATCAACTGAAAATAAAATATTAAAACAAAAAATAAATTACAAAATTGAAATTAAAATGTTAGAAAGAAGTTGAGAACCTAAACTCAGAACCCTAACTTCTAGTTCTTTTGATTTTAATTTTAGTTTTTGTAATTCCTTTTAGTTTTAATATTTTAATACTTAAATAATGACGTGGCATGCTCATGTGGATCATTAATTGACGTGGCAGCCACGTATGGTGCCTACGTCGTCAGGCTCCATGCCAATTAATGAGGTTCAAATCACCTTTTTTTGACACGCCTCCACGTTAGATTAAAAAAATGAAAACCTTCATTTAGACCAAATGTCCGAGTTTTAAATTTGTGACAAAATGTCCGAATTTTTGAAAATAAAAAGACCAAAACTATAATTTAGCCTAAATTAATATAATACATTAATACGTAAAGATCTATGGAATCCATTTTTCAATTACAAAGGAGTGATAACCACCCTATAACGACCTCTATCTCAACTTTCTTTCTTCTCTTTATTTCCCTTTGTGCCATTTATTGGAGATGAATAATTCTGAGTCATTTGTTTAGTTTGTTGTCACCCGTGTAACCAAAAAAAAGTTCGTAGTCGCCCATATGTGTCATCTTTTTTTCTTTTTTTATCTAAATAAATAAATGATTTACACATGAATTAGTTCTCCTTTACGTTTTACGTTTTTTGTCGTCTGAGTGCGGCGTTGTTTTATTCGTCGTATCGGTAAGACATTGTGTGGTTTCCTGTCTCGTTGCAGTGTTCATTTCATTCAGATTAACAAATCAGCTTCAATCAATTATTTGCACGCCAATGGTATGTGTTAGAAGGCATCACTGTTTTTATCACTTTGATTTTATGATATATATTTGTAGGCATTTTACCATTTTATGCAACTAACTTGAATGGCATATCTTCTATGGACATCATAAATACATCCATATTTGTTGCTCTGGGTAAAGAAATACCACGAAGTGAACAGTCAAAAAGGCTTAATGTGTGTTTGGAACTACGGCAGAAATCCTCCAAAAGTGCGGCACTTTTGAAGCTGCAGAGAGTAGCTTTTGGTGGGACACAGATATTAATCACAGAAAAACAGCCTTCCAAACATAAGCTTATTATATCAAGCAAGAGAAAATTGGGGGGAAGGGGGAGGATAAAAAAGGTCACATCTGATTCAAAATTCATTACAATTATATGCTGGACGTATGTGTCACTGTCAACCAGTCCCTGCTCAAATTCTGGCTTAACTCACTCTATGCCTTGGCCCTGACCCTGAAAATGAAGATAATACAACTTTATTGGCAACATCAAGTTATAATATCAACCTTTTGTTTGAAAGAAGTAACACGCTAAATCATATTTTTGATATATTTTAAAAAGAACAACAACAAAATTGTCACCAGAACAATCAGGAGCAGAGACCACGGGACTCAGTTCCTTGCCCAATATACAGAACCAAAATAAGAAAGGAAGAAACAAAGCATTTTACAATAAGGAATTTGATACAGTAGTTTATTTATATTAATTTTCCATCTGCATAATATGAAAACAAATGTACAATTTTCCTTCAAACTAACGTCAAAGTAAGAATAATAATTCCAAGTAAAAATATTGCTTACAAAAATTTAACACCTAATGAATTTCCTATTCGCTATGCAGAATAACCGGATTTGGATTGAGTGTCTTTAGTTGTAAGTACTTTTGTTGACTTTATTAGGCTTATTTTGGAGGAAAAAATATGAGAGAGAAAATAATTGAGGAGAGAGATAGACACAAATAGCTAAAGGTATGAGTGTCTTTCTCGCTCTAAAGACACACAATCCCTCCCCAGAATAAGAAGAAACCAAAGAAAAATAGAGTACAAAAGATAAAGGATTAAAGATATCCCCTTTATAAAGGGACAAAAGAGGTAACAACAATCCTCATCAATACAAGAGTGATTGATGCTTAACAAGATAGGAAGTATCATAAATTGTATCATCAAATGTTTCCGATTATGGTAGACCAACTAACCTTTCAATATAAGAGTCGTCCTCTGTATAAACAACAATGGCATCACCAGCTACAATGTGAGGCGGGACCTGGAAGATGTTAAACATACAGATAAACAAGATGTAAGCATTTAGCATAACCAGCAACAAATATTCAATTAATTCCATTTATTTCAAATGACTAAAATTTATAGCACAGTTAAAAGCCATATCATTTTGTAAATTAATTTCAGATTGAATTTGTTGAAAACATGTGAGTATTGTAAATGTGTTAATGAAAATTTTAACATGATTAATCACGATTCTTAGGTGTTCAAAAATTGTTTAAACAGCTGAAAATCGTTGTTAATCACATTAAAATTCGTGGTTAACAAAATTATATTAACGGTTAATGGTTAAAGAGTTTGAAACCCGGTATGTCTATTAACCATCTACCGAACATAAATAAGTGCACATTTGAACTGCGTTAACTATCTAGTTTGTTGTTGATTGTTTGTGTTCAAATAGCGCGACCATAAGGAAAATAAAAGAAATTCCAAAGAAATGGTTCTGATATTTGGAAAAAAGAAACTCAAATAAATATCGTGTAACTACTGCATGAAATAATAATTAGATCAACAAGGTCAGTTGCACGTGTGATTAATTTTTAACCAATTATTTCTACGATTAAATAAATGGAGAAGGAAAAAGAAAGAATTATCTGACTTACTTCAATTGTAAGGCCATTTTCCAGTACTACCTTTTTATTCCTTAATAAATCAAGGAGGAAAAAATCAGTACAAGGATTTTCCAATTTTGTGCGCCAGAGAAAAATCAGTGACATGTATAATAATGCCAACTTGAAATTAGAAGTAAATTTCTATTGATACAGAAATAGAAAATTAGTCAGACAAAGATAAAAAAATATCAACATCCTCCAACAAATCAAGAATTGCAGACGCCAAGAAATAATGTGAGGCAGTTTTTTTTAAAAAAAAATGTATAAATGAGAGAGTTAAAAATGTAATTCACAACTAGCTAGGATATGTACGATTAAGCTTTTAAAAGTAGTTTTCTGTTTTTAAAAAACTAACAAAGCATATAATTATTCTTCGTTAATTTTTTAAAAACAGATAACAGTTATATGGGGTAAGAAAGCAAACAATTTGGGTCTACTGTCTAATATAATCTTTCAAAGTCCAGGACTCTATGGTCAACTGGTCAAGTCTTTTGTTTGGACAGGATTGCTTAATAGGTTAAAGTGTTAAACAAACACAAATGACTTGCTTAATTGCTTAATAGGAATATCAAAACATTTGTAATACCAAACACTGCCTAGGGAGAGGATATGCCCACAAAAAGAAGTGGAATTTTTAACAAATGAGATGGCAGTTTGTAAGATAATACATGGCATATTCCATCAGAAAATATTTCAAGACATTCACCACAAAATAGGAGAAATAAACAAATAGGAAAGTACAAGATCAGATATATTTTCTAAATGCAATAATGGATAAAACCATATACCTCGTAGTGGCTGCAATCACTTCCTTGACAGTACATATTACACGTTTTGGAACAGATGCAGATAAAGGTATGCCATCATAAAATTGTACCTTAACTTTCATTTCATCTGTCAATAAGGCAAAAGAATAATAATAATTAGTAATAGAATACATTATTATACAAAATAATGAGAGTGATTATAGGAGATAGTCTAAGATTCTTACGAGATGAACTACAATAATATCAAAATATTCTAAGATATTAGCTTTAAGCTTGTTATAATTATAAATATATCCTTTAAAAAATAAAACATAACAATCGAGGCAACGACCAAGCAGTATTGTTAAACGAGATCCATGGCACTGCCTTGGCGGAATGGCGTGGCGGCTTTTTTTGCCAGCCTCTATTGGAAATTTGTGAAGGGCACCCTGTCATGGAGGTGCCATAGGCAAAGCTGTTGTGTTTATATTGCAAAATTTAGCCATTTTCTGCCACCCCCCATTGATAACATTGCAGCCTTGAAGTCTTTAACATTGCTCTTCTTCCAACATCACCACAGATCTTGCTCCAAAAGAATCAAGAACCCCAATTTTGGGAACAAATACCAAATGTCAAAATAGGCAAAAGCTTAACCATTAGTCCCTATTTATAGAGTGATACAAGGCCTCTAATCTTAAATAGAAAAACTAGGAAACAAATCATAAAAACAACTAAATAATATGAAAACTATTTCTATGACATAATCTAAGATACTCCATGATTATATACTAGTTGTACAAGATAAGCTACAATTGTTGGAAAGTAGAATGGTTTTAGGAAGACTTTGGGAGGAAGGGAAGAGGAGACTATGGTTTCTTAAAATGAGAGGATACTTTGCTCTTTAGAACTTGATATTTATTTGCTAACTTGCTTACTTGTTTTTGCTTGGTTTACAAATGACTAGCTCTCCCCTATTTATAGGCTCCAAGGGAGAGTTCTACATCAATCTAGAGAATATTCTACACACTTCAAGTGAGAGAGTTCTACACACTTCTCTCAACTACTTATTTAATATTACATATTTCATTTCTACATTTCTCTACTACTCTCTAGAATTTTCTATAAACTAAAACACTAAAACCAAATGGGCCTAACACTTGATTAGTCCAATGGGCCAAATCAAGTTTACTCTCCAACAACAATAATATCAAATTATTCTAATATTTTCTTATATTCTAACAAAAATGACATCATATAAATATAGCAAAGAATAGCGAGGAGGGAAATAAGAAAAAGAAAACTAATCATGGTCATCAACTAGCACAGTATACTCAATAGAACTAATCTTTAAATGTTATGCATATGGTTGCATTGGATAAAGAAGAGATTGTTGAAATTTAAGTTATAGGACACAACATTGAATAATTAATAAGCAAGGGTAAATCATATCAGAAAGTACAAGTAGCAAAAATCAGTAAAAATACGCTCGCATCAGTAATGCATAGCAATATGACAAAACCAGAAAATAATTGGAGGTGTGCTAGTAGTTTACTGAGACAGGGGTGCTGTTTTTAGAATCCGAGTAATAACCACAGTTGAAAACAGCCCAAGTTTTCCATATAAGCTGATAACAAAAGAGCAGTGATCAAGGATTTAAACAATGGGAACTTTTATCCACCTTGTATATATGCAAAATTCTTTCCAAACAAGTCTTTGGAAACTTCGACTTGATCCAACGTACACGTGCTGACCACAATTAGATGGAGAACCCACATTAAACAACTATGCTGACCACTGAATAGTATGATATCTTGACATCGAAACTGGATGAAAGATGTAAGAACTTACTCCATTAATACTACAGTTCCATCATGATCCGTGCACATATACATTAAAATCTTTCCCTGAACATCGGCCCCTGCAACAATTTGAGAATTTGTAAGCACAGAAAAGATACCAGTCAATTATCACCAGGTGTGAAGTGTCCTAGCACATAGCTAATCAGAAAGAGAAAAAACTATCCCACATCTTATAATTTAAATTAAAAAATGTAATCATAGAATTTGTATAGCTATCATCATACAAGATGACTTGGATCTGCAGAATGAAAACACACACTGCTAGTCTGTTACAAACCGCAAATCGAAGTCCAAATATCCACCGAGAAAGGTTTGAGAAATAGATATAACACACTGTTGGCGAGCTGAGGGATACCGAAGGAGTGCACCAAAAGAGTGCGAGAAGGAGGTCCCGGGTTCAATCCCCGGAAACTAACATTTCCCCCACTCCCACTAACATTACCGATCAAAAAAAAAAGATATAACACACTGTTAGTCTGTTACTCATAAATTTACATTTGAAATGTTGCATATATAGGGACATACTTTCAAAATCGTCACCAGTACCGAGTCTTTTTGTTACCTTGTTTCCCTGGATAAGGTCACGAAGTTCCACCTATTATAAGAAACAGCTACAATTTTCAATTAGGAATGGAGTTAAAAGAAAGAGTCCTTAAGTTACAAATTACAGTATACAACTATATCCGGCAAAAGTAGCATAAATAGGAACAGGCAGTTGAGCAAACCAAGCAACGTGAAATTTCCTTTAATCATAGGCAGTTCAACCGTTGACTAATAAAAATTGACAGACAAACGCTATTATCCAAATATCACGAAGCCATTTATCAAGGTTTCTTTCGGGATAAAACCAGTTTAAACACAGCCAAATAAGAATAGTAGGTTAGGATAAAACTAGAATCAACACTCATAGAAACATCTATGTTAGTGTCCAAGCACTTATAATGACAAAAACAAGATGAGTGTGCTGCACAACATAAGGTAGAGAGGCAGAGACAGAGACAGACAGGGATAGAGAGCAAAATTATGACAACACGAGTACATTATTATTAATTATCTATAGTCCAATTTTGGTTAGCTTCTAGCTTATAGGAGCTTATCGATTAAAACAAGCTGGTACCTATTCACATGTTACAAACTTATAGATGCTTATACTTTATAGAGAAGTTTAATAAGAGAGCTTCTAAGAAAATTAATCGTATCTCAACTTATAGAATAAGTTGTTATTTAAAAAACGCGGTCATTTTATGATTCTTTTTCTATTTCTTTATCCATAAATACTTCTTGAGAAGTTTGTCCAAACAAGCTATAAATACAACTTACCGTTTTCTTTCTTATAAAAATTACAATGGGGAACAGTAAGAACAATCTTGAATAAGATGTGTGAGCGTTCAGTGAGGATAACTATGAAGAAATAGAAAGAGGAAATCTCTGAATAAACAAACCTTGATTATGGCTTTTCCTATTCCTTCAGGAGAGTGTTCTACTTTAAGAACCTGAAGAGCTTTACATAATTACATTGCGAAAAGCAAATGCTGGATAACAAGATTGAATGAACAAGTAATTAGTTAGTTATTACCTCGAAGATGCGTCCTGAAATGGAAGCAAGCCAGCACAATAATAGGAATACAAATCGAATTTGTTAGTAAGCAGAATTGAACTAACTACACGAATCGAATTGAACGATCAGAGAGAGAGAAAATCAAAAATCCAAAAGGCAAAGCAACCTTCTTTTTCGATGGTATTTCCGACTTTAATCTGCAACGCGAGAAAAACAACGAGAGAGTGAAGCATAAGAAGAATCAAAAACGATCGATAACGTTGAAAGTATAAAAGATGCGTACATCAGAAGCAGGAACTTTGATTCCCCGGCGTTGAACGGTGGACCATGGAACGGTGAATAAGTTAGTGGCGGTGGAGTAAGCGGAAATGGAAGTAGGCGAAGGTAGTAAATTTGCCGGAGGAGAAGAAGAAGAAGAATGTAAATATGATGAAGAAAGTGTGAAGAGATGGTTGAAGTTGGAATTGGAGAGTTTTCTCGGGCTCAGCCTCATTAGAGCTTGCATTTTCACACGTTTCTCTGCTCACTCCACTTCCATGCAAATGCAAATGCAAACCCTCCGATACAATATATAATTTTTTTTTGCCACATATATATCTTTTTTTTTTGACTATATATATATATATATATATATATATATGACCAGTGCTATTTCCAGCAAAGAATTTTGGCTAAAAGCGCCCTGTGTGAGCAAGTGAAGGATTTGCCCAAGAATGTTATCAGAACCGGATCGGTCATCGAGCCGGTCAAGATACTGGATCACTGGGTCTTTGGTCGGGGCGGCAACTCTCTCATTTATTGCAAAAGTTATAATATATACAAAGAAAATATTTGTATTTATAATTGTAATTAAGTAAAATGATAAAATATTTAAATTTAATAATATAACAATGCTATAGTTGTGTATTACAATGGTGAAAAATAATTAGCAATGTTATTTTAATGTGCTGTATAATTAGTTTTTATAAGAGATATAAATATATTATATATAAGTATATAAGTATAAAACATATAAAAGCAAACAAAAATTACATCTTTAACAAATGGAAGGTTAATGGAAAGTTTGGCAAAAAAATTTAACGCTAGATGATTATATATATATATCATATAAATAACACATTCACATCAATTAAAGTGTGGCTCAGTGGGTTGCAAAGCCAAGGTTGAATTCTAGGGGAGGAGTTCGAACCCCAGATGACGTATTTGACCTGCCTGATGACATCATCACCAGGTTGTTAGCCTGTAATTTTGACAGGCTTCATTGAAAATGGTCAACAAGGCTGCTATCATTTTTATAACTGTTTTAGGGCAGTTTCTGCTTAGTATAAATAGTAGTTTCTGAGAAGAAACAAGGAACCTGTAATTTTGACAGGCTTCATTGAAAATGGTCAACAAGGCAATGGTCAACAAGGCTGCTATCATTTTTATAACTGTTTTAGGGCAGTTTCTGCTTAGTATAAATAGTAGTTTCTGAGAAGAAACAAGGGTCACAAAATTTCATATTGCAATTCTCACGCTCTAACTTCCGCATTCAAGAGAAAAACGAGTCAGAGAACAATGTATGATCTTGTGTACCATTTTCTTTCATTTTAATGCAATTTACTTCTGTTTTCTCTTTACCTTTATGTGTTTTACAATTTAAGTCCTTCTTCCCTGAAATATCTTGATTGCTTCGCGCGTAAGGAATCAATTATTTATTCTTCTTTTCTGTTTAAAGCGCAAAACACTGAAGAACATCACATCAAACTAAAAATTCTAAACACAAATGGTCTTAGGATTCACTGGTTGATCCTGCAAGTTAACCAAATTGGAGACCAGCGGTGTTTACCAAAATCTACGGTAAACACAGGTCAAGTGCAGAACCGGCTCAACATACAGACCGAGCCGGACAAGGCTCCGGTTCCTGGTCGGACCCGCCGGTCCAGTCTGGTTCTGATAACACTGCTGGCATCACCAAAAATAACGCATGGGAGATATGTAGGAAAAAAAGGTAACACGTGGACCCGCATAACACCACACACCGGGTGGTTTCATGAACTACTACTCAAGGCAAGGTCACTCACACTCTTATCGAGGTAGCCTTGTGTTCAATTTGATCTAAAATTTTCTTTGACATTCCAACATGTATCACTGCTATTATAAAAAATGAAATGAAGTAGATTTCTTGTGTAAAAAAAGACAAATAGCATTTCCTATATTTTTTTCAAATACGAGGAGATTCGATTTTTTTTTTGCAAGAGAGGAGATTCGATTTTAGTTTTTGTAATCTTCCTTTTTAAATAATTTCTTGTAAATGTCAACTTTTTTCCATTTTTGTTAGTTTTTTGGTTAGTAACATGCTAATTTGGCCCACCTCTATCTTATTTGACTTTGTCACATCATTGTTTTCATTTTTATTTATTTTAAATTGTAAAGTTTTTGATAAATTAATTGTGTTTCATGAAAAATTAGGGTTTTTTTTATCTTAATGAAGCTTCAAACTTGTTTCTGCAACAAGGAATTACTTAGTTATTTGTAATGCCCTCACTTTGATTTTAGATTGTGATGAGGGATTGAAGCTTCAAACTTATTTCTGCAAAGGACACAAATTTTCGAGGGTTAAACATGTTTTTTGTCCTTATAAAATTTAGATATTTGTTTTTAGTCCCTCAAAAAAAATTCACCAACTTTTGGTCCCTATAAAATTATTTGAGTTTTTTTTCTTTTAGTCCCTCATGACTTTTATTAACGCTTCATGTTTTAATAGCGTTTTTTTACCTTTTATAAGCGCTATTAAAAGTCAAGACTCAAGAGAGACTAAAAGCAAAAAATCCAAATTTTATAGGGACCAAAAGTCAGTGCAAATTTTTAAAGGACTAAAACCAAAAAACTAAAATTTTACGAGGAGCAAAAATATATTTTACCCAATTTTCAATTCAATTCGTCTTATATTTATCATATTTTACTCTAAACTATTGTGTAATGATGCTTACCTTGTTTATAAAATCATTCATCGTTCCAGTTTAACCAATATCCTGGGTTCATATCCAGCCTTCAGCATGCAACAGTGTGAAATTTATTGAGGGAGAGCTTTGCCGCCCACTATGGTGCTATCTGGCTCATGGGATTAGTCTCTGCAGTTGCGCACAGAGGTTACCCGATTTATACCAAAATCATTCACGGTAAAAATGCTACCATTTTAGTATAAAAAAATACGTTACCATTTAAATAAAATGATTTAGTTATTTTTTTATAAATAAAATGATTTAGTTATTGTTGACATAAATAATATGACTAAATTAAAAAATATTGTTAAATATTAATATAGGCAAAATTACACCAAAAGTCCTTTAAATTATTTTTTTGTATGATTTTGCCCTTTAAGTTTTTTTTCGTACCAACTAAGTTCTCTAAGTTTGACAACGTCTTCACCGTTACCCTTTTATAGTATTTCCGTTACTAAAAAGGTCAGTTGACATAAACGGCGCTGACGCAGTTATACAAAGCTGACATGTCCCTGCTTTTTGTTGAGTAATCATCTTCATCTTCAACCTCAAGAACAATCATCTTCATCTTCAACCTCAAAAAAAAAACTTAAGCCTCTTCATCATGATCTTGATCTGATATGATAATCACACTAAAAAACTTAAGCCTCTCCTTTGAATCGCTTTTATTTTTGACCCATTTTTTAATCGTTTTCTGATACAATCTGTTTTTGACCCGCAATTTTGAATTGTTTTCGTTTCAGATCAATTTTATCTCATTTGCAGATTTTCACATTCATTTAATTTCTCAATTTATTTTTCATTGTTTTCGTTTGAGACCCGTTTTTCATCATTTTCGTTACAGATCTGTTTTGTTTCATCTATAAGATATCTTTCAGCACCTTACCTCTTAAAAAAGCATTAATAAATCTCAAATTCCATCTCAAACCCTCCCTCCATTGAAGCAAGAAACCCCATATCTAAAGGAACTAGTGATTTGGGAAGTTTTTTTGGGTTTGGTTATTTAAATTCCAACAAAAAGAAAGTGGATAAGATTTGGGACAGATATAAATTTTGCTGGGTTTGGTTTTGGTTCTTGGGTTTGAAGATGACGATGTTCATCTCAAATGGGTTTTTTTAATAAACAATATAATATAATTGTTAATTTAAAAATCTATTTGAACTTGACATGTCAACAAAGGTCAGTGTCATTACAGACACTTTAGCCTCGTTAGTGTCATGTGAGCTTGTTTGGCACAGAATATAAAAAAAGATTAACAATGTAAACGCTATATAACTTAAAGAACTTAGTTCGTAAAATAAACATAAAGGAAATCATTACAAAAATATAACTTCATGAACCTATGTATTTTTACCAATATTTTGTAGGCTAAATACCACTTTTAGTCTTTTATCTTTACACGAAGTTTCACTTTCGTCCTTTATCTTTTTTTTGGTTCGTTTTGGTCATTTATCTTTCATTTTCGTTTCATTTTGGTCCCTGCCGTTAACTTTTGTTAACGAACGCCACGCTGGCAGTTAACTGCTGACGTGGCGTCTTAAATTCATTAAATGACGTGACAAAATAAGTATTATTTAATTCCAACAGATTTACACATAAGCAATTTTGTTTTTGAATTTTTAAAAAAACAAAACATAAATAAACAAATAGCTAAACACTTTAAATGAAACTAAAAATCTTAGAATCAAAAGGAAATCTGGAAAAATTGAAGAACAGTTAAGAACATCATCCCCTTCAAAACCCCATCTTCATCTTCTCCACCACATCATCCCCATTTGAGCAGGTAAACCCTAAATTAAAAAGCGTCATCTTCATCTTCTTCCCCACTAAGTCAATGGTATCTTCCAATTTGAAGAGCTACTCATCATTTGGTCCATCTCGTCAACCTTCCCATGAGTGTTTGTATGGGGAAAAAAATGAGTTGTTCAAATTGTGAAGAAATAAACCCCAAACAAAAGACGGAAGTTCTGGGGCTGTAGGTATTTCGTGGTAACATTAATCGTGGTTGGACCCTCTATTCCGCCATTGTTGCAGATCTGAGTTCCAGATCTGGGATTTCTGCTGAAGCTCGTGTTGTTTCGTTTTAGTCCTCTATGGTTTTGTTTGGTTTCATTTTGGTCCCTCTCATTATTTATGTTGTTTCAATTTGGTCCTTTTCAGTTTCTTTTAAACATTCATCTTGATGTTGTATTTTGGATGTGGATGTTTAGTCCTTTTTTTGTTGTTTAATTGGATGGATGTTGTTTATTAATAGCCAATAGACACATGCTGACAACACATATTTGGTCACTTTTGATTGACAATAAATTGGTATGGTACGTTTCATTTTAGTCCTTCATGTTTATTATTTGGTTTCAATCTAGTCATCTATCTTTTTTAATAGTTTCACTTTGGTCCCTCATTATCCCTCATTTTTAACTACTATATAAAGCAATAATGTCCTATAGGTGTCGAGATTTGAAACACAAATTACACAGATTTGGAACACAATTTACACATATTTGAAACACAACTTACACGGAATTCAAACTATTGTTCTAAACGAAATTGAAACACAACTTTGAATTCAAACATAAGCTACCACCTAACTACTGGCTAAAGTTACACTATTACACAAATTTTCTAGGTTTGACAATAAGCATTACACAAGCTACTAGTTAAACTCAGAATTGCATATTCAAAAGAAACTGAGAGGACCAAATTGAAACAAAATAGATAATGAGAATGACCAAAATGAAACCAAACAAAAACATAGAGGACTAAAACGAAACAACAGAAGCTTTAGCAGAAATCCCAGATCTGGAACTCAGATTTGCAACAATAGCTCTTCAAATTGAAAGATGCCCAGATCTGATGTTAAATCGAACCAGACCCAGATTAGAAAAAACGAAACGAAACAGATTGCAGATGAAATCAAGACGCCCTAATCGATTTCAAAACGAAATTCAACACGTTTCCAGATGAAATCAAAACAAAATCCAACCCTAAAGCCCAAATCGAAATCAAAACGAAATTCAAACCTAAAACCCAAATCGAAATAGTAGATGAGTAAGAAACGAAAAAAAGAAAGAAGATGAAGTTTTCCATAAAGAAGAAGATGAGGTTAACGTGTTGTTTCAAACCCAAAATTTCTGGGTTTCTAAAATGACATTGTTTCAAACCCAGAATTTTTCCTCAATTCATTTTAATCTTTTAATTGTTTTAATTATTTTCATGTTTTTATGTTTTGTAATATTTTCATTTATGTTTTTATCAATTTAATGTTAATGCTGATGTGGTATTGCATATATTAATAAAATAATATTAAATTTGTCACGTCAATTAATGAAAACGGACGCCACGTCAGCAGTTAACTGCCAGCGTGGCGTCCGTCAGTTTAAACTGACGGCAGGAACGAGAGTGAAACAAAAATGAAACATAAAGGACCAAAACGGACCAAAAAAAAGATAAAGGACGAAAGTGAAACTTCGCCCAAAGATAAAAGAACAAAAGTGGTATTTAGCCTATTTTGTACTAGGGTTGGTAATTACTCAACTTCTCATATATAAGTTTTTGTCAAGAAGACTTCTCATAAATTCTGGGAGAGTTACGAAAGTTAAAAAACCCTACTCGAGTGATTTTTGCGGGAATTCTGAATGCAATTACCGTTGGTAAAGCGAAATAGATTCAGTCTCAGTGGTGCACAAGCTGAATCAGATTCAGAATTTGGAATGAAATGGCGTGCAATTTTGGTTGCCCTTTGCAAGTGCAGAAGCACGTAAACGCCTCATTATTATAAACCCTCCTCAACCCTATTCCCATTCCCTGGATCGAGCGCATCATCATATTCGCTATTCCAAACCCTAATTTATTTCCATCGAAGCCTTCACCACCATATTCAAGTTATGTGGACAAACGTATTCAAAATCGTAAGTTTTTTTATTTCTCACACTCCATTTTTTGTTTGTTTTGTGATTACTCTGTATGCTTTAGCTAGAATATCATTAATTTGGGACTGAATTTTGTATCAGCCAATTTCTTTCCTCGTAAATCTGACTTTGATTGTTGTATCCCGAGGCTTTAACTTTAACATAACTTAGCTTATCTTTGAGTATGTTTCCTTCTTCTTTTTCCTATTTGATCCCATACTGGAATTGTGAGTTTTCTAATCAAGCATTACAATTACTGGATAAGACTTCTTCCCATTGCATAATTAGACCGTTGTTGCACGGATGATAGTATGTTTCAGATTTCCAGCCCTTTTCAAAATGGAAGACCAGTTTCTATCTCTGCCCATGTCAATAATGTTTGGTATTGCAGTATTTTAGTGAAACTATCTACTCTATCCAAGAGTTACTTACCTATCCCTAGTTCGTTAGTGAATGGCCTTATTAATATAGCCTCTGCATTCTAAGAAGCTTGGACACATAGTACAATACGATACAAATGCAAGGATACAGTAAATTTTTAAAAATTCAGATACGACAAGGCCCATATGCGCTGCCATATATATGTATGTTTTTTGTGAGATTAAAGACACAAAATTGTATGATTTTTGTGACTTATTCATATTAGGAAGAATATATTTTGATTTGATATGGGTGAGGGAAACATATGTAACTGTGCCCACTTGTCATGATCACCGGTATTTACGGTACATTTTTTAATAAACGGTATTTATTGTATATTGTGATCATCATATATTGGCTACCAATATGTTTATACATTATGAGCAAACAGTAATGTGAATGTCACTTTGCAAACATTGTGCATTTATGTCATACACACACACGCACGCGCGGGTGTGTGTGGAAGATATATCCTATCTGGGTAACAACTGTGTCTTTAGTAGGTAAGGCGTGTCAGAGAAGCATCAAGGAAAATATTTTTTTGAAAGAAATAAAAAATTATTGGATACTTTATGTGTAAGCATTCAGGAGTATCAAACGCTTATCGATATCAGATACGTATCTGACACTGATACGTTTCGAGGCTTCATAGCCCACATTTTTTGTTAGTTTTTACCGTAAATTAATATATCCTCGACTGCTCCTTTTTGTTACGAATTTGCTTCAAGTCTTTACATGTATATATGTTATTGGAAATTTGTACAGCGTAGTCTGCATCAGATTTCATGGTTTCAGTTTCTCCCTCACGAACCTGATCTGAACCCACCTGACAAAAGGTTGGATTTAATATATTTTCTCCTTTTCTCTTTCTTTCTGGTTTACTGTTTTAATATCACTGGGGTCACCTTTTGTTCAAACAGTGTAAAAGTGGACCAGAAGGATGCTGCAATGTTACTGGTGCTTTCATCACATCTGCAACTTCAAAAGGAAGGATTTCTCAGCACATGGACCAATTCTTTTGTTGGACCCTGGGATCCATCTCAGGGTTTGCATAATCCCGGTAGAGATTGCCATGGTTTTGTGATCATTTGCAATTTTTATTTTGTATCTTATAAGAAGGAAAGGATGAAATGGTTATCCAATTTCTATGTTCCTAAATTTCTGCTTTCTGTACTAAACATGCAGATGAAAAGATTAAGCTGTGGCTTTTCCTTCCCGGGCGTCACTCATCAGTTGTTGAGACTGCTCTGCCAGCATTATCCAGATTAAGAGGTAACATGGATAACTGAACTTTAGTATTGGTCATTTACATTTCCTTCTTCAAAGGTAATGGAATTGGAGCTTTTCCATTTTTATGTTTTCTGATTATGTTTTAATATGTGGAAACTTTTTTAATGAAGTTGTCGCGTCCGGTCTCTGGCTGGCTCCTGGGGATTCAGAAGAGGTTGCAACTGCTCTCTCTCAGGTTTTAAGGAATTGCATAGAAAGGTCCCCACCTCCCCCCTAATTCTTCAAATATGATGTTAATCTTGGTCATATCTTCTCACTTTATTTTATTGAATATTTTGTTGAATTTGGCAGAGCGCTGCTTGGGCTTCATTACATGAGATTTGGAGATGTATTTTCAAAGTTTCATCATTTTCAAAATGAAGAACTGTTCAGGTATGTTTTAGCTACAATTAGATTTAGCATTGTTGTCTAGAGCATAATAGACCAATGCATGATGTGTGTTAGGTTAACAATGTAAAAATTTATAAGAAATTATCATTGATAGGTCATGTGTAACCCACACAAAATACAGGCTTCGGCTACAATTATGTTCCAAATCCCATAATTACAAGGCTGGCTACTGTTCCCTTGAATCGTTCGGATTTAAATCATTCGATTTAAATTGAAATCATAGGTACAGCAAAAATTGGATGACTTAGTAGATGACTTTGGTTTTCAAATCATTGCTGCAATTTGTTTCTGGTATCTACTGACTCCAGAACATGAAAAAAATTCAAAGTAACTGATCATGCAGTCATTGAGGTTCCAATTCTTTTAATTTTTTCTTTTTCAACTCCAGTGTTAGTTTCTTGTTATACAGCTAACCCTCCTGATGTTCAGAATAATTTGAGCATACACATTGTTACTTGGGAGTCCTGCACTTGTAACAAAGGCAAATGACCATATAAATATCTCAAACCTTTCGTGATTTATCGCATTTTTTTTTTCTGTGATGGAATTCTACAAATTTTCCTGCGTTTTTCAGTTTTGTAGTCAAAAGTGGAAAAGCTCAGTGATGTCCACAGTAAGAAAGACACTGTATAATTCAATGTTTTCAAAACCGAACTAGACATCAAATCACAAGACCTTCGGGTCATTATTCAATTGCTTCAAACCGCTCTTACCGGCATGATCCAGAGGTCAAACCGCCCAAACAATTGAACCATAGACATGGCCCAATCCAGGTTCAACTATTTTAACCATTCGGTTTGGTTTTGAAATCACTAATATAAATAACCTACAAAGCATTATCTATGTCAATTGAGTATTACAATAAATTATGCCCTCACGGAAAAAGAGGTAGCTTAACTATGGACAAAAGAAAGGAAACAATTTGTCTAATTAAGTTTCAATGAATCAGTAAATCCAAAAAAGTGAATTAGCGTTGCATGGAGAGAGTAAACTATGCGTCCTTCTCTGGCTTCTTTCCTGATTTTCCTCACATTAGATATTTTCGAGACATTCTATTATTCTATAGTTCAAGGCAAGCTAGATGTAATTCGAATAATTTGAAGGATCCAGGCATTAACCCTTTTTGTTTGGACGCGTGTGTTTGTATGTTTGTCTTGTACTTCTGTTTGGACTTTAGAAGCTGCGCAGAGTCCTCAGTTCAATAGTAGCGTGATTCAACTGTATACTACTGATTTTGTATAACTATGGAAACCTAACTAACTCAACATATTTTGTGTTGGAGCAATTCTCCTAGCTGTAAACTGTTCCATAACGGACTTCTTTCCCAGCGGACCTTAAATTTCTGATGGATTTAGGCCTGTAGGCATTGACCTCAAACAAAATCACAAAATCCAAATCCAACCAGACCCGATTTACCGGACGGTGCAATTTGTGTGCATTGTATGTGATTTTGCCTCCTTTTTAGTTCGCTGTTTTTTGACTGTGACCCTGATATTACATATTTCTGATATTTACAGGAGAGGACATCCTGCAGTTGAGTTTGTCTTTTCTGCAACAGAGGAGGCAATCTTTATACATGTCATAGTGTCCTCAAAGTACGGTGGTGCTACAATTGTTAGTTGGTCAATAGTTTAGCTTGCATTGAAATACTTACCTGTTGGTGTCCCTCCTTTTTATCAGGAATATCCGGATGCTTTCTAGTGGCGATCTCGAAAAACTATTGAAACATTCTACTGAGGCTACACATAGACTTCCAGGTTGGCATGGTATTTTGTGCACCAACTGATGTTTTTCGCAGTCATTCCAGTTCTCAAACTTACTATTCTTTTATATGCTATCTGGTGGTGTCAAATATTTGGGTTATGCCGGATTTTGTTTGGTGTGTCTCATGGAGACTCCTATCCTTTGGAATATCATTTTGCTTTTCCATGCATTTGCTAATGTGGTCAATGTTTTGTTTTGGTTTAGTATAGAAGTTCAGAGAGATTGGAGAGCTTTGTTTTACTACTAAGTTTTATTTGTGTTGAGGTCCCTATTACTTCACCCGTATCAGTGCACACTTCAGATTTTTAGTCGTGTGCGCGAGGGGGTGTTGAAGTCTCACATTGACTAGAGATATGTTCTAAGTTGTCATTGTAAGGCTTGGGCAGTCCTCACCTTACAAGCCAATATGGTGGGGATGGGTTAGGCCCTATTAGAGCCTATCTTGTATTTGTTATTAGGCCAAGTTCTATGTTATTCTACTCATTTGTCCATGCTCTAGATGTCCAGTGTGAGAGGGTGTGCTAAGATTCATGTTATTCCACCTATATCAGACTATCAGTTCAGACTTCAGATGTTCAGTCCTGAGCGTGAGATGGGTGCTGAAGTCCAATATCGACTAGAGATACGGCCTAAGTAGTCATTATAAGGCTTGGTCAATCCTCACCTTACATGCTAATTTTGTGGGAATGGGTTAGGCTCTAAGCCAAAATTTAGAGCTTGTTTGAGAATTTGTTCAAATATTCGGATAATTTGATGGAAGTTGCTTCCTGCACGTTTTCTAACTTTGTTCTACTCTTCCAAAGAGTTTTTTTTTTTTGCTATTGCAAAAGAGGAGACGATTTTTTCCTTCTCTATTCACCTTTATGTCTAGTTATTGTCATTTTCTCCATGTCACCGTCAAACTTTGTTTTTAGGTGTCCCTAGATATCCAAAAATGTTAGTTCTTCAGATTCTCAGATGGCTTTTCTTCGCACCATATTTGATTTTATTTTACGTTAAAAATTGCGTTGCAGTGATTGTTTCTCCTCATGGAGTACGTGGCAGCTTGACTGGTTGTTCTTCAAGTGATCTTGTCAAGCAAAGTTATCTCAGGTCCTTTTTATAACTCTTTATGTGTACATTTGATGTATATGAAGATATCAACAATGACTGAATTCCGTTTTTTCATTTTTTATCCTTTAGCAGTTCTGCCAAATTTAGGGTGTCAAATGGAATTATAGGTCTCCCATATCATGTTTCCCAGGGTGTTGGTTGCCAGCTGCGGGGGCAGAATTGTTTTGTTGAAGTAAGTCTTGGCTTCCCTAGATCTGGCACTGACAAGGCACTGCAGACAAACAAAAATTTTGTCAGGAATTTACCCAAGCTCCATGCAGCTGAATCTCCTGTTGTGGGACGAAGTGATCACAAGGGATCACCAGATCATTTGTCAGATTATGAGAAAACATTTCTCTATCCAGCTGAGGCAGTGCTTGTACCAGTTTTACAAACGTCATTAGCTAGGTCTTCTTTGAGAAGGTATTTTTGTTTCCATGCGTTTATGCTTGTGTTATCTTCTTTTTGTCCCTTTATTCATTTAAGAGCTTTACGTGGCTGTTAAGACAATCCGTTCAAGCTCGTTTTCAGGTTTGGTTCTTTGTTAATGTAATATATTGGTTTTTTAGTAGTTCATTAAGACAAAAAATAACAAGTGAATTGAAGAACAAGGGACTGTCCATAAAGAAAAAAGGAAAAATAAAACAACAAAGAAAAAGAGAAAACATCAATAGAGTAAAGTTGCTCAACCCCTTTGCATAATTGCACATCTACCTTGAAAGTCCATGTTACTCAATATAGAAGCTAATGACCTATCTTATCTGAATCAGCTACATAACCCAATAAATTTGAAACTACTTTCATAAGCAAGCTCCTATGAAAATGCACCAAATAGAAACATGGATTGCATAAGAGTAGTTAATGGCAGTGGAATGGAGTAGAAGACAGCCTCTGCACTCCCAAATGCAGGTGATGGAGCATTTCACCGTTGTGGTGAAGTCTTGCAATTGTGCTTGCTTGCCATTTGAAAGTTGCCATAGCGACCACTATTAATGTTATGCTTGCAGCTGCTCAGAACCCATCCTCCATCTGGTACTGCTCTTATGTTCCCTGTGACCCCTAGTTGGAGAACTTATATATGTCATCCACTGATCAAAATACAAAGCTAATAGCTAGGTTTTAGTCCACAAGCTGCTATGCCTTCTCATCTCTGTTTTGAACAATTTTCTGTTTCCGAAAGCTTCCTCTGTTTCACATGCAGTACGGGCATCTTTACTTCCTTTGACTTTTACTCTTTTGGGGGATTTGAATTCTAACTCTTATTTGGTGCCACTTCTGCCTTCAGCCGAAGTTACTACTTGAGCTGCAACAAATTTATTTTTTCATCAGATTAGATAGATATGTTACATACCTCCATGTGGATTGCGAATGTTCTGCCATATGAATGAGCACACTTCAATTCAATTCGTAAAAGAGCTCTGTGATTCTTACTCTATTAATGTGAACATACAGATTTTGGCTGCAGAATTGGATGGGTCCATCCTTGCCTGGTTCCTCTTCCTTTATTCACTGGTTTGTTCTTCTCTATCTTATTATTTTTTCCTTGCATTCTTACATATTTGACTATTGAGGTTTAATTCCTAGCCCCGTGTTATGTTTATCATGGCTTCTCTAATGTCTTCTGCTCTTGGCTGTTTCATGGGAGTTACTAGTTGTGGCATACAGAAAGACTAGGAAGCCTTGCTGCATTCCCCTCATGTATCTTGTCTAGAATTTTCTGTGTTGATGCATTTCTTATTCTCTCCTTAGTTTTTTTCTTTCTATTTTCTTATAACACACTGTCGGAATGTAGTAATAGGTTTATGGATAAACCCTTCTCTCACGTGTATTCCTTTGGCTATCCCTATATTTATTGGTTTATGTTTTGAATTTGAACACATAAATATGCTAGAGTACATTAGCTTTGGTTTTGGTGAAAGCCTCAATTTTGGACTCTTTATTTTTCTTTTGCCTTCTGCAGTGCTGGTAATGTGGAATTTACTGAAGATCCTTGGACTGAAATCAATGGAACCCGCACGCAAAATAGTTACGATAGTAGTAACAATAGCAATAGTAGCAGTGTCAGTAGCTTAAGTGCCAGCTCTAGTGATAGTGATTACAAGACAGGACAAAGTGAACTAGAGGCAGATGCTGATTCTTTAGCATGTAGACAGTCTATGGTATCTTCTGCTGATCGGGGTGACGGCTCCAAGTTGGTATGTCATTCTTTATTTCTGAACACTTTAATAAGAAATTGTGTCAAAAAAACTTGTAAAAAAATTACAAAGAACATGGAGGCGATTATCCAACAAGGAAAAGAAAGCAACAAAGAAACCATTTGGAAAAAGCTACCAAATCACTCTTTTTATCTGCTAGGGATCTCTTAAGAAAACCATGTGTTTTTTTACACCAAATAAGAAGCCAATTGCCCAATCTTATGTCTTTGGTGACCAAACATACAAATGCCACCCTTCAACCAAATGAACCAAATACAGCTTATACTGCCATTAAAATTTAGCCTATAATATATCACTAATAATACCAAAACTGTTAAAGCTAGTCAGCAAAATTTTCGCCTTTTATATTCTCGAGTCTATAAACAGTGATGGTGTATATCTTTGGATGAAAAGAAAGCACAGTGATGGACTGATGGTGTAGCATTTTTCTTAAGTGTAATGTTTTGATGCATCTATGCTATTCTGATATGGACGAGAGTAGTAATAGTGTCCTCATGCACGATGAATGAGTACTTGATAAATCTTTTAGTAATTCTAACATAAAAGATGTATATTACATACTGTTAAGGATATATATCAGTCCCCATAAGTTCTCGAATTTGGATACAGGTTCTTATAATTTGTATACTCTTATATATTGGCCCCTTATTAGGATAGCAATAATAATGGGCCTTGTTCGTTAATATTAGTAGGCAGTTTTCATAAATAATAAGAGAAGGAAGATGGGTATGCCAAAATTTGATGGAAGTGAGTATTCCTATTGGTGGTTGATTCAGTTCTGCCAATATCTAGCATATACATGCTTCTTTCTTTGTACATTGTAAGGTGGCCTCCTTTTTGGTTAACCTATTGCCAAATTACCGTGTTTTTAAAATGATAAATTTAGAAAAATGATTATATAATTTTTCTTTGAAATATGAAAGATTATCTGCCACTATTCAATTTGCTCTTATTGTTGCACCATAATTTTTTGGAAGAGCAAATCCTTTTAAATTTTTCTATTTGATGGATCTTATGTTTTGTCCAATTGAACATTAATAGCAATTCTTGTTTCTATGCAGGGCTCTAAGCGGTCTCGAACAGGAGTGACAGGGTCATTAAGTACAGCTACAAATATTCCTGGGCAAGATGCATACATGTCTGATTTTGGTTCGACGGAAGTTAACAATTCAGCCATTACAAGAGTAGGGAACGAGACAATTGGGTCTTACTGGGACTGGGATGATGATGATAGAGGCACGGAAATGGATATTCAAGCTCTTCTATCCGAGTTTGGTGATTTTGGCGACTTCTTTGAAAATGATGATTTGCCTTTTGGAGAGGTATCTGAATATTTATGCTACTATATATTAAATAGATGATTCCTTCTTTTGATTTCAACTTTTTTTGTCTATAATAAAGTAAGAGCCATTAAGCTATGACTTCCCTATTTAAACTGTTGTGCAGCACATTTAAACTCGTAAATTGTAAATTCCATGATTTAATAGTCACATATTATATTTTAACCTTTCAATATCTGCTAGCACACACCTGTTTTCCTTAAGCAGGCTTTTAACATCATTCAGCTTATTCAGAAATAGAATATTGATAATAGTTATTCATTTTTTCATTCTAGTCGTTTATAAATTTGATCAGTATATGTTTGGTTCTCCTATAGATAAAAAATAAAAATGCATGCATTTTCTATGCATTTTTGGTTTGTTTGCTACACCTCAATGGGAGCCCCGTTTTGGATACCAAGCGGGCTTGAAGCTTCTTAATTCTTATGCACAAATAAGGTTGTTTAGTTAGTTCTCTCTTTTATTGTCTTTGTTTGGAATGGGCACAGTTTGCTCTTAATTTCTCACGCCCTTCCTTAGCTTTCTTTCACATTTAAGTGCACATGTAAGGTAATGAACCCTTAAGTTATTTGTTGTTGATATCCTTTTTTTTAAATAATTTTTTTGATTTAATATTGTCCTATGGTTGACTGCATAGATTGTACTATTTTCAAAGTTTACTAATCTTATTCCTTTTCCTTAACTCATAAATACTGCAAATTTATAAGCTCCTTTTTATTATTCTAATATTATCATTCTTTTTCTCTGCTTATTGATCTCTAACATACTGGTTTCTTATTGTACGATAAATTTTCTTGAAAAGCCCCCAGGAACTGCAGAATCTCAGGCACTTGTGTTTTCTGCCCCAGATTGCGGAGATGTCAACAGTAGTCCAGTTACTGCGATGGATGTTTCAGATCAAATGCTTTTGCCTGTTGGGTTTCCTTCTTTTGAGAGCTTTAACCCAGCTCCTCCAGCAGTCATGGAGGAGGGTCTTAACAGAAGTCAAGATAACTTAAATAACTCTACGCCAATGGGTCCAACCAATCAAACTCAAATGTTGTATTCAAGTGAGTTTGATCATATATTGAAAGCTGAAGCAATGATGACATTTGCTCCTGAATTTGGAGCAGTTGAGACCTCTACTAGTGAGTTGTCGTCGACATTATTCAAAAGCCCATATTTTCCAATGTCTCTAAAAGCAGAGAGTTCAAATTCTAGTTCAAGCAATTACTTGTATGGTGCAGAACCACCCTCTTCTCCCTACATTGAAGGATCAGAGGGGAAGAATGGACTGGTCTTCAACAAAAAAACATGTTCTGGAAAGCATGATACGAGTCTTGACTCAAAAAATTACTATACTCTTGTGGAGAGTAGGAAATGCATAAATGACAAAAAACCAGTTACATGCATTGATAACAGTATTGGTAAATCTGAGGGGATGGTACAACCTCCGTTCTCAAACATTGGTTCTAATGCCACTATCAAGTCTGTTCTAAGGAAGAATACTGAAGGCACACAGGAAGCAGATCATTTCCTTCTATCTGCAAAAACTTTATTGGCGACTGATGTCACATGTGCCATGCTGCAAGCTTCCTTGTGCAGGCTACGACACACACTCTTATCCTCTGGTAACCTCATTCCTGTTGGTTTGAGCAGGTCAACTGGGGTTACATTTTCTAATCAGCTTCCTAGCGATCCAAGTACCACCACAGACAATATATCTGGCAAGTATGAGATGAAAAAGAAAGAAAATATACCGGTCAGAATTGCAGGTGATATTGATGGAGGAATGCTTGATGGCCACCACAATACGATTGGTGTTTGGCGCACTGTAGGAGCTTCAAAAGTTGTAAAACCTTCAAATTCACCAAACATGGAAGTTGGTCCTTCCTTTTCTCATAATTCGTTCAATGAAGAAGGTATCCTTTCTTACGGTCAAAGAAAACCACTTCAGGAGCTTCTTGATGGGATTGTATTGCTTGTGCAGCAAGCCACATCCTTTGTTGATCTGGCCTTGGATGCGGATTGTGGTGACGGTCCTTATGGTCTGCTTGCGTTACAAGAACAGTGGAGGCGTGGGTTTTGTTGTGGGCCTTCCATGGTCCATGCTGGTTGTGGGGGAACTCTTGCTTCTTCTCATTCATTGGACATTGCTGGCGTGGAGTTAGTGGATCCACTTTCTTCTGATGTAAGCTTTTATTGTATATATATTTTTAAATGTTCCTTCTGGTTGCTTTTCATTTCATAGTTGACTTGATAGCATTCTTAAGGATGAAAAGTTGTTATTTGTAACCATCACTCTGCCAGAAATATACGCTGAATTTATTGGTTATTGCATATGTGTATGTATATGTATATGTATGTATATGTGTGTGTGTGTGTGTGTGTGTGTGTGTGTGTGTGTGTGATGAAACCTAGTAAAAGTTTTATTGTGCACCTGTATAAGTGTTGCGGGCATTTTCTTTATGTATTGACACATTGTAATTCTTATTGGCCATGATTCACAACATAAGTAGCAGTGTTTAGATTTTCATATCAGAATGCCTTTAGATTACATGTTGATCGTCTTTCTTATTTAGGTAATTATCTCTAACAATGTTTGTTTGTATACTTGCATTGACACTTTCATGTAATCTTTTCAATATTCTGGTTTGACTGAGTTGTTTAGCGAATAAGCGAGTCATCTCTGTTGATAAATCACATTATCTGTCACGAGGATTTGACGAAGTTTTATGTTTGCTGTCGAATATCTGGCACAACCTTCCTCATTTGTCCAGGTTTGAGACTGGCTATGTGATTATAAATATTGACACCTGGGGAAAGGCTGTTGTTGTTATTGTTAGCAAATAAGAAATCTGTCTTTGATGATTTACTATGTATGAAAATATGATGTAAATTATGTCACATCCCTTTCATGTCTTTGTTACTTTTTGGTAGCCTTTAATACTAATTTTAGGCTAATGATGTCTTGAACCTGTAAGAAATATATTATAAAACCATTCACGTGTCTTCATCTAACAAATTATGCTTTTGAGATAGTTGGTTCATGAGATGGTATCGGTGCCTCTGTGACCAAGTGGTCTAGAGTTTGATCTCACCCGCCACTATTCTTCTAATAATAAACTGAATTTCAGGCAATGGCCTATGCGTTGCTCATGCTTCAATCCCAAATTGTATGAGCGGGGGGGGGGGGGGGGGGGGTTAGAAATATAATATAAAACCATTCCTGGGTCATCATTTTAAGCTCTTGGGATACTTAGTTCATGACAGCACCCAGTGGTGGTGTTGATTGGTTTATATTTCATTTTATACTTATATTGGAAGTATTCTGAAATTTCAGGTTCATGCATCTACCGTGATCAGTTTGCTGCAGTCTGACATAAAAACAGCATTAAAATCTGCATTTTCCAATTTGGAAGGGCCATTATCCGTCACTGATTGGTGCAAAGGACGCAATCAGTTAGTTGATGCTGGGAGCATAGTTGATGGAGTTTCTGCTGAATCCAGCATTAGTGAATGTAGGGATTCTTCAGAACCAATGAGTCCATCCCAATCATCTGTTGGTGGATCGTCCAATATTAAAGGTATAAGTTTGCTTTTACTTGGTGATGGAAGTTATTTTTGGATACAAATAAAATTCAAATGTTATTGCAGTTTCCAGCATGTTGGATAGTTCTAAGGTGGATGAGACTTCTTCCCAAAGGAGATCTGGTCAAGATATGTGCAACTCAGAGTCAGAGCAGCAGCTGTGTTCCCGACTGAAACCTACTCTCATTGCTATTCCATTTCCTTCTATACTAGTAGGGTACGTATGCTTGTAGTCATATATGCTTTCAAGCAAGTATGTTTGAATACACAGTTTCCTAGGGCACAATGCTTTTGTTAGTAATTTAGTGCATTTGATGGTTTATGTTAGAATTTGAGCTTTAAGCCTAACTCAAACCAAAAAGCTAACTCAAGATGTGAGGTTTGCCCAAGCCTTATAAGGACTACTTTGGTCTTATCTCTAGTTGATATGATATCTCACAACACACACACACTCAAGCTCATAATTGGACATCTGGTGCATGGACAAATGTGGGTGGTCCAATAACAACATCCCTCTTAACTAGGATTGGATATCTTGAGCATGGATCATTACCGGTGGCCTAGCATAAGCTCTAATATTGTCTTAGACTTAGGTTTTAGGCCTAACTCAACCCCAAGAGTAACTCAAGATATATGATTTCAAGCAAGTATCTTGGAATACATAGTTTCCTAGGGCACAATTCTTTTGATAGTAATTGAGTGCATTTGATGGTTTATGTTAGAATTTGGGCTTTAAGCCTAACTCAACCCTAAGAGTAACTCAAGAGGTGAGGATTGTCCAAGCCATATAAAGATTAGTTTGGTCATATCACTAGTAGATGAGGGTTATCAAGAACGTGTTACTTATATAATATAATTGTGCATGTGCAGTCTCATGACTTTTGATGCTCCTCGTAATACTGAGTATATTGAGGATCATTACATGGCATGATTGAGGTTTAATCAATGGACAAATTTGCTTGAATGAGGAATTGCTTAAGCCTGGTGAGGTGGGTAAGCCTCAGATTTGGATTCAGTGACTTGGAAAGGCTATGACTTTGGTGAATTTAGGGTTTTTTGGAGAGAGAAAAATAAAATAAAATGAGAGATATAGACACAAAGGTATGATGCCTTCCTCACCCTAAAGTCGCTAAATCCCTCCCGATAAGCCTCTATGATAATTTGAACTGAACAACATGCGACAACATCCCATGACCATATGACCTTCGACGACAACTCACAATCAACAACGAAATCCCTTCGTCTCGACCTCCCCAAATCACTCGACTTCTCTCTCTCTCTCTCTCTCTCTCAGGGTTTAATCAATGTTTTATCTGTGACTGTAAATGCAACTGAAAGAATTAATTGTTAACTACAGGGTTCCCTAATACACTCGTAGTTGGAGATCTAACTTTCTGACCAATTAACTAATTGGCAACAGTAACTTACCCTCACAGTTACAGCAAAAAGGGACATTCGGTTCCAACTGGCTAACATGATTTTTTTCCTTTCATCAGCTCCCTCCCCAGCTGATGCATCTCCTTTGGTGTTTATAGCATCTGCACTTGTGGGATGCATGAAAAAAACATATGTTTGGTGAGAAACAAATACAACTATGACCCTGTTTGTGTAAGATTGAAAAAATGATTTTTACATTAAATAGTATAATTATTAGTTTTTAGAGATCGTGTATTGCAGAAACTAATTTATATTTGTCTACAATCATTAAAATCACCAATTTTACCCTATATCTCATCTTACCACACATTAAAGTTGTATTATTTCTCAGTTGATACAAAAAATAGCTTTTAAATATAATTGATCATATTTTTTTCAGATGTTTATTTTCAAAAACTAAAAGAAATGATAGAAAATCTTAAAAAGTGATAGAAAAACATTTGAAACAAACAAGCCGTTAGTCCTTTGAATATTTGCAGGTTGTTGGCACAAGCAATGTTCAAATCGAGTAGTCTTATATATGTAAAAAAATTCCAATTCAAAGAGGCAGGAGCAATAGCAATACCTTTTCCAGTTTTATTTCTCTATTGTATATGAATCATGGAACTGATTAATACAAGTGTTTTGTCCGTCATCTGTGCTAGGGTTAGTTAGTAAAGAACGAGTTTTGCTAAGCTTTATTAAGCCTGATCTATGTTGGATATTGTTTAATATATTTAGTTTTAAAAAATTAAAGATTTACTGTATTTGGAGTATTCGTTTTTGATTCAACTAATTAATTGGTTTGTAATTCTTGTCATTATGGGATGTGAGTCTATATATTTATGTGTATAAATAGGCTTAACTGCAGTTTAGGTCCTCCTATTTTATCAAACCCGCAATTTTGATCCCCTATTTTGTTTTTCGCAATTTTGATCCCCCAAGTTTATCAAATTCGCAATTTCGGTCCCCCTATTTTATTTGTCGCGATTTTGGTCCCCCAATTTTTTAAATCCGCAATTTTAGTCCCCCTATTAAACTGCAATCCAATTCTTGACGGGAATGCTTACGCGGTGAACACGTTCCGGCGTAATCATTGAGTGTCTGCGTCAGCCATGTCACCACCTTAATGACACATCAGCATTGCTGTAAAAAATTGGATGGAAATTTAATCGGGGGACTAAAATTGCGGATTTGATAAAATTGGGGGATCAAAATTGCAACAAATAAAATAGGGGGATCAAAATTGCGAATTTGATAAAATTGGAGATCAAAATTGCGGATTTGATAAAATTAGGGGACCAAAAGTACATTCATACGTCTGCTGGGAGGCGGTTTCTCAGGGAATTCAGCTACAAACAATTTTGGTTATTTGTTTTCAAGTGCAGCAAATAACTTGGTTGATTGATCCCTCGCTTGCTGGCATAACATCATATGTTAAATTTGATTATTTAACAAAGCTGCCACCTTGTACTGTAAAGTTTCCATTTGGTTAACCACTCATGCCAATGTAACATGTCTAATAGGTATCAGGATGATTGGCTCAAGACATCAGCGAACTGTTTGCAGCACTGGGAAAAGGCTCCTCTAGAACCTTATGCTCTGCAGAAACCTGTAAGCTTAAAATAACCAGTTGATGCTGTTAGTTTGAAAACTTTGTTGTCTATCATATCGTCTGATTTAATTGATTGCTTTTATTTATATTCTTATATGCATTGTTGGTTGCAGATTATATATCATGTTGTATGTCCTGACATTGATCCCCTCACTTCTGCTGCTGCTGATTTTTTTCAACAACTAGGAACAGGTGAGTAATGGTAATTATGCTTCAATTGATCTATGAAAATTGTTTGATGACAATATTTTGGAAATAGCATATTATTCTTTACATTCTGGCTATAGCAAGTTTGTCTACATGTCCAATTATTTTTAAGGATGGGTTATAAACAGTAGTAACAAGGATGAAAGAAACTGGAGAACCCATAGTGGGATCCTGTATCTTAGGAAATAAAAGTCATTTTTCTTACAAATATACTTTTTATTTGAAGTGCTTTGTACACTTTGTTTTTTGACTTTCCTATGTGTCAATTTAATGTAGCAATAGCTGAAGCTTCATCAACAGTTGCCAAGCCACTTAATGCTTTCAGAATTTTATATACTATGATTGCTGATTTAAGTTCTATCTAATCTTGTTCCTTCACTCTGATTCTTCATATTAAGTTGTTTTATCAATCTTATTTTGCTTTTATTCTTTTCAGTCTATGAGACATGCAAGCTAGGTACTCATTCACCTCAGGGCTTAGGGAATCAGATGGAGATAGAGTCTGCGAAGTTGTCATCTTATGGTTTTGTTTTACTTGATTGCCCTCAATCAATGAAGATTGAAAGCAGCAATGCATCTCTTGTTGGTTCAGTTAGTGATTATTTTTTATCTTTATCTAATGGTTGGGACCTGACCAGTTATCTCAAGTCTCTTTCGAAGGCTCTTAGAGCTTTAAATCTCAGCTCTTGTTTTTCCTTGAACCCCGCTGAAGGAAGTAACAGTTCATGTTTGGTAAGTCACTTGTTTTTTTTGGCTTGATCCTGTAGATTGAATGGCCATTATGTATCCGTAACTACTAATAAAATCATCTTGTGACATTAAGTGGTACTGTTAATATAAGAAAATAGTATAATTTTACTGTATTTTTTGGTAGATCTATATGCCAAGATGGTTTTGTTCACTTTTTTTTAATTTCCTTACATTTAGGTAATCTATGTGGTGTGCCCATTTCCCGATCCTACTGCAATTTTGCAAACTGTTATTGAATCGTCTGTTGCCATTGGAGCGCTTATCCAACAGTCAGATAGAGAGAGGAGATCTAGCTTGCATAGTCAGGTTGTGAAGGCATTAAGTGGCTTGGCAACTGTTGATGAAGCTTCAGCATCTAATATACTTGGACTTTCCGGATTTAGTATCCCTAAATTGGTCTTGCAGATAGTTACAGTCGATGCCATTTTCAGAGTCACGAGTCCATCAGTGAGTGAGCTGGTCATTTTAAAAGAGACTGCCTTTACTGTGTACAGCAAGGCTCGTCGCATTTCACGTGGTATCTCTAATGATTATGCTCAAGTGGGATTTTCAAGTAGATCTCAATCTGTTTTGGCACAAATGCCTTCTCCCATCTCTGGGATGTGGAAAGATTGTGTTGGTCCTCGAATGGCAGGACATTCTCTTCCAAGAGAGGGTGACATTGATGCTAGCTTGAGGCCTGGTTCTTGGGATAATTCTTGGCAACCAACGAGGACAGGGGTTCTGAGCTGTGATCCAAGTAGAACTGGGGATATTTTTCTTCATGATGAAATTCGATATATGTTTGAACCCCTTTTTATTCTTGCTGAACCAGGTTCTCCAGAACATGGTATTTCAGTTATTAGTAGCCCCGGTTCAGAATCATCCAAGGCATTGGCAGATGACAGTAGCGGTAACTATGTGCAGACTACAAGTACAGCAGGGAGTGTGGATTCTGCTTCAAGCAATGATGGAGCCGGGTCTGATCAGAAGGCTCATCCGAGCTTACATTGTTGCTATGGATGGACAGAGGACTGGCGCTGGCTTGTATGCATCTGGACAGATTCACGGGGAGAATTGCTTGATTGCAATATTTTCCCCTTTGGTGGAATAAGCAGTAGGCAGGATACAAAAGGTCTGCAGTGTTTGTTTGTTCAAGTCCTTCAGCAAGGTTGTCAGATACTTCAATCTTGTGATCCCGGCCTTGCAAAGCCTCGAGATTTTGTGATAGCACGCATTGGAGGTTTCTATGAGCTTGAGTACCTTGGTAAGATTTCTATCTCTGCCTATCTTTTATTTTGACGTACATGCATGGGTTTGGGGCATGGAAGACATATTCTTTGATGACTTTGTGTAAAAGTTAATTGAAAACACCGTCCCCAAGTGAATTGCCTATAGTCATACAATGTCATACGTTTGAGTGCATATTGTCCCACATCCATGCTGAAAATTGGTCTCTCAAGCTTGTCATGCTAATGTGTGTGAGAGAGAGAGAGGGAGGGGGGTGGGGGGAGAGAGAGAGAGAGTCATGCGTAAATCTAAACTTTACAGAGAAAGTTTGAGAGATGGATAGGTGAGATGGTGGAGGATCAAACCTCGGACATCATAATCAAGAAGCGGGTTGATGCCAGCCAAGTCAAATTATTGCAAAGCCTCTTTTTTTGATTTGAATTATTGCAAAGCCTCTATTGGTGATGTTTTAATAATCATGTTATTAAGGTGTTCATCGTCATTTTTCTGAAACATCACAGCCCTCGGTGCTTCCCAATAATCATCCTAAAATTTTAAACCAGCTCCATTGAAATTAAGGTGGGTCCAGCGTGGGTCCTGATCTATGTTGCCTGATAGAGCACTAGATAATGGACCTGATGTAAGCAGTAAGGCGAGGTCTGAGCAAAGCAGGTTATTGGACAAAACCTCAAAGGCCCATGCCCCGGAAGGTGAGAGAATTATTTAGGCTGCTGAGTTAGCAAGTCTGACCAAGCTGGATGTTTATAGGGAGGCGAGAAGTAGTATGAGAGGATGTTAGTCATTGGTTGTTTTTAGATATAGAAGTTTCTTTTTGAGGAGCTGAGACTCCGATTTTCCCTTGTAAGAGGCCCGGCTCTCCTTTCTGTTCAAGTAACAATCTCACACCAGTTCTTATTCCGGGTGCTCCACCTCTGCCATGTGTAGATGTAACAGTGGTGTACAAGAGCATACCTTTATGAATTGTGTAACACAGTATGTCAGAACAAGCGAACACTTCAATTGTAACAACGAAATTTAAGCGGCTCTATTTGTTTTACATTATTACATCCAGCAAATCACTTTCAATTATCTAATATTTATTTCATTATAATGTGTAATGGGACAAGTGATTTCACTTAAAATGGGTAATAGAAAAGAAAATAGAAATACATCATCTCTGATGTTTCTATGTTACAAGTAGTTTTTCTTTTAATTTGTTGTACTTGTTATTGACCATTCAGCAAATCTACCAAATTGAGCCCTATCGCTAGCGAACTATTAGTAATAGTGAATTCTACGAGAAGTTACACAGGCATTGTTCCAAACGTATTTAAATGTCTTCTTTTAGATCATGTTCAATCTTTTCCAACCTGCAAGTTATTTATATATACTTCCATTACAATATTGTGATTGTAAATATGTATTTTACTTATTCTTGAGATAGTGGTCAATTAATGCTAAATGTAGCAGATCGGATTATATTCACTTCTTATATCTGCCTTAATACATGCATCCTCACTTGGACATTTTATTCAAACAGAGTGGCAGAAAGCCATTTATTCAGTTGGTGGATCTGAGATGAAGAGGTGGCCCCTGCAACTTCGGAAATCTCTGTCTGATGGGCCGTCCACGGCTAGTAATGGTTCTTCTTTGCAACAACAAGATATGAGTTTGATCCCAGAAAGAACTCTTCCTTCATCTCCTAGTCCTTTGTACAGCCCTCATGCCAAATCAACTGGTTTTTTAAAAGGTAATTTAGGTCAACCTGCTGCAAGAAAGCAGCTTTTGGGCGGACATTCTATGGTTGACAATTCAAGGGGTTTGCTTCACTGGGCACAAAGCATTAGTTTTGTTACAGTTTCTATGGACCATACATTACGACTAGTTCTCCCATCTGATTCATCATCTTCCGGTGAGTAGTATTTACCACAATAATTTGTTTTTTTTCTTATTTCTCATTAAATCACATTCAGGAGGCGGAAGTTCTTAGAATTTGTACTAGGCTTAACTCAACCTCAAAAGTAGCTCTAGGAGTGAGGATTGTACAGGTTTTATAAGGACGACTTTCTTGTATCTTTAGTTGATGTGGGATCTCAACACACCATTCCTAGGTCTGGACTTTTAGAGTTTGGATAAATGCAATTGACTTAACAAAGATAGGATGGACTTTAGTACCATCTTAAATTTGAACTAGGCTTAACTAAACCCCAAAAGCCAGCTCAAGGGGTGAGGATTGCTCAGGCCTTATTATAGCTATAAGGACTACTTTGGTCATATCTCCGGTTGATTTGGGAAGAGTGTTGTGATGGATGCGTGAGCATGTGAATTGACAAGATTAGAACTGAACGTGTTAGAAAGAAAGGAGGAGTAGCATCTATTTAGGAAAAGATGATAGAGTTGTGCTTAAAATGGTTTGGCCATGTGAGAAGAAGACTAATCAGGGGCGGTTGGTAGTGTCCATAGGGTAGTCTTGGCTACCCAAAAATAATATATGTATAATGTATTTAAATAAGTAGGTATATTTTATATCTAGCTACGTCAATAATATATTATTTAGCTACCCCCCCAACTAAGTTTATTTGTCTAAGAAAACAAAAGAACAAATACAAGTCCATTAGTCTATTAGTATCCCAAACAAATATGGTGGCTTTTATTAAGTTGGTAATTTTGGTCCCTCTATTTTACATTTTTACTTTTGACAATTTTGGTCCTTAGTTTTTTTTAATTTTGCAATGCTTATTCTCAAAAGTTCATGGATTATTTGCAGTTTTGGTCCTCAAAAATCTTGGATTTGGGGAAAATGGTGAACTAAAATTGCACAATCCATGATTTTTGAGGAAGAAAAGTGCAATGAAAAAACCAGAGACCAAAATTACCAAATTAGACGAACACAATTTTCAAATTAGACGAACAAAATTGTCAAAAGTAAAATAAAATGACCAAACTCGCCTACCGAAGAAAGTTGTGAGACAAAAATGCAAGTTTGTTTTTTTTGTTAATCCCCTCATAAAATTTATGCTAGCTCCGCCATTGAGACTAATAGAAGCCCCAATAGGTGTTGATTAGATGGAAATGGCGTAATTGTTGAAAATAAAGGAATAAGGAAAACTATAATTGAAATCGTTCAAAGGACCTATATCTAAATGGCTTCTTTGTAAACTTAGTTTTGTCATAATACAATGGCATCATTTGATTCATGAAGCCGACCCATAAGGAGGGCATTTGTTGTATTTCGTCAAATCATATTAAATGAAGCTATTGGTTGAAAAACCTAAATTATTGAAGGTGGATCTGACTGTGGGAAGAAGGCATCTGACATTGTAAGATTGCTGTGCCACAAATGAGAGACAGATGGATAAATTAGTATATATATTTTGTTAATAACCCTCTAGCAGCCTCCTGATTAACATTGGTCGATCACACAAATATTCATTGTGAAATAACTCATTTAAATATTGATAGCAAAATTTTTGGGAGAACTAAAAGTGGTGGTCGGATGTCTATTTCAGGTTATGTAGAAGGTTTCACTCCAGTGAAGTCTCTTGGTGCCGCATCCTCCGCATATATTGTAATTCCTTCTCCCAGCATGCGGTTCCTTCCTCCAACAGCTCTTCAACTCCCTACATGCCTCACTGCCGAGTCTCCCCCTCTTGCTCATCTACTTCACAGCAAGGGTTCTGCTCTTCCACTCTCCACAGGATTTGTGGTTTCAAAAGCAGTAACTTCCATGAGGAAGGACCATAGAAGCAATCTGAAAGAAGAATGGCCTTCAGTACTTTCAGTGAGCCTCATTGATTATTATGGAGGTTCTAACATCCCCCAAGAGAAGATTGTTCGAGGAACTAACAAGCAAGGTGGTAGAGGTTTAAGCTGGGAAGCTAAAGATTTTGAAACTCATACTCACTTGGTTCTGGAGTCCATTGCAGCAGAGCTTCATGCCTTGTCATGGATGACCGTCAGCCCTGCATACCTAGATCGACGCACAGCACTTCCCTTTCACTGTGACATGGTTTTAAGACTTCGACGACTTCTCCACTTTGCTGATAAAGAGCTTTCCAAGCAATCAGACAAATCTTGACTATAGTTTGTATACAACGATGGCGACAAACAGCTGAACTGAGCTGAGTAGACTGTATGATACTTGATCCTCTGTTACTCTTTGTAAATTAAATGTAAAGCCTGATGATGTGTTCATGGAAGGAAAGGGATAGATTTAGCTATAGTTGAGAATGTACATGAGGTTTCTAGAACAGTAGGCTTTAACCCAGATTAGCATGGTTGATAGAAGCTGTTGATTGCGGCTTAGAATATACCATACTCTAGATTGGGGCATACAGAACAGCAGTTCATTTCCTTTGTAATTATATTTTGTAAGTCTATAATGTGCTAATAACTATCTCTGCTTAACTTTGGTTTCCTGGCCATGATTAATTTTGTGCTGAATGTTTATAGGAACCCTTTGCGACTAGCATATCTTTGTTTTTTGGATCGTGTCTTTGAAATATCTCTCATGCTCTGCTACTGCTATGCATAATCTGATCGAATTGAGCTCGTTTTCTATAACCTTCAAATTGCGGTTCTTAGGCATCTTTCTGATATTTTTCTTTGACGAGTCCTTTTGACCATAAAAGGAGAGTAATTTCATCTGACATTTCAATCATCAGGGTAACGATTCTAACGGAAACCATTGTTTACAAGGTTTTTTTTATGAGTAATTATTGTATAAAGATTGACATTAGGACTGAAATTTAGTTCATGCTTTGTTTTATTTTATTTTATTCAAATTGGCGGAGTGTCAAACCATAAAAACAAATTAAAAAGAAAATAAGCCTATATAGATAAGCTATCCATGTTCGAGATTCTTGAAACTGTATGTGTAAACCGATTCATCTTGGCCTTCATAGAAGGGGTTTAAGTTTAGCCACAAATCTGAAAATTTGGTCTGAAAACTCAATATGAGAAAGTGATCTGAAACTCTGTGGAAACTGATTCGTGTGTCTGGAACTCGATTCAAGTTTAGCCACAAATCTAAGTCATATGACACAGCACATGGGAAAGAGGACTAGCTACTAACTAGGCATGCCATATTATCATCATTAATTATAGAGAAAACTAAAATCACAATAATAGTCGTATGGCAGAAGGAGAAAAACCGGCAAGGAATCCTTGCTCATCATCTATATAGGCGCCGCATGCCATATTAGTCACATGGTCTCCCAAACAGACAAATTTTTCTAAAAGTGCAAGAGTCCTTTCCAAGTAGAAAAGGTTATTTTTCGTAAGACAACCTAAAATCTAAGCTGTAGAATAGATATGCATTGACGTGCTTCACACGATATTCAATCATACAATTACATGCGTGTACGTGCATGCTTTTCACGAGCCAATATGACATGGTAAACAGAAAACCCTACACGGTACCCGTATGTCTGAACGTGGAACTGAATACGCATTATAGAGGTGTTTGGTAACACAATTTGAATGAATTTTAGGGGTGTGTTACTCATTTTTAAAAGACAAATATTACAAAATATAAAAATCGCGATAATTCAAGGCAAAAAAAAGATAGTTAGGGACTTGGCCCCTTGCAATGAAAAAACTTCACTGGCTAATTCTACAAAGTTTTGAATGAACCTTCCTCGAAGTAGGCTGTGGCCCACCTAGGTCCTAACAAATCTCCGCCACTTACCACAAATAAGAGGTTGCCTTCACCCAAAAAAGCTCATTGGGATATTTACATAATGAAGAGAGTTTGTTCATAAGAACTAGTGGAGGTTCTCCAGGAAGTCTTGAATATCAAACTTGACTATCCCATTTAGTACTCGGGGTTTGGTTGATGCGGTGCTTTACGCTTTAATTTCTAATTGACTATAATATGATTTACGTCTCCTTCATTTGGATAAATTATTTGTGAGTGAATTTGTTGTTGGGAAGATGTTGCACCACTTTAACAAAGAAGAAGATGTTGATGATGATTGCACTTGAAGAAATTCAAAGCGTGTGTATTGTGTACACACTAACCTTTAAGTTCAAATCGCCCCCACCAACTTATGAATATTGGATGCAACTGGGATGAACAACGATTTCCCTTCAGGATATATTGAATACCTTGATGTAATTTGCACTATCACACCAAGCCTATCTCTTGATAATAGTTTACAGAATATGTTTCTTATATCTCACCCATGCATTAGATAAATATAAGATGATTTAGAGTGATGTAAATGGTAGATATTTGGCCTAGAATCAGAACCAAATTCATATCTTTTTCTGTCCTCTAAGTGCCCCTATTTATAGATAATTAAGGCACTTAATGAAGAGACACAACTCTTCAAACGAATTCTGCCAGTACAGTTATGTACCATTAACAGCGAGATCCTGTCACAACAGTTGCGTTGGTCTGCTGGTTAACCTCTGTGCCTTTTCGCTTTGAGGTCACATGCTCGAATCCCATCCAATCACATGGGTATATTTAGAAAAGTTTGGTAAATTATATATTGGATTTTTAAAAGTAGCATTGTTTTGGAACTAAAATAAAAAGGCCAAAAGTACGCTCAGGAATGGATGAAGTAACATTATTTCAATTGGTATATGAGTTGCAAGCTTGGTGTGCCTTAGTGCTTTCTCTGATTTGTTTCCTAGCATAGTAGCATGACCATGAGAATAGTTGATTAGAAGGAAGAATGTTGCTATTGTGTCCATCATAATAAGTAGCAATAATAATGGAGTATGTGATTGATGACCAATAAAGATTACAAATTATTGATTAATCGTTAGGGTTTGGTCATTGGTGTATTGGTATATAACTAGTATGTAATCCGTGCGATGCACGGGAAGCAATTTTCGTGAAAGATATTAAATTTTAATAATTTTATGGAGAAAATAATATAATTAAAAAATAAAATAAGTGAAGAAAAATGCATTTAATTTGGTAATGTTTTATAACAATATGTCATTTTTATTGATTTAAATTTAGCATTTTTTTTGACAGCTTAAATTTAGCATATATATAAGCTACAATTAGTTCATATTAATAATCTAAGGTATAAGTCAAAATAAAAACTTAAGTTATCTATTTGAAAAATCAATTTGATTCTAATATATGGAAAGACAATCTAAATAAATAAAATTGAATTTATATTTGGATTGGAAAAGAAATTTAATTTACATTGTCATGACGAAAAATAATAATTTGAATGTGAAACAATTATTTTTTAATTTGTCGGCAACTTAACATAGTTATTGGTATTTGGTAGTCATTATCAACGATTTTCATTTTTGTTAATGTAAGTTTGTCTTTTGTTAGCCATAAGTATATATTATAGATAAAACAAATTACTATTGATAAAAAAACAAATTACTTGTTTCAGTAACTTTTGATACTGTTGCCAAATTCTTATATTTCCCAACAATTTTATTGAGCTATACTCACTCTAGACCTATTTATAAGCAAAAAACACTTTTTAAGTTCGTTTGAAAATTAATGTATTTAGACTATAATGTAGTCCAGATACATTAGTTGTCCAATGAACCTAAAAAGTGACTTTTTACTTATAAATAAGTCCGGAGGGAGTATATAAGAGGAGGATAAAAGAGAAATTTGATATAATTCCACAAATTAAGTGTCAGCAACCAAAGAGAGGGGTTAATTGGTACTCGTCTATTAAAAAAATAAGTGGTTCAATCAAATGGTAATTAAGAAGGGTCACAACTATAGTCAATGAATAAGTAGTTTAATATCAGAATAAGCTTTATAGTAAAAGATATTGAAGTAGTCATTTCATGAGAACGTGACACACCTAAAAACTTTCCCTAGGTTTAGACCGCCTTTATTATGATATTTGTTTTTTTAATTAACTAAATTCCCGGGCGTGTTTGTCAAAAAAAAAGTCAAATTTTCCTGGTGCTATCTAAATCGTTAAAATTGGTTGCTCATTTAAGGTATGAATTTTGATGATAGGCCATTGTTTTTTTATGCCTTTTGATATGGCCACTTTTCATCCATTTCAATAATACTCCAAGCGAAGAGCATAACTCGTTATGCCTGTTCATTCTATAATTTGTGTTTGATAGTGTTGGATTAAATTCATCATCAACTGACATTTATAGAATAGTTAAAATAAAACAAATTAACAACAAATAAGACAAATTCATCAAGAAACAGTTAGGAAAGTTCAAGTGATTCTCATAACAGATTAATCACTATATATAAATGCATTTCTCAACAGCAAAACAGAAACACTACATCACAGTTATAAAAACCATAAAATACTAAAACATATAAACTAACTTCGAAGTATTGAAGAACCTAAAAACTAAAACATTGTGGCGAAATCAGACATTGTAGAAAAAGAAATTGAACAACTTAGTCCAACTTTAGTAAAAAAAACTCAATCCTTCTCTAGCTTGATATCCTTCCTCAATCTACTTGTATAGGAGAATCCCTTTTAAGTGGATCAAAGTCCTTAAAATCCATTGAACAATCAATTCCCTCTTTTTGACCACATTTTTAGCAGCAATACAATAACACTATGCATAGAAAAAGACACTATAATTTATCCATACATTCTCAGCAAAGGGGTGAAAGGTAGGAAACAACTACAAAACTAAACTTCCTCTTCCAAGCCATGTTTGCATTTAGCTTCAATTATACGAAAAGTAAAAGAAGTTCCACATAAGTTTTCCCATAAATTGGATATGGCTTCATATTTTTAAAAAAATAGTTTTGCATGCACAATCAATACCTCCAAAGATGTCCAACTTACGACAATTTAAAATATGGCTACTAAATCTGGAAAAGTGAAAGAAAGGAATGTTATTGACTACGTGGCAACAATTTGCTACGTAACCTCTAAATTAAAATTTTGAATAGCAACAAAGTAGATACCTTCAGGAAAATTTTTGAACACATCCTAGAACCACCTTATTGATGCCCAACCTCCATCAAGCAATACTCCAACTTCACACCACCAACTTTTATGCCCTCACCAAATACAAAAGGCATTGCCATGAATAGACCAAGAAAAATTGACTTAAAAAGCTTCTCTCATATTAAGATTAAAACATGGAATAAATCATAAATAGTTTATAACTGATTCATATTACCAAAGCAACCATTATAAAACTGGATTTATAATTTTCAGAGCAGAGTAACAAAGATTACGAACAAATTTGATCAAATAAAATCACTTAAATGATTGGATTTAGCGAATTCGAGTAGCTAACAGCACAAATCTACTATCTAATATAACTGCAAGAGGAATTTTATGATTGTTATGTTGTAGACAAAGTTACACATGTACGTATCAATTTTATTTATGTTGTAGTTAATTTCATTGAATACATTATGTGCTTGTTCTAGACCTTCAAGACTTCTACCATACAATTGATACAGTTTTTTAAAAATGGACTATAAATTGTAATAAAATTAGGAATAACTATAAGGTAAATGAAAGACATACCTTCTAGAGCGCCACCCATCCCTAATTTTTATCACAGGAGAATTTTCAAAATAACACATTCCTTAGTAAAAATTAAAAAAACATGATTGTAATTCTAAGTTTGAGGCAAGAACTATAAGGTAAGAACTATAAGGTAAGAACCATCTAATATAAAACCATCCAATAAAGACATATATAGTTTATTGAAGAATAAATGAAACAAATAAAAATAAGAGATTCTAAGAAAGAAGAAAAATAACCCTAACTACAGTTGGTTGATATCCTCCAAAAATGGCTCACGAAAGAAATGGTACTTGTAGTATAATTTAAAATCACCCAAAGTAAAAGCTAAGATAAAAGTAAGCCAACACAAGCAAGTTTAGGTAAACATTCTCCCTCCCTAGCAAAAACAACTGAAAGTTAAAAATAACATAATATGTATCTAATTACCTAGTCTGTTGTGCCTGCAAATTTTTAAATTTCCTCTCACAATGGCAATTCCTGAGCAAGAACAGTTGGAGGTGAAAAATAATGAAAATGCAGCTAAAGTTTCAATGGGTGAACAACTTGGGTGATAGTAAATTTTTTTTCCCGCAGAGTGAAAAAGAAGAGTGAAAAAGAAGAGATTATTAACATACCCCTTATAAACATACTTGTTGCACATAAGAGAAACATGTGATCATGCATAGGCCATCAAGGCCCAAACCCCAATTTCCTAAAAACAATAGTAAACAAAATAATCATAACAATGATTAAAAGAAGAGAGAAAGGGATTCAAAACAATACATGTTCGGTAAAATTGGAAAAACAAAAACTCTAAGCAAGACTAAGACGAAATAATGAAAATAATAGTTGTAGAAAATGACAAAAGGAAAAATTAACACTTACTTCTACCTCTTTTTCTGTTTTCTCCATAAAATGTTCAAGCAATACAATGCAGGGAAAGAGATGAGAAGTGAGAAAAGCTCATTTTTAATACTCAGCGGTGAGAAAAGAATTGTGGAAGACGCAAATTTAAGATGGAGAAATGATTTTTTTTTTATTTTAGAAGTTTTTTTATTTACTTTAGAAGTTGATGAGAGTTATAAAGAGAAATGTAAATTATGAGGTGTCAAAATTGATATTGAATTTTAAATTTTAAATTTGAATTTGAATTTAATTAGAACAATGAAACCGAAATTAGAGTAAAACCCAATATTGATTTTAAATTGTTTAGAATTATTAATGCTATTGTTTCGTAACTGCCATACAGTGAACTTATTATTTTTAAATTGTCTAGAATGATTGCTATTACAACTTAAAATCTAAAAATCATAGGTTACGTTTTGTTTTTTAAAAATTGTATTTAAATTCTATTCATATGTTTTTTAGTATTTTTATAGATGCCAATTAGGATGTCAATTATGATTTGCATTCAATAGTTTTTGATGAAATTCACCTATGATTGACACCTAGGATTATGAGCCTATAGAGGCATTTTACTTTGTATTGTTTATAGATATGGTGTATTGGTATAAGTGAAACCAATGACAACAAGCTCTCCTACTATTGCGTATAAAAAAATTCATTATGTTACGAAAACAAACAAAAAAAACTTTTGTTTTTCCTTTTTTTTGACAAACTTTTGTTTTTCTTAAAAATCTCTAAATTGTCTTGTCAAAAAAATCTCTAAATTGTTTTTTTTTTGTCGAAACCAGGGTATCCACTGCCCAATGCAGTGACTAATCCCCTCTCTAAATTATTATTTTTTTGAGAGAACTTATCTCAATTATGTAATAAAATCATTTATTTTTTAATTTGTTACAAATGGGGCCTTAAATGAGGTTATTTCAAACTCTCCAAATTTAGTTTTTAAAAAGTACAAAGTTTATAAAATTCTTGACATTAAATAAGGTAATTTACATTAATGCATTTTAACTACTCTCTAAAAATGCATTAGCCCGTTAAATTCCCTCATCCTAACTACGTCAAAATTTGATGTTTTTTGTTATTAGTGCACAGCTGAGAACATTCTTTAAGCATGGGAGATTGGATGGATGTCATCCAAACACTCCAGTCGTTATGATACGATGATGATTGGTCAGCTTCTCTAGCCATAGTCATTATCACAATTCATCAAATAATGTCAATTTCTAAATTCAAGAAGCAGCGTTCAATTCATGAGTCCTAGTAGCCAAGAAAATTTTATATTACAAGTAGAGGATTTCAAAGCCAGACATAATAAATATGTATATATATATATATATATATACCAACATAGTACAAATTAACCAGATGAGAAAATAAAACCACCAACAGACAATTATACAGATACCAAGTTGTGTGGTAAAAGTTGAAGGAAAGATATAGCAACTGATGCATGAAATTTAGTAAAAACAAAGCCACTTGAAAAACCATAACTTTAAATCTCAACGTTGCATCCTTTAATCAGTTGTGTTCTCTGTACATAAGCAATCCAGCACATGAATAATACAAAGGATGTGCAAGAGTACTCAGTTGGGTTCTGATTGAGTACCACCATTTCCGTTTCCATTGGAACTAGAAGACGATGAAGAAGAAAATAATCCATTAAAAGGCCATGGAAATGAGAATCTTCTACCCCCACTTGGATTTCTCCCTTCATTATCTCCTTCTTCAGCATTACTATCATTTCCAATATTTTCATGCTCTCTATCCTCCCTTTGATTTCTGCTATTCCTTGACACATCAGAGTCTTGCTTAGGTTCATCTGATGGCAATTGAAACCTGCAAACTGGACAAGAACTATGAAGCTCCAGCCATGGCAGGATACATGCACTATGAAACCTATGTTTACAGGGCATCTCTTTAGCTTCAGAACCAACTTCAAAATCATCCAAACAAACAGAACACTGCAAATTCTCCTTGATTTCCACATTAGGTAGAGCGTCAATGGCCTCCTTCTGTGCTGGTGGAGTTCCATACCTATTGGGGTCATTCTCAGCTAAATGTTGCAACAATAGATCCAAACCAGGCCCTACGAAATAGTCACCTAGAGACCCAATGGTGGTATGGTTATCACCTTGATCCCGGTTTGAATCATAGGAACCTTGAACTATAATAGTCTGATTAAAAGGATTGATCAAGATTACATGCTCTCTTTCTCTATCCCTGGCATGGTCATCATTGTCGGTATTCTCGTGTGATTCAGATGTAAGTCCAGCTCTTATGCCTTGGAGCAACTGAATGGTAGCTGAGCTTCTCCTCCTCCTTCGAAGGATGGTCTCAAGCTCTCGATCATATTCTATTTCTCCACGGTGTCGTGCTAGCTCTCGATCATATTCAAGTCCTCCTCGGTGTCGTGCTAAACCATCACCATCACCATCAAGATTATTATTCTCATAGTCGTCGTCAAGCTCTATTCGTCTCAGTCTTCGACGATGCCGCGGATTGCCCATCATGCCTAGCAATATTGGCGCCCAAAGGGAGAGAGCCCCATCGGATCCAAGATCAGCTTCGGGCATACTGTGCAAGTCGCTGCCACCAGAGGCGGCGTTACTCATTTCTTCAACAAATCCACTTTGACAAAATGGGCATTTCATCTCCATTTCCATTATGGGGTTGACCATTTGAGAACACATGTGACACCAATATCTTGACGCCATTGCTTCCTCCATAATGTTTGTTCACGAATGTGCCCTCCAAAGATCACAGATGTTTTATTCCTTGATTCCTGAAACATCAAGCCAGTACAACATTGAATCAAAAGTTAAGACTCGGCAGCCAGATTGATTTGGCATTCGAAATGTGCATGGTTTGGTCAAAACCTACAAGAGAACAACTTTTCCCAAACCATGATCTGAGAATTTCTAAACATCAAACCAAACACTCACTAATTCATCCAGAAAAGATCAAACCACGATTAAGATTATATTCTTTCTTTTCTAAAAAGATTTCATTGCTCTAGCAATCAAGAATTCAAGATCAATAATTGAATGAACAAAACCCATAAACCATAAAGCGGAAAATATAATTCACTCTTGATAAGCGTTAATGATACAGGAAATAGCACAAAATCACCATAGAATTTTTTTTTTTCAAAAAAAAGAACCCAAAGACCCCAAAAAAAACCTAAAACTGCGGAAGATCAAATAATCAGGTAAAAGAAAAAAAAAGTAAAATCAAAGGAATAATAAAAAAGGAAAATTGCTTCAAAAAAAATAATAAAAAAGGAATCATCACCTTAACCAAAGAACGATGAAATAGCAGCAGCCACAAAAAAATGTTCAGCGAGGGTTTTACGAAAAATGAACAGCAGAAAAAATAACGCGAAACGATTTATAAAAAAAAATTTAAAACTCAGAAAAATAACTACGAGAAGGATCTGGAAACGTGGATTAAAGTTATTGACATAACAAAAAAAACACGTCACGGCGCACAACTTAGATCGGTGAATTTAAGCGTAGTTGAAAATGAATAGTACAAGAAAAGGAAATAAATATGGTAATCATCGCAGAAGCTGCAAAGCAACAACACGATTGATTGTATTCACACGCATTATAAACAATTAAATTAATATTTAATTAAATGGAAAGAAATTGAAATTGACGCAGTAAACAAATATTATGATCACATGGAAAGGAAAGTGTAAAAAATTGAATTGAAGAGTAAAGAAAATAAGACTAACCAAAATCAATGAAGAAAGGTTTTCGATTTGAACATAATTTTGGGGGGTTTTTGTGTGCTTGCAGAAAAGCAACGAAAGATTGAAGAAGGAATTTTGGTAAAGTGTTTTTCTTAGGGCCGTCCAATCACAACCGCATCTTACCTCATTTTTGCTTATATTTTTAGTACTTCTAATCATAATTAAACTATATTAACAATTTTCTGTCAAAAAAAACTATATTAACGATTTTAACATTTTGCTGTTTTTAATAATAGATAGATATATTTGGTCAAAAAAATAATAGATAGATATAGAGTTTTGTCGAAAAAATTAAATAATGAGTTTAATTTATATACACATATTTTATTTTTTAGAGACTTTTACAACCACCATCAATTATAATTTGTGGAGCGATTGGTTACCAATTGGTAGTTGTCAATTGACTATTTTTTTTGTAATGATGTGCCAACTTGTAATATTATATATATATATATATATATATATATATATATATATATATAAATTAAGTCCTTAAATTATAGAGTTTAATTGATATCTTTTACTTTTACACCGCAATTAGGGGAGGAAAGGGTAGTTGAATTAGCTTTGATTAAATAGGTGTGGTCTATTTCAAAAATTTAAGGCTATAGTCTAATTCATTGCCATTTGTGTTTGACTTTTATTTAAAGTTTGGCTCGGTCTGTTTAAAAGTGTGAATTAGTTTGTTAATCTATTTAAAAAATTTAAATGCTTGCCATGATTTATGTTTAAGCAAAATAAATAAATCTTTAAAATATAAATCTTGTGGAGTCTCCCACTCCACTTTCCCTCCAAAATGTAATGCTAAGCAGCGTATTTTTGGGCACTTTAGTGTTTGAAAAAAAATATTATCGTTCAAGTACTCAGAGTTCATTCCTCAATAACCGATTTAGTGAGAAATAATAATTTCGTGACAAATATGTACACACTCTATTTTAGTTTTTAAGTCCGCAATTGTCTTTATTAAATAAATATTTTTTTAGTTTATACTTACCTTCAATTTAAACAAAGTTTTCTCATGTTGCAATTTAAAAAACAAATTTTACCCAATAACAATTCTATATTAACTAGAGCTTTTACCCCGTGCCAATGCCACCAATTTAAGAGAAAAGTCAGCTATAAACCTATAAAACTTGGATATTTTCTCTAGCATGTGAATAGCTACGACCTATAATAAGTTGACATTAACCAGAAAATTCTGTTTTGTTCATAGGATTACAAGGTGGGTTGATGAAGATGAAGACAAAGTTAAAGCTACAGGGGACAAAATTTTGCAGTATCATTCTACACCACATTTTAAAACACCACACTTTGAGAGTAGAGTGATGACGTCTTATATCATTCTTTTTCTTGTGTTGAATTTCTAACGAGTAGAGTTTGATTTGTCTTCAGATTGTTTTCTTTGGGGCGAATAAAGGGTTTGGTAGGGGTTAAATTTTGAAAGCCGTTGATTGGAATCATCTTTAAATTTGTAAATTAGTTTATATGGGTTGTCATCAACAAACACAAACCCATTTTGGGTCAGGCTCAATAATTGGGAAGTTGATAAAATGTGTGTCACTTACTAAATGCTTGGCATTTTTAGTACTCTAAAATTACTTTCTTTATGTTTTGAGAAACATTTTATGTTGATGTATACTCTTTGTGTGAATAAGACTACGCAATCACACTTAAAGGCCAAAATCACTGCCATAATGAATCTTTTTGCTTGAAGGTCCTGCACTTTTTGATTTCACTTATGTATCCCAAGGGCATTTCAATATTCATGTTCCTTGACAACTATTATTGATCGTCGTTGACGACGTGTTATGCGTAATCAATGACCTTCCATCCAAGTGGAGTATCTTAATCAAAATGCTTATGGTGGAAATGTTAACGGTGCTTATACCGATGGTGGGTATGCTAACAACCTAATAGCAACACAACGTGCCTTATATTAAGATTAAGACTGCTGAGATTATGAATCTCTTTGGTGTTGATGGTTTGATTGGAACACCTACTAGGAGTGAGGTCGTTTTAACCTATGTTTCAAAGGGTTGCTTCAAAATCCATTGTCCGATAACTGTTGCACGTGTTCGTCTTAGAATAATGTCAATCAGCCGCCTCCAATTTAGATGCTTTACCCTCATCGAGGCTGCCGTCCCATTCATAAAACTAACTATTCTCATCATGAAGAAGTTGGCCAAAGTGCTCACAATCCTATTATTATGTAATGACTTTTTTTAGTGGCATATACCTTCAAGACATTTTATCTTTGTTTTGTTTATTTTGCTCTATCTTCAAACATTTGTAAAAACTTTTATTGCTATGGGAATGTAATATTTAGACCTTTTGTGTCGCAACTTCTATTTTTTTTCGCCCCCCGTGCACGGCACGAGTAACACGACTAGTACTATTAATAAAGCCAACGGAGACAAACTTTTGTTTGATAAACTCTAAATTAACAAACTATCTCTACCCGCATGAAGCCTATGGGTGGAAATATATAGGTTTATATATTTGATCCCTTGCAAATAACTCATTTTTTCATTTACCCCTTGTAATTTTTTTTTTTAAGGTTACCTCTGCAAATATAAACAGTTTTCGGTCACCCCCTCTGTTAGATTAAGTAGTGTATAATGGGTAAAATCCATGTACGATTATCCCCCTGCAAAATATAAAAAGTTTACAGTTACCCCCCCTGTAGGGGGTAACTAGAAACACTTACTATTTGCAAGGTTAATTTTAAAACATTTTTTTTACAGGGGGTAAATGGAAAAATGAGATATTTGCGGGGATCAAATATTTAAGCCAAATATATATTATAATGGGATACCATTTTTTTTTTTACGACCAAGACTAAGACTATGTTGTTAATTCTAGACTTTTCTTTAGCTCAATATACTTAAATTTTTGAAGTGTAGATAACTATATATTTTTAACACACTATAAAATATCATTTTTATATCTATAACAATAAAAAAAAATCTATTATAATATTTGTATTTATGTAAATAAGGTAAATAATCAGTTTGTTAGATCTAAAGGACTTTTTGAATAGACGAAAGTCCGCTTTCATTAAATAGAATTTTCCAAAGTAGTTTCTTTGTTGTTTATTTAAAAGTAAATCTGGTCAAACTTAAGCCTAATTTAGACCGATCATAAAGTATTGTCAGGCGATCTAACCTATTACCACTTAGTGGCAGATTTAGAATATTAGTTAGGCAAAAAAATAATCAATATTGTTTCTACATAAAAAGTATTATTAACTTTTAGAATAAAATTTTAATTTAGTCTCGAAAATATAACACACTCTCTCTTCTATTTAGTCCCTAAACAAAGATCTATTTACTTGTCCTCAAGTTTTTCTTAATGCATCAATCTAGTATCTAAGTGGCAAGTTTCAAAGACAAAAAACCAAAAAAAATGGTCCCTAAAGTTTATCGTGACAAAAAAAACCTGACGTTCTACAAATTATATGCTATTTGTATATTTAGTATTAGATGAGTAGTAAGAATCCTTATAAAAAAATGAACAGTAAAAATTAGAAAGAATCAATTTTATCTCTCTTTCATTTTTCATAACTTACTATCTTCACTTTAGAACAAAAGTTGGCCTATGGTGGCAACGATTATTTTTTTTATGAGGGCAAAATCTGAATTTGTTGACAACATTCAAATAAAAATATTTATGTGGTGGGGCAATCGCAACGCATTTAACATTTATCTGCCACTATTTCCACCCTTAGTGATAACTAATCAAATGACGTTCATTAACATTTTTAATAACATAATAAGATTGACTGACAATGTAAAAGAAGTTACTGTGAAGATAAAAATATATAAATGCATAAATATACGCTACTTTGAGTCCTCAGACAAAAAATACTCACTCTAGTCCATTTATAATAAGCAAAACATTAACTCACATAGTAAATACTCTATTTTTCTCAAAATAATAATAAGAATAAAAATCTCTAGTAATGAATTCTTCATTAGAGCAAAATATAATAAAATATGTTTATATATTTATATTTGAATTTAAATTAAATATCAATATAGTATTAAAATTAATGCTTTGGGTATATACTATCAATGAAAAATGAAATTATACATGTCTCCATTGATTTGTCGCCACAATATTTAATCGTCCCTTTATAATGCAATATCTACTTTACATCTTTGAGGCAGGAAGTTGCAATCTTCACTGCATACAAGTGGGGGTTATTGGATACATCCATAATTTTAAGTGACCCATGGTGGACACCAACAATAAAGACAACATCCTTTCCACTTTTGTGCATAGTAATATATGGTTGTAACTCCCAACTACATAAATAATGGCATTTATGAAATCCAAACCTAACTACATTCTCCACTAAATTCCAAAAACCACACTCTTTCCTATCCCTCCCGTCTCTCTCTGGACTTTCTTTCCTCTTCTTCATTTCCTTTCCACTTCTTCCTTTCCTCTCTCCCATGGCCGCCTTCCACTTCTCCCATCATCTCCAACCGATTTCAGCTTCTTTTCCAAAAATCAACTACATTTTCTTCATCTCCTCATCCTACTATATCTTTCTATCTTATTATTTTTAAAAAGAAACCATTTTGGAAAATGACCACCGCCTTAAGCCTGTTTTCTGGCGAACTCTGGCCACAACCCTCCCAACCAAGATCACCATTTTGTTCATCTCCTTCTCCTTTATAAGAAAGTCTCGTCATTTTTCCGAAACAAAGCATATCAAAAAACTTTGCATCCACACCTTCTTTTGGGTTTTCGGCCACCATAGACCTCCTACCAGGAAACTAACATGATATTTGGAATCCCCTCACTGTCCGCGTTAAAACCCTTCAAGAAATTTAATGATCGAACACCTTCCTCCGACGACCACTGCGCCGGAAACCATCTTTGCCACTCCGGAAAAAAATTGCAGCCAATCCTTCTTCTTCTATATTGTAATTTCCCTCATTTCCTTTCTTCTTCTATCATGCGTGACATAGAGAGAAAGAAATTTGCACAAGGAAGAAGAAACGTCAACGAGTTCGGGAGTGTTTGGTTTCAATTTTTCTCCCCTCATAATTGAAAATGTAAGTGTCTCAATTCACCAAAATTCATGAATACAAAAATTACTACTTTGTACCTTTTTCCAACCTTAGTTTTGCTCTCACGATTTTGGGTTCAAAATCTTATGCATATTTGTAAAACTTTTTATGAAGTACTTGTGAGAAAATAAAAGTTAAGATGATATTACAATCACTAAAACAATTTTCTGTTTGTTTTTTTTGTTGATAAGCACACTTTTCTGTTTCTAAAAGTTGACTTAGAATAAATTTTGTTCTTTCTTAAAAAATTGAAAACAGAAAACTGTTTTTGAATAGCTAATCAAACACCTTTAAATTAATTTTAATCTCAACTTTTAGCAGAAGGTCTATCATTCCCCACAACCACTTACAAACATTTTGATGAGAAAGAAACCAAATACAATTCAGTTAAAAAATCTCTCAAAAGTTAAAAGTAAAGCCAAACTGAGCCAACAACATTGCAAGTTTTTATTTAGGAGAATCTTAGTGATGAAATTGGATATTCCTGTAGCAAGTTTTTAGTGATTTGTATGTTTTGTAATGAGTAATATGTTATGAAGTAATTTTTTTGTGTTGTAATGAGAAAACTTGATGTACATTTTTTATACTTCTATATAAAATTTTCAACATTGTGAAGTAATTTGTTGCTTGTTATAGATTGAATAGCATTATGTGTTGCAAATCACCTTTTGGCATTTTTTAAAAAGAAGACTATCTTGAAAAGGTATTTATGGACACAATTAAGTTGCAATGTAGTAGAGAATGGTGGGTATATAGGTGTGGACTGATTAATGGGAGTGGTGTTGGGTACATAGACACTCCATTCAAATTACTCATGAGAAGTTATGGAGCAAGATATATTTAAATTGCGACTTTTACTATATCGGTTGGGTCCATTCTTCCCCTTGATTCTGTTTTCCCATCAATTTAAACCGCCGCTATTTCTAAACCATAGGATATGTCAAAATTTAAATTAGTAATCAACATGATTATTTTTGACAGTTTCACACGAGTATGATCTACGACTGAAAGTGGTTATGGTATACGCTGATAAAAGATTGGTGTGTAGGGGACTTAATTTATAGGTTGATTTAAGAGATTAAAAGAAAATAAAATTTGCCATGTTAATATTATTAAACTATAATAATCTAAACTGGTTCTTGTACTGGCGTTTCCATACCTCTACTAATGTGATTTACATAGGGTTAGTCTTTGTGTTCCTATCCATCTAGCGAAAGGAAGACAATGTTCTTAAATGCTGTAAAATAAAGGGAAGTAGTTTTTTGTTACTGGCTTGTCAACATGTTAACCTTTCCAGCTAGATTATTATTGCTGATTCTACTTAGACTATGAAGGGAGGTACCAATTCTCTTCATATCATGCCTTGACCACATTATTCTAGAGCTTAAGTTTAGTTGTTATGGGTAGTCTCTTAGCAGTGCAATCACAGACTTCTTATAGACTTTATGCATCTACTTTAATACATTGTGTACTATTTTGATGACATCTGGTTTACACTTTCAAGCCATCCGTAGCTTTTTTCAAGTCAACTTTAATTCAAACAACTTTAAAAACTTTATTCAAACAACTTTAACACAATATGCACACTTTAATCTGATTCACATTTATAGCTTTTTTCTAGCCAACATTATTACCTTTTTAAAATGGCCTACTTATCCACATCAGGTTTATTTGCTTTTAGCGTAAAACCAATTACCCATTACAAGTACAATGTCCAACCAGAAAAGCATGAGGAAATTATCTAATTCAAATAAAACATTATAGACACCATCTTTCTTCACCCATGTTATTTAGTACATCATATAAATATAGACACCATCTTTCTTCACCCATGTTATTTACCACTGAGGTGGCTGGCACCTCAAAGTGTATTTTGGTTTCACCTTTTTTGATAGAATTAAAATGCATTATGCTCTTCACCCATGATAATGAAACATAACTCATCTTTCAACCAATGCCAGTTCATGATAAAGTCCAATTTAGTGTATTATTAGAGATACTTTTGCGTTATTTTTAGAGCAATTATTACTAAATATATAAATCATAATTTGCTCTTTATTTTGCAGAAAAGAAAATATTATTTATATATATATATATATATATATATATATATAAAAAGAAAGAAAGAAAGAAGTCAAAGGGAAAAGAATTGAACAACATTTGATTTGGGAACAAAGAATTGCGGCCCAACTATAAAGAAAGATGGCCCCCGGCCTGTTTGTCAAGAAACTAAAAGTCCAGCTAATGAATTAACAAGATGATGATGATGATGATGTGATCTAGGAAGCACATGAATTAAAAAAGGCAAGGGAATTAAAAAAAGGGAAAGTGAGCACGTTACTTGGAGAGGAGGAAATCATACAACCCTAGGCTTGACTTATGCATGATTATAAAAAGGAAAGGAAGCATCAATTGAGGATGGCCGCAATTTACCGGTAACAACACGCACACGGACGCAGAGGAGAGGAAAAAGGAGATTTTGGTATTCGTTTTTGATATCGTGAGAGAGCTTTGGAGCAAAATAAAGAGATTGAAGACTTGGACCAGGAATTTTTCTAATTACCGGGTTATTGTTATCTTTGTATTTCATGAACTTTATTTCTATTTTATTGTTCTTGATACCTAAATCCTCTTCTAGGGTCTTGGGTGAATCTTGCTTGTTTAGAGACTTTTTATGTTCTAATTGTTGGAATATTTTATTCCAATATCATAAATAATGGGCATATATTCTTTATTAATTATATTAGCTATTTATCAATTAGGAGCTTTGATTGATATGTGATCAAAATAAGTAAAAGGCTATATTGGATTTCTAATTATATAATTAATTAATTAATTATTATTGATATGGGCCCAATATGAGTGGATGTCAGTGATAGCCCATTAGAGGGATAATGGGAACCCTAATAGACTGTCACACTATAAGTAGGCTATGGTCCCCAATATACCGGACTAACCGCACTATACACACGTTTACTCTCTTCTCCCCATCTGAAGAGAATCTAAGGCATTAGGAGTCCCGGTTGAGGAAGAACCATAAAGCCGACGAGTAACTGTTGCTCGTTTCACTCACTCCTTTTCTTGTAAGGATCCCTTCTCCGCTTCTTTGCTATGGATCCAGGTATATATCTAATCCTTGATATATCAACATGTCGTAGATCCTAAGGTTATCAAAGTCATGGCTTTGTTCTTGATTATATAGAAGCATGCTTGTATGTCTTTGTTTTCCGCTATAGTATATTCATGATTATAAGCATGTCTTGTAGATAGATTAATTCCTACAAGTGGTATCAGAGCCCTCTTCTATGTTGATTTATTGGGATTTCGGTGAAAGATGATTTTTTTTTTCTTTCCTATAGTTGTATCACGTGAACAACTTTTTTTTAAGAGTGATTGTTCAAAATTATTTCTTTTTTTAACGCTAAAGTTTTTTGACCGGAGCTAATGCTTCACCTGGATAATACTCATCCTTGGTATAAGTGCTATTTGTTTTCTTGTCAAAATCGTATAGTTAAAGTTGTACCTTCAATGGATTATTTCCTATGTGACCATTATTTGTATATAATATTTATTGTTATAGATGATGGTTGTTTATGGTTCCAGATGTGCAACATGATTTTGTATCATATCACTATTTGCTTTATTTGATCCGTATATTACGCATTAGCTTTTTTGTTTAGTATCATGACCATATCTCTTCATATATGGTAATAAAGATCATATCTCGCTAATATTTGATTTTTTTTTTATATATTCAATAATATTTCGGTGTTCTCATTATTGAATAATTTGCGTGGTGTATGGTTATGGCCTTAGTATTTCGGTGTTGTTTATGTGTTTATTTATTTCGGGCCGACCTGCGTGTCGTGATTTTAATTTAAATACGGTCTGCGCACCGTGACTTTCTCTTTATTTATTTTATCTTCACTTTAATATTGTAATTGATCCAGAAAGGCAAAAGGGGACAACACCATAGAGAACGCCACTTGGAGAGGCCGTTTTTTCCGCTAAAGAATTGTAATTTTTGTAATTTTATTCTTTTGCGTTTAGGAGGCCATAACCGTACATTCAGTTTTTTTTTTCTACGCTTATGTGTAGGATATATGTGAATTAAGACCCTTTCCCATATTTTATTATTAGCATAAAATTGTCTAGTATATTTTAATTGAGTTGGTTGAAATAACACGTTGCCAAAGTAACCTCTGTTACGTAGGTCAATTTGATTAAATTTACAAAAGATGTAGTGTGAAATTATTCATGCGAGTTGTTGTCGGCCCAAAGGAAGGCGCAACTTGGCCGAATAATAACATGCATGTGATGGTAAATGTGTGGTGATTATAAAGTTATTTATCCATGTGAGCAATTGCGGTGCCCAAAGGCAACCATTGTTTGACAGGACTTATCACCAATATTTGATCATTGCGTTGAGAGTACTGCTTGCAGTTAGTCTTTGCAATCCAAAGATTGGGGACTAATGGTGCGCTTAGTATCTTGTTTGGGTCTTTAAATTCACAATTAAAGTTATTTTTGCACATCTAATAATTATTTATAATTTGATGTGCTACTAATGTTGATTGTATGTTTATTTGTTCTTTTTTTTTTTAGTTGCTGTTGCTAGCTCTCCAAATTTTGTTACTCAAATTAACCAAATCCCTATGCTGAATGGGATGAATTTCAAGTCTTGGAAGGAATCCGTTGAAATCGTTCTCGGATGTATGGACTTAGACCAAGCACTGAGGGAGGAACGACCCATTCCCACTCCGGAGAACTCTTATGAGCTCAAAATTGAGAAATGGGATCGGTCCAACCGAATGTGCCTCATGATCATCAAGAAATCAATTCCGGAAGTTTTCCGGGGCTCAATTACTGAGAATGAGAATGCTAAAAAGTTCCTGGAATCAATAGAGAAATCATTTGAAAAAAGTGATAAGGCTGAGATAAGTAGCCATTTGGCCAAACTTACCTCTATGAAGTATAATGGTAAAGGGAACGTAAGGGAGTACATTATGGAGATGTCCAACCTTGCATCAAAACTCAAGGCACTAAAGATACACATCCCTGATGATGTGATTGTGCATTTGGTTTTGATCTCTCTTCCTGCACAATTTGGACAATTTGTGGTGACATATAACACTCAGAAGGACAAATGGTCCCTCAATGAGCTTATGTCTCACTGTGTGCAAGAGGAAGAGAGACTGCGGAGGGGAAGGACTGAAAGTGCTCATTTGGCTTCAAATTCTCAACACAAGAAGAGGAAGAAAAATAATGTTACTGCAGAAGGTTCTTCTAAGAAGAAGCAGCAGAAAAACCAAGATAAGGGCTCAGCTTGTTTTTTCTGCAAGAAGGAAGGACACATGAAGAAGGATTGTCCTAAATACGCCGCATGGCGTGTAAAGAAGGGTAAACCTCTCACTTTTGTTTGTTCTGAAGTTAATTTAGTTTCAGTACCTAAAGATACTTGGTGGGTAGATTCTGGTGCTACTACTCACATTAGTATGTCCATGCAGGGTTGCCTGTGGAGCCGACCGCCGAGTGATGCTGAAAGATTCATCTATGTGGGCGATGGCACTAAAGTTGCAGTTGAGGCTATAGGAACTTTTAGACTATTTTTAAAGACTGGTTATTATTTGGATTTGTTTGAGACATATGTTTGCCCGTCAATTAGACGGAATTTAATTTCAGTTTCGGTTTTGGACAAATCTGGTTATGACTGTTCATTTAAAGATGCCAAAGCTAGTCTCTCTTATGGTCCAAATATTATTGGTTACGGGTCTTTAATTGATAATCTTTATATGCTTGATGTTAAGCATTCCTATAACCAAATATTGCAAATAAGTTCACATGGTACGAAACGAAAATTAAATGAGAATTCCGCCACTTTATGGCATAAGCGCTTAGGTCACATCTCTAAACAGAGAATTCAGAGGCTTGTGTCGGAGGATATTCTTGGACCCTTAGATTTGTCTGACTTTCAAGTCTGCATAGAGTGTATTAAGGGCAAACAAACGAACAAAAGGAATTTAGGTGCCGAAAGAGCTAAAGACGTCTTAGAACTAATACATACAGATATTTGTGGTCCTTTCCCTACAAATTCTTGGAATGGGCAAAGGTACTTTATTACGTTCATAGACGATTACTCGAGATATGGTTACCTATATTTAATTCATGAGAAGTCTCAATCTCTAGACGTTTTCAAGTCTTTCAAAGCTGAAGTAGAACTTCAATTAGGAAAGAAAATTAAAGCTGTCAAATCGGACCGTGGTGGTGAATACTATGGTAGATATGACGGATCAGGTGAGCAACGTCCAGGGCCCTTTGCACTTTTCCTCAATGAGTGTGGAATCGTTCCGCAATACACAATGCCGGGTAAACCCAGCATGAATGGAGTTGCAGAACGACGAAATTGGACTCTTAAGGATATGGTGAGGAGTATGATTAGTCATTCTTCATTACCAGAGTCACTTTGGGGAGAAGCATTGAAAACAGCAGTTTATATCCTCAATAGAGTACCAAGCAAAGTAGTCGCTAAGACCCCTTATGAGTTATGGACTGGAAAAAAGCCCAGCATTAGGCACATACACATTTGGGGGTGTCCAGCTGAAGCCAAGCCTTACAGGCCGCATGAAGGTAAGTTGGACCCTAAGACAGTTAGTTGTTATTTTGTTGGGTACGCAGAACACTCTCGCGGGTATAAGTTTTACAACCCCACTACAAGAACATTTTTTGAAACGGGAAATGCAAGATTTCTTGAGGATGTTGAGTTTGGAGGGGAAGGAAACATAAGGAGTGTTGCTTTTGATGAAGAAACTGTTACTGACAGTGGTCAAGTCTTAGTACCTGTCATTGTTCAAGCAACAGATCCAGAAATGAATGAGAATGTTATTCCTAACATTGCTCAAGAAGAAGTCAACACTGAGTTTCCTCCTCAAGCACCACCAGAAGTTCAAACTCAACAACCTCAAGAGGTTCCAGTAAGAAGATCCACTAGAGAGAGGAGAAGTGCAATTTCGGATGATTATGTTGTATTTCTCCAAGAACATGAGGAAGGTATTGGCTTGACTGAGGAAGATCCAGTCAACTTTAGTCAGGCCATGAATAGTTCTAACTCTCTTAAGTGGATTGATGCCATGAAGGATGAGATGAAGTCAATGGCTGACAATGGCGTTTGGGATCTTGTCAAGTTACCTGAAGGTAAGAAACCCATTGGTTGCAAATGGATATTTAAAACCAAGAGGGATTCCAAGGGTAACATTGAAAGATATAAGGCTCGTCTTGTCGCCAAAGGCTTCACTCAAAAGGAAGGCATTGATTACAAAGAGACTTTCTCTCCAGTTTCTTCGAAAGACTCTCTCAGGATTATTATGGCACTAGTGGCTCATTTTGACTTAGAGCTGCATCAGATGGATGTGAAGACTGCGTTTCTAAATGGAAACATTGACGAAACAATTTATATGGTGCAACCAGAAAACTTTGTTTCAGGTGATCCAAAGTCTATGGTATGCAAACTAAAGAAATCCATTTATGGCCTTAAACAGGCTTCCCGTCAGTGGTATTACAAATTTCATCAAGTTATTACCTCTTATGGTTTTCAGACTAATGCGGTTGATGATTGTGTATACCAAAAGTTCAGTGGGAGTAAATTTATCTTTTTGGTGTTATATGTCGATGATATCCTATTAGCAAGTAATGATATAGGCTTATTGCACGAAACTAAGAGATTTCTCACGAAGAATTTCGAGATGAAAGATCTTGGGGACGCCTCCTTTGTCTTGGGTATCCAAATACTTAGAGATCGCTCTCAGGGTATCTTGGGATTGTCACAAAGGAGCTATATCGATACAGTTTTGGATAGATTCTTCATGAAAGATAGTAAACCGGGAGATACACCCGTGGCTAAAGGAGACAAGTTCAGTCTCAATCCGTGCCCCGCTACAGATCTTGAAAAGGTAGAGATGCAAAAGGTTCCTTATGCTTCGGCTGTGGGAAGTCTTATGTATGCTCAAGTTTGTACTCGTCCTGACATAGCATTTATAGTGGGAGTTCTTGGTAGATATTTGAGTAATCCTGGTATGCAACATTGGACAGCGGTGAAGCGCGTGATGCGCTACTTGAAGAGAACAAGAAACTACATGCTTACCTATCGGAAGTCAGATAACTTAGAGGTCATTGGGTATTCTGACTCTGATTTTGCGGGATGCCCGGATAGCAGACGTTCCACATCTGGTTACATTTTCCTTTTGGCTGGAGGGGCTATTTCCTGGAAGTCTGCCAAGCAGACTTTAGTGGCTCCTTCAACCATGGCAGCAGAGTTTGTGGCCTGTTTTGAGGCATCAAATCATGCTTTGTGGCTGCGAAATTTTGTCTCAGGCCTAAGCATCATTGGAAGCATTAAGAGGCCATTGAAGATTTATTGTGACAATAGTGCAGCCGTCCTATACTCTAACAACAACATGAGTTCCACAAAGTCGAAATTCATCGACATCAAGTATCTTGTTGTGAAGGAAAGAGTTCAAGAGAAACAAATTTTGATAGAATATATAGGGACCAACTTTATGCTAGCAGACCCACTAACCAAAGGCTTGACACCTAAAGTTTACCACGAGCACATTGCTCATATGGGTATTGGTTTTGAGATTGCCTTAGATTAGTGGGAGTCTTTTTCTTGTTTTCCCTTATGTTCTAGAATTTTGGCATTGATACAGACTTTATGTTATTTTGACTTTCTGCAGAATTAAGTTGTTATTATTAAATGTGTTTGTATCATATTATATGCAAAACAAATTTTGCATTTTCAGCAACTTCAGTTTGATCTCACTAAAGACTTAAGTTGGACCAGTTGGAAATAGGCATGACATGAGATCACATTGCATGAAATTTCCACGCCACTCATCCATATTGATCTATGTCATCGAGTATGTTAATATGATGGTCATCGGGGTACAGTCACAAAAGACGTTAGTGACGACAGCCGCGGTGGTCTCATTGTTGATATATGAGGTGGACCAGATTGTATAGGGAAATCTAAAGATAAATAGCATTCGGATGCCGGCCTAAAGAATTATGATATAATTAGTGTAATATATTGCCCAAGTGGGAGATTGTTGGAATATTTTATTCCAATATCATAAATAATGGGCATATATTCTTTATTAATTATATTAGCTATTTATCAATTAGGAGCTTTGATTGATATGTGATCAAAATAAGTAAAAGGCTATATTGGATTTCTAATTATATAATTAATTAATTAATTATTATTGATATGGGCCCAATATGAGTGGATGTCAGTGATAGCCCATTAGAGGGGTAATGGGAACCCTAATAGACTGTCACACTATAAGTAGGCTATGGTCCCCAATATACCGGACTAACCGCACTATACACACGTTTACTCTCTTCTCCCCATCTGAAGAGAATCTAAGGCATTAGGAGTCCCGGTTGAGGAAGAACCATAAAGCCGACGAGTAACTGTTGCTCGTTTCACTCACTCCTTTTCTTGTAAGGATCCCTTCTCCGCTTCTTTGCTATGGATCCAGGTATATATCTAATCCTTGATATATCAACATGTCGTAGATCCTAAGGTTATCAAAGTCATGGCTTTGTTCTTGATTATATAGAAGCATGCTTGTATGTCTTTGTTTTCCGCTATAGTATATTCATGATTATAAGCATGTCTTGTAGATAGATTAATTCCTACACTAATTTCTAGTTTGAATTCCTACTTTTTATTTTAATTAATATTGTCCTATCTGCAATTAGTTGGTGGACCTATAGAATAATTGGGGCTATAATTAATGCATTACCAAACTTTAATTTAGTTTTCCAATCATTAAACCTTTTTGTTCTTTATGCTTTTCTTAAATTTAAATTCTAGCATGACCAAACTAGAGTTAATTTAGGAAAAAGAATATTAATTGCGAATGACCAACGGATTAGTAGCTTTAGTAAAATGATTGATAATTGAATAAAACAAGGGAATTCAAGTAGAATTAGACATAAGAGAATCAAAGCTTGCAAGTGAAACCGTGACCCTAGACCTCTCCATTTATTAAATCCGCATTTGAAGCTTGCAAGTGAAACCGCGACCCTAGATCTCTCTCCATCGTTTAGTACTTTAATTCTTGTTATTTAATTCTTTTTATTTCGTTTCTATAACATAAAACTATTCGTTCGTGTAAACATTAAATAATTTTGATTAGTTTAGTACTTGTTAATTAATCCCTGTGGATACGATATTCTTTTATATTACTTCTGCGAAATAGTACACTTACTCTGAGTGTGTCTTTGACGCAACAGTTCACAAGAATGATTTTTGAGGTAAGTGTAGAGCATACTTACATCTTGATAGAGGAATCAATGGTATGAACATAATAACTTGAGCTTTCAGAAAAAAGAGAGAAACTTTATAAACACATATTTTATAAAATAAACTTGGATTTTTTTGCACCTGCCGAATGAATGTTACAACAATTCTCCTTTTATAGACAAGGAGATATGCTAGAAGACAAAGTAATATTATGCGATCACAAGCAATTTTTACAAAAATGTCGTTGACATGATGCACTACAAGACAAAATACTATTATGCAATCACACGTCATTTTTACAAAAGTGACATTGAATGATACACAATTATTTATGCAATAATTTAAGACTTGACCATACCGCACAACGCCACACTTATGGTTCAATAGTCTAAAAACTAGCCTTTTGATTAAGTTGTTTTAGGCTTTTGACTCATATCATATCAATCTTTAAAGATAGATTCAAGACTTTTAAGCTCTCAAATCCTCGACCTTAGCTATGATGAAATTCATATACTACCCAATCAAAATAAGACAAAGTATGACCCGAATTAACCATAAAATTGGTCCTCCTATTGGCCTCATGATAGATTTTAACTACTTCACAGTGCCACACAGTATGACCCGAATTAACCATAAAATTGGTCCTCCTATCAAGCCAATACAACTTTGTCCAACAAAGGCTAAAGGTAGCAAGACCTAACTTTTCTATAGCGTTTGATAAACAGTCCGAGAATCGACCTCAATCATAATATGGGTTTGCATGAAGTTGATGCACGCGACGAAATCCCATGATCTTTGCTCCAAAGCTCCGCTAAAGTACATGACCAATAACCCCAAGAAGCCGCTAAAAGCCTAAAACCTTAAACTTGCCAAGAAACACAGCGAAATCAATAAAAATGGTCTAGAAATTGATGAAAAACTAATCTGTAAGACCTAACACAACTTGATAAACTAGATATTTTTTGTGGTTAGCCGACTTTGAATCTGATATCCCCACTTTATGTGTCTGAACTTACGAGTGATATTTACACCGTCTACAAACCAAAAATTGATGTAGAATTAAAATATTAAATCAGTCTGATACAAGTAGTGATTAAATACTTTCTCTCGTTAATTTTTTGTAGTTAATATGGATGGTGCATACCAGAAGAACAACAGCTACATAATACAAGTAGAATTAAATACTATAGTACATGTACATTCAATAGTATCTTTTTTTTTGTTGAATGGGAGTATCTTTTTTGCTACAAGAACAACTAGTAGAATCACATTCGATTGTGGTGCAAAATCTGGTACCAATTTAAGCTTGAATCGGTTCCAGTTTGGTCTTCCATTTGAACTCTGCCCTCTAGCAATACCATGTAGAAATGTGAAGTAGAACACGTTTTATTACTTGTTAACTAGGGTTACAGCAAGGATATGTATATATACAAAATACTAGTGGGCTTGGGCTTAATATATAGGCTAAATTATGTTTTTGTTCTTTTATCTTTACTCCAAGTTTCACTTTGATTCTTTATATTTTTTTTGGATCCGTTTTGGTCCTTTATCTTTCTTTTTTGTTTCATTTTGGTATCTGCCGTTAGTTTAAGCTAACGAACGCCACGTTGGTAATTAACTGCTGACGTGACGTCTTAAATTCATTAAATGACGTGGTATTCATTAATTGACGTGGCAAAAAAATGTATTTTTTAATTGTAAATCATTTTACACATAATCAATTAAGTTTTTTAAATTGTAAATACACAACACCACAAACTTAAATATTTATTGAAAATCTGGGTTTCTCTGGCACCTCCCAGAACCCCATTTCTTCCTTACACACCATGTTCATCCCAAAACCCAGAAAATCTGGGTTTCTCTCGCACCTCTCTCTCCCTAACTATCTCTCACTCAGTATCTCACATATTCTCACCTTTGAAACTGTAAATTTGGGTTTCAGGTTGTAGAGATCTAGGTTTGTTGAAGTTGTAGATAGAAAATGTTTGGGTTTGTGACAAAAGAAGAAAAAAGAACAAAGATTGTGGGTTTGGGATTTGGGGATATCAATTTGAAATCCAAGAAAAAATAAATCTGGGTTTGTTGTTATTGACGAAGGATAATGAAGAAATATTAAATCTGGGTCTGGGTTTGAGAAATATTAAATGGGGATAATGAAGAATCAACTAAAACAACCAATTTGTGTTTATTTCGAAGCTTGGTAATGAATGTTAAATGGGTTTGTTGTTATTGAAGAAGGATAATGAGAAATAGTAAATGGGGATAATGAATATTGAATCTGGGTATGGAATGCTTGCTTGTTTCGTTGTTGAAAGAGTGGGTAGATTTTGTTGTTGAAGGAATAGGTGGGTATGGAATGCCAGCTTTATTTCATTGAAGGAGACGGTGGGTTTTGTTGTTGAAGAAGAACCAGAAACATGTCTTTCTGTAAAATGATTTGTTTTGTGTATTTAAAATTTAAAAAACTTAATTGATTATGTGTAAAATGATTTACAATTAAAAAATACATTTTTTTTGCCACATCAATTAATGAATGTCACGTCATTTAATGAATTTAAGACGTCACGTCAGCAGTTAACTGCCAACGTGACGTCCGTTAGCTTAAACTAACGGCGGGGACCAAAATGAAACGAAAATGAAAGATAAAGGACCAAAAAAAGATAAAGGACCAAAAGTGGTATTTAGCCTAATATATACAAGTATTCTAACAAATACCATTTCTCAATATATATTCACAGATTCCAAGTGGTTGCCATTTCTCAATACCATTTCTCAATATATATAAAAGTATTGTGAATGGCAGGAGATGAATAGAACACCCTTGGTAAAATTAACACCAAAAAACAAGTCTTTTTATGCATGATATACCCTAAAACATTGCAGCCTCCATCATAAACTCTGAGATATTAATCCCATCAGCCTAACACTTCCTCCAACATACACAAAGTCCATCAAAAAAAACAACAAAACACAGAAAAGATGATGATGAAATTTATAGCCGCATTCAGAATATTAGCAACAGTAGCAGTACTACTGGGCAATTGAAACACAAGTCACAAATGTGTTTACTGCCAGTGCAGTAGATTATAAAGAATGGAAAGGTTGTGCCTCAGATAATTGTGCAGAATGTGTACCATGTGATGCAGAGTGCAGGACATGAAATGTGGTTGGAAGGTGATTTAAAGAATGAGAAAATTGAGCTGCAGGATCAAACAAATTGAAATCAGATAGCACCGGTTCATTAGTATAATTGCAGTGCGTGCTAATCAATCAGTTTTATTGAAGCATGAATATAGGGACTAAATAGATATTTAAAGACATGAACATCGACAAAAAGAGACATCCTTTTTAAACATTTTAGAGAATAAATTGACCCCTAAGATGTTTAGAAAACAAACTTACTAGTGTGCCTATCAACCGTGGCACAACTAAGGATATAAGCGTATCCACCATGGCACATCTTACTCCTAACCGACCCATGTGCTATCAGTTAGGACAGTTGAGTTTGTTATCTGATACGGCATCTGTTAGAACTCTTAGATATCACTATAAATTAATACAACTATATGTACGTACACGGTAATCACCCATCAGTATGAAATCCCAATTACAGAGTTCATCTTACATGCATTTTATGTTTCAGTTTTCATTCTCTATTAATCCTAATCATCGTATATATGTACTCTTAATAAGCCCAACTTACTAAGCCATATGATTTTTCAAAGCCTATTTTGCATAACAAACATTTGATCTCGTCTTCTTTTCGCTAAATCCAATATGCCCTTTTATATAACGTTAAGGTAAATTCTTGGTTGCCTGGATAATTTACCCAATATAATGTGAAATCAATAAAATTAATCACTTTTTTTTAATTTTTATTTTTGGTGTAATCTACTATCTTTGTTAATTAATATATTTATATATGTGTGTGTGTGTGTGCGCGCGCGCGCACACGCTTTTACACCACACTCATGTTAAATTATTTGGATACATGTGACAAATTTTGAATGAATGCAAGTGAGATCGGGTAAGTTACCCACATTGTTCAAAAGTGATCAAGTGCTCACCTAAAAAGTAAATTTCACCTAATCACTTGAATGCTTTGTATATTTGTATGTATAGAACACATTGATATTAAATTAATAGAATGTATGTGTCAAAATTTGAGAAATATAGGTGAATGTGGGTAAATTACTCACATTTTTCCAAAGGCAACCTAAGCCTCACCGTAACATAAGTTAATTTTAGTCAATTGAAAATGATCAATATATTATATACTACTTAAAATTGGAGTCGTTCGTATATTATGATGACTTCAAATTAAGAGCTGAAGCGCATGAGGGATCGATGAATTGGAGATATATATATTGGTAAGAAGAATATGAGAAATACTTCTAATTAATATTAATAAGGGGAAAATTGATTAATTAGAACTGTGGAAAGGGTTGATACATATATATATATATATATATATATATCTATATATCAGCCAGCACATGACATATAAATAATCTCTCTATGAGTATATATGTGTTTAACCATCACAACACAACAACAATAATGGCACATCATATAAAATTAAGAAACACTCTAGGAGGAGTATGGTGCAGGCTTGGGCAAGCTCTTGACAACACCGCAAAGAAGCTGAGTCTCTGGAAGATTGTACTCATCCCTCAAAGAATGTTCTGGAGACAAGACACTAATGTAGAGTTGTTGTCCTAGGTAACGGTTCTCAGCATGCTCTGACCTCAAATTCCACATACCAGCATTGTCGAATGTCAACATAATTGCTGCCCATGATTTGGGGAATACTTGAATTGTGTGTCTGCTAATAGCATCCAAAAGGTTGTAGTTCTTCCTCTTCTCTGGGGTCCAGGTCCCTGGCTCAATACTACAAGAGCAATGCAACACAAAACAAAATTAATTAATTATATCTTAATTAATGATGATAACTAGCTTTAATTATTGTTAATCAAGTATCTATTATATATACTTACGCGACGGCGAAGAAAGAGTAACCATCCAAGTTGTATGACTGAACGGTCTTTCCGGGGTTCTCAAAGATGATTTCGATGAAAGTACGGAAAGTGGCGTTGATGACATTGGGTGCCAAGGTGATGGTATTTAGGTTGGCAGGGGGATTGTCAGAGATGATGTTGTACTTGAAGACTTTGTCGGCGACACCGTAGTACTCAGCGAGCTTGACGGGAGTCTCACCGTCGACGTGGGAGACACCGTTAATGGCATAACGGAGTTTACCATTTGATCGGCTAACGGTGTTGACGAACTTGATGGTGCGGGTAATGTTGATCTGACCGTAATGGTAAGATCCCTGAGGGTTAGGCCTAGCAGCGCTAGCGGTTAGGTTCCAACGGTAAGAACGGAACTGGTTCAAAGACCAGGCCCAACCAGAGGTTGGTGCAGGTGGGAGTTCAGGGGATGCGGGGCCCGCACCGTTAGTGTAACGAACAATACCCTTACCGATTAAATTGTACTTGGTGAAACGAGTGGAGGCAACCATGTAGTAATCCTTTGGTTCCTTGTCGGCGGTTACGAGGACAGTGTAGCATTGTCCGACGTGGACGTCGAGGGAATCGTAGGTGTTTTGAACAACGTGGGAGCCTTCAGTTTCGACAAGCTTCAATGGGTGACCTTGGAACCTGAAGTTAAGTGCGTCCTTAAGACCAACGTTGCAGATTCTGTACTTGTAGGTTTTTCCAGGCTTCATGGTGTAAAGCGGCTGGTCAGATCCATCACCCTTGGCATTTTTACCTTGGATGAGAACACCGCCGGGCCTTCCAATAGAGCGACCACTGTCCAATAAACTCTTGAGAGATTTGTGGCTCTTAGCATACCAGTCACCAATGAGAACCCAATACTCATCTTCAGGATCAGCATAAGGGACAGGGATCAACAAACGACTGAAGATTCTAAGACCACCAATACCACCAGCGGCTCTGTGGAGAGCTGTGGTTGGGTAGTAAAAGTAGCTTCCGATTTGATCTTTCACCTGGTATTTGTAGGTGTAGTTTGTGCCTGGAGGGATGGGGCATTGGGTACCTGCGGTACCATCTTGCCATGAGTTCTTCCTCTGTTGGACACCATGCCATGTGAAAAGCAAGGGCTCATCAAGGTTATTGAAAACGTTTATGACAATATTGTTGTTGCTGGTGCAGTTAATTTCGGGTCCTGGGAACTGACCGTTGATAAGAATACCCTGCTGGGGGACACCCAAAGGTGAAATGGTTCCGTAGGTGACGTTCCATGTGTAGTATATGTAAGGGTCTTCACCATAAACGGTGACACCCAAAAGGCAGAGTATCAATGCTAACACCACCCCGCGAACCATTTTTTCGTGTTTTTTTATTAAAAACTAAAGAGATGATCAACCCTTTCCTATCTCCTTCCTCTCTTCTTTATTAGAAGATAGTTGTTTCTTTCTCAGGCCCAAACTGTCCCTTTTATACCATTGCCCCAACCTTTTTCCACCATACAAACTCTCCCCGGAGTGTTCTCTTGTCTGTTTTCATTGAACACCTTACGAATCAGTCGCTCTACTTCTCGTTTTTCTTCTTGACTTTCTATAAATTCCTTCTCCAATTTTAGAAATTTACTATTGGCCATTAGTTGTTTTAGCTCATAGTTGAGAACGCTTTTAAAAATGCAACAAACAAGCCGTGTGTATTTGTTTTTTTGTTGATAAAACCGTGTGCGTGCATTTCTATTCTAAGCCAATGTAAAAAAAAAGTAGAAGCCATTCCCGTAAAAAAAAAGTTAGAAGCCATTGACACCAAGTGTAAAACTTAATTAACACTTACAGTTTCAAGAACTATTAATTAATAGAGGGAAAATTAAATCAATCTAACCGATTAATTGAAGGTTCTTGTTGAGTAAATTAAGTATATATAAGTTTATAGATCTTGAAACTATTTTTTTTTGTTATAGAAATTTAGGGTGAGGGGATGGCACCCCACATTCGGATTCTTTGAGCACTTATGAAGGTAATTACAATTACCTTATTCTAAAAGTAGTTCTTATAATAGCCTCTACATTAGTTTTGGTAAAAACAAAATTTCCACATTAGTTAATGCTCCTCACACACACCTATGCAATTATTTTCTCATTGGACGGATCCATGCAAGTTTGAATCATCTAAAATCTTAAATAAATATTTCTAGCTAAGGGAAATAAACTAATAAATAATTACATTGGTATTTAGATTTTAATACAAATAAATAAAATTATTAACATTGTAACTTAAACATCAAATACATTTTTCCAAAAAAAACATAGAACACATTGACCTAGGGCAACTGAATAGTGCTTCGCGTGTTGCTAGTTTTCCAGAAGTAATCTCCATGAAAAAATGAATGCTTTTGATGGAACTTTGTTTCTCCAAAGCCTTTTACAAGCATCAGTCACTGAGTTATCCACTTGTCCTCTCTCAGACCTGCAAAACGAAGACACTGCCACTCATAACAGCTTTTGATCGTAAATTCAGTTGTTGAGTCTGGCAGGCAACATCTGTCATCGATATTCCTTGTTGGTTCAACGCTCAGCAACAAAACTTTCAATCCAGCCACATTCTGAGCCTCATTTGAAGGCAAACAATCGACCCACAACCAGTCCCAACTCCACCCAAAATGCGACCCGCTCACCATCTCTGAAACCAGCGCCTCTTTCTTCTCACATCTGCTGTGCAACGAAGAAAACAACTACGACAGTGGCTCTCTACCCAGCCAAGTATCTGTCCAGAATCTCATTGTGTTGCCCTTCCTCAATTTCTTTCTTACTACTTCATTGAACCATCCAATTTCCATGTTTGTACCGTTCCCCAATAGGATTAGGTCTCTCCACCATATTGATCAGCTTTTAACCCCCTACTGTGCTCTTTCTCTCTAAACCAAGTTCCCGTCAAACCTTATTTTTTGATCAGTAACTTTTTCCACAAAGAGCTATCATCTTCCACAAGAAATCTCCACCTCCATTTTGTAAGTAGAGCCAAGTTGAAAGCTTCTAAATTTTTTATGTCAAGACCTCCTCTACTATTGGATGTACAAAATCAAATCCCAATTAACCCAAGCCAACTTTATGTTTTCATCACCACCTCCCCAAAGAAATCTCCTTTGCAATTTTGCAATTTCGCCAAACACTTTCTTAGGAGCTTTAAAGAATGAAAAGAAACAACGAGGATAATACCGAATTGATTAACGTAGATCTTTCTACAATAGAGAGTTGTCGGCTTTTCCAATTATTGAGTCAAGCTTTAATAGAATCCAGAAAATGGGCTGCCAAGCGCTCATCCTTCTTAGGTTTGCTCCAACCGGCACGCCTAAAAATTTGAAAGGAACCGAACCAACGTTGCAAGCAAGAAATTGAGAGATATTGTTTAATACCCTTTCTTGGATATTTATTCCAACCACGTTGCTCTTAGCAAAATTAACCTTAATCCCGGATGCCATTTCAAAACTTCTCAAGATTACTTTCAGGATACTTTTCAATCTTCCTGCAAGAACCTTTGCAAGCATCTTATATAAGCACCCAATAAGTGAGATAGGCCTATACTCATTATGACCTTGAGGACTATTGTTTTTTTGGAATGAATGCCATGAAGGATGCACTTACGGCCTTGGGAAATCTAGCTAACTTTTGGAACTCTTGAAAGAACGTCATGATTTCCGAACTAATGATCTCCCAACAATCTTTTATGAAATTGAAGTTAAAATTTTCCGGCCCCAAACTCTTATTACCATCGCACTCCCAAACTACCTCTTTTATTTCTTCAAGAGAGAATGGTGTCGTTAGCTTTTCATTTTCCTCCAACGAGCTTTGTTTGAAATTTATCCCATCCAGAGTCGGCCTAGTGAAATTGTCTTCCTTAAATCTCCCTTCAAAGTGTTCTTTCACCACCTTTTTTTATCCCATCAACATCTTCAACCCACTCTTCGTTCACCTTTACTTTTAGTAGTTGTGTTTTTCTTCTGTTACTTCTAATGCACGCATGGAAAAACAGCTATTGGAAGGAGGACCAACAATCCTCAATAAACTTCTTAATATCTTTTTGCTCTAGCCAATAGTTATTGAATCTAAAAGGTTTCGGGCCCTAATTCAAATTTGATCTCACCAACCATACCAAGCAATGGTCAGATATGTCCCAGTCACCTATCCACTGCGCGTTGATATTCCACCTCGATACCAGCCCCCCAGATAACATAATTCTGTCAATTCTACCCATTGATCTACCATCTGAACCAAAGTAAGAGAATTCCTTACCTAGCAACGACACGTCAATTAGCTCCATATCCTCCATAAAACTTGTAAATTCCCTCATTTTTGATTGATTGATGCTAACTGAGTTACCCCTTCTCTCATTTCTGGACATTACCGTGTTGAAGTCCCCGGCTACGCACCATTCTCCAGCCTCAAATTCTCCTTTCAAACCCCAGATTTCACCCCACAAATGCCTATTACCAACCATATTACATGTTGAATATACATTCACCAGATAGCACACAATTCCACGATACTTGACGTAAACACACAACAGATCACCCGACAGGCCATTAGCGTTCTTGCTAACCCAATCAAAGTCGGAACCACCCCAAATGCTTGCAATCAACCTTCTTGATAGGTCCCTAGTCTTCGTTTCTTGAATCATAAAGAATTCAAAATTACCCAATACAATAAGCTTCTTCAGGTGTCTTCTTTTGGCAGCTCCCCCAACCCTCTCATATTGAGTGTAACTATCTTCATTGAGTTGAGATTTTTTCCCCTTCCTACCTTTTGCATTCTGATCTCTAGCTTCCATTGACCTAATCTTGGCAGTGTACTCCTCATCTTTACTTTGTCTTGTAACCCCCAAATTGTCTTTAGTAAATCTCAGACCTTATATGCTATGGATACCTCATGCTCCACATTTAACCTTTCATTGCATATTTGAATTTTGGAATCCCCCATTGACACATCGCCAAGAAGGGCTTCCCCCTCCTCGTTGTTGATGAAGATTTGAAAGAGAAGAGTAGGGAGGATTTCTCACTGCAAAGTGAACGCTCTTCGTTTTCTTCGAATCGGGATTCCCTAAAGATGGAATTAGTTTTATCGCTTCTTCATTCACCAATCTGATTGTAATCCCTAGATCTTTGCCTGATCCTTTACTTCTCTGCTTTTTCTTTATTTTCTGATTATTTTTAACTTTTTTTTAATCTTTTTTACAGCCATGGTTTCTACTGGACCCAAACCCTTCACCTGATTCTTTCTTATATACCACCAGCCCACAACTATCTTCCATGCCTTTTTCGTGTTGGGCCATTTCGTTAGGCCCATCGACAATAACAGGCTCATGTGGACTATTTGACCTTTCTGCTACCATTGGCCCATGGTGCGAGAAAAAGTGATGTGCAAGTGTACACAGTCTACAACAAGTAATATAGAGAAGATGAGATCGTACCCACAAGGATTGGATTAATTCTTTATGCTTAAATATATAGAGAGAGATTAGTGTAGAGTAAACTACTAACAAATGGTGGATGGTGGTGTGCAAACAGAATGTAAATCAGTTAGGAAAGATGTATGAAAACAGTGGAGAATGATAGTTGGGATGTTCTTACCAAATAAGTCACTTTTAAGAGTTTTGTGTGTATGTGTGGTGTAGGTGCACTGAATGCAGCTGCATTAGAATTGTGCCTTTCAGTCACTTTCTTCAGAGTTTCATTACAAGCTTCTTATGTCTAAGCATGCTAAATAAGTTCGCTCCTATATTTTAAGTACTCACTGTATCACCCTAAGGACTATGCTATCTTATGTCTAGGACTTAGCATGGATTTAACAAAGTTTGCTTTATTAAAATGAATTAACAAAGTTTCTTCATTAAAACACTTACCCTTAATTATTAGTTCTTGAGTTCTAGTTATAAACCATGTCTGCTTTTATAACTCTACTTATTCTAACTGATCAATCTCAAAATAAGTGTTGAAAGAAGTGTCAAACAAGAACTAAAGTGCACACACCACACATGAACACAATAACTTGCTTAAAAGGTCATTATAAGATTAAAACATCCCAACCAAATGAGTTTGGCTCATGTTAGACATTGCAAGGTATATATAAACTGAATGAAACATATTTATATAAGTGAAATCACAACAAAAGAAAACAACAAGGTAAGAGTTACACGTGTTGAAGATCTTTTGCATGAATTCCCAAGCAATGCAGTTGCACTAACTTCACTGCACTTAGCTATCACTAACTTCACTGCCCACATGACTAAGCATGACGTCATCCATGAAGTGTGGGTGCATATTGATGATTTAAGAATGCTTCATGCATAGTTGTCAGTTTCCAGTGCAGGTACACTTGATGCAGGTGCACCGTTGTATTCTGGTTATTTCCTGATGCATGTGCACCTTGGTGTAGGTGCACTGTTGTATCCTGGTGTAGGAGCATCAACTGCAGGTGCACTGAACAAACACATCAAAATACCAAAATATATGTGAAATGCTTAATCATGAGCATAACCCTTTATAAAACTCTAAATGTTGTTTATTCTATTTATTTAACTACTATTACTACTTATTCTTACTTAGAACTTAGCAATTTATTAAGTTTAGATGCGTTAATAACTCTATATAAAATAGAGTTCTCAGCCCACCTGCGTCAAGAGTTTCCATAACTACCTCCCCGTGTTGACCCAGAGATAACCCTGGTCCCACATTTTCACCACAATTCGAAGCGGATTGTTTCACTTCCCCATACAACGCCAACACTCCATGCACCACCTCAATTGCAGAGCATTCATCGTTTCTACTTTCCCATGCGCTTTTTGCGACCTCATGATTATCCTCATCTTCGAGATTAATGTTTTTTCTTTCGAAATGTGAAATTGATTTGAATTTTTGTGTCCCTACATTTTCCTCGTTCTCCTCTGAGAGCCCCACACCATCGTCATCCACCATGAACAATGGCGGGCCACCATCGTCCTCGCTATTAGAATCGTTATCTAGATTTTCATCTTCACCTTCCTTTTGATATGCTTTAGTTAGACCGTTCCAATGCATCAGACCACACCACTCTTCCATCACCTTGCCACATCCAGTGAAGTTTTCTTTCTCGTGTTTTCGCCCACCCCCAAAAAAGCACCAAACTTGCGAGCCAAAGACGAGAAAAGTTCTGTGTTCCAAGCTTGGACCGAGATACCATGGCACCATACCCAGACAAACCTTTCATTATCCAACTCCATAGGGCTCCACCCTCTAATATCTTTGAACATTTCATGCATTCAGTCTTTTGCATTTGAGATAAGAGCAGGTATAATTCCTTCCTCCGTTTCCTCCATGAGAACAAGATTGGCCCCCAAAGTCGTAACCTTAACTAAGAAGAATCCTTGCATATTAAACCATTCATGTATTGAAATTCATACTTATATTGCTTTTTCTTACTTGCAGGTAGTATTTATCAAAACAGGTGGTGCAAATATTAAAAAACAACAGGCCCAAACACGTGAAGCCCAGGTCCACTTTACACCCAGCTCACTTAATTCACCAATACCTTGATTAGGGTTTCATTTCATCAGATTTCTTCACTCTCTTCTTCTTGAAAGTTCTTTCTTCTCTATTCTCTCTCTCTTCGAGTTCACCTTAGGGTTTGGAAAATTTCACCAAGAACTCAGTGATTGAAGCTTGCAATACACTTCAATCACACAGAAATGGTGAATACAGCAACTATAGAGCAAAACCCCTTTGGTTTTGCATATAAATCCTTCAAGATTCGTTCTTCTCCTCCGCGAAGAACACCTTGGTTCAATCTTGAGATTTAGAAACTCAAGTCTCTCAAGTGATCAACGATTCTGTGGCTACACAGCAGGTAACTTATTCTCTTTGATCTTTCCTTCAGAAACTCACAGCTTCCTCTCCTCTCAGAAACCCTAACTTTGGGTTATTTTGTTTTTCAGGTCACAGAGTAAAATCAAGATTGCAAGGACTCAAATAAGGTACAAATCACAACCTCTTTGTGATTTTACACTTATTCTACCTTTATGTTGCAAAACCCTAATTGGTTTCCTGTTTTTGTTTACTGCACGTGTTATGTGATTGTTCTTGCTGAACAATCACCCACCAAACTTGCTGTAATCTTCAACCACGCTCCTGTGAAGGTAATTTCTCACCTCTCTTCTTATTTCCTTTCTTACCTTCTATTTCAATCTCAGAAATAGATCTCTAACCTTTGTTTCCTTCTTTACTGCGAGTGTTGCGTTAAAAACACACTTGAGAGCAAGTGTACTCTCTTGCAGAAGTAGTATAAAAAATATCGTCTCCACAGGGATTAATTAATAAGCACCAAACTACTTAAGATTAATTATTATTTAGACTAACGAATGTTGGTGATTGTAGAAACTAAAATAAGACGAAGTAAATAGCAAGAATTTAAAATTGTAAAGTTCGATCAATGGAGAGAAGCCTAGGGTCTCGGTTTCACTTGCTAGCTTCGATTCCTCTATGTTTAACTCTACCTGAATTCCCTTATTTTATTCAATTACCAATCCCTTTACTAAACCTATTAATCCATTTGGTCATTCGTGATTAATATTCTTTTCCCTAAATTAATCCTAGTTTGGTCATGCTAGAATTTAAATTTAAGAAAAGCATGAAGTACAAAAAGGTTGAATGATTGGAAGACTAAATTAAAGTTTGGTCATTCATTAATTATAGTCTCAATTATCCTATAGGTCCACCAACTAGTTGTAGTACGGTCGCTAATCAACTAATTGATTATAAACATGCAATGAGTTGTTAATCCTAATTATGTAATAAAGCAATAGGATAATATTAATTGAAATAAAAATTGGGAATTCAAAATATAAATTAAAACATAAAAGGTCTCTAATCAAGCAAGATCCACCTAAGACCCTAGAAGAGGATTTAGGTATCCATAGCTATCAAAATAAATAAAATAGAAATAAAGTTCATGAAATACAAAGATAAGAATAACCCGGTAATTAGAGAAATTCCTGGTCTAAGTCTTCAATCTCTTTATTCTGCTCCAGAGCTCTCTCACAATGTCAGAAACGGTATCCAAAATTCTTCAATCTCTCTCTGTGCGTTGCCGAGTGTACTGTTTATCTGGTGTGTGTCTTTTTTGATCGAAGTGTGCGGCTCCCTAATTGAGTTGCTGCAATCCTATTTATACTCATCACATAGGGTTCCGTATCAAAACTTGTTGTGCACGGCTCTCACTCAATTCAATTTTCTCACATTTAATTCATTCACGGCAATGCTCCATGGCCTTTAGTTGGGCTTTCTATTTAGTCAATATGGCCAGCAAGGCCTTTTCATGAATTCATGGCAATAAGCCATTTTCTTTTAATTATTGCCACCCCCTCTATTTCATATATATATATATATATATATATATATTTAAGTGGCATTAATGTTGACTTTCTTGCTTTTTATCCTTTTACTCTTTTTCTGCAAAATGAAGAGTAAACTAAGTCAGTGATTTATATTATTACTAATAATTGTTCTAAAAATTACTCAAAAGTATCTCTAAAAATACACTAAATTGGAGTTTATCAACTCTCCCACACTTGACTTTTGCTTGTCCTAAAGCAAATTTCCTGGCTCAATAGAATTTTCAAATAAGTAATAGAGAAAGCCAAATAAGAGATCCAAAATTAGAAGCACAATGAAAGACAATGAACAATATAGCACATATGAGGTGTCAAGAGGTTGCCCAATTAGAGGCTCATGTCCCTGAAGAATACATTTCTGTGAACAATGACACTCGCTCACAATCTCTCTAAGTGTTTAGGGACTAGGGAATTATACACTCAAGTTTCAACAAAATGAACATTACCATATGTTTGTAATTTGACCAAATCTCCACTAAATAGTTCACATGCATGCAAAAGATGGGGTTTCATGGGTTGTAATGGGGCCAGGGTGAATTCATGCAGGGTAGGAAATAAGAAGAAATGGATAATCAAAGGGCTTAAAAAAATAAGCAAATAGTAACCTTTGAAACCAAATATGGAGCTCCTATCTATTTTACAATTTTTGTCCTAACTCCAAATTAATTTCACTTTCATTCTTCATTCTTCTTTTTCTATTGAGTCAACTCTTTTTGATTTGCTTTTTATTTTTTTTCTTAAGTAGACTCTTTTTGTTTTTTGGATTTGCCCTTTGGCTCTTTCATTCTTTTGATGTGCCTTTTCCTCCTTCTTGCCCTTTTTTTTTAGGAGGAAAAGGTAAGTACATGATTCACTCCATTTTTTTTTCTCTTCATCCTTACAAGATAGATAACTAAAGTATAGGACGAAATTTCAGTCCTGATAATATAGACAAGTAAAATATAGGACGAAATTGTAATTTTCAATAGTTGCTCCACATTCAATTTCAAATGGTTACCACAAACAAAAAGGAAAAATTATATCTGGGTACCAAAGAAAAAATATAACAAATAGGCTCAAAGGGGGCAACTAATGGATAATTTCAACAAATAACTCTGAGGCCAGAAAAATACCTAAATCCCCAAATCTTTTTACATGATGCAAATCAATTTTCGCCTTGAAACGGTCAAAAGACAAATTCTAGAATGTAGCAAATTAGGAAACACACTCATAGAAAGAAAAAGGGGTAAAAGTTTATGATTTAGTATCAATCCCCTTATGAAGGCTCAGATCTCACATTTAGAAGCTAGTTCACAAAAAGTACTCAAGAGGGACAAATGCTAATTATCAGCTTCCTAAGGACATCCTCACAGTTACAATTAAGCACAAGTCTGTCAAGTGAACTAATTATGGGATCCCCTAAAGGCAAAATCTCTATTTTTTTCTTTCAATTTAAGCATAGTTCATGCAAAACAAGCCAGAAAAAATGCTATCAACACATGTAGTGGGTATGTGCATTAACAGAGATCAAGTGACAAAAATAACTATCCTCCCCCACACTAGCATGAAGCATGGTCCTCAATGCAAAATGATCAAATAGAAACAACAGGAAATAAATGAGAGAGAGAGAGAGTAAGAGTGACTTCCCTGAAAGAGCTTGCAAAATGAGCTAATTCCAAAAAAAGACAAAACAAAAGAAGAATAAGAGGAAATAAAACACAGGTTGCCTCCTGCGAAGCGCTTGCTTAACGTCCCGAGCCTGACGGTAATAGGGTCAATCCTTGAGGGCAGTGACATAGCTCACTTGGAGTAACCCTTCCTCAAAATGCTTCACACGCTGACCATTGACTTTAAAAGTGGTACCATCTTCATGAGATACCTCAAGAACTCCATACGGAAAAACTTGAGTAATAGTGTACAGCTTCCACCCACTTAGACACATAATCTACAGCAACAAGAATATATTGATTTGAAAAAGATTTAGGGAAGGGCCCCATAAAGTCAATACCCCATACATCAAATATCTCACAAACCAAAATATTATTTAATGGCATCTCTTGACGCCTAGAAATATTGCCACTCCTTTGACAACTATCACAAGCTTTCACAAAATCATGAGCATCTTTAAATATAGTAGGCCAATAAAAACCACATTGTAAGACTTTATATGCAGTTCTATTATGGCCAAAGTGGCCACCTACCTCTTTAGAATGACAATGCTCAAGGATAGAAGTTACCTCGTCCATAGGCACACAACGCCTAATTACCTTATCTCCACAAACTTTAAATAGGTAAGGGTCATCCCACAAGTAGTGTCTAGCATCAGAAATTAATTTCTTCTTTTGCTGAAAGGAAAAATCAGGGAGAACAACCTTACCCACCAAGTAGTTGACGATGTCTGCGAACCAAGGAATAGTAGAAATAGCTAAAAGTCTCTCATCAGGGAAAACCTCTTTGATCTCCCCATCATTTGAGGCCTGCATCACACTATGGTCGAGCCTTGAGAGGTGATCAGCTACAAAGTTCTCTGAGCCTTTCTTGTCTCTAATCTCCAAGTCAAACTCTTGTAGCAACAAAATCCACCTGATTAACCTGGGTTTTGCATCTTGTTTTCCAAGCAAATATCTAATAGCAGCATGATCAGTATAAACAATAACTTTAGAAAGAACAAGATAATGACGAAACTTGTCAAATGCAAATACTACGGCTACCAACTCTTTCTCTGTGGTAGTATAATTTCTTTGAGCATCATCAAGAGTGCGACTAGCATAGTAAATGGTATAGGATACCTTATTCTTTCTTTGCCCCAAAACAGCCCCCACAGCAGTATCACTAGCATCACATATAATTTCAAAGGGAAGCGACCAATCGGGGGCAACAACAACAGGGGCACTAATTAATTTTTCCTTTAAACAATTAAAAGCATTCAAACAAGCATCAGAAAAATCAAAAGTGGCCTCCTTAACCAAGAGGTCAGTCATAGGCTTTGCAATTTTTGAGAAGTCTTTAATAAACCGCCTATAGAAGCCAGCATGGCCTAGAAAACTACGAACCCCCTTAACAGAATTGGGTGGGGGCAACTTTGCAATTACCTCAACCTTTGCGGGATCAACTTCAATGCCTTTAGTAGACACCTTGTGTCCCAAAATAATGCAATCTTGCACCATAAACTGACATTTCTCCCAATTGAGCACTAAATTAGTATCCCTGCATCTTTGCACCACTGAATTCAAGTTATGTAAACAATCCTCATAAGAGGGTCCAAAAACAGTAAAATCATCCATGAATATTTCAATGCATTTTTCAACCAAATCAGAGAAAATAGCCATCATGCATCTTTGGAAAGTGGCAGGGGCATTACATAAACCGAATGGCATCCTTTTATATGCAAATGTTCCATATGGGCACGTAAAAGTAGTTTTTTCTTGATCTTCGGAAGCCACTGGTATTTGCAAATAGCCGGAATATCCATCCAAACAACAATAATAATCATGACCTGCCACTCTCTCAAGCATTTGATCAATAAAGGGGAGGGGGAAGTGATCTTTCCGGGTGGCATCATTTAATTTTCTATAATCAATACACATACGCCATCCGGTAGTTTTCCTAACTGCAATTAATTCATTTTTATCATTTTCCATTACAGTAGTACCTCCCTTTTTAGGAACACATTGAACAGGACTTACCCACTTACTATCAGAGATAGGATAGATGATACCTGCATCAAGAAGCTTAATCACTTCCTTTTTAACTACCTCTTTCATGTTAGGATTGAGGCGGCGTTGAGGTAGTGCCCGAGGTTGATAATCATCCTCCATATAAATCTTGTGAGTGCAAATTGAGGGGGTAATGCCTTTTATATCATGAATCGACCATTCAAAGGCCTCTTTGTTGGCCCTTAACACCCTCAAAAGCTTATCCTCCATGGTGTCTGTCAAATCTGCAGAAATAATCACAGGCAAAGAGGAAGGGGGTTGCAAGAAAGCATATTTTACATTTGAAGGAAGAGGCTTTAATTCAAGCTCAGGAGCCTCTTCAATTGAAGGTTTCGGATTTGGAGTATCACCCCATTCCAATTCCTCAAATCTATGATTACTCCAATTTTTCTGAGGGTGGTGAGCCTGCAAAAACATTAAAAACTCTTCTTCCTCACCACCCTGTAATATGCCAAGTCCCTGCACAGTAAGTACTTTTTCTAGAGGGTCTTGAATTCTAAAATCATCAAAACTTTCAGAGGTAACCACATCATTAATATCCTTAGCTTGAATAAAATTACAAGAAGCAAATGATGAGGGATTTTTTAATGAATTCAAAACTTGAAATACAACTTCCTCATCTCCAAGTCTCAAAGTCAATTTTCCCTGTTGTACATCAATTAAACTTTTACCTGTAGCTAAGAAAGGGCGCCCCAAAATAATTGGGACTTCCTCATCTTCTTCCATATCCAAAACAACAAAATCAGCAGGGAAAATAAACTTATCAACTTTAACTAAAACATCTTCCACCACTCCACGGGGGTGGGCAATGGATCTATCAGCTAGGTGCAAAGTGATGTTAGTAGGATGGGGTTCCTGCAAACCAAGCTTTCTAAAAACAGAAAAAGGCATCAAATTTATACTTGCTCCTAAATCACATAAAGCCTTTTCAAAATGAGAGTTACCAATTGTACAAGGGATAGTAAAACTACCTGGATCTTTAAGCTTAGGTGGTAACTTTTTTAGAACTATAGCAGAACATTCCTCATTAAGCCTAACTGTCTCAAAGCCTTCTAACTTCCTCTTATTGGAAATAATTTCTTTTAAAAATTTGGCATATTTAGGCATTTGAGCAATAGCTTCGGCAAAAGGAATGTTGATATGCAATTTTCTAAATATTTCAAGAAATTTAGCAAATTGCTTATCATGCTGCTCACTTTTAAGTCTTTGAGGATAAGGAACATTTACCTTTGCTTGCTCATATTCTTCCCTTTCCTTTTTGCTTTTCTCAGAAGTGCTCCCCTTAGTAGGAGCTTGTATTTCTTTCTCGGGCGCCAGCCCATCTTGATTGTTTTCTCGAACCAGCTCCTTGCCACTCCTAAGAGTGACAGCCTTGCAATGCTCATTTCTTGGATTAGGCTCAGTTTGGGTAGGTAGTGAACCTTGAGGCCTTTGAGACAACACAGTAACGAGATTTGAGATTTGACCCTTCAAGCTTCCAAATTCATTGTTCATGGCTCCAATTTGGCCCTCCAAGCTTCCAAATTTCTTCTCCAATGTTTCAAATTTTCCATTTGTCTGCTCCATAAACCTTGCCAACCCATCATTGGTATCCAACTTCTTCTCCTCTTGCCTTTGCACATGTGGAGGCTTATAGGAGTTTGAGTTTTGCCCCTTTTGTTGTCCTCCCCATGAGAAATTCGGGTGATTTCTCCAACCTGGATTGTAAGTGTTTGAATAAGGATCATTTTGGCCCTGGTTAGAATTCTGAACATAATTAGCATCCTCAGTTGAAGCAGATGGTCGACCCTGTGCTTTTATTAAATCTTCAATAGATTGTAACCTGTCATCAGTTCTGTCCATGTAATTGGCTAAAACACCCATGCATGGATGTCCAACCTTTTCCATGTATCTAACTAAAGAATCTTGCATGCCAGGCCTTAAGTCACTTTTCTTCTGACCAAGATAGTTGACTTCTTCAGTTAGGCCTCCCCAGGGATTATTTGTGATATCACTTGTGGAGGTAACTATGGGAGTAGATTGAGCTTGTACCTTCATCAAAGATTGCATCTGTTTAGAGAGAGCATCCAGCTTTATGTTAATACTAGTGTCATCGTCAACCTTGTACATTCCAACTGATTTCTTAATGTGTCTGTCACTAGTTTCCCATTGGGCATTATCGGCTGCTATCTCTGCAATTAAATCATACACTGTCGCAGGTTCTCCATTCATCAGAGAGCCCCCGCAAGCCATATTAATAATTCCCCTATTTTGAGAAGATAATCCGTTACAAAAATATTCAAGCAATTGCCACTTCTCAAATCCATGATGCGGACAACTTCGGAGTAAGTCTTGGAATCTTTCCCAAGCTTCATGTAAAGATTCTTGCTCAAGTTGAGCAAAGCTGATTATTGCACCTCGAATCTTAGTAGTCTTACCTGGAGGAAAATATTGGTCAAGAATTTCTGCTTCAGTTGGTCCCAAGTGGTAATGGACTCAGCAGGTTGAGAGTCTAGCCAAGCAGATGCCTTGTCAGCCAATGACCATGGAAACAATCTCACTCTAATTGCATCAGGAGGGACACCATTACAAATTACTGAGTCTGCCACCCTCAAGAAGTTTCTGAGATGGGTGTGAGGGTCTTCTGTTGGTGCACCTCTGAACATAGTAGAATTCTGAACCATTTGAATTAAGCTTGGTTTGAGCTCAAAATTAGTAGCTTGCATAGGTGGATTTACTATGCTCGTAGTGATATTTGCTGTTGGAGTGAAGTAATCCCGAAGAGTTCTTCTCGGATTGGCAGCCATCACTCTTGTCTCTTTTCTTATCCTTCGAGCAGTTCTTTCAATTTCTGGAGCAAAAATCAAAATAGGCTCTTGGGAGCGGGTGAGCATGCACGAGTAATAATAATAAAAATAAAACTAACAAATAAAATTAAACTAAATGTAATTATTTTTTTTTAAATTAAAATAAAACAAAGTAGAACAAGAAATAAATAAATAAAAAAAAAGGTCTAAAGCAATAAAAAAATCTTTTCCGTTTAATATTATTAAATTAATCCCCGGCAACGGCGCCAAAAACTTGTTGCGTTAAAAACACACTTGAGAGCAAGTGTACTCTCTTGCAGAAGTAGTATAAAAAATATCGTCTCCACAGGGATTAATTAATAAGCACCAAACTACTTAAGATTAATTATTATTTAGACTAACGAATGTTGGTGATTGTAGAAACTAAAATAAGACGAAGTAAATAGCAAGAATTTAAAATTGTAAAGTTCGATCAATGGAGAGAAGCCTAGGGTCTCGGTTTCACTTGCTAGCTTCGATTCCTCTATGTCTAACTCTACCTGAATTCCCTTATTTTATTCAATTACCAATCCCTTTACTAAACCTATTAATCCGTTTGGTCATTCGTGATTAATATTCTTTTCCCTAAATTAATCCTAGTTTGGTCATGCTAGAATTTAAATTTAAGAAAAGCATGAAGTACAAAAAGGTTGAATGATTGGAAGACTAAATTAAAGTTTGGTCATTCATTAATTATAGTCTCAATTATCCTATAGGTCCACCAACTAGTTGTAGTACGGTCGCTAATCAACTAATTGATTATAAACATGCAATGAGTTGTTAATCCTAATTATGTAATAAAGCAATAGGATAATATTAATTGAAATAAAAATTGGGAATTCAAAATATAAATTAAAACATAAAAGGTCTCTAATCAAGCAAGATCCACCTAAGACCCTAGAAGAGGATTTAGGTATCCATAGCTATCAAAATAAATAAAATAGAAATAAAGTTCATGAAATACAAAGATAAGAATAACCCGGTAATTAGAGAAATTCCTGGTCTAAGTCTTCAATCTCTTTATTCTGCTCCAGAGCTCTCTCACAATGTCAGAAACGGTATCCAAAATTCTTCAATCTCTCTCTGTGCGTTGCCGAGTGTACTGTTTATCTGGTGTGTGTCTTTTTTGATCGAAGTGTGCGGCTCCCTAATTGAGTTGCTGCAATCCTATTTATACTCATCACATAGGGTTCCGTATCAAAACTTGTTGTGCACGGCTCTCACTCAATTCAATTTTCTCACATTTAATTCATTCACGGCAATGCTCCATGGCCTTTAGTTGGGCTTTCTATTTAGTCAATATGGCCAGCAAGGCCTTTTCATGAATTCATGGCAATAAGCCATTTTCTTTTAATTATTGCCACCCCCTCTATTTCATATATATATATATATATATATATATATATATATATATATTTAAGTGGCATTAATGTTGACTTTCTTGCTTTTTATCCTTTTACTCTTTTTCTGCAAAATGAAGAGTAAACTAAGTCAGTGATTTATATTATTACTAATAATTGTTCTAAAAATTACTCAAAAGTATCTCTAAAAATACACTAAATTGGAGTTTATCAGCGAGGTCTTCACACCTTTGAAGTTCTTGCAATACTTGGAAGTTGAGGAATTGAGATAGCTTGAAGAAAAGAAAAGCACAGAGAGAAAACTACTGAATAATACTCTGAAAAGCTGTAAAAATTTTATTATTCAAAATTCTGTATTTCTTAGGTTAGTAAAACCGGCTGGGTAACTATTTTCTGGTTTTAAAACTGTTACCAAACTCCTGAGGTGTTTTAGGATTTTCATTACAAAATCCAACAGCCTCCCTTAATGAAAACACTAAAACAATGCATAAAACATAGGAGAGACTAAACTAAACAGGACAAGCCCCTGTGAATAGCTCACAAAAGAAATGGTCCAAGACAAGCCCTTGGACATAGCTTTAATGGTTACTTTCTTAAGTGTTGAAAGTAACCAAACCTAAGTCCCTCCTTAATTTGCAGAATCCTTCACCCTTTAAGGCTTTAGTGAATATATCTGCTTGCTGGTCTTTAGTGTTGCAGTAATCAACTGTTAGCCTTTCATTTGTTACTTGCTCCCTTAGGTAATGAAATCTAGTTTCAATGTGTTTTGTTCTCCCATGTCCCATAGGATTTTTGGCCTAACAGATTGTAGACTTATTATCAATGAGAATCTTAGGAATCTGAGTCAGATTAACACCAAGTTCCTTTAAAAGAGCTTCCAACCAGGCTGCCTGGGTGGCTGCACTACAGGCAGCTACATATTCTGCTTCACAAGAGCTCAAGGCAACAATTTGTTGCTTTTTTTAGCTCCAAGAGACAGATACCCCTTGAAACTTGAATAGAAAGCCAGAGGTACTTCTTCTATCAACATGATCCCCACACCAGTCACTATCAGAATAGCCTAGAAGTTCAAAACCTTTGAAATTGCTGCCTTTAGGGAAGAATAGGCCATAGTTCAGAGTTCCTTTAATATACCTTAAGACCCTCTTAGCTGCATTTAGATGAATTTTCAGTGGTTCATTCATGAATCTGCTGATCATCCTTGTGGCAAATAGAATATCTGGCCTAGTGTGGCATAGATATATTAGGGACCCAACAATTTGTCTAAAATATGTAGGATACACCTTGGAGCCTTTCTGACCTTCCTTTTTACATAAGTATCCTTCAGCTGGATTGGTGGCAGGGTTACATTCTGCCATCTTGAATCTGACCAGTAGCACTTTAGAGTATTTAAGTTGGTGCAGAATAATTCCCTCAGGTATCTTTAGGAATTCAAGCCCTAAGAAGTATGTGAGTTCTCTTAGGTCAGTCATTTCAAACTCTGCCTTCATAGCTTCCTTAAAACAGTCAATCTCCTTAGTGCTGGTACCTGTTACCAATAGGTCATCAACATACAAACAGATTAGTAATAGATTAGTGTTTAAGGATCCCTTCACATACACACCAAACTCATTGGTGCATCTTGTGAAGCCACTTTCAATGAAGAAAGTGTCAATTCTTTTGTTCCAGGGCCTTGGGGCCTGTTTTAAACCATATAGTGCCTTATGCAAATGGCACACCAAGTATTCACTGCCTTTTTTCTCAAAACCAGGAGGTTGAGAGATATAAACAGTCTCATCTAGTGTTCCATTTAGAAAGGCAGACTTCACATCAAGATGATGTAAGTCCCATCCTTTGCTACATGCCAAGGCAGTGACCAATCTAATGGTTTCATGCCTGGCAACTGGAGCAAAGACTTCCTCATAGTCAATTCCATGTTTTTGTTGAAATCCCCTAGCAACAAGCCTGGCCTTATACTTAGCCACCTTGCCTTTAGGATCTAATTTCAATTTAAACACCCACTTTACACTAATGGCTTTCTTGCCTTTAGGTAAGGTGGTCTGAGTCCAAGCCCCATTTTTCTCAATGGACTTGAGCTCTTCTATCATAGCCTGCTTCCACTTATCAACCTTTAGTGCCTCCACATAGGTTACTGGTTCAGAATCTGCCATCATGGCAAAGTGAACCAGATCACCATCATCAGTAACCTCATTGTCAGCAACTAGGTCATATTCTGCTAGCCTCCTTGGAGGTTGCCTTAGCCTTTGTGCCCTAGGCAAGGCAGGTACAATTGGCTCTGGTTCTGTTCCAGAGTCACTTTCATCCTCTTCCTCAGAATCTTGGTCAACATTGTGTTGAACAGGATCCTCATTTAGTTGAGCAGTGTCCTCATCAACATGATTTTCATTATCAATTCTAGGTTCAGTGTCTAGATCTTCTCCTAGGATTGTATGGGGTTCTGAATTTGCTAATTCAGCCTTTTCCCAATCCCATTGCTTGTCCTCAAGCACCACAACATCCCTTGAAATCTCAGTCTTTTCATTCATAGGATTTAGTAGCCTATAAGCACCTGTAGGATGGTACCCTACAAGTATTAAAGCCTACTTTTGTCTTCCAACTTCCTTCTCTTCTCATCAGGGATGTGACTATACACAAGAGAGCCAAAAACCCTTAGATGAGAAACATCAGGTTTATCACAACACCAGACCTCTTCTGGTACCTTGCCTTCCAAACCTCTTGTAGGGCAACTGTTTAAGATATAGCTGTATGAACAGCTTCTGCCCATAGCTTCTTAGGTAGCCCTTTTGACTTGATCATGCTTCTTGCCATGTCAAGTATTGTCCTGTTCCTCCTCTCAGCCATGCTATTGTGCTGGGGAGTATAAGGAGATGTAACTTCATGTATAACACCCTGATTGGTGCAGTACTCTTCAAATTCATTTGAAGTGTACTCACCACCACCATCAGTCCTCAAGACCTTCAGTTTCTTACCACACAGAGTCTCTGCCATTGCTTTAAATTTTTTAAAGACAACATACGCTTCAGATTTAGCCTTAAGTAGATATAACCAGATTTTCCTTGAAAATTCATCCACAAAAGTCATAAAATATTTGTTTCCTCCAATAGATGGAACATCTAGTGGCCCACATAGATCAGAGTATACAACATGCAACAAATCCTTAGAGTAATGTTTCATTCATTCTTTAAACATTTTCCTGGGTTGCTTGCCCAATAGACAAGCAGTACATGTTTCCTTTTCTAATTTCAATTTAGGTAATCCCCTTACTAAACCCTTAGATTACATAAAGCTTTGAAATTTAGGTGACCATACCTTTTATGCCACAACATGCCTTCAAGATTAGTGGTAGCACTAAGGCATTCTGCCTCTGCCAAGCTGACACTGGTCTTGAAGGTTCTGTTAGGAGCTAAAGGTGTAGTCAAGATTAGTTTTTCATCAATATCAAACAATTTGAGCTTCATATGTTTCATAAGAACATAAAAACCTTTTTCAACTAATTGCCCTAGGCTAATTAAATTGCAACCAATTTTTGGAATATAGAAAACATCATGTATTATGATTACTTGGCCATTGTCTTTGACAAACCTAATATTTCCTTTTCCTTCAGAAAAAATAGTTTTATCATTTGCACATCTAATTTTGGTCCTAACATTAGGGTCAAAATCAACAAGCCACTCCTTGTTACCAGTCATGTGATTGGAACAAGCCGAGTCTAAATACCAAGTCTTAGTGATGGTTTTGCCATCATTTGTGGTTACAGCCAGTACCACACACTCAGTATTTAGGGCTAAATCTATGTTTGTTACAACTAAATTCTCCCTAGGTTCAATTTTGTTAAAATCATCACATATCATGCTAAAGACAACATCATCATCAGATTCTGAGCCTGAACCAGAATCTTCTTTAGCCACATTGGCTTCTGAAACTGATTCAGTAGGTTTTTTTCTTGTGGGGCACTCTGTGGCATAGTGCCCCATTTTGTCACACCTGTAGCACTGCACCTTAGACTTATCTTTCTTTTTAGGTGTAGTGTTTCTTTTGTTAGAGGAGTCAGATTTAGAATTAAACTTACTTGGCTTACCTTTAGGCCAGTTAGGTTTACCTCCCTCCTTGCTGTTGTACTTGCCTCCTTTCTTGGATTTGCTTTTTGTGAACATAGCCTGATCATCTTCATCATCATCACCATCCAGGAGACCAGTTCTTACCTCCTTGGCTTCAAGTCTAGCTTGAAGCTCCTCAATCTTCAAGTCATCAACTTGAGTAGTTTCTTCTATGGTGTTGGTAACTACAAAAAACTTTCTGGTCATTGTTCTTACAATTTTCTTGCATACCCACTTCTCCTCAAGTGTTTCACCAAGTAGAGCCATTTCATTGATAGTTTTCTTCACTCTATTGAAGAAATCAGTGACAGTCTCATTTTGCTTCATCTTTAAGCTTTCATACTGAGCCCTTAGGGCTTGCAGTTTCTCTTCTTTAATGGGGGCTGCCCCACAGTAGTACTTATCCAAAGCCTCCCAGGCTTGCTTAGAAGTTTCACACTTCCTGACCCTTTCAAAATTGGCCTCATCACAAGCCCTGTGAATGAGAGTCAATCCTTTAAAGTCTTTTTGCTCATTTTCTAAGAACTCTTTTCTAATTGCTGTAGTTGCATCCTCAGGGAGTGGGTCAAACCCATTCTTGACAATGTATAGGACCCCATGTGATCCCAGTACAGCCCTCATTTGGATTGCCCATGTATCATAATTTTTCCCTGTCAGTTTTGGGACATGATTGTCCATTGCATTGTTGTTAGACATCCTGAAACAACCTTTAAAACACTGAAAAAATTAGTACACAGAAACCTGCACAATTCTCACTGTGCAGAAATTAAGAAACCTTAAAAACTTAAAAGAATTGAAAGAGAGTAAGAATTTTCCTGTTTTCCCTGGACTGTTACCAGCTCTTAGATACCATATTGAAATTCATACTTATATTGCTTTTTCTTACTTGCAGGTAGTATTTATCAAAACAGGTGGTGCAAATATTAAAAAACAATAGGCCCAAACACGTGAAGCTCAGGTCCACTTTACACCCGGTTCACTTAATTCACCAATACCCTGATTAGGGTTTCATTTCATCAGATTTCTTCTCTCTCTTCTTCTTGAAAGTTCTTTCTTCTCTCTTCTCTCTCTCTTCGAGTTCACCTTAGGGTTTGGAGAATTTCACCAACAACTCAGTGATTGAAGCTTGCAATACGCTTCAATCACACAAATGGTGAATACAACAACTATAGAGCAAAACCCCTTTGGTTTTGCATACAAATCCTTCAAGATTCGTTCTTCTCCTTCGCGAAGAACACCTTGGTTCAATCCTGAGATTTAGAAACTCAAGTCTCTCAAGTGATCAACGATTCTGTGGCTACACAGTAGGTAACTTATTCTCTTTGATCTTTCCTTCAGAAACTCACAGCTTCTTCTCCTCTCAGAAACCCTAACTTTGGGTTATTTTGTTTTTCAGGTCACAGAGTAAAATCAAGGTTGCAAGGACTCAAATAAGGTACAAATCACAACCTCTATGTGATTTTACACTTATTCTACGTTTATGTTGCAAAACCCTAATTGGTTTCCTGTTTTTGTTTACTGCACGTGTTCTGTGATTGTTCTTGCTGAACAATCACCCACCAAACTTGCTGTAATCTTCAACCACGCTCCTGTGAAGGTAATTTCTCACCTCTCTTCTTATTTCCTTTCTTACCTTCTATTTCAATCTCAGAAATAGATCTCTAACCCTTGTTTCCTTCTTTACTGCGAGGTCTTCACACCTTTGAAGTTCTTGCAATACTTGGAAGTTGAGGAATTGAGATAGCTTGAAGAAAAGAAAAGCACAGAGAGAAAATTACTGAATAAAACTCTGAAAAACTGTAAAAAATTTATTATTCAAAATTATGTATTTCTTAGGTTAGTAAAACCGGCTGGGTAACTGTTTTCTGGTTTTAAAATTGTTACCAAACTCCTGAGGTGTTTTAGGATTTTCATTACAAAATCCAACATCATGGACCATGTGTGAACTTCCTGGAGACTCACTTCCCCTACATACATCTTGTTGAAAGCTTGCATTTCCTCCTGAGACCTCATAACACACATCACATAAGCTTGCATTTCCTTCTCAATTATAATGTCACATAAGCTTGCATTTCCTTCTCAATTATAATGTCGAGTTTTCCTATTGATTTTTGACATGTGGTTTTAAATATTGTTTTAAATTTATTTTCTATATCAAGCTAGAAAATAACATAGTAAGCTAATTCGTCGTGTTTGTGATGAAAGATATATGTTGACCATACTCACCAAAATTTCTCCTTTTCATCCCCTCCAACCAAACCTTAAGGGTGTGTTTATTTGAGGTGAAATAGGGGAGAGAGATAGAGAATAGAGAGTAAGGGAAGAGAGAATGATTTTCTTATGTTTGGTTGAAAGGAGAAATGGAAAAGAGAGGGAGCGAGATGATTGTTTTAGTTTGTGATCATCCTATAACCAAAAATAGCTTGTCATCATCTTGCGCACCCCAGGCTTGTAATAATCTTTACTGTTCGTGATCAAAGATAGATGTCGGCGATACTCACCAAAATCATTCCTCTTCATTCCCCTCCAACCAAACATTAAGAGAAGTTTTTATTTTTCCTCTTTTCAGCTACCGTTATCATTATGTGCAAGAATAAGAGAAATTAGATTTTTTGTTCTAAAAGAATAGGATATGCTTTATTGTTGTCCTATTTGACTTGATGGATTGGTTTCTATAGTTGCGCGCAGTGGATATCCGATTTATAAAATAAAAAATACGCCTTATGATGTAAAATCTACAAGTATAACTATGTGACCCATTTTTTATGTCATTTTACCATTTCATATTTTTTTTGGTAAATCGCAATTGCAGAGACTAATCATTCGAGGTACTGAGATCCATTTAAGGGGTTGATCTCTCCCACCAGGTATTTTTCTATACACAACGGCCAAGAATCAAATGCTTGACCAAATGGTTAAGGAGCCCAAATACCTACCACTTGTACTATCGATGTTGGTTTTACCATTTCATATTTTGAGTTTAAACGACTCGTGTTTTTTAATGTTTAATTATTACGGGCTATTGTTAAAGGCACTCCTTCACCTTAAGGGACACCCTCACCAAATTTGAAAACTCTAGATACCTTTAAAAATTCGTGGATTTTACAATACTCTACATGTAGCATAAATAAGTTAATGAATATATATATATATATACACATATTTTAAAAAAAATTATATACTGTAAATAGTTAATTTATGATAAATAATGTAAAACAGTTATTGAAGAACAAACTTTTTCTATTTGAACGGTTAAAAAAATCTGAACCATAAAATATACCAAAATACACTGTGTAGTATCTCACTTTACGTATTTGGTAATGAAATTAAATTTTTTCTCAACTAAACGGTTATTAAGGAATGAACTTTGCGTATTTGAACACCTTTTTTTTGTTCTTAAAGTATCCCGAAACAAACTACATAGCGTCTCACTTTACATATTTTGTTTTTCAACCAAACTAAAGAACGAACATCACGTGTTTGAATACTTAAACTTTTTCCAGATTTTAAAGATTCTCAAAATACACTACTTAACATCACACCTTACATGCTTATTACGAAATTATAATTGTAACATTTGTTTTAAACTATAATATATCACTAAAAGATAAAAAGAAGAAAGGAAAAAAAATAAAAAAAGCAAGAGGAGAAGAAGAAGAAAGAAAAAGGTGGATGTATTGGCCCCAATAAAAACTGCGGGGCGACATTTGCTTTGTAGATAGGAAGTAAGTAGAGTAAAATGATTTTTTAGTTGTTTGGTTGAAGTGAAAATAGAGTAAAAAGTGAGAGGATAGAATGAAGTAAATATAGTAAACTACATATATGTCCTTATATAAAAATGAGATGTATAAATATAACATGTATATTATATCTTCGTTTGCGGTCTGGCCCACACAAGAGATGAGTTATTAATGTAAAACTAAAAGAACATGTCAAACAAAAAAAATGGTGGCACATGCAAGCAATTTAACAAATAAAAGGGGGCTATTTTTGTCATTTTCGGATAATATTTAGTCTCTCCCAACCTTCCGCCCACAAATTTTAATCTTTCTTTCCATTTTCTTGTATAAAATAAATCAAACAATGGAAAAACACGTATTTCGAAAATCTTTCTCTTCTCTCATAATCTTTCCTTCCACTTAATGATGATCCAAACAGTGTTAGTGTTGCCTCCGACACAAGACCCAGAGTTGTCAAATTGAGTCGTTCGACCCAATCTGACAGGACCAATGGGCCAAAATGCAGATGGAAGCTGGGTTGTGCCAATCTAGTTATCTACTAAGTTGTGTTTTTGTAGCCAAGTCTAAAGGGAAGGAATCTTCTAACTTTTTGGAGGGAACTTCCCCCTAACTTTCTATGTATCTCTCTCTTCTAGCACATTCTCTCTCATCCTATTTTCCTCCTTCTTTACTTTTCTCTCTCATCCAAAAAGACTAAAGCTAGGGAAAGTTAGAGGATCCATTTCCTAGTCAAGATACTGAGTCAACGTGCCAACCTAGTCCAACTTTTAAAAAGGAAACCACTAAAAAATTTGGAAAAGTATAAAAGGGCTCAATTTAACCCATAAGGCAATTTAACCCATTAAAATTTCAAAAAAAAAATACAGACACGCTTGGAACATTTGAGTTCATTAAGAGTATTCTGATACTTTTGTAGGGTTTGAGGGTGTGTGATGAGTAGGAGGAGAGTTGGAAAAAATATGGACCTTTTCTCAATCCTATTTAAAGAGCCCAAACCTACATTGACAAAAAAAGGAGTCTGGGCTAGGTCAAAATTGACACCTATCGATGCTTGACGCAAACAGAATAGTGTTCTCCGTCAACGATGAACTCTAGATTAGCTTCAATAATACACACTTCAAACAATATAATATTCTTCGTCCTCTAGTGAACTCTTTAAGTCTTGATCTACGTGACTTGCTTGAGGATGTTTGTTTTATCTATCTCTTTTTGCCTAAAGCATTTTTATAATTAGTTCGAAAAAGAAAACCAGAACTTTAGAAAAATAAATGTTAAATTTATCAATTAAAAGGTATCTTCAATACATATTAACTAAAATAACAAGACAAAAATGAAAAAAGTAAAATAAAATATTATCAATCTTCTCGAGCCTTTAGAAGAAAACAATTTGAGAAAAAAATGTTGGATTATCTTAGTCTAATTTTCAGAATGTCATGTCAGCATCATTTTGTTTATTTCCCTTCTTTAATATTTTCCCTGTATTTAATTTCCTCTTTTGGTAGTTATAGATAATTAAGTTGAGGCCTACACCCCATAAAGATCTGCTTATGGTCATTGAGTCATTGGTGGTCCAAAAACAGCTTGGATTTCATCATTCATGTGCAGCCAGAATGTGAAATTTGGAAAGCATCATAGAAAGAGACAGCCCAATAAATATGTATTCCACTTGAATAATATTTTATTATAAAATATTGATATCTTTCTATATCATATAATATAATAGTACATTAAGGAAACACTTCACTTCACTCAATAAAGTAAAACATTATATACTAATTTGAGAAACTTAATGAACCTGCCAGTAACCTTTTTTTTCCTTTGCTTGTTTCCCCATAATAAACAAACATGTTTCTAGTTATTATAGTAAAACAGAATTAAGCAATTGCAATTGGGCCCACATTGACTTTGGATTCTTTGAAAGCTTCAAATCTTGGCTCCTTTGCTTGAAATTTCAATGCAGCATAGAGTTTCATGTAATCCTCAAACACAAATTTTGGGTACACTTCATTGTTCTCCTCAACCAATATTGGTGCTGGGTAGATAACAGCATCACTACCTGGGTTGTAGAATGATGCTATGGACATTCTTGTCCCTTCAGTTTGTGCTATCACACGATGCTCCACACTCTTGTACTTACCATTTGTTATTACCTGTGTTTCACCAAAATAAAGGCTTCACATGAATCATATTTCTGTAAATTTCTACTAGTTTTAAAAGAATTCAATGATCGCGATCTGGGAAACGACATCATAGTTTTTTTATGTTGTCGCGATATAACCATGATATGGAGACCGCATTTGAATGTGATTCTCCTTAATATCAAAGATCATGACACGACTGTAACTCAGTGATCGCATACTGGGACACAACATTATAGTTTTTTATGTTGTTGCGACATAACCAATATATGGAGACCGCATTTGACCGCGATTTTTCATAATATCGAAGATCGTGACACAACTGCAACTCAGGGATCGTGATCTGAGACACGACATCATAGTTTATTATGTTGTCTTGTCACGACACTACCATGATACGGAGACAACATTTTGACTGCAATTCTTCATAATATCAAAGATTGTGACACGATTGCGACTGTGATTTAAAACATTGGTCATATTATGATTTAGAAGCTAAAAAATTACCTCAAGTTGGTCACCAAGGTTGATGACAATGGAATGGCGCATAGGAGGGACATCAATCCAGTTACCATCTTTGAGAAGCTGAAGACCACTGACCTTGTCATCTTGAAGAAGGAGAATAATTCCACCAGCATCAGTGTGAGCACGAAGACCCTTCACAAGTTCAGGATTTGGGCATGGAGGATAGTTAGCAACCTTAGTACCAAAAGTTGGTCCCTTTGATCCATAAAAAGCCTTTTTAAGGTACCCCTTTTCTAGTCCAAGATTCTCACATAACAAATCCAACAACTCCTCTGCAAGTTTCTCTAACTTCAAAGCAAATTCCTTCATTACTTTCCTGCATCATTTTCCTTAAGTAGTTTAGAATATGTAGATGACAAAATTGCATGGAGAAGTGTTTAAAACAGGTCATATGTAGAGAAATTAATGTAAATATTTTTTTTTTACGAATCGAAATGATAAAGGCTGAAATTTAAATATATTTGATTAACCTGTAATCATCATTGAGATCAGGGACCTCTGAAATGTTTGACTCAGGGAGGTGACGCAAATGGAAGGTACTCTCCCAGTCCATATCTTTGACTTCAGTTTGAACAGCATCTAAACCTTTGTGAGCCACTAATTCCTTAAACCTTTGTTCCATGCATTTCCTGTAGTGTTCTTTAGTCAACCTCTCCACAGTGTCCATTAAGTCATGTGATATACCATGATTCACCAACTATAGTTTCCAAAGCCAAAAAATAATAAACATCAACAAAGATTTATAGACCAATGTAGAAAGAGATTCATTAAGAAAAAAAAATGTTCTATATATTGTTTTCATAATTTAAGTACCTCAAAGAATCCCCAGTTCTCACAAGCATCCTTAATTTTCTCCATTGTAGCTTTTCTCTCCTCACCATTGAGCTTCTCCAAGTTGATAATTGGAAAGTTCTCCATCTTTTAAATCTCTTTGTATGCTTTTCTCTCTCCAAGTTTTTTGTAGGTTATTGGTTGCTTATGATGCTATATTAGAGTTTTGCAGGGTGTGGTATTTATAGACCTTTAGATCAAGACCAATCACCCAACTAAATCTTATTTTAAATAAAGTTGAATATATTCTAATAACTTTCTTAGTTCAACTTTATTTCTTTAGCTTTTAAGTCCAAATCAGAGTTTGTGTCTTTTTTTGGGTTTCGTTGTTGAATTGTCTTAACACTTGGCGTACGTTGGACCTACTTGATGGCTTATTTCTCCTCTTGAAAATTTGACCAAATTCAATTACAAAGGCTGCCACGAGTCATGACCGTGTATTATAATTTTTAATTAATTTTATTTTTATTTTTCATTTTTTTTGTTGATATGAAAATGATGTCTAAGAAGGAAGGAACCTAGCAATTGCATTTCTCAAATCTTATAGCATCGCCCACCTTAAAAAGGTTACACTATTTTTGTCTGAGCATAATAGTGCGTGCATGTTCATCTTCATTAGTATTTGTAGGCACTTACACAATAAAGGAGTGTTACAAATCTCAAATTTTGGGTTATTTAGTTGAATATCCTATTATGTAATGTGGTGTCCATTGTACTCAATCATCGTATACATTATTTTCCTTGTATAGGTATATTGCTATTGACAAGCAAAGGTTCTAGGACTTCCCTATAAGCTACCTTGCATTTCATCCCTTAAATGATTGGCCATGTGTTCCACATCATGTTTCATTAGTATACGACTCTTAGTTGTGGATCTGTTGAATAGGGATGACAATTGAGCTCATGTCTATTGGACATTCGCAAAATTTACTTATAATGGACGAGAAATTACTTACAAATATGGGTGTGAGCTCGGGTACGGTACGGTACGGACACTACGATGCCCAGCCCGCTCTGCACCCGCACCCGCACCCGCATATATATATATATATATATATATATATATATATATATATATATATATATATATATATATAGTTACTATTATTATAATTTTAAGTAAATCTAACTTTTATTGTCAAAAAAAAGTATATCCAACTTTAAAATTAATAAATCCAAACAACTAATATTTTGAATGTTTTTAATTTATCATGTGTGATATTTTAATTAGTAGATACGAAAAAATATGGCTTTTTAATTTGAATTATAATGTTTTTATGTTTTTTATTATTTTTTGTTGTTAAAGTGCGTGTAATGGACGTGTTCATAGGCATTTGGTGCCCAAAGGGTACGGGGACGGACACTATAATACCCTGCCCATACATGCGCAGGCTCGGGTATGAGCAATATAGTACCCTGCCCATAGAGTACTTGTCGTCATCCCTAATCTGTTGGAAATAAGAGTGTTTGTCTCTATGATATATGTTATTCTTGTACAAGGTGTACTCGGAAAATTACAGGAGGGCCTCGTTAAAACCTTCAAAGGCCAAAACCCGGTGGGAAAAAGACCCGAGAAGGAAAAAGAGTACCCCAAAAGTCATTACAGGTATTGTCATTGAATACAATCCGATACAACCAAATACAATAATACACCAACATATGTATTCCTGATAAATCTAGCAACTTCTTCAGCACACCAATCCATCAATTCACAGCATCCATTCCACGCCTACCAACACCAAAACCATGCTGCCATTTTCTTTGTTCCACATCTTATTTTTGTATGATGGACGTCATGTAAAGGTTGTGGAGAGGCAGTCTTATTTTAAATGAGGGGGTGAAATTTTAAGAGTAAACTTTAATAGATAAAAAATGAACTTCATTAAGAGACTGTTTGTTGCAATTTTTTTATAAAAAATAATCAGTTTTAGAAGTTTTCAATATGTTTATTACAACTTTTAAAAAAATGAGAAACTAAAAATTGCTTCAACTAAAAATCCATTTTGAGTAGTTCTCATAAAACTGAGTTTTTATAGAATACTTTCTAAAAATATTAGAATGCTATTTTATTAAAAAAAATCACAACACTACTCTTGTTTGCCATATCTTTTCCTCTCATGATAAAATATTGCTGATGGGCCATATCCTTCATCGTTTGAATCATGAGAATATCATAAAAATAATAGTAACCGTGCATACGCACAAGTGTTGTCGTGTTATTTTTATTAATAGACTTAGACATAATTTAATTAGTCCGAACATTACCCCGTGAAAATCAAGTCTAATTTAAAGTCGAAAAACAGAGTTTCAAATTTGAGTTAGTCCGAACATTACCCCGTGAACATTTACCAGCAATATGTAATATTTCCCGTAGAGAATAGAAAACAAAATTGTATTAAAGTTTCAAAATTTTCAAATTATAATATTTTCCGTAGAGATTGAATAAAACTTATTGATAGAGAAAAAATGATATATTAAAAATGAAGGAGACATGTAGATGAAATTAAAGTAGATATATTGTGAAAAATATAAAAATTAGATAGAGTTAGAGGAAGAAATAGGAGGAGAGAGTAAAAAAATGTGTGAAAATTTTTACAAAACCGCATACCAACACTATATTGAGCTTGGTACGTGGATAATAATTGTGGGTGGTATGATGGATCTAAGATAGTCTTGGATACGATCAGAGAATTTGAGTTGATCTTAACTAACTCACCTCTACAAAACCGCGCTTATAGAATGAATGGTGCCTCCCACTTATAATTTTTTTTGGGGCGATATTATATACTATGTGTGACTTGAATTTTCCCAACATCTTTACCACGCACCGACAATTGGTCATTAATAATAAAACTAGTTTACTTTTAAAAAAACGTATACGACTCATTGTCTAACTTAATTTATGTTTCTTCTACTTAGTTGAATTCTCAAATTACATCCTTCATCTTGATTTTTCATTTTTGTTGGTTGAATTCCTCAATTTTTGTAATGCATAATTTTCTAACCAATGTGGGTTAATTGCTAGACTCGGAATCAGTCAAATAAACTCTTCAACAATGACTATTTTGTTTGAAATTTTAAAATATACTCCAATTTCCAGTGATATATCCAAAGAAGGTGGTTGCAATGATCAAAGGACTGACCAGCTCAGCAGGGTCATGTGAGAGTTTCAATCCATTTGCAAGATTTACTCCCTATTCTTAATTACCCCAAAAATATTCTGTTTAATTCTAAAAATTGCATTATACTTGTAGTATATGTGTAGTACATTTTCTTCGACTCGTTAAAAACTGAATCAATATAATTCTATTTTTTTTGGTACATGAATCAATCAATATAATTCAAACCACATTTATTCGATTTGATTGGCATTTTTTTAAGGAAACAATCTAAGCCAACCAAATTACATGTTGTTTTAATCCAGTGGGTGTGGTTGAGCGGTTGGGGCTCATTCTCCCTTAACCAAGTGTCGAGGGTTCGATCCTCGCCTTGGATACGGAGCAACTTTAAATCCCTCGGTCAGCTGTCCCACCCTTCGAGGTGCCACCAATCCAGTGAGGGGATTAGTCACTGCGTTCGGCGGTGAATATCCTGGTCTCGACCAAAAAAAAAGTACATGTTGTTTTCCTTTGGATTCAATAACCTTCTACCGTGTTTTAAAAACCGAACTGACCGAACAGTTCAACCGATTAAATCATGCCTTGACGTTATTTATATCGAGAAAAACAACATAGAGAAATAAAATGAGCACGATCAAAACACAAGAATTTAACGTGAAAAACTCCAAAACCGGCACTAGTGCAAAATTTGCTTTAAAAAGCACTATTTGGAATCGGTTGTTTGAATAACCGATTTCAAATGTGGACGCGGTGGCAATTTTGCAATTAAAAGGAGGTTTGTGAGATTTTTACGGACATTTAAAATCGGTTATTTAAACAACCGATTATAAAGGTGTACATTTTAGCAATTTGAATCGGTTTCCTAAACAACTGATTATCAAAGTTTTCTCATTTTTTGCGTGTTACACTTAACCCCCTCCTTTCCTTCGACCGTTTCATTCACTCTCACTTTCACTCCTTTCATTCACTCTCACTATCTCTTCCACCTTCCTCCTCCCTTCTCCCTCCTCTTCTGCGATTCACCACCCTCCTCTGCTCACCTACGGCCACCTATCCCCTGTTCCCTCTCACTTTCCCTCGCCTGCCACTCTTCCTCCCTAAATCGGCCACCACCACCACATGCTCTCCTCTCTGGCCGCGTGCCACGACCACCACCACCGGCCATAGATCTCTTCTTCTTCTTCCTCAATGGTAAGTTTTATGCTTCCATCCTACTTCTACTCTACTTCTAACACAACATCCCTAATTTTTTATTAACTCAAAACCCTAACTCCCCCTCTTCCTAATTTTTGAATTTTCTGGCTTTTGAAGATTCTAGTTAGGGTTCTGTTTGCTGGTGTTTTTAGCAAACAATCACTAGTTTTATTAGAAGGTTTGTGAGATCAAACTAGAAAAATCTCAAAGCAATTGCCTTTGAATTGCTCATAGTTTTTGTTTCAGAAAATGTAGAAAAGGGGACGATTTGCAATGATTAACAGAATTGAAAAGAAAAGAAGCAGTAAATGGTGCGTGAATTGTAAAGAAAAGACAAATAAATTGCATTGAATTGTAAAAGTGGTACACGATCACGTACAACGATTCTTCCACTCGTTTTTCGCTCTGGCTTGGAAGTTAGAGTTTCAGGAATCGGATTGTGTATTGTGATTTGCGACCCCTGTTTCTTCTCAGAAACAGTTATTTATACAAAGGAAAAGAGGGGGAAAACTGAACTAAGTAACTGCCTAGAAATTTGAAAATTAATAACTGCTACTCCTACTTTCGACCAGAACCGCTCTATCACGCTTCGACCAACTGCTAGTCTTCAACGCATAACTGCTCTGTTTTCTGTCTGTCGAAAGCTTGTGTCCATTTTCCTCTCTCTTGCTTTTGCTTCCCCGGAAGCTTGTCGAATTTACCTTGCGCATGACCATTTTCTCTGTCGAAATAATTTGGTCTTTGTCGAAATAGAAGTCAGGCCTTGTTGACCATTGGAATATGAAGCCTGTCGAAATTACAGGCTAACAGGTTCACATGAGACAAACACCATTATATATGCACATACAGTATTGATTTGCAGGTATCTAAGTTTCATTATTTATTTTTTCTGTATTTAGATTTATGTATTGATTTTCTGTATTTTTTTTTGTTAACAACGATTGCTCACTGCCATTTACGGGATCGGAGAAATTTGATCTAAATCTGCGGCCGTTCCTTGATGCGATGTTGAAATTGGAATAGAGAATCATACTAGTGCTCTAGATCTTTAAGAACCTACCTGGGTTGATATAAACTAGTTTACTTTTCTTACTTTGCTAATCTTATCTTTTTAAGAACCTGGAGCATTTCGCCGGCAGAAAAGGTGTCGAGCACTAAGGAATGATTTGGTTGTTTACTAATTTTGCTTCCTCTTGATATTTGGGTTTTTAGAGTATCCCTAAAGATTTAATTTTCCAACTGAACAAGGTAACCTTCATTCTCTTTTTAATTGAGCAGGAAAATGGAAAGCCTTGAAGTAAGATTACTTTTTCATACTGGTTTTGTTGAATCGAGTGCATATTTAATGTTGTCTCCTTAAAATCCTAATGATGCTTAAAATTCTGGTTGGTTTTAAAATATAGGCATTGAAGAAAACCTTCCAGAAATTGGATCATCAAGTAAAAATACAAGATTTCTTGTGTTCAAGTTAAGTGATATTGTGATTATTAAATTGTCATTGTCTTTTTTGTTAGTGTTGTTGAAGTTTCTGACTTTTTCTCTTTTCCACTATGCAGCAGCCAAAGGGTGGAGGTAAAATTCATTCACCAACATCCTTATGGTTGATAATAATTAGTACTTAAGAATGTTAACTTTGTAGTTAAACAACCAAAATGTTCTAAGCTGAATTTCTATGTGCAGGAATTAACTCATCAAATTGGGATATGTGCAGGAATTAGATATTTAACTCTAAACTTAACATCAGAAGTACATGCTTCTTTGTTATTCTTAGATATCTAATTGATTGTGAGCACAAGGTATGTGTTGGAGCAATTACAGATTTTTTATGTTTTGTACTAATTATTATTTTATTGTATTGTTGTGAATAATAAACACCAATGAATTGATTGCTATTTGTTTCTTCATATTTCCATATCCTGCTACTTATAAACCTAATGAGTCACTCATGTCTCGAGTTTTCATGTTTTATGGTACCATTTCATTGACTTCAGGCTGGTGCTCCCTCTATAAATGATATATAAAGAACACTCAGGAACATGGACCCAGGAAGCGAAACAATGGAAGTTCCACATGTGAGTACTCATTTCCTCAGTGTCATTCATCCAAGTAATGTTTTGATTTGCTTCTGTTGGGATGATGACAATTTAGTAATGGTGAAGGAATATTGTGTTTATTTGGTGCTATTTTTTAAAATATTTATAGCTACAGGGAAATTGTAGATACTCATGGAAAATTGTGGATGCTTTACTCAAAATAAGATGCTAAAGGAATATGTGGGTGCTCATGGAAGATTTGTTGCTCAGGTAACAATCTAACTTTTTGTAAATAAAATTCCCATTCTCCTTTATATTATTTTCCAATCCTTTTATCTATGCTCATAATTTGTTGCTCATTTTCTTCTAATCTGAATTTATCATTGAGTTTTTTTCTCTAATATATTTTATTACTTACTACTTAGTTTTCTTTTTCTAATCTGGTTCCTTAAGATTTTTTGTCAAAGGAGCAACCACATGCTCTGAAGCATGACATTTAGAAGGGTCTATGAGGAAACCATTATCATTGTTTTGTTGATTATTGCACTGTGGTTGAAGGGGTGACGACTTGGGAGTGTCTTCTGCCATGGTGAAGGGAAAACTGTACTGAGATAGAGAATAACCTCATTTATGGTATATCTTTGAAACTGCAATCTTTGCCTATAAAATAGGTTCAATTTTTTTTTTGCTTGGTCAAACATCTGTAATGCACTAACCTTCTGTTATTAGTCTGTAATTTCTCTTATTTTTGTAATTTCAGTTATAATTGTTAGTTTCTTAAACATCTGGATATGCATTTAACTTAATTTGTATTAGTAGATGATATATCTAATGTTGGTGAGTGTAACACCCCCTTTTTACTATCACAACTAAATAGACAATTATCAGAGTCACCTCGAAGGGCGCTACATTTTTCACCATTTTAAAAAAAAACACCATTTATTCCAAAAAAAAAATCTCCAAAATAATTTATATAAAAGAAATCACCAAGCAGCGGAAATATTAACCAGTTTAAACATCTCCAGAATTAACAATTAGAGACATCTCCAAAATTAATTAAAACAATTTCCAATAACTAAAATAATAGTTCAAAACGATAACTAACGACTCCCCGGTGCTACATATCAGAGCTGACACAGACCCAAACGAGAGAGGAAGCAAAACCTAGCAATTCCTCCACGAGCACTAGCGATCACCTGCAGCGTTGCCGCATGAGAGCAACATTCCAAGCAGAAGGGGTGAGTCTAACAGAGGTAATAAGCAGATGATAAAAATATGCTAGCATCAGGTAACTACAGCAACACAATACAATTACACCATATCACAGCACCAGATACCAAAGGAAAAGTCCATTTGACAGTGAACCACCAAAGTTATAACATTCATAGACAATGGGATGATATGCAACCCCTCCAGTGGGCATATGCATGCGGTACCGATCACCAAAATGAGCCACGACGGGCATATCACCAACAAACACCAGAGGCAGAGCCTATATCACCAAAACATGCATATGACAATGCGACACCATGATTATGCACCAACTCACCATAACAAGTATTTAAAATAAATACTATATCACCAGAATCAAAACAAATGATTTCACCAAAAATAGCACCAAGTTGTAGCATCACAGCTACCACTAAACTCTCCTGAGCATACCAGCACCGCACCTGAAATATTAACACCAGACGGCTCCATAACGCACGCACACCACGCACAAGACTGGCGCACAGCGCCTAGGCACATCGCACCTACTTCAGCGAATTAATTAAAATAGCAAACGACATCGGATTTCAACAAATAAATACTTGTTGGAAAGCCCTATGGGTCTGGTTATCATCTCTAAGTTCAGTTTTTGAAGGAGAGTGTCCAATAGGTACAGTTTTCGAAAAGCACACAGGCTAGTTGCAAAAGAGGACAGTTTCTGTCCTTCAAATTCAAGCAATTCCAAAGTGACCAAAACTCAATCAAATTGCATGAAACTTGTGCATAAACTGGGGCAAATTTTGTCTAGTTTTCAAAGAAATTGGATTCGTTCGAAAAGGAGTTCTTTTGAAAACGTGGTAACCAAAACACTGACCCTGTGTCCAGATTGTTTCCAGAATCTTACTCTAACTTGTGGAATTCATATCTCGAGCTACACAACTCTAAACGCAACCAAACCAGTGCCAAATTAACAAGCATTGCGTCTATTTTCCAGAAAAATAAACCACATAATTTTTCGGTCAATACAACGTTCCCAGTCACCGAAATACCGAATCTATACCCAAATCCTTTCCAGAATTTTAACCTAACTTGTATCGCCTATAACTCGAGCTATACAACTCCGAATTTGACGAAACCAGTGCCAAAACGACCGGCGTTAAGTCTATTTTCAAAAACAATCAACCTCATAATTTTTGGATCAACCAAACAGCGCCAGTTTTAGAAAAACCGAACCTGTGTCCAGAATCGCTAAATTGCCAAACACCAAACCCTAACGGCAACGACACCGCAACCACCACAACAAAAACGACAATTCGACAACGCGACAACAACAATCAACCACGCACAGCAACAACAAAAACACGAACAATAACAACACCATCATCGTGATACAACAATCACGCAACAACAAATAACGAAACAGATCACAATAACGTGCAACAATCATCAAAGCACCAATCTCAACGAAAACACGATATGCAACAACACGAACAATTCAACAAAACCCTAGACTACCCACACATAATTATCATCAACCCATTATCAAGGTTAAGCCCACCCTTACCTCGAATAACGTAAGCTCCGGAACACGACGAACGAGACACGAACAAAACCACAGCAACACGAACGATCTCCTTTTGAAATTCTTCGCGAAACCCTCCTCTTCTCTCCCTCTTTGCGTCGCGTGCTCTCTCTCTCACTCTCACTTTCGTTTTTCTTTTGCTTGCTGCGAATGAGGGTTTGGCTTAAACCCCCAGGGTTTAAGTTGAGGGCTCAGTAAACACTGGGCTCTCTACGTCACCACCTCCTTTACTCGTTTCACCTCCTACGCATATAAAATATTAACCTTTTAATTTATCTATATCCCGCCTCCAAATTATTTTAATAATTCAATCAACTATTTTAATTAAATTATTTCCGGGGTGTTACAGTGAGCACTAGAATTGCTACCTTTTCTGCATTTTAATTAGTTTGTATTAATAGGTGATAAATCTAATGTTGATGAGGACAACAATGGCTTCCTATTCTGCGTTTACATGATCTGTCAACCTCTGCTACCTTTTCCAATATCTAAGTGAGTTCTGTTTTGGTTATTCCTATGTAGCCTAATTTTTAAGTGTTGATCCATTTTCTTGTCAGTTTTACCTATCTCCAACGGTTTCATCAACCCAGCAGGCTTCTGATGCTCAACCTTCGATTTCTGACAAGTCAAGCAGGAATACACAAACTGCGCCACATCACGCTTCATACCAGGCCACCAAAACATCTTCTTCAGATCCTGATACATCTTTGTAGCTCCCGGATGGATACTCAACTTACTCCTATGACCTTCTTCTAAAATTGCTCTTTTCATCTCCTCATCATCAGGAATGCAGATTCTTCCACGGTCACTACAAGAAATAGTGGATTTACTGTCGAAAACTTTCCGGCGGATATAAATCCGTCGGAAACTTTTCGGCGGATTTGATAGATTTCCGGCGGATTTTTTGGACTTTCCGGCGGATTTTTATCCCACAGAAACTTTCCGGCGGATTTTTAGGAATTTCCGGCGGATTTATAAATTTTTTTTTTTTTTTTTTGGCAAAAATCCGCCGCAAAATACCAAAAATCCGCCGGAAATTTCCGGCGGATTTTTGGTAATTTCCGGCGGATTTTTTGGACTTTCCGGCGGATTTTCGATTTTTTTTTTTTTTTTTTTTTTGCAAAAATCCGCCGCAAAATACCAAAAATCCGCCGGAAATTTCCGGCGGATTTTTGGTCATTTCCGGCGGATTTTTGGACTTTCCGGCTGATTTTCGAAATTTTTTTTTTTTTTTTTCAAAAATCCGCCGGAAAATACCAAAAATCCGCCGGAAATTTCCGGCGGATTTTTGGTAATTTCCGGCGGATTTTCCAAATTTTTTTTTTTTTTTTCAAAAATCCGCCGGAAATTTCAAAAAATCCGCCGGAAAATTTTGGAGGGAAAAAAATCCGCCGGAAATTTTAAAAATCCGCCGGAAAAATTCAGAGGGAAAAAAATTCGTCTATAAATACAACTTTCTCCTACACTCATCTCATTCTCTCATTTATCTCTTTCTTTCCTTCTTATTCTCTTCTACATTTTCTCTATCTTATCTTTTTTCTTCTTTCTCATACTCTCTAATCTTCAAAAATTTCTCTACATATCTCTCTTCTATAATTCTCCTTTCTTCTTCATTCTCACTTCTTTATTCTTATTCCTTCTTCATCTCACTATTTTATTCTTATTTCTTCATAATTCCTCATTCTTATTCTCTCATATATCATTTCTTCTCATATTCTCTTTTATTCTTTCCTTTTTCAACAATACCATTCAACATTTGATTTTACTTTTGTTTTTTGACTTTTATTTAAAACATATATTAAGTTATAAAATTCAAAAAAAAATTAAAAAATTTCGGATTTTTAAAAAAAAAAAAAAATTGGAAAATCCGCCGGAAATTACCAAAAATCCGCCGGAAATTTTTTTTTTTAAAAAAAAAAAATTCCGGCGGATTTTTGGTAGTTTCCGGCGGATTTTCCAAAAAAAAAATAAAAAATAAAAAATAAAATCCGCCGGAAATTACCAAAAATCCGCCGGAAACTACCAAAAATCCGCCGGAAATTACCGGCGGAAAATCCGCCGGAAACTGTTTGCGACGAGGGTTTTTCCGGCGCCAAAAATCCGCCGGAAAGTCCACATTTTCGGCGGATTTTGGTCATTTCCGGCGGATTTTGGTCGCCGGAAAATCCAGTTTTTCTTGTAGTGGGTACTTCAATACATTCTGCGCCTCCAACTCAAAGTCTTTATTCTCGGATTGATCAATCCCAACCATCAGGTCAACTAATTTAACATCTAACTTCTGAGCTTCTCGAATGCTAGCGATGAATTCATTATCAATCTTCAACATCCCCAATCTGACACTCTGAGGCGTCACTTCACAAACCAAACTCATATCCCTGAACTGCTCAATTAATTCGAGTTCTCTAACCATCATTGCTGACATATGCAACGTCTTTCGACTTAAAGCGTCAGCTACCACATTAGCCTTTCCCGGATGATAGTTCAAGCTAAAGTCATAGTCTTTCAGCAACTCCAACCATCTGCGCTGTCTCATATTCAACTCTTTCTGATCAAACAGATACTGCAAACCCTTATGATCACTGAACACCTCAAACCTCGAACCATACAGATAATGTCTCCAAATTTTCAACGCGAACACAACTGCAGCAAGTTCTAAATCATGGGTAGGGTAGTTCTTCTCATGAGTCCTCAACTGTCTCGACGCATAGGCAACTACCTTACCATTCTGCATAAACACACCTCCCGACCCCATCTTGGAAGCATCACAATACACCACAAACGACTCTTCCGGATTAGGCAACGTCAGAACAGGAGACGTCGTCAACCTCTTCTTCAATTCTTTGAAGCTCTCTTCACAACAGTCATCCCAGATGAAAGCTTTACCCTTGCAAGTCAACTGAGTCAACGGAAGTGCCAACTTCGAAAATCCTTCTATAAACCTCCTATAGTAACCTGCCAGACCCAGAAAACTTCTAATCTCAGTAACTGACTTCGGAGACTCCCATTGTAACACGGCATCAACCTTAGACGGATCCACGGCAATTCCATTCCCCGAAATAACATGACCCAGAAAGCTAACCTCTTTCAACCAAAACTCACACTTAGACAGCTTCGCATACAATTTCCTGTCCCTCAGAATTTCCAATACCAATCTCAGATGTTCTGCATGCTCCTCTTCTGACTTAGAATAAATTAGGATGTCGTCAATGAATACCACCACAAACCGATCCAGATACTCACGAAAGATACGATTCATGTACTCCATGAACACTCCCGGCGCATTAGTCACACCGAAAGGCATCACGGAATACTCATAATGCCCATAACGGGTTCTGAAAGCTGTCTTCTGAATGTCTTCGTCTTTCACCTTGATCTGATGATAACCCGATCTCAAATCTATTTTACTGAACACCTGAGCACCCACCAACTGATCCATTAAGTCATCAATCCTCGGAAGCGGATACTTGTTCTTAATAGTCACCTTATTCAGCTGCCGATAGTCTACGCACAACCTCATACTACCATCTTTCTTTTTCACCAACAACACTGGAGCTCCCCACGGCGACACACTTGGCCTCACAAATTTCTTTTCAAGCAGATCCTCGAGTTGCTTCTTCAGTTCTGACAATTTAGATGCAGACATTCTATACGGTGCCATAGACACAGGTTTAGTATCAGGTACCAGATCAATAGCAAACTCAACCTCTCTCTGGTGGTACATCCGGAATCTCGTCGGGAAAAACCTCAGAAAACTCTCGCACCACCTGCAACTCATCAACCTTCGCTTGGCTCTCAGCAGACAATGACGCCATTAATGAAAACAACTGGACGTCTTCCCTCATTACCCTATGCAACTGACCCCGCCAGAGCGAACACCTTCCCAACGGACCTTTCTTTCTTCAGTTTAGGACACTGAGTGCTGATATGACCACCCTCACCACAGTTGTAGCATAACACATCCTTTCGATCACAGCTAGACGCCATATGACCCTCTTTACCACACTTGTAGCACTTCTTCACATCACCTGGACAGTCAGGACGCTTATGACCGGGTTTACCACACTTGTAACATACCACACTAGCAGCAGCATCTCCCCCACTAGGTCTCTTACCCACAGCAGTTCTCTGATTGCCCTTACCAGCTGGAACCTCATACGGCTTCCCACGACTCGAGAAATTCTTCTGCCTATCCCTCATGACTCTAGAATGAGCATTACTGTCTTCCTCGAAGATTCTGCAGCTGTCAATCAACTCCGAGAACACCCGAATTTTCTGATACCCTATCGCCTTCTTGATATCAGCCCGCAGCCCATTTTCAAACTTGATGCATTTGGAGAATTCAGCACCAGCCTCATCATAATGTGGATAGAACTTCGCCAATTCAATGAACTTGGCAGCATACTCAGTCACCGACAGATTACCCTGCTTCAGCTCCAGAAACTCAATCTCTTTCTTCCCACGGACATCTTCAGGATAATACTTTCTCAGAAATTCTCTGCTGAACACAGCCCAAGTGACCTCTTCATTCACAGTCGCCAACCTCTGCCTCACCTCCAACCACCAGTCATCAGCCTCCTCTGCCAGCATATGAGTACCATACCTGACTTTCTGCGCCTCAGAGCAATCCATAACACGAAAGATTCTCTCCATCTCTTTCAGCCACGCCAAAGCACCATCAAGGTTATACTTGCCCTTAAAGGTAGGAGGATTCTCCCTCTGAAACGTAGCCAAACTGCGCGACCCAGCATCACCAGCAGCACCTGGGTTATTCTCCACAGCTTGAGCCACAGCCTGCAAAGCAGCAGCGAGTGCAGCATCGTTCCGTCCTGCCATCTCAACCTAACACTGCAACAGAAACTATAATCAGAAACGAGTAACAATTACTCAAGTGTTACTCGACTCGACGACTCGACAACTTGGCCGGACAGACCGAACTGCTCTGATACCACTAATGTAACACCCCCTTTTTACTATCACAACTAAATAGACAATTATCAGAGTCACCTCGAAGGGCGCTACATTTTTCACCATTTTAAAAAAAAAACACCATTTATTCCAAAAAAAAAATCTCCAAAATAATTTATATAAAAGAAATCACCAAGCAGCGGAAATATTAACCAGTTTAAACATCTCCAGAATTAACAATTAGAGACATCTCCAAAATTAATTAAAACAATTTCCAATAACTAAAATAATAGTTCAAAACGATAACTAACGACTCCCGGGTGCTACATATCAGAGCTGACACAGACCCAAACGAGAGAGGAAGCAAAACCTAGCAATTCCTCCACGAGCACTAGCGATCACCTGCAGCGTTGCCGCATGAGAGCAACATTCCAAGCAGAAGGGGTGAGTCTAACAGAGGTAATAAGCAGATGATAAAAATATGCTAGCATCAGGTAACTACAGCAACACAATACAATTACACCATATCACAGCACCAGATACCAAAGGAAAAGTCCATTTGACAGTGAACCACCAAAGTTATAACATTCATAGACAATGGGATGATATGCAACCCCTCCAGTGGGCATATGCATGCGGTACCGATCACCAAAATGAGCCACGACGGGCATATCACCAACAAACACCAGAGGCAGAGCCTATATCACCAAAACATGCATATGACAATGCGACACCATGATTATGCACCAACTCACCATAACAAGTATTTAAAATAAATACTATATCACCAGAATCAAAACAAATGATTTCACCAAAAATAGCACCAAGTTGTAGCATCACAGCTACCACTAAACTCTCCTGAGCATACCAGCACCGCACCTGAAATATTAACACCAGACGGCTCCATAACGCACGCACACCACGCACAAGACTGGCGCACAGCGCCTAGGCACATCGCACCTACTTCAGCGAATTAATTAAAATAGCAAACGACATCGGATTTCAACAAATAAATACTTGTTGGAAAGCCCTATGGGTCTGGTTATCATCCCTAAGTTCAGTTTTTGAAGGAGAGTGTCCAATAGGTACAGTTTTCGAAAAGCACACAGGCTAGTTGCAAAAGAGGACAGTTTCTGTCCTTCAAATTCAAGCAATTCCAAAGTGACCAAAACTCAATCAAATTGCATGAAACTTGCGCATAAACTGGGGCAAATTTTGTCTAGTTTTCAAAGAAATTGGATTCGTTCGAAAAGGAGTTCTTTTGAAAACGTGGTAACCAAAACACTGACCCTGTGTCCAGATTGTTTCCAGAATCTTACTCTAACTTGTGGAATTCATATCTCGAGCTACACAACTCTAAACGCAACCAAACCAGTGCCAAATTAACAAGCATTGCGTCTATTTTCCAGAAAAATAAACCACATAATTTTTCGGTCAATACAACGTTCCCAGTCACCGAAATACCGAATCTATACCCAAATCCTTTCCAGAATTTTAACCTAACTTGTATCGCCTATAACTCGAGCTATACAACTCCGAATTTGACGAAACCAGTGCCAAAACGACCGGCGTTAAGTCTATTTTCAAAAACAATCAACCTCATAATTTTTGGATCAACCAAACAGCGCCAGTTTTAGAAAAACCGAACCTGTGTCCAGAATCGCTAAATTGCCAAACACCAAACCCTAACGGCAACGACACCGCAACCACCACAACAAAAACGACAATTCGACAACGCGACAACAACAATCAACCACGCACAGCAACAACAAAAACACGAACAATAACAACACCATCATCGTGATACAACAATCACGCAACAACAAATAACGAAACAGATCACAATAACGTGCAACAATCATCAAAGCACCAATCTCAACGAAAACACGATATGCAACAACACGAACAATTCAACAAAACCCTAGACTACCCACACATAATTATCATCAACCCATTATCAAGGTTAAGCCCACCCTTACCTCGAATAACGTAAGCTCCGGAACACGACGAACGAGACACGAACAAAACCACAGCAACACGAACGATCTCCTTTTGAAATTCTTCGCGAAACCCTCCTCTTCTCTCCCTCTTTGCGTCGCGTGCTCTCTCTCTCACTCTCACTTTCGTTTTTCTTTTGCTTGCTGCGAATGAGGGTTTGGCTTAAACCCCCAGGGTTTAAGTTGAGGGCTCAGTAAACACTGGGCTCTCTACGTCACCACCTCCTTTACTCGTTTCACCTCCTACGCATATAAAATATTAACCTTTTAATTTATCTATATCCCGCCTCCAAATTATTTTAATAATTCAATCAACTATTTTAATTAAATTATTTCCGGGGTGTTACAGTGAGCACTAGAATTGCTACCTTTTCTGCATTTTAATTAGTTTGTATTAATAGGTGATAAATCTAATGTTGATGAGGACAACAATGGCTTCCTATTCTGCGTTTACATGATCTGTCAACCTCTGCTACCTTTTCCAATATCTAAGTGAGTTCTGTTTTGGTTATTCCTATGTAGCCTAATTTTTAAGTGTTGATCCATTTTCTTGTCAGTTTTACCTATCTGCTGTTATTGTTAGATTGATAAACTTTTAAATTTGGATTTAACTAAGACTCTTTCAACAGGTAACAACAAATTGTTAGGAAGATATTTTGTTGCTAATAGAATTTAACTATTCTCTTTGTATTACTTAGCTTTCCTATCAAGTGATTAGATTCAGAAGCTTAAGAGTGTTTAGGATTAACTTGATATGCAGAAGCTCTTTTCTACTTATTTATCATAACACAACAGGTCTTTACACATTTCACTATATTCCTATACATGCTATGGCTTGGACAAAAGTGTTTTTTTCAAGTGAAAAAAAAAACTGTATGAGTAGTTAAATCATATGTTGGTCCCTCTTTATTCTTTGAATACCCTATAATCCCTTTGAATGATTTGATTTGATTTTTCTGATACACTGTTTTGATTTTTTTGCCAACCACTGAGCTTAAAACAGTAAAAGACTACAAAGATTTCCTTGCAAAATCCATGCTCCTCTGTGCTCTTCAAGTGTATGCAGATAGTGCTGTAAATGACTTGGTTGAGTAGATACTACTACATATTTTTGTTTGCTGAGGGCTCTAAGTTCTACTAGTTTTATTTATGCATCGTAAGTTTGTCATGATTCTCAATTTCTTATCCATATTATAGCTACAGATTTTAATCTTTGAAACTTCTTTGATTTACAAGCCCTGTTATATACTTTGATTGAGCTTGCATTGATGTCGAATTTTTTTCTCTTTCATGTGACAGAGTGTGGAGTAAATTAGAGACAAAGCGGATCGCCTTAGGATTGAATCAGATATTTATATTCAAGTAATGTTATAGAGCAGATTGCCATATCATGTCTTCTTAGTGTGTTGTTGCTTTATTAGTGGTTCTAAAAGTGTTGCTTAAGAAACTTGTATAACTTTCAAGTTTAATGAATTGTTGGAATTTTGTGCTTGTAATACTTTTAAGTTCAATAAAAGTAAATTTATGAATTTTTGAATTATTATGAGTTGCTGCTTTATGGAAATCAATTTGCATTGCAAATTGGTTAATAGGTATGAATTAAATTTTCTTTTAAAAAAAAGGGACTTTAGAAATCGATTATCTAAAGAACCGATTTTGAATGTTTGTTTTTCAAGATATTTTAAATCGGTTGTTTAAATAATCGATTTAAAATGTTACTTTTTTGAATCGGTTATTTAACCGATTCAAAAGGTCTCCCCTTTTAGAATCGGGAGTATACTAATCGGCAAATAACTGATTCCAAATGTGCCAAACAACCGATTCCAAAAGCCTTTTTTGCACTAGTGCGGAGAAAAACCACGAACCGTTGCCTAATGACAACTAGAGAATAATACTATGTGGAAATTGTTATAACACGTAGATTTCTCTCAAACACCCATTGACCCCGGTTCACCCGCACCCTCTAAAGAAAATATTTAATTACATCTTTTAAAACAAGAGTATAAAAGAAAGAACAAAGTCAAATACAAACTTAGGGTATGGTTGGGAGAGGGTTTTAGGAGGGGAAGGGAGGGGAGGGCATATTTTTCAATTCTAAATTGAGGAAGGTATACAATGTCTCTAAACATAAATCAAATGTGATTAAAAATGTTATATTGATATCTATCAACTTGTTCTATTAATTTTTTAAAATCTTAAATATATATTAAAATATAGACAAATCTTTTTCAAGCCCTCCCCTCCCTTCCCCTCGCAAAACCCCCTCCCAAACATACCTTAAGTGTTTTTGACTGGTGCATTTTGTAAAAGAGAACTTGAGACTCTATATATAGCATTAGCCTCCCTATTACTTCACAAAACTAAGCAATACTTCAAGATGCTAAATTTCAATCAACTCAAAAAATCTCCATCTTGATTGTAATTAATACACGGGACATCTTCCTTTTTCACTATCTACACCGACAATCATAGTTCAAAAGAACTATCATACTCTGCCATAAAGAGTATACTTCACTTGAAGCTAAACCAGTTCAAGAATTTCTCCATGCTAAAAGTCATCAACATAATTTCTTCAAGACGCTCATTTCCTATCAACTCCAACAATCTTCACATTGATTGTAATTGATACACGAGACATCTTCAGCTTTCATTGTCTAAACCGACAATCATAATTCAAAAGAACTATATATCATACTCCACCATAAAGAGTATACTTCACTTGAAGCTAAACCATTTCAAATATTTTTTCTTTTGGCACACGTCAAAAACCTGTAGAAAAATTATGGCACAACTTCCATGTTTCACTTTTTCGAAAATTTCATCTGACATCAACATTCCTTTCCACCACGCACCTTGCACAACTGTGAAACTAGTGTCTCGTGCGCAATCATGGACTCACAAATAAAACACATCGTTTGTCCTAGTATCTGTCATACCAAAGAATGCTCATGCCTTCAATAGGCATCATAGGGCATCGCCATATTCATCTCCTGCGAAGGCAAGATAAACACTATTTATGTCATCTTTGGAGCAATTTGCCGGACCTGCTATTCCCCCTAGACATTTTTTTTCTTTACATGCCCAAAACTGTTGCCTTTAAACACCTTTTGCAACCCCCGATTGTATCAACACATCCATGAGTTGTATTTTCCACAAGCCAAAATTGATTCTTCTATCAAATTTTTCCATGTCAAACTTTACAACACTTGAAAATTTAACATTCCAGTTGTATACATACTGCAAGTCGTGCACCGAGTAGGTTCTCAGGAAAGAGAAGTGGATCACAATGGACAAGCTTAAATACAAGTCTTTCCTAGCCAAAACCTTTATTAAACAACAATTTCGCGGTATCAAACTTATTTCCGATGTGGAATCAGACAAAGCTGCAACAAGGTAATCAAAATCGGACCGGACATTGAACCGGAAGAGGTAGCGGTTCAGGGGTTATTAAGTTCAACCAACCGGAATTAATTAAATAAATTATTTAATATATTTTTTACAATATATAAAGGATAAAAAACAAAAAAAAATCATAGTATGACATAATAAATCTATAATATTCAACAATCATAAATAGTTAGCTACTATAATGTAAGTACTCTCATAGTAATATTAGTGTACACTTTGTTTTTTATTTATTTATTCCATCAATTTAAATATAAAAAATGATAAAAATATCTCATATACCAAAAATCAACATCATTTATCAAGTTTTTTTCCAAAAATCAACATGGTGTACCATTTTTTAAGGAAAATAAACCAAATCCGGTTTTCTGCACGGTTCCCCAGCTTTTGGCCGGATTCCTGCCCAGTTCCCGGTTTTTAGCCCAGACGATTCTCAAGTCCATTTGGACCAGATAGGGGTCCGGTTCGACCGGTTGAACCGCCCGGCCCGGACCGGTTTTGACAACCTCGGCTGCAACCATAAAGCATACCAAGAAATTTATACCCCATCGAACCAAATGCTCTGATGCTAATAAAATTGTTACAACATATAGATTTCTCTCAAACACCTACTGAACTCCCTCCAAAGAAAATATTTAACTACTTCTCACAAAACTCTAAAACAAGAGTATAAGGGAAAGTCAAATACAAACTTAAGGTGTTTTTGACTAGTGCAGTAAATGAGAACTTGAGTCTTTATATATAGTATTGACCTCCCTCTTTCTTCGTAAAACTAGGCAATGCGAGGCTTCTTCAAGATGCTCAATTTCAATATCAACTCCAACAATTTCGAGTGAGCAATTGGACTTCGGTACAATCTGAGTTTGAGTGATTTAAAATGGTTGAACGATAACCGAGATATCTCCACGATTCGGTTTTCAAATCGCTGCTGTTTACTTAATGAATCAAGCCAAACTGCAAACACCCTTACTTTTCCCCACAAGCGTGCCCAAAGAGGTCAAAAAGAGAAGACGTGGGATGATCCATATAAACATCACACTCCAATAAAAAAACTGTTCTTTTACTATTTTTACTTTTTGACAGGGAAAGGAAATGCTGTTTTACTACTTACTTTCACCTCCATATCAGTAATCAATTATGATGTCAATTTTAATGATTAGACAAATATAGTTGACCATGTATAATTTTCCATCTTAAGGGCAGAGCGATTGTTATTATCAGGATATTTTTACCAGAAAGAAATTTAAAAATGAGTTTTTAATGGTGAAACCTTTCTCATTGCATGGGGACAATTATAATGTCGCTGTTGGGGAATTTGCCAAATGGAATGACGAAAAAGTATAATAATAAAGAAAAAGGAATGACCAAACAGTGGCTAATAAGATACAATGTATATTACATATTTTGCTGAAAAAGCCAGTGGAAAATGACTGATGCACTGATTAAATTCTCTTTTCAATAACCTCCGTTTGCAAGTGGATAATAAGAATTAGATGCAACGGCATTCAAACAAAATAATAAAACTAGATGCAACTTCTCATGTGCTCAAATTAATTATATGATTTTATAATATAATTCAAGCAGCCAGGTGATTGAATGAATTTTCTTGGCAATAACTTAATAAATATTTCTCTGATACATGTCTATCCAAACTTACTATATTTTTAATTAATATATGGTCAATTAATTACAATCATAATTGTTAATTTTCTAAATGATGTACATGTCATGATCTAGTAGGTGGCAGGAGATAAAATTGCACACAAAGATTAGCATGTTTAGACAAACACCAATAGTGGCAATAGGAATGGGTTCAAATAGTTGGTCCCATATTACAGGTATCTGTTCACATGCATGCATGTATCTTCCTTTATTAGTTTATTTCATTATTACGTTTTTTTGCTTGGTCTGGAACTTTGGCACAGGAGTTTAAAGAAAGGGGGAAAGATAGATTCTTCTTGGGTACTTTTATAAGGAAAAACAAAATGTAATGATTTAACTTAGGCAAAATCTTAGAATGCGGTTTAGGCCTAACTCAATCCCACAAAACCGGTTTGTAAGGTGGGGAATGCTTCTCATTTATAAAAACAGAACTTGGATAGGCTCTGATACCATCTTAGAATGAGTTTAGGCCTAACTCAACCCCACAAAATCGGCTTGTAAGGCGAGAGATATTTTCCACTTATAAACTCTTTTTCAGGCCATATCACATCCGATGTGGGACTCTTAACACAAAATATCTCCCGAGTTCCCTCAACTTATTTTCAGGTAACGAATAAGTCCCTTAACTTTTTTTTTGCAACGTATAGGTCCCTTATGTTTTAAAATTGTTGCAATGTTGTCCTTTCTAACGTTTTGTCTCTAACTCCGTTAAACAATCTCTTAGTTGACCGTTCGACTATTGAGTTGACATGACATATGGATAAAATTATTATTATTTTTTGACAAAATAAAATTATTTTTTTTACTGACACATCTGCTCTTTTTCTTCCTTCTCTTTAATCTCTTTTTTTTCAACCTCATTGTCTCAATCTCACTGTCTCAACATTGCAAACCCAGATTTGTGCTACTTTCAACGTTCAACGAATCTGCATAAAATCATTCTGAATCTGTTCCATGAAAAAATGTGTTTCGACTTATGAATCTAAGTAAATCGTTCTGAATCGTAAACTGAGAAAATCTTAAACTGAGTAAAAATGTTGATTTCATTCTCTCGAATCTCTCTTCCAAATCCCAAATCGACAAACCCTAATGGTGGATTTCGAATACTGAGTTACGAAAAATTAACTTAAGATTTCCTCAATAAATTTTAGGCTTTATTATAAATGGGTACCTTTTAGATAAATTTACCTTTTGCATAGAACAAACTCAATTAATTAATTGCACAGTTTTCTACAAAATGTCACGAACTTTAGTCTCTAATAAATTTTTATTCAACTTTTGATCTCTACTAATATTTTTGCTCTATGGTGTTAAGTAAGTGTGACTAAGATCATTTTTGTTGAGATTTCAAGTGTGAGTTGTTAGTCTCGTATCGGTTAAGAAAAGTGTAAAGTAGTTTCATGGTTTGTCATCTCATAACTCTCATTAACCAAGTATACCACTTTCTTGGAGGAAGAATGAGAAAACTTGAATTTGTTTGATAAGGAAAGTCTAAGTTGAAACTCTCCCTAGCTCCTGAATTAGAAGAATGATATAATGTAATTTACCAACCTCCATATATATTTAGATTAGACACAGTACGACAGTCCCATCATGGCCACATGTGCAATTAAATTGAATTGCCACAAAGTTGGAGAATATGTGGCTTTACTCCCTCCACGCACTTGAATCCATCCACGTTCTCTTCTGTTCTATTCTCTCTATCGACTTCTCATAAAAAAGCACCTTAGTTTATGACTCATACAACCATTTCATTTCATATTTTTGCAGTTTATCACTCAACCTTTATCTTTGTTTTCTACTTGGACCTACACTCAAATATTTCCTTCATGATAATGCTCTCCACCATAGCTTAAATTTGGGTCCACAATTGAACTCATATTTTAATTCAGTTATTGCGACATTATAGCAGAAAATCGACTGCGGATAATCACTAGCCTACAATTTTTTTATTTAATAAAAAAATTGAAAAAGTTATGCATTCAATCGAAAAATTTGTCGTGGTCTCTTTTTAAGAATTTTTTCGCCCACACACGCATTTGCCATCTTTCACACCAAAAAGGAAAGAAAAGTCCTCCAAGTTAACGGAGACGTATGAAAAATATATACTTTTTTTTTTAGCAAAATGAAGGGAAAAAGCCTCGTGAAGCCTTTTGATGTTAAAAAACGTGAAGGAAAAAGAGACTTCCCCGTGATTTTATTAAAAAAAGAAAAAATAAGACATTAGAGAGGCCAATAGGGGCCTAGACCAAAAATATATACATCATATATTTAAACATTAGAGCAAATAAATAAGCATTCTATAACATTCACCAAAAAATAAGCATTCTATAATGGCTAGATTAGCAATACAATACAAGAGACATTCCTATCACCGGGCCAGTGGGCCTAGAAGGCCAACGTTGGCAAGCATATGGGCTGCTTTATTAACAGACTAGCCCACGTGATTGATGCAATGCTAAGTCCAGCAAATCAAGTGACCTCCTAATGTTGAAGCCCAAAACGCCTAGATATGATTTAGGGTTGCCCACACCGGTTAAGGATTCCACCACATTAGCTGCATCAAGTTGTTTTTCACGCACATGTTAGTAGTTAAATGTTAAGAGAGAGAAGTACTAGTTTTTGAGATTTGAACTCTAAATCTTCTTCTTCTATTCATTCAGTGTTCTTAATACATATGATCCACATCAGTCTCCATCGCCACCATCACGAAAAAAATGTCCATCGTGAAAGCCTAAACATCGAAATTCCAAATAAATATCCTCTTTCGTTCAAGTAGCCACCACGCACACTGAACCCTCATCATCTTGAATCGCCGGACCAAAATAGTTATATCTTAGGAAAAAGTTAAAGTAATTCTTTTTGACAAATAGAAGGAAAGAAGACTGGTTAAAACTTTTTGATGTTAAAATGCATCAAGAAGGAAAAAGAGGCCTTCCTACGCTATGTTGTATGTCTAAATGATGAGTTTGCAGGCGTCGGGCAGTGGCCCGTTAAATTCTTATAGATGTCGAGGAGTAGTTCTCGAGCGACCAGGGATTACTTTAGTTTTTGGCATTTATTTTTAGTTACTTGATAAAAGGGCAAAACTCTTAATAATGTGGCATCAAAGATATTGGGTTTTATCATTACCCGTCAATTGATTTCAAACTTATTTTTGCAATTGTTACTTGAACACTTGTTTGAAGTGACACTCACTACTTTTGAAAGCTTTTAATAAACTCAAATTTTCAAAAAGTAAGAGAGATTTGTCTTTGTTCGAAAAATAAAACGGGTCTAACTTACATTTCAAGAAATCTCTCCCGAAATAAGTATAATTTCTTTTTTAAAACAGAAATAAGTATAATCTTCCCTAGTATACATCGTTCAATAAATGTTTTATTGTGTGATTTTTGCATGTTAGTTTAACTAGAATAATTGACCCGTGCTCACACGGGTATACATCATCTTTTAAAAAGATTATCAATATTAGGTCTAAATTGATTATCAATATTATTAGGTCTAAATTGACAATCTTATGAATATTTATATGAGATCCTACGCAACCACTACATTTGCACGCACATATTTTTTTTGAAAAATATGTAATGCAGAATCTCTTGGGCACCTAGGGGCTTTAGCCCTCAATCCAATGATGCTTAGAAGGAAATGGATGAAAATGCGCTTTATTTTGTTAGACTTCTGGACATGATATAGCTTCATTTAATGGTTGTGTGTTCCTATCTCACTTTTTCTCAATAGAAAAAAAAGCATAAACTAATTAATAATTTAACTTCATACTAAATAGAAATGCTAAAATGCTAATAAAAAAATAGAAATGATAAAATAAATTCTAAATATAACAAAAAATATATGCAGTATCAACATTACAAAATAATTATATTTCAATTGGTTTAATTATTAAAAGTTTGACACATAAAACAATTCAAAAAATTAATTAATCTTTGCTTAAGTATTTCTCTCTATACATTATTACTTATTTATAAAAATATGTCATTTATGTATAATTCATATTCACTCTATAGTGATAGTCCCAAAAAAAAAAGACAATGAAGATTATGGATATTTTGGCATAAATATATATGTGATACGCAAATGTTTATAAGAATTTGTTTTTCAAAAAGCAATAATAACTCGTTGTTCTACATTTCGCACAACTACAGAGAATATAATTTCAAAATATAAGTGGATAATAGCACATCATGATGATAAAATAATCACCACTTACATCACCATTTGGAACTTTTAATGACGAAACTTCTCCATTCTAGTCAAAGTGTCTATGTCATTTACATCTGAGTCAACAATTGAGAGTATGAGAAACTTCATGGGTAGCTCATGGTGCACGTGTTGTCAAGATTTCACATAACAATTATAATTTATGTCACACAACAATACTTCTGAATAATAATAATAATTATATAACAATAATAGCACATTAGAATCCTGCTAATTAGATTTAAGATAATCTCGAAAATTTTTAAATAAATGTTTATACATAAGAAAACCTATTCATAATTAGAAGTGAGAACAACAAACAAATTCTATGTAGGTCCATGCAAGGCACAATGTATAGTAAACACTGTTGTTCCAGTGGCTTAAGCTACTCTGGGACATGGGGTTGACTCAGTGCTCCCCATGTTCGATTCCCGTAATAAACAAATTCAATGTTGGCTAGTGCAAAATTTGATCCTAAGCACGAGTGCAGATTAGTTTTTCGTTGAAAGCGTTTGGACACTCCGTGTGTAGCCAGTAATGGTCAGAACAAATAAATGCAATATGTTCACAGTATGCACGGGGAAGAAATTTTGTGGACAATAGATTATTTTTTAAAAAAACATAATTTTTTACTAAAATCATCAAATTTATTGTTTTATTATCAAAAAATGAAAATAATACCCAAATTAGTGGTTCAATAGTAAAGTAAGTATTAATAATAAAACGGATACTACATGGTTACTTGATCATACAAATTATATTTAGATGTCAACATTTTTAAGGATGGGAGTACATATAAATTATATTCAGATATAAATTTATTATAAAAAAATTGATACTAAATTGTAATTTCTTCAAAATATTTATCCATACTTTAAAAATTAATGCTATTTCATATAAAGTATTTGCTCCCCTAATTTTTTTTACAATATATAATCTAAATACTGATAAACAATTTTGTAGATATTAAAATATCTTCTTGCATGATTTTTTTATACCGATTTTTTGTATAATTACTAAATCATATATTTTTTATCTTAATTCATAACATTTTTTTGCCAATTTTTTTTATCTAGATTTTCTTAAACTTCTTGTTTATTCTGGATTACAATTATTGAGAAGCATCTAAACCAACATATTATAAGTCTTGTTGATTTTATTAAACTGTCTTAAGAATTTTATTAAATTTACTTATATTTTTAAGCAGTGATTTTAAAAAAAAAATCAATGCCCTACTTCAATTTAATCTTTTTAGTCATTTGCAATATGAATTTTATATTTTATTATTTTTAGCATTTTATACGCAAATAAACTCTTTAATGAATATTTATAATTACTTAATAAAAAATAAGCCAATAATATTTGTTTTTTTTGAAACAATAGTAAAATTTTCATACATAAACGTAATGTTAAGAAAAATCCACCTTATCTCACTCATAACCAATATTAAATAAATGAAATAAAGAAACACAATGATAAGAATGCTAACTGGGATTTAATCAAATGACTCATCTTCCATATAAATGTATTATAATTCCAATCTCAAATCTTAAATCATTATGATATCATATCTTAAATAACAAAGTTATGACTCAGATACTATATTTCTTTTATGAAAGGCAAAATAGAATTTTATATGACATTTCAATAAAAAAGAGAACTTTATGGCTCAAAATACCCAACGCATATAAGACATTCCAATAAAGTAGATATAATCCAAGTTTCCAATTTCTATTTACAGTTACCCGTGTATAATTGAAACATAACACTCATTACAACTAAAACAAACATGAATTGATGCGTATGAAAGAAGAAATCCAAGTTTCACTATCGTCATGCTACTACAAAGTATGTGCATCCACATCAATATAATATGCTTCTATCTCAGGGTCTTCTACCTCTCAATCTCACGTCCCTTACTTGCTCCACTTGCACAACTTGTTTTGCAGAACCTTCAATCAAAACTAAGTAAGAAAGTTGAAGCTTTCGAAATAGTGTTTGTAACAGAAATTCCTCAATATCATTCCTAAATATTTTTTAGTTCACGCCCTTAACATTTTTGCTATCAATCAATTTCTACCCATCCTACTAAATTTCAAATCAGATATTGCAGCAACCACCATAGCCAATTATCAAATTCAATTGTTATTTGATAATATTATAGCTAATTAAAATGAATAATAAGGTTCTTATATAATTTGTATTTTTTTATAAACAAAAATTACAAAATTATAAATTAAAAATCAACTCGAAATGCACTCCCTCTTCAAAACTTGGAGTGAAACTCAATGATACATAGTATAATCACAATTTCAGGTAATAAAAGCGTAGTGGTTATGGTTTGGGGCGAATAATAGAGTACTATTTTTTTTGTGAGGAGAAGCTAAAATATAGATTTGGTAAGGAAAGAAATATGACTCGCACTGCATGTGGTATAGGAATAACCTCATTTGTGAAGGAAAGAAATGATGTAATACTATAATTTTTTGAGTATGGTGGAGAGTGATATTTGCAGTATAACTTGACAATGGACAATTTATAGGAGAAATACCAATTGAAGAGTACATTAGAAGTTTTCAAAATAGGAATCAAAGAGTATATTAGAAGTTTTAAAAAAGAGAGATTTAACGCTAAATGATTGCGAAGAGAAATATTATCAAAAAGAGTACATTGGAAGTTTTCAAAATAGGATTCAGAGTGCATTAGAAGTTTTCTAAATAAATGATTTAATGCTAAATGATTGTGAAATTGACACGTGTTAAAATAATAAATGAGATTATTCTTAAATAGATAGATTTAAAAAAAGATTTATTTATTTTACTGATTTTCTATTAAATTGTTAATGAGATGTGGGGCTTTGAAAACATAATTAATATGTTTTTAACCAGAAATTGACATTTGGCAATGCATTAATGGAGATGCATTGTCAAATGTTATATATATAGATAGATACTCACATGTAATTTTTATTTTACTCGGTTGTCCAATAAAAGATGTGTTTAGTAGCAAAATAATATATTTCATTTAAGTAAAACAATTTTTACACAAATTCATTTAAGTAAGACACCAGTAATAGGTTTGTCCCAACCTCCAATTATAAACTCCCTCCTAAAAGGAAACTAAAGGAACAAAATACAAATTATAAATTTAATTGAAAATTAAATACATATTATTTTTCGTTAATTTTTGTGATTAAGGCTATCAATAAAAAAAGTTTCAAACTCCATAAATTCTTTCACAAAAATATGTGTAATTTTTTTTGGTTAATTCTTTTCTTTGAGTTTAGCCCCTTTTTTCTTAATTTCTTAGATTATAAAAAAATTTATAAATATTTTAATTAAATTTTTTTAGAAGCTAAATATTTTAATTAATTTTGAACATTTTTTTCTTAATTTCTTATATATTATTTAAATTTATAAATATTTTAATTTTTTTGCCAAACCATATACAATGTTATCAGAATCGGACCGGTCATCGAGCCGGTTAAGACACTGGGTCACTGGGTCTTTGGTCGGACCGGCAGGTCTTTGGTCAGACCGCATGAGTCGAACACACTAAAAATAGACCTGATATGAATAAATTTGTACATAACAAAGCCATCAAAAAATTGTAAATATATCTTAGTAATCTATAAAACAAATTCTCAACACAAAATTAACATAATTCTTCAAATTTACTATACAAGTTCAAATCCGTAAGGACCATAAGTCTATAACCACATCGTAAATACCTAATTAAATAAACAACCATGAAATAATAATGGTCTCAACATATCCAAAATCATAATTAGTACCTAATTACATATATTTTACGTAAGATATATAATATATATCATGTTTGTAAGCTTATTAACAACATATGAATCTGCCGCAGTGATTAAGAGGTTCAGCACCACCTTTTGTTGCAGGGTTTGCTTCCCGCAGGAAGCCTTTTTGTAACAAAAAAGGAGCCGTTTATGCAAGCAATCCGGACTGATTCTGATAACACTGACCATATATTTTAATTAATTTTGAACATGACATGATATTTAATTTAATATTTATTTAAAAAAAATCTATTTCAGAATAGAAAAATGAAATGGAGATGCAGGGGATCAAACCCCTTGCTTCTCGCATGCGAAGCAATCGCTCTACCATTTGAGCTACATCCCCAATTAAGAGACCGAGTACTCCTAACATTTTTAAACAATAATACTTTTACGACTGCACCGGAAAATCCTTATGCCTTATCCATTATAGATAAATTATCCTTTCTAAATTTTAAACAGATGCACATGCAGTGAGTGATAGATAGATATAAAGGGACACATTTAATTTAACTTGTTGAGAAGATCACCACTTGCAGTTGCAGCCACTACGAGAGTGTAAAACCGCAAGAAGTAACAGACATGACTCTAATTTCTCCATTGCAAGTCACCACCGTTTATTCTCTTCAACAATCCCCAACCCTTCACACTCTCAATCCTTCTTCAGTTTTACTCCACAAAACCGTTTTTCTAGGTTTTACAACGCTACCTTCTATTTCCCTTAAAAGCTTCGTCTTTTCCAGTAAAAAAACCAGAACATGCACACATGCTTCTTTGCTTGAGGCTCCTGTTTTATGGGCTGGTAGAGTCTGTATCTTCTATGCTCTCCTTAAGGCTGGTTTGGCTGGATCTCCAACAAATCCACTTCTCTCAGGTTTAACATTCGAGAACCTTGCTTTGATAATTGAAATTACTATTTTATTCAGGTGTGAGACTCTTTAATTGATAGTTAAGTTGATTACTTGTTTCAGATTTGGAAAGTGGTGATGCTAATGAATCTGGTGATTTAGGGTTCTCTAAATGGACTCAGAGTATATTAGGAAAATCAGGTATTTCATAACCTTTTTATGTTTTGGTTTGCATTTCAATTTTGTTTTTCTACTTTCTTGACTTTCATTATGTATCTATCTCTATAGGACCAAGCAATGGCAGTAGTGAACTTTAGATAATAAACAAAATAAATTCCAATTTCCTGTTAATACTTTTTTGGGAAAAGAATTTTAATGATTGGACTGAGGCATTGGTAGTGCAGTGGTTCAACTGTCCAAGTCATTTGATTTTCTTCTATTCTAAAATTTTCTTAATTTTTTCCAGTATTATCTAGTACTATGAATAGAATGGAAATTGACCTCTACATGAATTTGTTTATGTTAAATTTACTTGAAACCTGCATGTGCCTATACTGGTTTCTGTGTACTATTGTCAAATCTGTGATTGTTTAAATTGGATATTGTTACTTTTTGGTGCTGATAAACTTCCTACTATGTGCCTATGTGGTAGAAGCACTATAAAAAAACAAAAAAGAGATGAAAATGGCCCATCAGTGGATTTAAATTATAATATTATTATGAGAGAATATTAGGTCCGATTCTTTTAAAACAAACACTTATTTTGGTTTATTAGTTTAGTGAAGTGATGACAAAATTGTTAGATTCAGGGCCTTAGTATTATAGTTATGACAACAGGATTGATATGAGATTGATGTGCGCTTTCAACTCTTGGTTCTATTTTGCCATCTAGCCCCCATCTGACATACTAAGATAAGAGGGCATGCCAAATTAATAGAGTTCCTTATATACCTACGTTAAATGTGGCCATGCTCTCCAATTTTTAAAATAAAAAGGTTGTTCTATGTAACTTATTATAATTATAATTATTTGCTTCCGAAGGTTGGGTTGCACAAAGTCATGAATAAAATCAAATGAAAATCGGAAGTGTTATGGATTTGACATGGTTGTAGGAAAGGAGGATATAGTTAATTTAGATATAGGATGGTTTGGTAGGGAATGGAAGGGAGCTTGGTCTCAGTAAGATATTTTAATCTAAGTCAAAGTCTAATTTGCCTCTCCGTACCCAAAAAAAAGAGAGTCTAATTTGCCTCTTCAAGCTTCTAGGATTCTATAGAAATGCTTTTATTTGGTTTCTAACCTATGTTAGATTTCCAGATTGAAAAGACTCCAATCTCTCTGTGTGAGGGCGTGTGCGCATTTGTTTCCCTTCATTTCACTCTTATACTTTTATCGTGTTCTAGGTTTAGGGCAGCAATGAGACATACTATATTTTCTTCAAACTCGTTTATCCTCGAGCCTCCTCCCCCCTTTTTCTGTGTCCATTAACATTCAATATACTTGTGTTTTTATATCTGATTGGAGTCATGTCAGTTGAAGGTTGTGGAATGGCAGCAAGTTGAATTTGCTCCATGATGCTTCCTAATACTTAATTTGTCATTACTTCATGCTTCACAACTAGAATATACTATATGTATGAAAAGATGCATGATCCCTTATAGATGTTGCACAGTCGGATATAGGAGCATAAAAGATGGATACAAATTTAGTTATAGGCTAAAGATCTAACTACCAACTACAGGATGAAAGGTAAAAGAGTGGTACAAATGGGTGGAAGTAAAGAGAAAAGAAAAGAACAGGATGTCCAGTTTCCTTCTGTCTTCATGTCAGGCGCTCCCTAACAGTAGCTGACAAGAGCCAATTAGATGAATAAACTAACACACAAGATATCCACTGATACTGCCCCTGGTTCTGTATCCTATCCACGCTGCCGCTCTCTCCCTTTGTCCCCCACATGTCCCTCTTTTCCCCTTTCTAGAATATGCCTTTCATATTCTAAACCATGGCCGAACTGCCAGCAATACTGGACCATTAACATTAGCTGCATCTATATGTTTTTTGTTACAATGTGTGTTGCTTATCTGCCTGTTTTATTTGGTCAGCAAAAGAAGAAGCTAACGGAAGCAAATTTGTGAGCAAATGGCATCCTACAACAAAGGGCACACTTAGAAGGAACTACAGAGTCCCATCCAAGTCTGAGGGACGACGTCTTCTTAAAGCCATTGCATCTCTATTGTCAGATGATGACCACTTTGTGGATGCTACTTCTCACAAGGTTGCCATTTTTCCTTACCATTTCTTTTATCCCCCTTTCCCTCATGAATTGATTTAGTTTTATGCAATGCATGTTTGATATGTATGCTACTACGTAACTAAACATTGTAGGGTTGCCAAATCCGAAGGGAAAGTGCTCATGGAGAAAGTGTATGTTGCAACAATGTCAGAGCTCTGTTTGATGAGCTACCAACTCCCCATCTCATTGTAGAAATCACACCTTTTCCTGCTGGACCACTTACCGATAAGGATTACACTAAAGCTGAGAAGCTTGAGAGGGTTCTCAGATCAAGTCCTTCTGTTTGAGCTGGCTTTGCTGTTTCTCGCTCTCATGTATATATTATTTGCTAGCTTGTAAATATTGGCATCATGAAGAGAAATTTGTATCCGGTATTTTACTTCAACTGAATCGTAGTACAAGTTTCAAAAGACAGTGACCTCTTGCCTTTTGTAGAAGACTCTAAACATGAAAAAAAAAGGTTTAACTTTAAAAAAACGTCGCACAAAATATTAGGCCTCAATACTTATGAAGTGAATGTTGAAGAAAGAGTATAAAAAATAATAGCCTTTTTTTTTACCCCCACCCTATCATTCATACCCCCATAATTCCCCCTTTGAACGAAAATGCCCTCATTTTTTAAAAAAAAAATTGCAATTTCCGGATTTACGCTGTTAATTCAAAAAACAAAGTTTTGAAATTTCCGGATTTACGTTGAAGGGACGTAAATTCGAAATGTATTTAAATTCGAAAATTGCACCCCTCACTCATTCCGAATTTATAAACAATTTGACGTAAATTCAGAATGCAAATTAAAAAACCCAAACATTTATTCGATTAAATTAAAACGCGTTCTACAATGACAAAGAGTGACAGTACATAACACTTGAAATACACGAAAACGATAAAAACAACGTACATAACACTCGAAATACACGAAAAACGATCTTCCATGTCTATCACAACCAAAAACGATCTTATTCTTCTTCCCTTTACCATTCTCTGTGGACTCAGATCGAATGATAATAACAATTACTCCATTGGCTTTTCCGATATCTCTAGCCCAACAGATAAGATTATCCCGAGTAGCAAAAACCTGAAAATTAATCGTAAAATAAATTAAAAAATAAATACAAAGTGATAAACAATTAGCGTTTTAGAAAAATATGTACCTTTGATGTGGTAAACGTTGTCGATAAATCCATAGTAAAGGGAAGGTTGCGGTCTGCCGTGGCCATATCTGTAAAAAAAACGAATCACGTTTATTAGAAAAATGGAAAAAACGAAAGGAAAAAAAAAAACTAAACTTCTGAATTTTTGACGTAAATTCGGAATGTAATTTTTTTACTTCCGAATTTACGCCATAAATTCGGAAGTTTGCTAATTAAAATTTTCGAATTTATGGTAAATTCGGAATTAAACTTGAGTGAAATTTCCGGATTTACCATAAATTCGGAATGTAATTCTTATTTTCGGAAAATTTATATAAATTTGGAAGTTTAAAAATTCGAAAAAACAATTCCGGAAATACCATAAATCCGGAAATTACCGTAAAAAAATTTCTGGAAATACCTTAAATTGAGCTATTTCCGGAAAATTCACAAGATGGTGGGGTCTGATCAAAACTTGGAAAAAATGAGGGGTATTTTTGGGATAAAGGTGAATATGGGAGTATAAGTGATATGTAAGGGGTTAAAAAAAAACCCCAAAAGAATATTACTAAGACTCTTCTTGTAGCACATGTTTGGTACAAGCGAGTCTAAAATTGTAAAAAAAGAGAGAGGGAGAAGAGACACAGAAAACATTAGTCCCACAATTTTTCCAATCTTCTCAAAGAAAGACATACAATATGTTTAAACTAAAATATGCATATGGAAAAAAAAAACCCTTTCTGTTCCCTAAAGCACTCTGCTAGGGTTTAGTTGACTGCAACGGCACCCCTTGTTGCCGTCTACGACTCTGGTTGCTGCGATTAGCACAGTTGAGTACTGCGAAGATGATGAAGACTTCGAGTTGTGTTTGGTGCTCTTGCCGCGTCTCTCGATCCGTCACCGTCCCTTCTCCTCGCCGGTCTTCCTCCTCTCACTGACCACCGCGCCCTCCAGATCTGACTCTGAACTCCACTGGCATTTCGCTCCCATCTCCCCCGAAACCACTGGATCCTCCGGATCCCCCTTATCTGGTTCTCTAGCGCCTCTTCCTTGGTTACCTGCTACACCTTGATATGACTGTTAATCCACTCACAGGCTCCTCACCTAGTTACCTCTATCTCACTGCCTCTTCACTTAAGCCGTAATGTCTACACTTTCCACCCCTTCAAACAGTTTCCACCCTATCTTCTCTGGACTTCAAACTCAGACTTCAAGATCCCGGGGCCAGTTGGCCTTCAAATACGGGGAAAGTCTGGATCTGTAGTTGCTTCTCTGTAAGCTTCTAGTTCACATTTCGTGTAATGTTTCTGTGGCCTTGCCCGATATCAATGAAATGTTGCATATTTGACCCAAAAAAAAAGAAAGACAAACAATGTTTTTCTTTTGCTTCCATTGTTGCCCTTGATGAAAATTTCATTCCTTGGAAATATCTATTTCCCCGTCAAAAAAAAAGGGAAGTGGGAGAACCCTCTCACTTCTTTTGCCAATTTTGCCCTAGCCGAACTTCAAAAAATAAATAACTTCAAAATTAATACATAGATATTTTTGTCTTTTTATAATCAAACACACCTATATCTTTGTTTGGTTGTAGGGAGACATTGAAAAGAGAGAAAAATGTGAGAATAGCGAAATAGGTAAGAATATAGTAGATTTGATGTTTGCATAAGAGAAAGAGACGATAAATAGAAAATAACATAGTTTGTTTTAAATGATATCATCTATAAAAAACGTTTACTATCTAACTAAAAAATAAATGGTAGATAACAAAGTTTGTTTTAAATGATGTCATTTATGAAAAGACATTTACTATCTAACTAAAATAAATGGTGGAAACAAGTGGGATTATAAGGTTTAACAAAAGAGAAGTCGAGGATATAAGTAAGAAGAAGCAAAAATTGAGATGTTTTTTTTTTCATTTCTACGCATCAGTAAAGAGATTCGGTTTCAGACATGGGATCACACATATTTACTCTTGCCCCTATTTCACGCCAAACGAGGTTGATTAGGCACTTCTCTATGCAAGTTCTTTCTCCAATCCACGACTTTTCTTGGTTGATATTTCACACCAAATAAACATAGAGTAAATCAATTCTATTTCTCACACATTTCTCTCATTCCACCCTCACCCTTATTTTAGCCGGACAAGGCAGATTAGACACTTTCATGCAAGTTCTCCCTCCACGACTTCTCTCGACGATATTTTGCATGGAACAAATAGAGACTAAATCGATTCTATTTCTCACTCATTTTTCTCTCTCTCTACACTCTACTTCTAAAATTTTTTTCTCACAAGTCACAACTGTTGGAATTAATAATACAAGCATGAATACACTATTGCGGAAGACAAAAAAAACATAGGAGCATGCTTCTATATAATCAAGAACAAAACCATGATCTCGACGACCTTAGGATCTACGACATGTTGATATATCAAGGATTAGATAAATACCTGGATCCATAGCAAAGAAGTGGAGAACGGATCCTGAGAAGAAAGAGTGAGTGATAAGCGAGCAACAGCTACTCGTCGGCTTTATGGTTCTTCCTCAACCGGGACTCCTAATGCCTTAGACTCTCTTCAGATGGGGAGAGGAGAGTAAACGTGTGTGTTTTGCGGTTAGTCCGGTATATTGGAGACCATAGCCTACTTATAGTGTGACAGTCTATTAGGGTTCCCATTATCCCTCTAATGGGCTATCACTGACATCCACTCATATTGGGCTCATATCAATAATAATTAATTATTAATTATGTAATTAGAAATCCAATATAGCCTTTTACTTATTTTGATCACATATCAATCAAGGCTCCTAATTGATAAATAGCTAATATAATTAATAAAGAATATATGCTCATTATTTATGATATTGGAATAAAATATTCCAACAATCTCCCACTTGGGCAATATATTACACTAATTATATCATAATTCTTTAGGCCGGCATCCGAATGCTATTTATTTTTAGATTTCCCTATACAATCTGGTCCACCTCATATATCAACAATGAGACCAACGCGGCTGTCGTCACTAACGTCTTTTGTGACTGTACCCCGATGACCATCATATTAACATACTCGATGACATAGATCGATATGGATGAGTGGCGTGGAAATTTCATGCAATGTGATCTCATGTCATGCCTATTTCCAACTGGTCCAACGTCTTTAGTGAGATCAAACTGAAGTTGGTGAAAATGCAAAATTTGTTTTGCATATAATATGATACAAACATATTTAATAATAACTCAACTTAATTTCTGCAGAAAGCCAAAATAACATAAAGTCTGTATCAATACCAAAATTCTAGAACACAAGGGAAAACAAGAAAAGACTCCCACTAATCTAAGGCAATCTCAAAACCAACACCCATATGAACAATGTGCTCATGGTAAACTTTAGGTGTCAAGCCTTTGGTTAGTGGGTCCGCTAGCATAAAGTTGGTCCCTATATATTCTATCAAAATTTGTTTCTCTTGAACTCTTTCCTTCACAACAAGATACTTGATGTCGATGAATTTCGACTTTGTGGAACTCATGTTGTTGTTAGAGTATAGGACGGCTGCACTATTGTCACAATAAATCTTCAATGGCCTCTTAATGCTTCCAATGATGCTTAGGCCTGAGACAAAATTTCGCAGCCACAAAGCATGATTTGATGCCTCAAAATAGGCCACAAACTCTGCTGCCATGGTTGAAGGAGCCACTAAAGTCTGCTTGGCAGACTTCCAGGAAATAGCCCCTCCAGCCAAAAGGAAAATGTAACCAGATGTGGAACGTCTGCTATCCGGGCATCCCGCAAAATCAGAGTCAGAGTACCCAATGACCTCTAAGTTATCTGACTTCCGATAGGTAAGCATGTAGTTTCTTGTTCTCTTCAAGTAGCGCATCACGCGCTTCACCGCTGTCCAATGTTGCATACCAGGATTACTCAAATATCTACCAAGAACTCCCACTATAAATGCTATGTCAGGACGAGTACAAACTTGAGCGTACATAAGACTTCCCACAGCCGAAGCATAAGGAACCTTTTGCATCTCTACCTTTTCAAGATCTGTAGCGGGGCACTGATTGAGACTGAACTTGTCTCCTTTAGCCACGGGTGTATCTCCCGGTTTACTATCTTTCATGAAGAATCTATCCAAAACTGTATCGATATAGCTCCTTTGTGACAATCCCAAGATACCCTGAGAGCGATCTCTAAGTATTTGGATACCCAAGACAAAGGAGGCGTCCCCAAGATCTTTCATCTCGAAATTCTTCATGAGAAATCTCTTAGTTTCGTGCAATAAGCCTATATCATTACTTGCTAATAGGATATCATCGACATATAACACCAAAAAGATAAATTTACTCCCACTGAACTTTTGGTATACACAATCATCAACCGCATTAGTCTGAAAACCATAAGAGGTAATAACTTGATGAAATTTGTAATACCACTGACGGGAAGCCTGTTTAAGGCCATAAATGGATTTCTTTAGTTTGCATACCATAGACTTTGGATCACCTGAAACAAAGTTTTCTGGTTGCACCATATAAATTGTTTCGTCAATGTTTCCATTTAGAAACGCAGTCTTCACATCCATCTGATGCAGCTCTAAGTCAAAATGAGCCACTAGTGCCATAATAATCCCGAGAGAATCTTTCGAAGAAACTGGAGAGAAAGTCTCTTTGTAATCAATGCCTTCCTTTTGAGTGAAGCCTTTGGCGACAAGACGAGCCTTATATCTTTCAATGTTACCCTTGGAATTCCTCTTGGTTTTAAATATCCATTTGCAACCAACGGGTTTCTTACCTTCAGGTAACTTGACAAGATCCCAAACGCCATTGTCAGCCATTGACTTCATCTCATCCTTCATGGCATCAATCCACTTAAGAGAGTTAGAACTATTCATGGCTTGACTAAAGTTGACTGGATCTTCCTCAGTCAAGCCAATACCTTCCTCATGTTCTTGGAGAAATACAACATAATCATCCGAAATTGCACTTCTCCTCTCTCTAGTGGATCTTCTTACTAGCACCTCTGGAGGTTGTTGAGTTTGAACTTCTGGTGGTGCTTGAGGAGGAAACTCAGTGTTGACTTCTTCTTGAGCAATGTTAGGAATAACATTCTCATTCATTTCTGGATCTGTTGCTTGAACAATGACAGGTACTAAGACTTGACCACTGTCAGTAACAGTTTCTTCATCAAAAGCAACACTTCTTATGTTTCCTTCCCCTCCAAACTCAACATCCTCAAGAAATCTTGCATTTCCCGTTTCAAAAAATGTTCTTGTAGTGGGGTTGTAAAACTTATACCCGCGAGAGTGTTCTGAGTACCCAACAAAATAACAACTAACTGTCTTAGGGTCCAACTTACCTTCATGCGGCCTGTAAGGCTTGGCTTCAGCTGGACACCCCCAAATGTGTATGTGCCTAATGCTGGGCTTTTTTCCAGTCCATAACTCATAAGGGGTCTTAGCGACTACTTTGCTTGGTACTCTATTGAGGATATAAACTGCTGTTTTCAATGCTTCTCCCCAAAGTGACTCTGGTAATGAAGAATGACTAATCATACTCCTCACCATATCCTTAAGAGTCCGATTTCGTCGTTCTGCAACTCCATTCATGCTGGGTTTACCCGGCATTGTGTATTGCGGAACGATTCCACACTCATTGAGGAAAAGTGCAAAGGGCCCTGGACGTTGCTCACCTGATCCGTCATATCTACCATAGTATTCACCACCACGGTCCGATTTGACAGCTTTAATTTTCTTTCCTAATTGAAGTTCTACTTCAGCTTTGAAAGACTTGAAAACGTCTAGAGATTGAGACTTCTCATGAATTAAATATAGGTAACCATATCTCGAGTAATCGTCTATGAACGTAATAAAGTACATTTGCCCATTCCAAGAATTTGTAGGGAAAGGACCACAAATATCTGTATGTATTAGTTCTAAGACGTCTTTAGCTCTTTCGGCACCTAAATTCCTCTTGTTCGTTTGTTTCCCCTTAATACACTCTATGCAGACTTGAAAGTCAGACAAATCTAAGGGTCCAATAATATCCTCCGACACAAGCCTCTGAATTCTCTGTTTAGAGATGTGACCTAAGCGCTTATGCCATAAAGTGGTGGAATTCTCATTTAATTTTCGTTTCGTACCATGTGAACTTATTTGCAATATTTGGTTATAGGAATGCTTAACATCAAGCATATAAAGATTATCAATTAAAGACCCGTAACCAATAATATTTGGACCATAAGAGAGACTAGTTTTGGCATTTTTAAATGAACAGTCATAACCAGATTTGTCCAAAACCGAAACTGAAATTAAATTCCGTCTAATTGACGGGCAAACATATGTCTCAAACAAATCCAAATAATAACCAGTCTTTAAAAATAGTCTAAAAGTTCCTATAGCCTCAACTGCAACTTTAGTGCCATCGCCCACATAGATGAATCTTTCAGCATCACTCGGCGGTCGGCTCCACAGGCAACCCTGCATGGACATACTAATGTGAGTAGTAGCACCAGAATCTACCCACCAAGTATCTTTAGGTACTGAAACTAAATTAACTTCAGAACAAACAAAAGTGAGAGGTTTACCCTTCTTTACACGCCATGTGGCATATTTAAGACAATCCTTCTTCATGTGTCCTGCCTTCTTGCAGAAAAAACAAGCTGAGCCCTTATCTTGGTTTTTCTGCTGCTTCTTCTTAGAAGAACCTTCTGCAGTAACATTATTTTTCCTCTTCTTGTGTTGAGAATTTGAAGCCAAATGAGCACTTTCAGTCCTTCCCCTTCGCAGTCTCTCTTCCTCTTGCACACAGTGAGACATAAGCTCATTGAGGGACCATTTGTCCTTCTGAGTGTTATATGTCACCACAAATTGTCCAAATTGTGCAGGAAGAAAGATCAAAACCAAATGCACAATCACATCATCAGGGATGTGCATCTTTAGTGCCTTGAGTTTTGATGCAAGGTTGGACATCTCCATAATGTACTCCCTTACGTTCCCTTTACCATTATACTTCATAGAGGTAAGTTTGGCCAAATGGCTACTTATCTCAGCCTTATCACTTTTTTCAAATGATTTCTCTATTGATTCCAGGAACTTTTTAGCATTCTCATTCTCAGTAATTGAGCCCCGGAAAACTTCCAGAATTGATTTCTTGATGATCATGAGGCACATTCGGTTGGACCGATCCCATTTCTCAATTTTGAGCTCATAAGAGTTCGCCGGAGTGGGAATGGGTCGTTCCTCCCTCAGTGCTTGGTCTAAGTCCATACATCCGAGAACGATTTCAACGGATTCCTTCCAAGACTTGAAATTCATCCCATTCAGCATAGGGATTTGGTTAATTTGAGTAACAAAATTTGGAGAGCTAGCAACAGCAACTAAAAACAGAACAAATAAACATACAATCAACATTAGTAGCACATCAAATTATAAATAATTATTGGATGTGCAAAAATAACTTTAATTGTGAATTAAAAGACCCAAACAAGATACTAAGCGCACCATTAGTCCCCAATCTTTGGATTGCAAAGACTAACTGCAAGCAGTACTCTCAACGCAATGATCAAATATTGGTGATAAGTCCTGTCAAACAATGGTTGCCTTTGGGCACCCCAATTGCTCACATGGATAAATAACTTTATAATCACCACACATTTACCATCACATGCATGTTATTATTCGGCCAAGTTGTGCCTTCCTTTGGGCCGACAACAACTCGCATGAATAATTTCACGCTACATCTTTTGTAAATTTAATCAAATTGACCTACGTAACAGAGGTTACTTTGGCAACGTGTTGTTTCAATCAACTCAATTAAAATATACTAGACAATTTTATTATTAATAATAATAAAATATGGGAAAAGGTCTTAATTCACATATATCCTACACATAAGCGTAAAAAAAAAACTGAATGTACGGTTATGGCCTCCTAAACGCAAAAGAATAAAACTACAAAAATTACAATTCTTCAGCGCAAAAATGGCCTCTCCAAGTGGCGTCCTTTATGGTGTTGTCCCTTTTTGCCTTTCTCGATCAATTACAATATTAAAGTGAAAATAAAATAAATAAAGAGAAAGTCACGGTGCGCAGACCGTATTAAATTAAAATCACGACACGCAGGTCGGCTCAAAATAAATAAACGCATAAACAACAACACCGAAGTACTAAGACCATAACTATACACAACAACACAACTTATTCAATAATAAGGTTGCTATTCAATAATAAGGTTGCTGATATATTATTGAGTATAAAAAAAAACATATTTATGAATATAATAACGTAAATAGACAAATATTTACGTTCAAAATCAAGTAAGAAGATATCGTGATTCAATAATGAGATAGGATCTCTATCACCATATCGAAAAGATATGATCTCGATACTTATATGATATAGTCAAAAAAAACAAAATCATGCCAAATATACGGACCCGAATAAAGCAAGTATTGATATAATACAATACAAAATCAGATTGCATATCTAGATCCATAAACAACCATTATGTATAAAAAAAATATTATATATACAAATCATGTAAAACAGGAAATAACCCATTGAAAAAGAATACCACTTTATACGAATGATAAATCGTCAACGCTATATACTTCTAATATATTTTCCAATGGTGAGAATTATCCCTTTGTTAGAAACTTTAGCGTTTTAAAAAAAAACTTTTAACTTTGAACAACCACTACAAAAATGTTCACGTGATACAAGAATATGAAAGAGAAAAAAAAAACATCTTTCACCGAAGTTAATCCCAATAAATCAACATAGAAGACCGCTCTGATACCACTTGTTGGGGAGACCGAGGGAGCACCGAGAGCAACACCGAGCTATCCAATGAACCGGACCGCTAAGAGACTTGGACACCACATCTCCACCCAAAACCTTAAGGTATTAGGTATATGGGTCTCCTCTCTTATATGTCCTTCATCTAGCTCATTCCTAGCCGATGTGGGACTAACCACTCACACTTGAATTCTCAACAATCTCCCCCCTCAAGTGTCAGCCACCCACATGGCTAGCCTGGGATCCAAACTAGGATCCCGCTCACCGCTCCCCCCACCGAGCCAAACCATGGCTCTGATACCACTTGTTGGAATTAATAATACAAGCATGAATACACTATTGCGGAAGACAAAAAAAACATAGGAGCATGCTTCTATATAATCAAGAACAAAACCATGATCTCGACGACCTTAGGATCTACGACATGTTGATATATCAAGGATTAGATAAATACCTGGATCCATAGCAAAGAAGTGGAGAACGGATCCTGAGAAGAAAGAGTGAGTGATAAGCGAGCAACAGCTACTCGTCGGCTTTATGGTTCTTCCTCAACCGGGACTCCTAATGCCTTAGACTCTCTTCAGATGGGGAGAGGAGAGTAAACGTGTGTGTTTTGCGGTTAGTCCGGTATATTGGGGACCATAGCCTACTTATAGTGTGACAGTCTATTAGGGTTCCCATTATCCCTCTAATGGGCTATCACTGACATCCACTCATATTGGGCCCATATCAATAATAATTAATTATTAATTATGTAATTAGAAATCCAATATAACCTTTTATTTATTTTGATCACATATCAATCAAGGCTCCTAATTGATAAATAGCTAATATAATTAATAAAGAATATATGCTAATTATTTATGATATTGGAATAAAATACACCAACAACAACCGGACATGAATCCTCTAACATTAACACTCCTAACTTTCTCTACTTCTTCCTATCTCTCTCTTATTTTGTTTTCTCTCTCCATCTTAAATTACTACCTTATTATCGCTAAGTTCACCTCATTTTGTTTAAAGGTAGAGAAAATTACAGATCTCAATATTACAGCATCAATTCCCGTCACAACCAATCACACCATTAGTAATTTTACAGGTAGGGTGGTGTCACTGAACTTGTAACCGAGAAGTCAAAACTTTTCCCTCTCTTTTTAAGCTCCGTAGCTACGAAGTAGTAAGCCACGAACGGTGACTTCCATTTCGAAATTCAGCTATATAGCTCCACCGCAAATACCAAAATCCTAAAACCCTACCGTACAACTGCGACCTCATTTTGGTATGATATCTTCTCTCTCTATCCATAGCATTTGATCTGAAAATCTCATTATGTAGGAATTAGTGCTTTTTGTGTTTATATAAATGATATATCAGCTCGATTCTAGCTTCGTAAATCAATTTCTATGAAATGAAAGGTATTGGTTGCATGTTGTTATTTTCCGTAAGCTTTCAATGTTGGGGTTTTTCTCATTCCTTATTTGTTCTGCATTGCTATTTTTTTCTGAAATTAGTATTATTTTCATATGGATCACACTGGCATTTTACTTTAGGTGGAAAAATTCTTGAGTATTTTAACAAATCAATGAAAAATCATTTGTATTTTGGCCTTCAAATACAGTCTTTCTTCTTTCCCCATTGATGTTTTGAAGTGTCATTTGTAGCTAAAGGAGAAAATATGGAAAATGCACTTGGGATTGAGGAAGCTGCGTCGCCACCTGCTATACCTCCTCCACCTCCTGATGTGCTGCCTAATATGGACACAGAACTAATAGCTCCCACAAACTATTCTATTATCAGTAGGCCTGGTGTTGGGACCGCGGGAAAACGCATACCTTTGCTCGCCAATCTCTTTGAAGTTACAGCTGATACAACGGATGCAGTTTTTTTCCAGTATAGTGTATGTTAAGTATTTCTATCCTTGCAACTTTGTGTATATGGCTTTGACTTATTAAAGAAATTTCAGGTTACTATTACTTCGGAGGATAAAAGAGCTGTCGAAAGCAAAGGCGTTGGGAGAAAACTGATTGATAGGCTTTACCAAATATACTCTTCTGAACTTGGTGCCAAAAGGTTTGCATATGATGGAGAAAGAGCTTTATACACAGTTGGTCCTCTTCCACAAAATAAATTTGAGTTCAAAGTATTGCTTGAAGAAGCATATGCAAAGTGGTATGTCTCTTATATGACTGTCTTAGTTGTCTTTTTTTTTTTGAAGTCTTAAAGCTTATAGCACTTCTTAATTCAAGCAGTAATGTTGAGAGTCCTAGTGCTAATGGAAATGGAATCCATTTTGAGGAAACTAAAAGGTCAAAACATTCTCTTCAGTCAAAGGCATTCACAGTGGAGATAAGTTTTGCTGCCAAAATACCCATGCAGTCCATTGCTCTTTCCCTCGAAGGGACTGGGTCAGATGCTGATTCTCGGGACACATTGAGAGTGCTTGATACTGTACTGAGGCAACGAGCAGCTAACAGGTACATACTGTAAAGATAAATTAATGGAAGTATTTCGAAATTTCAGCGAATGAAATTTAATCATTTCCTGCTTGGTCTAACTTTGTTGAATCATTTCTTCTGAATGTAAAGAGGGTGTCTCTTGGTAAGGCAATCTTTTTTTACTGATGACTCGAGGAATTATGCTGATGTTGGAGGTGGAGTATCACGAATTCAAGGTCTTCATTCCAGTTTTCGTCTTACACAGGGTGGATTGTCTCTCAATATGGGTAGGAGACCATCATACATATCTTAGATCTCGTTACCATACAGTTTTATTCTTTTTTCCTTTATGTTCTAAATGCATTTTTTTCTAGATGTGTCCACAACGATGATCTTAAAACCTGGACCTGTAATTGATTTTCTCCTGTCCAGCCAGAATGTGAAGGAACCCCGTTATATTGACTGGGCAAAGGTGACAAGCTTCTAAATAAGGTTCATGATTCAAATTTAGTAGTTTTCTGAAAGAGTTTTTTCTTTCTGGGTATTCTATAGGCCAAAAGAATGCTTCAAAATTTAAGGGTACGTGCAACACATCTTAACCAGAAATTTAAAATTTCTGGCTTGAGTGACAAACCTTGCATTCAACTACTGTAAGTGCTTGTTTTTGTGTTTATTCTCTTCCCTTGAAAGTTGTGATCATGATAAGAAAAAAACCCTTATAATTCCGATTTCTTGCCCAGTTTTAGTATGAAGGTGAAAAATGGAGACACCGGTAGTGCAGAGCAGACGGTGGATATTACTGTATATGAGTATTTTGCTAAACACCGTGGCATTGAGCTGACCTCTTCTGCTTATCTTCCTTGTCTTAATGTTGGGAAGCCAAATCGGCCAAACTATTTGCCCTTGGAGGTTTGCTGAACTCTACGCTTTAATGAACCTTGTTTGGTTTTTGTTTTATACCAATTGTATTATTGTGCTATAGCAACAGTTTATCCTTTTGGACGACCAATTGCATCTGCTTATTACTTTTTTTTTTCTCAATTCTGTTCTTTTGGTGGAGTAGCTATGTTCACTCGTTCCCCTCCAGCGATATACAAAGGCATTATCTTCAAGACAAAGAGCATCTTTAGTTGAACAATCACGCCAGAAGCCTCAAGATAGAGTCAAAATGCTCACAGATGTATGTTTATAGTTTTAGTTAATGATATGGTGTTTCTGTTTTGATTGATAACATGTCAAAGCTCATTAAAATGTATAGGCTGTAGAAAATTGTTCGCGTGATGATGATCCTGTTCTTGCGGCATGTGGCATTTCTATTGACAAGCAAATGACTCAGGTTGAAGGCCGGGTTCTTGAGACACCAAAGGTAAGCATTGGCATAAAATATTGTTCACATTGGCATAAAATATTGTTCACATTTTCAATTAATTTTGAGAACTAAATGCACTCTCTAATACAATTCTATTTGAGATGCACAGTTGAAGGTTGGTAAGAACGAGGACTGCTTCCCGCAAAATGGAAGGTGGAACTTTAATAAGAAGGTATTGCATTAATTATTCTATCACATTCGAGAGTGTTTAAGTCTTCCTGTAATCCTGTTTTTTAGACTTATCTAAAACTTCATTAGCTAGTTAATTAATTGATGTTGCTACATTTCCTTTTTCGTAGACACTTCTGCAACCTTCACATATTGATTTTTGGGCTGTTGTCAATTTCTCTGCGCCTTGTGATACTAGTTACATAACAAGGGAACTGATCAAATGTGGAATGAGCAAGGGCATTGTACGTCACCATACATCATTCTAATGTTTCATACTATATTTATCTGCCATCTTATTCTTCATTTGGTTAACTGTTTCATATGTACCTGAGCTTTTACACAGAATATTGAACGGCCATATACTTTAATAGAGGAAGAAGCACAGTTGAGAAAAGCTAACCCTGTTGCAAGGGTTGAAAAGATGTTTGACCTGATTACGTCTAAACTTACTAAAGAACCAAAGTTGATTCTTTGTGTCTTGCCAGAGAGGAAAAATTGTGACATCTATGGTATATCTCTTAGCAAAAAAATTCAGGGTTACCTTCACATGGGTATTTTTTATTCACCCCGTGTTCTTTTGTCAAATTTTAGGGCCTTGGAAAAAGAAGTGTCTGAGTGAATTTGGTGTTATCACACAGTGCATTTCACCGGTCAAGGTCAAGATCACTGACCAATACCTAACTAATGTACTTCTCAAAATTAATTCAAAGGTAAATGACAACTTTATAATCTTAAAAAAGTTCTAACTTATTTTGACTAAATATCATTGTGCATACTTCTAATAATTTTGTGTACTGATTTTTAATATAGCTTGGAGGAATAAATTCTTTGCTGGCGATAGAGCATTCTGGCCATCTTCCCTTGGTTAAAGATACCCCAACTATGATTTTAGGGATGGATGTCTCTCACGGATCCCCTGGTCGGTCAGATATTCCATCAATAGCAGCGGTAGGGCTAGTTCTGTTTTGTTTTTTCCTCTATATTTGTTGTAAAAAAGCATTGTGCTATATTTTCCTTGAACCACAATTTGTTTGAGTTTTTTCCATGTCTGCTGCATATTATTCTGATTTTATAATGATTGGTTGTAGGTTGTTGGATCACGACAATGGCCTAGGATTTCACGGTATAGAGCATCGGTGAGAACACAATCATCTAAGGCGGAGATAATTGATGCTCTATACAAGCCTTTGGATGATGGAAATGATGACGGTATTATCAGGTTTGTGTAAAATTGTTGAACTATTGCTGTTTTAAATTTATTAGGGAAAGATACCAAATGTACCCCGAGTTTTATCTCATTTTGATCTAGTCAATATAAACTTTCAAATCTTGATTTAAATCTAATAAACATTTTGAAACTTGCAAAACAAGCCACTATTGCCCAAGTTAAATGAAGACTATTCTATTACCAAAAAAAATGAAGACTATTCATCATGCGATTCTATGACATTTCTCCCCTATAATTTAATTTCTTTTTAAAGTACTTGTTTTTGTTATGAGTTGACTGTATTATGCATGTGATTAATATGAAAACGGTAGTTGTTGCCTGTGTACTTTACTACATGGTGACTGATCTTGCGGCAAGGGTTGAAGGCAAGCCCTTTAAAAGAAGAAATAATAGAGAAGAATATTTTTTGTTTATTTCTTTAATAGTTGCATCGTACATCTTATTTAAAGGAAGAATTCATCCTGATTTAGGAAACTAATCGTCTGAATAAAAGAACAGAATCAAATAAAAATTACTACCCTAGGATCTGGTCAGATATAAAATTTTATTATAAATTGATACTGATACAGATTTTATTGCAAAACAAATCAAATTATAATAAAAAAAAGGAAACAAATAATAAGAGAAGAATCACGAACCCCCCTCAAGTTGGTGCATAGATATACATCATGCCCAACTTGCTCACGCAAAATTCAAAGTTGTTCTAAATAGTCCCTTAGTATGTATATTTACCACTTGCTAAGCGGTTGGGTTGGGACAAATGGCATGCAAACTGTCCCATTCTAAAGCTTTTCCTTAACGAAATGCAGCCTTATTATCACAATACAACTTCATTGGTAGATTCATAGCCATTCCTTGTTTTTCAAGAACTCCCTTTAGCCAAATTATTTCCCAAATTCCTTGTGTTGCCATACATTTAGCTTCAACACTGATCCTCGCAACCACACTTTGTTTTTGGCTTCACGAAGTGACAAGATTACCCCATACAAAATGTGCAGTGCGCTGACTTTGATCTCATGTCACTGGTGGAAGCCTGCCTAATCAGCATCAGTGCATGCTTCTATAGATTGTTGTATAGTTTTTTTGAACAACGCCCCTTATACACTTCTATAGATTGTTGTCTGGTTTTTTTTGAACAAGTGCCCTTTACCCGATGTACTCTTCAAGTACCTTAGGATTCCATCAACTGTATCAAGATTATAGAAATGTATTTAAGTTTTGTGTGTGACCACACATATGAGCTCTATTTATAATGATATAATGAGTACAAGGAGTATCATCTAATTATTACTGAAGATTCATCTACAACTAGTGTCTAGTCACCACACACTACTTAGATTAAACACATGTTAAATGTGTTGATTTAAGACTATCCCTCAAGCTGGAGCATAAATGTCAATGACCAAGCTTGTTACAAAAAGATTCAACTGAAGATATTCTATAACAGATTTAGTAAACATATCAGCCGGTTGGTCATTAGAGTCATCAAAGCTAGTCGTGATTTCTCCCGAAAGAACCTTATCTCTCACAAAATGGTAGTCAGTCTCTATGTGCTTAGTTCTTTCATGAAAGGCTGGGTTGGAGGCAATATGCAGTGCAGCTTGGTTGTCACAGATTAGTTTTATTGCCTAGACATCCAACAATTTTATTTGTTTGAGTCTTTATCTTTGCCTTATGAGTTCACAAGCTGTTACTGCCATAGTCGACACTCTACTTCTGCACTGGATTTTGCAACTATATTAAACTTCTTGCTTTGCCAAGGAGATCAAATTACCTCCAACAATGTCACAATATCCTATAGTAAATCTTCTATCTAACAATGAACCTGCCCAATCAACATTAGAATAGCCAACAACTTGTGTTGCCCTTGTTTTCATAAAGTATCGTCTACGCGGTGCATTCTTGATATGCTTAAGAATGCGTATCACAACATCAAAGTGGTTGTTTCAAGGAGCATTCAGAAATTGGCTAGCGACACTTGCAACAAAGGTAATGTCAGGCTTGTCACTGTAAGATAATTAAGTTTGCCGACCAGACATCGATATCTCTTAAGGTCTTTCAGTGGCTCCCCCTGACCTATTAGCAGCTTGATGTTGGAATCCGTAGGAGTATCAATGGGTTGATAATCAAGCATGCCGGTCTCATCAAGGATATCAAGGTCATACTTCCGTTGAGTAATAGCTACACTCGTGTTAGATTTGAAGAAAATTTAGATAAACTAAGTGAAAATTTTAATGCTTTTTGAAAATTCATTTCTAGCAAGCCTCTAACCAAACTCAACAGAATCTTACTGATTCCTAACTATCTGACAATTACCATAAAGAACAATAACAGACAGAACAATGAAAGACTTCAAATATTTTTCAGACTAACAAAATTAGGCTGTTCTATAAATTCTGCATAATGCAGCGTACACAAGTAACAAACAAATAAGCAACATGCAACACTACACTACACTTTATCAGAGTCACAGCTTTATTTCTTCTATCAAATCTTTCCTAAAAGCAGGTTGAGTGTTACTATAAATTTTTTATATGATAATTATATATGTTGTTTATGATTCAGAACTTCTTGTACAAAATGAAATACGACGAAGTTATTATTTTTCTTTATATTTTTTGGCTTGTACATGCATGGGGACATAAATTGATCCTATCAATTAAAATTTGAATTGCAGGGAATTGCTTCTAGATTTCTATTTATCAAGTGATAAACGCAAACCTACGCAAATTATCGTCTTCAGGTTTCATTTATCTCTCTTACATTTGATTTGATAGATATTGGATATTCATGTATGTTGTTTAGGTGAATTAAACTGTTTCTACTTTAAATCTTTGAACACTGAAGAAAGTGAAAACAATATGGCAGTGTAGTGTTGCATTCTCAAGCCAAACCAAGCAGGAAATTGAAACAGAAAGTGCATTCTCAAAACAAACAGACCCTTAGTATTGTTGGGCTAATCATGAGGGATGATTCTTCCGTGCATATCATAGATTGTGGGTCTGTTTGGATTGGCTTATAAACAACTTATTTGGGCTTGTCTATTGGCATAACTTGTAAGAATGCTTGGGTGGGAGTACTTATGGAAACAACTTTTTACAGTTTTTTTTTCTAATAAATCATTTAAAAAGAAATCACTTTTAAGAGTATTTCATCTGTTTGTTACAACTTTTAGAAAAATGAGGATCTGAAGAAAAAAATCTCAAAACTGCTTCAAATGTGAAGCTGATTGGAGTAGCTTCTCTTGAAAATCATTTTCGATAGATGAGAGATCATTAAAATAGGCTTTTGATTATAGTAAACAAACAAGAAATAACTTCTATTTTTCTTATGATATGTAATAAACAAACCCTTATGATATGTCTATAAGTTTTCAGCTTATCTCGATAAGCTCCCCAATATAGCTTATATTAAAATAGGCTGACTATGTTTATTTAATTTTGTTATAGAAATAGCCTATACATAAGCATTAATATAATAAGTGTGTATTCTATAAGTGCTTGATAAAGTTGTTTACCCAATCAAACCCAAAATGTTTTGTCATGCTACTGATTGCTTATATACCTATTGGGTTATCCAAATGCAAATTCGAGCCTGAAAATTTACAGCTAAAGGGATATTGCTATTGTCCTAAGATAGCAAAAGGAGTTGGTACAAATGCAAATTAAGGGCAAGGTATATCGAGATAGGGAAGTTAGTTCTGAATGGGGGATTAATTATAGGAAAGAGAGTGAATGTAAAAGGATCAAAGACTCATTTTGCCATTAAGACTTCTCTAATTTTGTGTTTGTATCTTCAGCCAATAGTTTTTTATTGTAGTTGAGAGTTTGTACTTTGTACTCTTATTTTTTAGTTCTGTCTGATTTTGTTTACTAATACAGTATCCAAGTTATGGCAGGAACTGAGTCCTATGAATAGGTGCTTTATGCAAACTTGTATGGCATCGTCAGCCATTGATTCTTTGGATGCTCTTATGGTGTCTATTGAGTCTGCTTTTAGAGATCAACTTTTGTTGTGGAAGCATAATTTTCCACTTAAGAAATGTACATTGTAGTCAAATGATCTGTAGGCTAGGTTGGGTTTTTTAATGACCAGTGTCGGGGACGCCATCCAGTTCCAATATTAACAGCGGCAATGAGAATCATCTTTTAGCTTTTCAGGACATTAGGTGCGATAATGAGTAGTTCCAATCCAGTGACGTTGCTTGAATCATAATGAATGAGTACTGCCTCAGTATGCCAAGCACATCTAACTCTTTCTATGGAGATGACATACGTGATTGGGTTTTTTATAGTGAAGCATAGTTTGCTATGCAACACTTGTTGCCAGGATTACTAGCGCAGCTTGTGAATGTATCTTATTGAACTGTTATTTGAAAAACTAAACTAATGAGAAGGGTGGTAAACGACGTCTTTTATGCAAATTGTTTTCAAAAAAGTTATTCCTATCTTGTTTTCCAATGCCACTCACTATTAGCCCGATTTAGCTACTGTATTTATGACCTAAAACTGCCTGTTGCCTCAGCAAATCTTAACAGCACTTCTGTTTTGTCTTTCAGCTCTGATTTGATTTAAACATCTGAATTAGCCAATGAGTTGTGCATGAAAGTTGTAGAGCTTTGTCGTTTCTGTTTGGTTTCTGTTTTCATTTCTTGTTTTCACTTTTAATTACAAAAATGTTGTATTTTTACTTTACATATTCAAAGATTTGGGCAGGAAATAGCAAAAAGGAAAAAGAGATGCTTTCACTATTTCTATATAAAAAAAACTGATATAGGAAACAAAGGTGAAAACGTGTCATTTGTAATTAAAAATGAAAATAAATATAGAAATGGAAACCAATAAGGCCTTTAGCTTTCCTGCATAGTATAGTTTGTTATTTCTAGAAGTCTAACAAGCAAATTATGATGTTGAGTTTTTGATGAATGGTTATGAAGTCTAGTTTTTTTGGAATATGGACTCACTGTTCGTTGCTTTCAATTCCTCTATCACGTGTTTAATATTAATTCACTTTCTGATCTGTCTTCTCATGTTCAGGGATGGGGTTAGTGAATCACAATTTAAACAAGTTTTGGATATTGAGCTTAACCAGATAAAAAAGGTTACGTGCAACACTCCCTTTGTTCAATTTGATTATAGATTGCTTGTCGTGTTCCTTAAAGTTTTATATGTTGCTCCTAGTATATATTAGGATTCAGTTTATTTAGCACTTTAAAAAAAACTAAAAGCTTTCTATAAAGCTTTTATTGTTACAAGCTTTTCTTTAGAAAAACATTAGCTAATTCAAAATTTACTAATAGAAGAAACTAATCCAATCACCAACTCAATTCTATGATCCTCCTTTGTTGATTATATCTAGATTGTAGGGTGTTGATAAACTATTATAATTACAGGCCTATAAACACCTTGATGGGATTGATCTTCCGAAGTTCACGGTAATTGTGGCACAGAAGAATCATCATACAAAGCTGTTTAAAGCTAATTCTTTGGAAAATGTTCCTCCTGGTATGCTACCTTCCTGTCTTGTATGTATACAAGCACTTAGGATCATTATAATTATAATATAAACCTTCATCTACAGGGACAGTTGTTGACAAAAAAATTGTGCATCCAAGAAATTATGATTTCTACATGTGTGCGCATGCGGGAATGATTGTAAGCCTATGTATCTAGTTTCCGCACCTTTCCTTTTTCTATTATATGCAATTTACAAGCATTTCAATAGCACATGGTACCAGTGAAATATGTCACTCCTAGTTCATGCCCTAATGTGTCATCTGTTTCCATGTGCCTCATTTATGCTGTCCCTAAACAACAGGGAACCGCTAGGCCCGTACATTATCATGTGTTGCTTGATGAGATTGGTTTCTCTCCAGATGGCTTGCAAAATTTGATCCATTCGCTGTCTTATGTGTAGGCGTTCTACCTCTTGTTTATATCTCATTTATAGCATGTTTGACCTGCCACCAAATTATCCTGCTTACCGGCCTCTATTGCTCATTTCAGGAACCAAAGGAGCACATTCGCAACCTCAATTGGTATGCCATCAGAATTATCTTTCACTTGAAAAAATGTTTAAATTCTGTTTTATAATAATTTCCCCTTGTATTTTTCTTCAGTGGCGCCTATAAGCTATGCCCACCATGCTGCAGCTCAGATGGGACAAATGCTGAATTTTGATGATTTATCAGAAACATCTTCAAGTCTTACTTCAGAGGGAAACATCCCCATTCCAGAGCTTCCAAAGTTGCATGAGAACGTCAAGAGTAGCATGTTCTTCTGTTGAGATGGAAGAGTAAATACATTTTGATTGAGCATTTAAAGTGTAAATATCTCTGGGATGTACAGTTATTATACATGCAATGGTGCAAAGGCCTACCCCAAATTTTGTTTAATAGAGACAGGGTTCTGGGCTTGGGTTTTGAAGCCCTACCCAATTACTGACGTCATTTGTCATTAGGGGACATCTACCATGGTAATATTGAATCTGTTTTACATCAATCTTTTGTGCATATATTGCTTGTTTTGAATTAGTTGTTTCCTTTTCCCATTTGACCTTTTAAGAATATGATTCTGTGATGTGTAGCCCGCTCTTGTATTGAGCATTTAGGTTTCTGGTTTAATCATTTGGTATTGGCTAGTAGAACGGGATGGGAATTACTAGCACTGCTGGAGGGAAAATGTTTTATTTGTAGTTGTAAAATAACTTAATTTGTGGGAGTCGTGGATGGTTACATACTTCAAGGTTCTGTTTTCTGAAAAAAGGTAAAATACATTTTTTTGGTAATTGGGATCAGGTAACTTTTATAGAATTGTTTTTAGATGGAATTTTTGAATCGTGAGTTCTCAGTTTAAATACTGATTTGCTCCGTGAATCAAATAAAAGTCGGTATTGAATTCAGTTTTGGGAGAGGCAAAAGTGATTTATTGGTAGCATGTTTGAGTGTTTTTGAGTGAAATTGATTTTACCTCTAAAATTCATTCTAACATGAAGCTAAGATTTTCTACAAGCCTTCAAAAATTATTTTTACTCAAACTTTGTTTAACTTATTATCATGTGAACTCATCTAAATATAAACCACTTTACACTTAAGTTAACTCATTTTCATTCAAAAATCAATTGTTGCCACTGTTGAATCAAATACACTAAAAAGGTATGTTTGGAAAGAGCTTTGGAGGAAATATAAGGACTTGTTAGTTTTTCTTCTCGTTTTGAACTTCTAAAACATTAGTAAAAGGATTTGGAGTGTTTTTAAAGCTATCCTTTGACAACACCATCCATCATTTTCAAACTTTGTAAACTACATCTTCCTCTCCCACTCCTCCCTACCCATTGTCTTTCCCCCTCTCCCTCCATCCCCATAACAGAAAATTAGAGACGTGAAAATTGTGGAGAAATTAAACACATACACGAATAATGATGACTGGAAATGGATCCTAAAATAACATGCCTCTCTCAAAAATAGTTTCTAGAAATGTTTCCATTTATACGAATTTTTTTTAAAAAAATCACCATTTATACAAGTTAAAGATAGATACTAGTAGATAAAATTCATAGGTGACCCATAAAAACCAGCAAAATCGACATGTGATGTTAGGGTTTATATGCAACACACGAACACTACTAGTACCCTGTTTCTAATTTTGGCCTTCATTTCTTTATGAGCAATGTTATCTACTAGTATCTATCTTTACAAAATGTATTGCTACCGTGCTGCAACAATAACAAAACAGAGACCTTGGCTATAAACAGCATATCGTGCTCTTTTTTTTGTACTATGAAGTATTACTGTTTCTTAAAATCTAATAGTAAAAAGCCTTGACTATACATGAGAATATTACCATGAGAATACTGACAAGTTAAAAACGTATTAGCTTTTAACTATGGCAATGGCCTCATGGGTTTCAGAACCTCGGTAAATATTGCTTAGACAATAGAGCAACAAGCGCATATCTTCAGTTCACCTTTTCTTCATCTAGGCTTTACAGTTACCAACTATAGACAACACCTTTTCCTTGGCTTTCTCTATTATCTGCAGAAAAGATGAAACAGAATGTCATTATAATAAACTGCATTGTGCAGACAAGTTTAACACGGTAGAGTTCCATGATGCATACCAAGCTAAAATTGCTTGCCCATCTTCTGACAGAATCGGCAGCATTTTTGAGGTGAGAACAGTGTGGGGAATCAAACTTCAAATTATAGGTCGAGCTTTCATTAGCATCAGCGACCCATATATGGTTTGTATGGTCCTTTTCCTTTTTTATAAGATTACAGAAACCAACCTGCATATAATGAAATCATGAATTTCAGCTAATTTCTTAAGTAATGCAACATTGTAGTGCTTCACAAACTCGACAACCTGAAAAACGCAAAGTTAACGTTTTATATTGAATCATAATCCAAATGGATTGTTCAAGACTGCAGCAACAAAGATAAACTCTGTAATTACCGTAGATCCCGCAAGGTTATAGTTTATTGGTGGAGATGAATCATATTCAATCAATGGGGAGCTAAAGCAGATAGCAAGCATTGTGTCGATTAACTTTTCTGACTGTAAACCATACATGACGGATCCATCAGCCACAAAAACCCATTGCTTCTTTTGCTGATTTGATGTATAAACCTCTCCCACATGCACAACAAATGCAGCAATATCGAACTCACTGCATAAGAATAACAAGGCTATGTCAAATATTGTTCGCTATTCCCGCTGCATTGATAGCGGAAAGATACATATAAAAGGACTCAAGCGACAACATACCTGGAATGAGGGATGTCACTCAAACTTGACAATGGGATTGATTTACGACTAGTGAAAAAAGGCCTGCATGCAATAATCTGGACTTAGAACTTTACATTAACAGAATAAAGCCTGGTAGAAATTCTGTTTTAGTTTTTGCCATCCTATTCTAATTGTTAGATACCTACTTAAACTGTTCCCTTGCTTTAAAAGATAATGGCAACCACTTGGTAGAAGATCCTCTAGTCTGCAAGTGAAGGATATCAGGATCAGAAACCGATGGTGTGAGTCCAGAAATCACATATGCTTCTCCCTCTACCAGCTTCTGACGCTATCACATTGGAAAAACAAAATAAAGAAATTATGATAAATCTGATGTCCACGATAAATATTTATGATAAGGTAATTGAAGAAAGAAAAAGACTAATATTTGCAATTCGCACATCAGCCTTACCTGTTTCTCTGTTGGGCTCCAGATTGTTACTATGCCTTCTTTAGGCTTGTCTTGTCGAGTCTTATGAGTTAATCCAATTACCCGCAACCTCATAAATGGTGTGACTCCCCTGTGTCCCAAGCCAGCATCTTCCAAAGCTTTCTCAATTGAACTTTCTATTTCTGACTGTCTGATAGCCTGAAGATGGATATAAAACAATAAATATCTTTCTGCATACAGACTTCTAATACAGGAAAATAAATCTCACATTTAGTTTGGCCTTATAAGCAGCAAAGGAACTAAGCTGCTCTGGACTCATATCTGCCATTAGGTATTCCGGTTCTGCAGCTGTCTCCAGCATGTTATAAATCTTTGCCCCTTCACTATCACCGTAATCATAAATACGTGAACCCCATTTTTCCTTCTGATGCTCTGAAACGATGCCATCTACGACAGCTGAGCGTCTAAGGCCATACAGACGATCAGCCAACAACACAAAAACAGAAATTCATATTAAATGAGCTGTTAATAGCAAACACCCACATGGTAATTACTTGTAATGATTTGCATGAGTATATTGCGGAGATAGAATCAGATACTAGAGTCATGAAAAATATTCAGGCATGTATGCTGTGTGGAACAAAATCTCCTAAAATGTCTCTATAGCTTGATTGGCTGTGAATATTTTTTCTGGCCTTCCTATATGCATAACTGTCAAAATTATATAATGTAACTTTTTTGTTTCATGTTATTCTTATGCACTGATGCAGATAAGCAAATCTAAATTTACAGTGGCAACATAAATTATATTGCTTGGAAAAGTTAAGGGTGTTAAAGTTGGTCCCATGGCATATATAGCCATAAAATTCTATCATTATTCAGGTTAAACCTTTATCATTGTAAATAAACAGCACAGTACCGATATTAATGAGATTCTCTTCTATTTTATCTCATATTAGATCAGGCATGTTTGAGAAGAAAATCCATTGAAGTCTTGCGTTCAACAACTTGGAATACTACATTTCATGACTATAAACCTTCAAGCAATCACATAAGGAATCATCTGTAATGTATACCAAAATGCTATTGAAAGGCAATAAATTTCTATTGCAATAGTGGAGTTCACTAGAGATGAAAAACTACATATTTTCAAATTTCAATAGATAGCAACCAGACAATAAAAAAAAAAACGGATAGCAGAAACTATTAGTAGGATTCAGTTGACCATTTTCTTAGTGTGTTTGTTCCTTCTCCAGAAATGGGGAAAAAGAAGAAAAATAACCGCTATTCCTTTTGTTTTATCTTTTCCTTTTTGGAATATTAATAGAGAACTATTGTGAAAACCTGCTCCCCCTTTTGCCAATGGTCAATTTGTAGTAACACAGCTTACTCTATTTTACTATTTGATGGCACCTGTTCATGTTAATTTTTTTACCAGATATAGGAAGGATACTATTGACTCAATACCTTATAAAGATGATATTGTCAGACATTACATCTGAAATCCGTATTTATTAGTATGTATTTTTTTTATTCAATAAATCCAAGCACATGTAATTTCTAGAAATAAGGTACTATATTAGTACGGAATTACTTCCTTTAGTTCCTTGAAATAAGGTCCATGTATCTACGGTTCAACTTTTCAGGTATGATACAGCTCTTGAACTTTTCTAAGAATCATAGGCAAGTATAAAGTAGATGTTATATGAGATGCAGAATAAGACCCAAAAAGATAAGTATTTCTTCTCATTCTAATTGCCTTGCTCCTAGATATTAGGCCCACCAAACCTGAATTCTCTGCGGAATCTAAAAATTTTCTAGCATGTAAAATGGAAAACGAACATCACGTGGACTTTAAAATTTGGCTCAGACAATTTGCAATCCAGTGTGAAACATACACACAAATAGAGAGAACCAAAATGCAAGCGTGACAGCTATTGATTAAGAGAAAATATTCACATCAGACAAACAAAAGGGAGATAGATGGGGAATATCAAAACGATACCCCGCAGCGATTTCTATTTACAAATAACAATGGAGAAAGATGAATAATTTAACGAGTCACCTCTGATTGTGCAGCTCCGTCATTTTACTCTCCATCCTCTCTGATAAGACAACAGACCGTCCACAGCTTAACCTAATAAGAAAGTAATTGTTAACTTTTTGGATTGGTGTAATGATAAAATATTTCATATAAGAAATCTACTATACATATTTCAAGTAGAACTGTAGAGCAGAACCAGTTAAAAGTTACCTTTCCTTGTAAAGAATAGGATATACGCGGGTAATTCCTGCCAAAGTATGAGGGATTAGACCGCCATTGCTTTTTATGCATCTGAAAGCCAAGGGTGGACCGGCAACTTTACCTGTGGATTAGCTTAAGAAGATAAGTTCAAGGAACAAGATATTAATTTTCTCTAACTTGAAAAGAATGACATTCACAAACTAAAAGATGCTTACAAAATCCTAAGCGCTCTGCCCAATGAGCTCTATATGTGCCATTCATGTGAAGTAATAAGCTAACTGTTGATGACACCTGCAATTAGAACAGAGTCTGAGGAAACTATCTGACGGGAATGAGAAACACACACGATGAAAATACACAATCGTAATCCTAAGCCATGAGAAACCTCAAGGGGTGCAACTGGCCCATTCCAGCCACATAATCCTGCTCCCCAGATCTGCACGAGGTATATGTAAACAAAATTAAATATTATGTGCTATAATTGTTGAGGTAAGCTGAACAATAAATACAGGCCAACACATTACCCTAAGCTTCTGTCCTACAAACAATCTTCCTGCAGCTAATTGCTTTGACAATGGAACATCTAATTTGGCATTTACAGAATACCTGCAAGAGAAAATCGCTCTAAACTTTATGGATACCTCTTTTATTTTGCAATCATACAACATGCAAGTCAAAATACGCCAAAATTAAGTCAAAACTCATACCATCCATCAGTTAGTTCAACTTTTACTGCTTCCCTGCTTTGATCACCAGTTTGTGTCTCAAAATATGTCTCATTTTCCAGTACACGATCAGATTGAATGCTAGAAATGCAGAGAGTCATCATTGAAGAAGGCAAAGCATCCCCTTCAAGAATTTTCTTGATAGTAGACCGGTGGCCATGATTCACTTCTCTTTCATATCTGTGCACCACATGTCATAATTAGTTTTTTTTACAAACCTAAATATGTTGTCCAAGAGCAGTTACATACCTGTACTTCAGTTCCTCAAGCACATTTGATACAGTCAAAAACTTTCCAGCACATCTAGCTGGATAGCATCTCTCATAGCATGCCAACTTCCAGACAATCCACTTGTAATGGTTCAAAACCCACCTGGAGAGGTGTGCAATGGAAGTGTAAAACTACTCCAAATAAGAATAGGCAAAAGAATACTGTTTAAGTGTGATGAGTAATACTTATTTAACATGCCAAAGAGCACTCTTAAGTACCAACCCCTAAATTATTATATTTAGCCACATAGAAGCCCTTAAACTCAAGAACTTCATGCCATCCAGATAACAATTTAATATGCCTAGTTGCAATTACTTTTTGACATGCTTCACTAGCTAACTGGCCTAACATTTGCATCTTATAAATTAAAAAATTACACGGTGATGTTATTCCTCAACAGTTTCCGGAAACACTGGAAGCAAAAGTTCAGATTAGAAGCAAATTACTCTTTAGAAGCAAAATGCAGGAAAGCTCCATGTTGTGCCAATAGATGGACAAAAGCTTCTGCTCCCATACCATTATCATCAGACCCATTATGAAACACATACTTTTCTGCATTACCTGATGTCACCTGTCTGACCAGGTTTGGAATATGCTGCAACAAAAAAAAAAATTTGCTTTACAAAATATAGTCAACACAAAGGCCCAAGACCCTGGAGAGTGAAATCCTACGAGAAGATAATAATCAACATTGACCATATACGGATTACACTGACCACTTTCTGCTGTAATGGAGCTACTGCAAAAAATTCCTTGATGTGCATCCTTGAATACTGAAAAGGATATCGGGTAGACACCTTTCCTTTGCACCCAGAAGCACCAGACGACAATTGACACAAATCTTAAGATCACATATCCCAAAATGAGTATAATAGATCTTGCAACAAGAAAAAGGGAAAAGGAATGTACTAAAGACTCTTAAGCCATGCTTACCATTAGGAACATCTTCAACATCTCGGTCTCCAGGGACAGAATTGTTTGAAATACGAGGCTTTTTAAACGGAGAAACAGTTACATGTAATCCTCCTAGTCTCCTTTTTCCACTAGTAGGTGGTTTATTGATTGTATGAACTGTGTTGTTAATGGTATTGGAAATATTAACTAACGCCCTTCCCAATGGTATTCCACGTGAATCCATTCTTGAAGAAACACCGTTCAAGGAAGAGCGATGAACTGTCGAGTCTAGCACTTCATTCCTATCGCATAAGGGTTTCTGTCCACAAGTGTTGCTATTTTTCCGGGTATAATCACGTTCATTTCCTACATCATCAAACTTCCTGATTAAGTTATTCCCATTACCTTGAAAGCGAGACTTGTTTGAAAATTCCATTTGTCTAGAAGGCTGCAGGGGGCATGTGAAACCTTTTCTATTCTTTTTCATGTGATTGTGATTACTCTCTGGTGTCATTTGATGGATCAAATGAGTGGGAGTATTACAATTACTTCTTTCACAAGATGAGGCAGTATTGGTTTCTCTCTTGTTTGTGTCTTCTTTCACTACTTCCATTTTTCTATTAGGCTGCAAGGGGTATGTGAAACTCTTTTTCTTTATCATTTGATTACTATTGCTCTCTGGTGTGGTTTGATGGACCAAAGGAGGAGGGGTATCACACTGACTTCTTTCACAAGATGAAGCAATGTTAGCTTGTCTCTTATTCGGAAACGAGAAAAGCGAATCCTCTCCATCGAAGAAATCTCCCAAATCAGGGTCACCAAGAAGGCTCCTAGCACGTTGCAATGCATCACCAGAAATAGATATAGACCTTCCCCCTGCTGTTTGGAATTTAATTGGAGCTTGCTTAACACCACCACCTCTACCTAGTTGCAAAACTTCATTCCCAAAATCATTCTTTAATCTACTAGTCAAAGGACTTCGGAATGACGACGAATTAATCATCTTATGACTATCCATAAGCTGTAAATGAGGTGATTCTTCATCAATAGCATGAAATTTCTTTGCATTCTGAGGGATTTGGTAATTACTATTAACAACCATGTCTTCATTCAATCCTAGTAACGTTTTTGCTCTACTTAAACCCTTAGAAGATACAGTAACTTTTTTTCCAGAACCTGTCTTAAAAAGAGAATTCGAAATGCTACAACTATTATTATCTACTGCATGTTCTTCATCTGCATAAAATCATAAAGGCACTTCAAAATTCACCTCACTCACTAAACTTAGAGAAATTTTAGGGAAACAAATAAATTAAAAAAAAAACTATTATAAAGAATTAGGTATGAGAAGAAGAATGGGAAAGAGGAACTAACCTTGAGGAAGGGTTGGGGGTGGGAAAAGGTGTAACGTAGAAGCTTGGATGAGAATATCGGACATTGAGGGAAGGTGGGAGGTGGAAATGGAAACGGAGGTGCGGAAAGAAGTAACATTTGCGGCGTTTGTGTTGAGTTCCCAGCGGTAAGTGTTATCGGCGTCGGAGAGTATCTGCCATGTCGACATTCTTCTTCTTCTTCAATTTCTTGTTCGCAGAAAATTAGGGATTTAGTATTATTGTTCTTTTTCGAGGTGCTATTTTATTTTCTGGATGGCGGGAAAGGTTCGCTTCTTAGCTGAAATGAAACTGTGAAGTATGAAAGATTCGCTTCTCTGTTTTCTTTTCAAAATTAAAGTAGTTTTTAGTTTTCAAAATTTTAAAGGAACAAATTTCTTTTGTTTTTTTTATCGGACCCTCGCAGGCGACCACGCAGTATCCCAATGCTGTCAACGAAAGACTAATCTGCACTCGCTACTCGGGCTCTTAATCATTTCGCTGGCCAACACCGTATTTGACGTAGGCGGGAATCGAACCCGGGAGCAAACCGGATCGACCCCCACCACGTCCCAGGAACAAATTTCTTCTATTAATTTTTTAATCGATTAATTTAACTAACACACCATAACAAAGTAACAATGATGATATTTTTAAGATGGGGAAATTGTTTATGATGCCCAAAAGGTGGCATATTTGCAGAACGATTATTAAGGCGGTTAGAATATGTGAATGGATACATGTGAAAAGAGTTTTCAAAGGTTAAAAAGAATATTTGTAGAAAAGAGTTTGTATTTATAATTAATTATAAAAATAATGATGTGTGGAGGAAAACTTTAAGAATAATGATGGTGAGTACGAAACGAAAGAAATGGAAATTCTTCATTCATCCATCATCGCATGATTTCTGTCAAACAAAGAGATTGCAATTTCGTTTCTCTTTCTTTAATAGATTGTCACATTGGGATTCTAACAATTTGTATTTGAATTTCAGTGTACCAAATAAAAGTACTAACTAAATCTTTAATTAGTTTTTTTATTGTGGGCGAGGTAAGAAAGCGATGGAGATGGGTGGGTGAGGAGGGGACAGGCGGTTGAGGAGGGGACAGGCGGTTGAAGGAGAAGAGCAAAAAGAAGTGGGGAAGGGCTTGTAACCACCAACTGCATCCAACAACAAGGCAGACACAAGGTGGGAGGAGTCTTGCATCTTAGGGGGAGCAGCTCTAAAGGCGGCGATCACAAACATCAACCATACCTAAAACTATACGGTACTGTTAATAAAAGCCCGTACCATTTTAGAAAAATACCAACCCCTTTCATTTGGTAAAAAAAATGGGACACAAGTATACCCATCTCTCAAAACCAAAAAACAAGTTTGCGGTGCCCCACCCGTAAAACACAACTCAGTCTAATCTCACGCTTCGTCTTCCCTTTAGCACCAATGAACCCATCTCTCAGAGAGTGACTTAGGCTACTAGGTCAAAAGTTTAGTAACAAATACTAAATGGGTATATGAGTCATTTCCACAATAATTAAAAAAATTCAGTAACCACAAATATGAAGTCTGTGGTTAGTGGCCACTAACCACAGACTTCATATTTGTGGTTAGTGGAATCGGTAACCACAAATATGAAGTCTGTGGTTAGTGGCCACTAACCACAGACTTCATATTTGTGGTTATTGGAATCCAAAACACTAGTTGGATGCCATTAACCACAAATATGAAGTCTGTGGTTAGTGGCCACTAACCACAGACTCATATTTATGGTTAATGGCACCACCATGGACGCCGCCACCAACCGCCGTTGGTCGCCGGAGCTCCACCGTCAGCCGCCGTGTCGGTCGCCGGAGCTCCGCCGCCGGCCGCCACTTGCAACCACCACATATATATATATATATATATATATATATATATATATATAAACATATATATATATATTATATAATATATTTATATGTATATATATAATTAATAAATCAAAATGTTTTTTATTAATGGATGGTTGGTATGTGTAAAATTACATTAGTACCCTCTTTAATTCACAACCTTTGGATCGGATTTAATTAAAAAAATATGGATCAACCGGCTGATATTAACTTAGTATAGGATACTAAGGAAAAAGCTTAGTAACCTAAACCAAGCCCCCATCTCTCATCACTATCCATTCTACCACTTCTTCCCTTCTTGTTTTTTGGTGAGACTTATTCCCTTCTTGTTCTTTTAATTTCAGATCTGTATCAACAATTTAATTCTAGATTTGTATATCTCATAATCTAAAATTCTCCATATTTCTTATTCTCTCAGAAAATAATTAAAAAATAAATAAGCACCTTCTCACATCTCTCCCTCGCCTATCTATCTATCTATATATCTATTTAAATAAGTTTTTTTATTACACTCAAATTAAATAATTTGTTATTATCACTGTGCATTTTCGTATGAATTTAATTTATAGGTTTATATATTTGATCCCCTGCAAATATCCCATTTTTCCATTTACCCTCCTGAAATTTAAGGTCATCCCCTGCAAATATAAACAGTTTTCGGTCACCCCCTCTGTTAGATTATGTAGTGTATAATGGGTAAAAACCATGTACGGTTACCCCTTGCAAAATATAAAAAGTTTACGGTTACCCCCTGTAGGGGCGTAACTAGAAACACTTATTATTTACAATGTTGATTTTAAAACTTTTTTTTACAGGGGGTAAATGAAGAAAATGAGATATTTGCAGGGGATCAAATATTTAAGCCTGATTTATATATATACAAATTATGTAAAAATGATTACTTTAACTTTTATCAGGTAGTAGTGAATTTTGAACAAGCTGAATAGTTAATGTAAAGATTTAAATTTTAAATAAAGGAATTTTTAAATTACATTTTTTCCTAACATTTAGTTATGTATACAAGAATAGTACCGTGGGTTTTTTGTCCAAATGAAAAGGTATTGTTGGCCTACTAATGCACACATTCTAATTTTTGGGTGAGTGTAAATTAGCGGTACACACAAAAATATATATATATATATATATATATATATATATATATATACTCTTTTTCATTTTAAAAAATAGGCAAAATTACACCAGAAGACCTTTAAGTTATTTATTTGTACCCTAAACCCTAAACAAGGCAGGAACTTTATTAAAATATTCGGTCACAAATCCTTCACGAACGATTAAGCTTAATATGGTAATAACACCCCTATGTGCTTGATTTAATTTTTTAATTTAGTTGAGAGCAAAATGGTAAATGACAATTTTAAGAGCCCTTTCTCTCCACTTGTGAAGAGATTACAAAAACCACTAAACTAATCTTTCCTCCCTCTCTCTTTCCTATTTCTCTCCTTAACGAAACATGTTAAAACCACTCTTTCTTCGCCTACTCTCTCTTCCCTCTTTCACCCCAAGCAAACACACTCTAAGAGTCCGTTTGGTTGGAGAGAAAGAGGGAAGAGAGAATCTTCCATCGAAGAGAAAGAAGGGTACACTCTCTTCTCTCTTTCCCTCTTCTCTTACTCTAAGTGTCTCTATTGAAGTTGCTCTTAGGGTGCGTTTGAAAAATATTTATGGTACTGAACAAAATTGGGGGTAAAGGGTTGGACAAAAACTTAAATTCTTACCCCTCACAAACTACTCTACTATTTTCTGTCCCACAACACAACTTTATGTTCACCCAATAAAAATATGAGAATACTATTTTTATTTCTCACTCAATTCTCTCTCTCTCTCCTTTATTACTTTTCTCTCTCTTTCCTATCTCATTATTCTCTCACATATCTCTTCTATCTTCTCATCTCATGATTTCTCTCCTTCTCCCCCTTTCTTCTCACATTTTTCTTTATGATTTTCTAAAATATATGTTAATGTTATACATTATTAAGAGAATTATAGTAAATTTTACATTTGTTTTGCTTTTACTATATGTTGTTCACCAAACAGCGAGATAAAAGGTTGTCGAGTACTTATGTCCAAAGGACTTAGGGTATGTTTGGATACTTTAAACTTGACGGATCGGAATAGAACAAAGCTAATTGAATGGAGCGGAGCAGAATGGAATAAACTTTCCATTCCATTGTTTGTGTATTTTATGATGGAACGGACAAAATTTTCATTCCATTGATAGGAAAGTAAACGAGATGGAATGCATTATAACTTTTTCATTTCATTTTTATCCTTATTTAAAAAATATTATTATGTAGAATTAAAACATCATATTTTTTTATTAAGATGACTAAAAATATATTCAATATAAAGTATTTTCTCCTTCTTTTCTCTTGTCATTTTCACTCACTAATAATAAATATACAAATAAATTTGCATATATATATATATATATATATACACCTTACTCCTAATCATTTTTCTCAAAGGATATGTCAAAACCTTAAAGTGTAAACAAAGTGGGACAGAGAGAGTATCAGAGTAACTAAACTGAAGTAAAAAATAAAAAATATGTACTAATATATGCCATACGTGTAGAACAAGAGACGACGTAAAAGAGAAACAAAAGGTTAAAGAAGAAACAACATCGGGGGTGTACCATGTACCTGAAAAACAGGGGTAAAAAAGTACTTAACTAATTAAGAGGTTCCATTCCATTCCATACCCTCAAATTGGGGGGAATAAAATTAAGAAGAGAAGATAGAATGTGATGGAATGGATTCCACCACTTACCATCCATTCCATCAGCTTTTTAAATATCCAAACGATGGAACCTTGTACCATTCAATTTCATTCCATTTCATCCATTACCACCAATCCAAACTTAACTTAATGAGAACAAAAAAGCGTTTTACATCAACTGGCTGAAACGAGTCACCCCTGGCGTGGCGTAGAAAAACAAGGAGATTCCTTAGAGGTTATAACCTATTTAGTCATTGACTTTTCAAAAAATTTCAATTTGGTCACTGACTAAATTGACACACTATTGTAAATATTGAGGACTAAATTGATATATGTAAAAAGTTAGGTACCAAATTTAACATTTTTGAAAAGTAAAGGTCTTAATAGGTATAACCTCATATTTCTTTTCTCCGTCTCCCAATTCTCTCTGTTCCGTTTTCCTCAGTCGCAGTTGCAGCTCAAATCCCTCCCTATTCTCATCGCTCAGGTGAGTGTTGTATCGATTCAATCTTCATATTGTGTTGTCATACTTTTTTACTATTCTATTCAATCTTTTCTATTTTAATATTATCAATCAATTCCTAAACAACATAAATAGTAAATTCATAGAGTAAACTCTAATTTTCCTATTGCTGTTTGCTTATCTTTTTTTTTTTGGAGGTTTGCCGGCGTTAATTAGTTATGTTAAGTGAATGTATTTACTGTAGACCTACTTATTTGCATATTAAGGAAATCTTTATGTTCTAGATTATTTCAGTAAAAATTCGGGGAGACTAGGTTTTGATTATAATGTCGTTTAGGTCCTTAATTAAATTATTGGTTTCATAGTTCGTATATTTCTGTTTCAGTTAAAACTTTTAGCTGTTAAGTAGATAAAGAATTTTATGTTAGATTTTTGGGCTGTCATTTGACATGGATGGATTGCTAGCTTTATGAATTTTCTTCGAATTCCTCTTTAATTGTATTTGTTTGCATTTGCAGTCTGTAATCATCTGTTCAATGACACCAAATGTTTGTAGTAATGTGTATGTAGTCCTGGCAAATGGTGATTGACCGAGCAAGTTTTTTGATAGATACATCATTTTCCCTATTATCAATCTTCTCGAAAAATGCTCCCTTTGCATCAGCAGTCACAGGTTGGAGTACTACAAACATCTCTATCTCTAGTTTCTTCAGATGCCCGCTTCTCTCCTGATGAAACTAGATCAAACTCCGACAACCGCAGCAAAGAAGATGGAGAGTGGAAAGGCAGAGGTTAATCGCCTTGAGCAGGCAGTTATTCATCGTGTTTCTAGTGCAGACAAAGTTACTCTCCGAGACATCGTAAGAGAAAGTGTTGATATAATCGGTGAAAAAATGCACCGTCTTCCTGAGGAATTTCTAAATGAGCTGAAAAATGGACTTCGCATTATCCTTGAGGGAGGGAATGGTTCACAGCACAGAGAGGAAATTTTCATTATGCAGAAGTTTGTTCAGAGTAGAACTGATTTAACAGCCGAGACACTGATTAGAGCACATCGTGTGCAGCTTGAAATCCTTGTTGCAATTAAAACTGGAATTCAGGGATTTCTGCATCCTAGCATCAGTCTGTCACAGACTTCCCTGGTTGAGATCTTTGGGTATAAAAGATGCAGAAACATAGCATGCCAAAACCGGCTTCCAGCAGATGATTGTACCTGTGAAATATGCACCAGCAGCAATGGTTTCTGCAATCTCTGCATGTGTGTGATCTGCAACAAGTTTGACTTCGAAGTGAATACATGTCGCTGGATTGGATGTGATTTGTGTTCTCATTGGACTCATACAGATTGTGCCATTCATGAGCAACTCATTTCCACGGGTCCCTCTGCGAAGAGTGGAGCAGGACCAAGTGAAATGGTTTTTAGGTGTCAAGCATGCAATAGGACTTCAGAACTCTTGGGTTGGGTTAAAGATGTCTTCCAGCACTGTGCTCCTTCTTGGAATGGAGAGGCCTTCTCGAGGGAGCTTGATTATGTTAGTAAGATTTTTCTTGTTAGTAAAGACCCCCGAGGGCGGAAACTACTTTGGAAGTGTGATGATCTCAAGGAAAAACTGAGAAGTGGAAAAATGGAATCAATGGGTGCTTGCAGGGCAATAATGATGTTTCTCCAAGGTACTACAAATCTAGTATTTATGCTACCTCTGCCTTGTTTTATGTTACAGCAACCCCGTACTTCTCATATTTGTATGTTTCTTTCACTATTTGTTGACTTTGATTATGCTCAAGACTATGATAATGCTGCTGATACGAAAGCAAAATGATCCAAAGCTAGAGATAGTAGCAACGATAGTAGAGTGCTTTTACTTTTTAGACCAAGCATTAAATGTTTCTTCACTTTCTTGGTTATGTTTTAGGACGATTTCCATACAATTTCTTCTTTATTGAAACATGAATTTAAACACATGTAGCAAAGGCATTTAGAAAAGTAGGCATTGTCGATAGATTTAAATGCTACAACAGCAACTTATTTTTTAATCTTCAAGACACAGACTGTTATGCTTTCCTTTTGTCCAAGTTCTAACCAATGCATATCCTTAATGAAGAGCTTGAGATGGACTCTCCAAAAAGCCTGGAAAATGGTGAAAGTGGAAGGTTGGTTGCTCCACAAGATGCATGCAATAGAATTGCTGATGTGGTGCAGGAGGCTATAAGAAAGATGGAAATGGTAGCTGATGAGAAGATGAGAATGTTCAAGAAGGCACGTTTGGCTCTTGATGCCTGTGATCGTGAATTATCAGACAAGGCCAGGGAAGTGGCCGAGCTAAAGATGGAGAGACAAAAAAAGAAGTCGCAGATAGAAGAACTGGAGAAAATTGTGAGGCTTAAAAATGCAGAGGCTGATATGTTCCAATTAAAGGCTAACGAGGCTAAACGAGAGGCCGAGAGGCTTCAGAGGATTGCTCTTGCTAAGACAGATAAATCCGAGGAAGAATTTACTAGCAACTACTTGAAACAACGATTAAACGAGGCTGAAGCCGAGAAACAATATATTTACGAGAAGATCAAATTGCAGGAGAGTTCTCGTGTTTCGCAGAGTAGTAGTGGTGCTGATCCTTCTCAAATGATGATGTATTCCAAAATTCATGATCTGCTTTATAATAGTGTTCCTTCCAAGGCAGATGGTCAGGGTAATATGCGCCATCCTTTCCGGACAAATCCCTGAGTGTTCATTGTATGTAATAATTTTCCAAATTATGGCAATTTCTTGAACTGTTGAGAAAGTGCCAGTTTAATCCCATTTGATTTGGGAGTTTTATTTATCTGTCTTTGTACATAGAAGAGTTATCAGTAATGTCTTAAATCTGTTTGAAACTGAGCACTTTCTAAACATTAATGTGCTTTGTGAGGCAGAATTGTTTGTACTGAATAGCGTGACGAGTGATGACCTCCACTCCTCTGGTTATTAGTAAAATCTGATTGAAACTGGGCACAGTTGCAACTTCCAACAACTAGACTCACAGTAATATCATTTAAATGTGATTTAGCTTGCTACGAAGATGTTTGGATTTTTGAACTGAAAGCAGTTTTGCTTTTCAAAATCATTTTTAAGTTTTAACTGAAACAACAATTTGTAGCTTCTAAGTGTGTTTTTGTTCTCAGTAATGCTGGTTGTCGCGACGTAGCTTGTCGTGAAATATCATGACTGTCGGATTTAAGCTTCAATGATTAGTTGTGTTGTTGGTTACCTATTAAACCCAAAGTCAAACCACGATAACAACGATCTACAAGTATTTTTTCCCACTGTTTTGTTGCCAAAAGCAACCACTATCACTCTCTATTTGATATAGTGATATCTCTTTAAATTCGCATTGACCTTATACATTCACCTGTTTTGCTCGTTCAACACATAGTTACTTTTTGAAATAATTGAAAAAAGTGCATTGAGACTCTCTTTTTTCAATTTTGTAGAGAAATTTAATTTAATTTCTCACAATTTTGGTAATGCTCGCACAATCAATCTTGTTCCAAATTATCCAAATTCAAATTGATAAAAAATCAATTTTCCTCAAATCTATCCGATATAGATCACGTTGTGTTCAACTCATTTTTATACAATCAATATTACAAATTCAATTTTTTCAAATCAACTTTCACCACCACAGAATCAAATACTCGTCGTATGCAATTTCATAATTATTATATACTAATCTCCTAAACAAGGACGCCTCTGTACTAGCAAGCCAGCCTGTAGACAAAAACAAATTGAAACCCAAAATCACAGAGGGCGAGAGTAATATGAAGAAGGGGGAGAAAAAAAGATAGAGAAATAAATCAGAGAGGAGATACACAAAAGCAAAGAACACTCTCCTTCACTTTTCACTCAGGATGAAAAAACAAAGAGAGCAGTAGGAAGAAGCTTCCTCTATTTTCTCTCTCGCTGCCACCACTCACTCACCTCTTTCCCACTCATCCCCAAACTCTCTCTCCTTGAAACCACCGCCACCGCAACCACCATCGAGCTCCACCCACATCCCTCTTTCTCTCCACCACCGCTGCCACCACAACGGCCTCACTCCCTCCTCATGCCCTTTCTCTCTTCTTCATTCATACAAAGGTTTTTCTCCTCTCTCTCTCTACTCCATGTATGTTGCGTCTGAATAAATAGGGAGATTAGGGTTTACAAAACCTACTTACACTTAAACGCATTATTTATTTATTTATTTTCTTTTTAATATTACACGCATCCTCACTACTACCCCAACCACCCCATTTTGTTGCTTGATGCTGATGTGCAGCAGAGGTGGTACGAATCATATGCCCCTTTTCAAATTTCAAATCTTTTGAATTTATTTGTGTTAATTTTCAATATATCGGTTGTTCTTTTCCAAAAAAAAATTATGTTTTAGGTTTCAAATGTGAGTATCTGTTTTTACTTTTCCAATTCACTCTATAAAACTGGTTTGTGCATCAAACACGGCGCACCAAAAGAAACTGCCTTTGAGGCACACCACATCAAAAAGACAAAATCAAAGTCACTATATATAGGCAATAGAGAGAAAATCAGGAAAAATAATAATAAGAGAGACCACCTTAAAAAAAGTGAGAAAACAGAACCAGAAATATACAGAGTGTAATAGAAGCAGGGTGAGGAAGCCATCACCGCTGGGCGCCCTACTCCAGCGAACCTCCGCTCATCACCACACTCATTCAAACTGCAGCCTTACCACACCACCTTAACCGCACTACCACCTTTTCCCCTCTCATCTCCGAACCCTCTCTCCTCCAAACCGCCAGAGCACCGCCGCAACCACCATCATGCTACACCCACATTCCTCTTCCTCTCTATCGCGCCTCTGCCACGACCACTACGGCCTCACTCCCTCCTCATGCCCTTTCTCTCCCTTCTTTCGTACAAAGTTTTTTTCCTCTCTCTTTCTCCCTCCTTTTTTTTTTGGGTAAACCAAGGTAACCTCCATGGTGACTGTGGAGACTAATCCTTAAATGCGTTATTAATTTATTTATTTGTTTTCTTTTTTTTCTTTGACGGACTCTTTCTTTTTTTGATTATAGGTAATCATCATTTCTTTTGAAAGGAACATATATAAAGAAAAACTGATCCCTAATCATACCAATTATATTTGTAACATGTGTCCTAACTCACTCTAAGTTGTGGCCTTTTTTTTGTCCAAAAGTTGTGAGCTTTTTAAATAACCTTTCTTTTAAAAAATATAGTATTTTTACTGCTTTTTGTTTTGGTCTTGATTTGTGTTTGAAAAATTGCTAATCACACATTTTTTTTCTTCTTTTTCACCAGCTTATTATCTCTTTAGGAATGGATGGAATTGAAAATATTACGATAAAGGTATGTCTAACTTTTTTTATCTTTACTAGTGACATGTGTTTTATTTGTGATATTATTTATACTTCATAGTGGTGATTGTATTTTTTTATGTAATATAATTGAGAGATACGAAATCATATTTAAAATGTAGTAGTATATCATACAATATTGTAGTTAAAATTAAAATTCATTCAAAACCTAATCATATTTATATTTAAGTTTTCTACTATAGAGATATATGTCTGTTGTAGGAAGTAAATTATTCTACCAAGAATTCTAACATAAAGAAGAGGAAGAATGAGAGAACACTAAATTATCTATCAAGCTTTTCTAAATAAAGCTACAATTTAATTCTTTTTCAAACAAAGAGTCGTCGTCTACGAAGATTTTGTAATTCTCTTTTTATTAGAGTTAGAAAAAAGCTGGCAACAAATCGCCCAAACTAGTATATTGTTGAGAAGAGCAATACAATTCCCAAAACTAATCCTACCAAAATTTAAATTTTGAAATATCCTGGTTTCTTTGGGTTTACCTAAACCAACAAACTTGGATAACACCCAAGGTTCGAACCCGAAACATTGGAGTGGCATCCAAATCCATTTACAACTTGGACCAACTTCTGTTGGTTGGAGCAACCATTTATTTTGTCAGAGGGAGCAGGGTTGGACACATTTTGCGAACCCGACCACCGACCGAAAAACAGAAGGCATAAAAGGGAGTCGGGTCGGGCTTGCTCGGTTAATACAGATTGAAAAATGAAGAAATGGGCCTATGTGGGTGATGACGGTCGGATTCGGTGTGGTGGCCCAAATCCAGCGGTGTCCGCACCCGACTGACAGACTACTTATTAATTTTTTATCATCTCACATTTTGTGGTGTTGTTTCACCTAAAACATCTCACTCTCAGATCTCTCTCATTTCACATTCAATTCTCAGCATTTCACTCTCTCAAAATAACGAGACTGAATAGGGAAACCCTAGCGCAGCTGCGCTGTTCTCCACCATCGTCGTTCTTAAGCCACTGCCTACTGTCGTTCAATATATCTTCATCGTCTTCATCTCTCTTTATTTTCTCCTTTCTCTCTCTATCTCGTTTAATCTTCTATTTTGCGTTTTTCAGCGACTTGCTCCTTCATCTGGTACTTATCTTTATGGCGCAAGACACATAACTATACCTCTCACTCCGGTAACGGTAAGCTTTCTTAACACTACACAACCCTCTATCTTTTCCGGCTACTCCTTCAAATCCGTGTTTACAGTTTATTTGTTTACAGTTTCTTTGGGTTCCATTTCTTTGCAATTTTTGGGTTTAATGGTTTAAAATATTATCCAGATCATTTTAGGGCTTTTTCATTTTAGGGTTTTTCAAGTTTATGGTTTTAATAGTTTAACCAAAAGATCTGATCTTAAGTTTAATGTTTCACTGAGTTTAATGGTTTAAAAACATGTGTTGTTCATTTTAGGGTTTTTTCATTTTATGGTTTTTTCATTTACTTAGTTTAATGATTTAATGGTTTGGGATTCGAACCACGTACGCTTACATTTTCACCAATGACGTCCCTTTCACGGATCTTCTTCGGAGCGGAGGGATGCCACGGTACCCCCCAATTTTTAAAAAATTTGCTTTATATTACATATTCCTATATTAAATTTTTAGAAATTTTCTATATTACATCATTTTTAACAGTAAAGACGGTAAATAATAATGAGTATGAAATGATTATTATTTTTCCATATTCCTTCATTTATTGTTTAAAGGCATTCAAATGATGCAAATCAATTGGCTACACTAATGAGTTTAAATATTTCAACTTTGAAGTGCAAGGTAGATTTATTCATTTCTATTAAAATAACTTTTTCATAATTTTATAATAAATTTTATCATTTTCATCTTGGTTAAAATTGATACAATAAAATATGTTAAAATTTATTTGTAATTATAATATATTTGAGTTTATTATATTTCATTAATAAAATATAAGAAAATGTCTTTCTAGATTTAAAAATACAATCCAAGTGTGCATCACATCAAATAATCTTAATGGTAAAAAAAAACCTACAATGATTATGATTTTTCTCTCTTTTTATTTTTATTTTAAAAATCTTTATTGATTACTCTTAATTCATTACTTGATGTTTTCATTTTGTTTGCACTTTGGTACTTCTAAATTATTATCATGATTATTACTAATTATTATAGTTGGTTTTTAATAGATATTAGTTATAATCTTTTCATTTTCCTTCACTTCAAGTCTATTTTCAGAGCTTCCTACACAAAATATTTTGTTTACAAAATATTTATACGGTAAATTGGAAAACGTACATAAAATGTGAAATTTATTTAAAATCATAAGATTTTAATATTAAAAAATCTTTATAAATCTTGAAATACAAAAAATCTAAATTGAGGTTAAAGTTTGATAAAATAATTTAATTTATATAATTTTTATTATTTTATGAATTATTAGACCTCTGAAGTTCTTTTAATTTTTGAAAGGGAAAAATTATTCATTAATATGAATTATTTCCGTAATTGCCAATAAACTCATGAGTTATTAGAATCTGGGTTGAAGATGTAGAGTTTTAATTAATTCATCATATATTCAACTCAAATTTTTAAGTGATTATTGCATATTTTGATAGGTAAATTATGTATTTGGTTATATTTATCATTCAAAAAATTAAAAATGATAGAAGCCCGTGTTTCCCGTAAAGAAGTACTCTATTAGACAGTAGTGTCAAAGACCTATAGACAAAAAAAAAAATACTCTATTCATTCTTCTTTTACCATTATTTTCTCTATCATAAGAGTAACCACTTATGTTTGTGTATTTAGCTTGTAAATCAATTCAACGGTTCATACTATAATTTTTTTTACCCCACTCACTTTAAAAACAAAACAAACACACACTCTAATTAGAGACAAAAATATCTTCTTTTAGCGTTAAACATGTATTGTGAATGTTCATGGACATATAAGAAAATATTTTAGACATAGAACATCATCCAATTTCTTATAATTAAAATTAAACATTACTATACTATGCTAAAATTAACCTAATGCCTGATGACTCTCTTCCCTGTCATAGAAATGATTAGTGGGAGCTATGTTGCAAGTTCCAACAATAGAAAACTTCTTCATTGAAAGGCGCCAATGAGAAGCAAGCTTTAGAAGTATTTATCTAAAAAAACCATAAAGCGTTATTATCTTCTTAATGTTGACTCAGTTTCAATGGCTTCATTCGGAACTCCACAATGTTTGCAAGTCCCTATTGAGGGCAAAGCATCTGCATGCTTGCCTTTTAAAGACCCATCTCTCACAAGACCCCTTTTATGCAACTCAAATTGTTAGGCTCTATGCATTTAACAATGACATTCACTCTGCATACCATGTGTTCGACAAAACTCCTACTCGAAGCGTCTACCTTTGGAATTCCATTATTCGAGCTTTTGCTAAGTCCAAAAGATTTGGAAATGCAATCTCTCTATTTAGAACTATGCTTGGAGATGACATAAGACCTGACAATTACACTTATGCTTGTGTTATACGTGCATGTTCTGACAACTATGATTTTGGTACCCTGAGACTTGTTCATGGAGGTGCTGTATCTGCAGGGTTGGGACTGGACCCTATTTGTTGCAGTGCACTTGTGAGTGCTTATTCAAAACTAGGATTTATTCATGAAGCGCGTAGACTGTTCAATGAGATTGCTGAACCGGATTTAGTTTTGTGGAACTCACTAATTTCTGGTTATGTCTGCTCTGGTGTGTGGGATGTAGGGATGCAGATGTTTAGCTCAATGAGGCTTGTTGGGAAGAAGCCTGATGGGTATACATTGGCTGGGTTGCTTGTGGGTATTTCAGATTCTAGCTTGCTGAGCATTGGCCAGGGATTGCATGGTTTGAGTCAGAAGAGTGGGCTTGATTCAGATTCTCATGTAGGTAGTTTACTGGTGAGTATGTACTCGAGATGTAGGTGTGTGGATTCTGCATATAGAGTCGTTTGCAGTATTTTCAATCCTGATTTGGTTACATGGTCTGCTCTTATAGCTGGGTATTCTCAGTGTGGGGAGTATCAGAAAGTACTGCTCTTTTTTAGTAAGTTAAACATGGAGAACAAGAAGCCAGATTCTGTTTTGATTGCCACGGTATTGGCTTCTATAGCTCAGGCAGCAAATGTTAAACCAGGATGTGAGATACATGGTTATGTTCTTCGGCACGGATTGGAATCAGATGTCAAGGTCGCCTCTGCTCTCATAGACATGTATTCAAAGTGTGGTTTCTTGCACTTGGGAATTTGTGTGTTCAGCATGATGCCGGAACGGAATATAATTTCATATAATTCAGTCATTTTGGCCCTTGCCTTGCATGGATGTGCATTGGAGGCTTTCCAGATGTTTAATGAGATACTGGAGAAACAATTAGTACCTGATGAAGCGACATTCTCTGCTCTCCTTGGTGCTTGTAGTCATGCTGGTCTTCTCAAAGATGGGCGGGAGATTTTTCGGAGAATGAAAGATGAATTCAACATCAAAGCTAGGCCTGAGCACTATGTTTACATGATGAAGCTTCTTGGTAATGCTGGGGAGTTAGAAGAGGCTTACAATCTCATTCAGTCCTTACCAGAACCAGTAGACAAGGCCATCCTGGGAGCTTTGTTATCATGCTGTAATTCCTACGGAAATTATGAACTGGCAGAAACTTTAGCTCAGCAGCTTTCTATAAGTTATCCCGCTGACAATGCTTACAGGGTTATGCTTTCTAATATATATGCTGGTGATGGGAGGTGGGATGATGTGGAGAAGTTGAGGGATAAAATGACAGTAGGTCTGAAGAAAATGCCTGGACTAAGCTGGATTGAAGGAAGTTATTGCTAATTCTGAAAATTTAGATAGGTGCTGCAAAGTTGACAGACTGTAACGGCTGTCAGATATGAAGAGGCATAATCTCAGAAAGGTATTGTTATGTGAAATATAGTTCTGTATATTTTATCTTCCTGTACATTTTTTTTGACTTTGAGGGACTTACAAAATTAGTCTGGAGAATTGTCCTGCAACAGGGAGCTATCAGAACTAATCTATAAATCACGTAATTGGGGGTGAATGTCACCTTAAGTATATGTCTGATAGAACACATTAAGAGCAACAGCTTTTGTTTTTGTTAATTAGACCACATTGAATGAAATATCCGGAAGGAAGAAGCTCATATCAGAGTTAAATATAATCTATATCCTAGCCAATACATTTATATAGAGGCTAGTGAAACTCGTGCTTGTATCGCATTTGTTAAATAGGGTGATTACTTACTAATCCCACCTTGTTTATTTTATCTCAGCGTTTCTTCAAACATCTTTAGCGTCATATGAATACAATTAGGCATAAAAGCGTTTTGATGTGTTTATATCACACAGTTGACTCATGAATGTATATTTCTATTCTTTTACAGATTATGCCTCTTGGTAAACTGGCATAAACTAACTGAAAATAAATTCAAATGTTTTTGCTTTCGGTGGCTAAACACAAGTGGCTCCCAAGTATTTTCTCATGCTTTTTAGCAATACTCTCTTTTTCACAGAACTTGGAATCAGACAAATGGATTAGTAAACAGAAACCATGAAAGTTGAAACGCAGTTGGTTATGTTCTTGTACCAGGTTCTTTTTGATGGCTTAGTAGTTGATATTCCAATATCCAAAGGGCACTCTGGATTACATAACATTTTGGATTATATAACAGTTTAGAAGAGCCCATGGAATGTGATCTTCTCCATAAGTCTGGGAATGCCTGAAAGTTGAAACAAATGGGATAGGAAGGATGCCAGAAAGGCAAAAACGTACATTATTGTCATTTTGTGCTTCTGAACTCACCATTTCTTTATAATAACTATAACTATTCCGAGTTTGATGTTTTTCTGCCTCAAATACATATCCAAATCCGAATGCTTAAGTTGTCTTATTTCCATCTGATAGACTCATCATGTGCCAAAAATGGAGTTCATTCCCAAAATCCTACTATGCTTGTATATTTTGCATTTGACATCTATGACAATGCATTTCAACAAAATGCTGGCTGTTATGAGCAACCTTTTTTTCTCGGGTACCATTTTGCTCATGAAGTTGAAAATCAGTTAAAGTATCTTAAATGCAGCCAACTTTTTTTATTTGTCATGCTTATTAGGAGGAGCACTTCTTATCTAATCTACATCTCTCCTAGCATCGTGTTACATATGCTGAATGCCCTAGGAGAGAGTCAAATTGTATCCAGAAGCTACATTTTGATCAGGTAAGCTTCTAAACCTTAATCAATGAATGGCTTTTGTGGTGACTTATTTTCGTTTATTACTATTTGGTAATTGATATTAGCTCATTTATTTCCGAAAAGGCCAAAAGCTATTTTATCAATACCAAGAGCGACTTGGGCTCAAAATAAGCCCAGGACACCGCAATATACAGCTTGATAACAGTTACGTGCTGCATGAAATTTTATCAAGAAATTAACTCATAAGCTGCTATAGTTTATGCTATTGTCTATTCATAAGCTACTTTAGCTCATGTAACAAATTCAGCTCCATTGTTGCAAGGCTTCAGAGCTCTGTATCCAGAAATATGACATCTTCATAGATATCGACTGAGGTTGTTTCCTTGAATATAATGGACTGATATCCTAATCTTCGTAACTTGTTGAAAGCCATGTCTTTATATACAATGTTACTTTCGACGATTTAGGAGACTGAATTTCTATTATTGATTAGATGATTACATTCTTTAAGACTTCAAACCAAGTGTTCATTGTGAGTTTTTACGTGGGAAGATACTTCATTTTCATTCTTCCTCCCCCACAGTTTTCTTTTAGCAATTCGCACTTGTATAATGCATTGAATGTTCTGCTATTTATGCTGGTTCAAAAGTCAAAAATGTATTTTAGCATCCAGTAATTCACAAATTTTTTTTAATGCCTTAAAATGAAATTTATGTTAGATAGTCTAGGGTAATTTGAACATTTATACTAATAGGATGCAAGATATAGGAATAAAACAAAGCTAGTAGAAGTGACACAAAGCAGTTAGTGACTAAGAGATGTTAGATTAGATAAATGGAAAAAAGAAGCCAAAACTGTTAGATTGGTAGATGGTTGAAAAGGGTAATAGCCAGAGGCTTGGCTTAGTAGGGGCGAGGCCAGAAGAGGGGATTCTGGTGTCTGTAAAAGAAAAACTGATGCTTAGAATGGAAAGTGTGGATCGACTTCCTTGGAATTGTCTGTGGATATATACATGTTTAACTTGTTCAAAACTACGTTATGTAATTATTGTATTCTTGCTTTAACTGTTAAAATGAAGTATCTTTAAGATAAAAAAACATCATGTTAATTATGTACTACCAACTACAAAATGCATTACAAAACTATACATGCATTGACAATATTAACTTACGAGCTATGACCAAACGTGAAGAAAGGATGTCGAACATAGCTCTTCAATCTTACATATTCATCTAATAATTTGTATGTTCAATTCATAAATTTAATTTCCTACGAGTTTATTACATAATGGCATCACCCTTTGAGTTAGCTTGTCAAGCTTCTGTATGTTTTGATTATCTGTTTTGTTTGGGTCCCAAAAGAGCTTGAAAGAGAGAGACACGTGAGATTTGGGGTTCAAAATTGTGGTTGGTGTAAAAATTTTATTTTGGACTCGTCGCACGTTCCATGAAGCCATCTTTTACAACTGAACATTTGTTTATGCTGTTTGGAATATGAAAACAAGTAAACTGAGGCATAAGCTACATTACTGGGACAATGCTGCTGAGGAATCTAACTTATCTAACTATTTGAATTGTCATGGTAGTTTTATTTTGGAGCAGCTTCCTTTGAACTGTGAAAGAACACATTTCCCATGACAGCAAGAGACGACGGGTCCTACGCACTTGGGAAGCATGTCCTGCAGACTGCAGTTCCAGCCTCATATTAATATATTGTATGAGTATTGTGAATTAAGTTAAATAAAAAGAACAGTTATTTTATGAATTGTATGATCATTAAATTAATAACAATAAATTGAATAAACTATACGAGACACAATAACAAAAGTTATAAAATAACAGACATGGAAAATATATACATGTTATGGATTTAATTAAGTAAAAATTACAATGGCCAATTGGCCATACAATATGTTTTGAAAATATATTTTGACATTAAAAATATTATTAGATAAACTTTTTATTTGTTGGGAAATTTTGGATTTTAGTGCCACGGATAATTGGAAAAAAATTATCAACTTGTTCAAAGCCGCCATAAGAGGAGGAGATCGAACCCACACCAAAAACAGATGAGGGAAGGCAATTTAACATTTGAGGCCTTTTTTTTGTCAAATTTTGTGAGGCCTAAAGCCCTAGCTTGGGTTTCTAGGCCTATTGGGCCAACGCTGTTTATCCGTACATTAGTTCTTACCCTAATAGCAATTTAATATTGGTAATTTAATATGATAGCCATAAAGTCACAATTTGGAAACCCACATGGTAAATAATTCAGATGCTGAAATTTTTACACAGATGATTGGAGCCACTTTAAGAATAATGATGGTGAGTACGAAACGAAAGAAACAGAAATTCTTCATTCATCCATCATCGCATGATTTCTGTCAAACAAAGAGATTGCAATTTCGTTTCTCTTTCTTTAATAGATTGTCACATTGGGATTCTAACATTTTGTATTCGAATTTCACTGTACCAAATAAAAGTACTAAATCTTTAATTAGTTTTTTTATTGTACATGCAATATTTCATTAATAAAGGGGCAGTGAAACAATCCATAAATGGACCCCACGTTCAGGCTACCATCCCTAATTCCTTTTTTGACCCTAATGGACTTCATTAAGCACAAAACTCACAATGGCCCAACCCAGTGGGGTTTCCACTAGCCTACAACCAAAAGAAGTGGGTGAGGAGGGGACAGGCGGTTGAAGGAGAAGAGCAAAAAGAAGTGGGGAAGGGCTTGTAACCACCAACTGGGTCGCATGAAATGCATACAACAACCTATTAACAACCATGTCTTCATTCAATCCTAGTAACGTTTTTGCTCTACTTAAACCCTTAGAAGATACAGTAACTTTTTTTCCAGAACCTGTCTTAAAAAGAGAATTCGAAATGCTACAACTATTATTATCTACTGCATGTTCTTCATCTGCATAAAATCATAAAGGCACTTCAAAATTCACCTCACTCACTAAACTTAGAGAAATTTTAGGGAAACAAATAAATTAAAAAAAAACTATTATAAAGAATTAGGTATGAGAAGAAGAATGGGAAAGAGGAACTAACCTTGAGGAAGGGTTGGGGGTGGGAAAAGGTGTAACGTAGAAGCTTGGATGAGAATATCGGACATTGAGGGAAGGTGGGAGGTGGAAATGGAAACGGAGGTGCGGAAAGAAGTAACATTTGCGGCGTTTGTGTTGAGTTCCCAGCGGTAAGTGTTATCGGCGTCGGAGAGTATCTGCCATGTCGACATTCTTCTTCTTCTTCAATTTCTTGTTCGCAGAAAATTAGGGATTTAGTATTATTGTTCTTTTTCGAGGTGCTATTTTATTTTCTGGATGGCGGGAAAGGTTCGCTTCTTAGCTGAAATGAAACTGTGAAGTATGAAAGATTCGCTTCTCTGTTTTCTTTTCAAAATTAAAGTAGTTTTTAGTTTTCAAAATTTTAAAGGAACAAATTTCTTTTGTTTTTTTTATCGGACCCTCGCAGGCGACCACGCAGTATCCCAATGCTGTCAACGAAAGACTAATCTGCACTCGCTACTCGGGCTCTTAATCATTTCGCTGGCCAACACCGTATTTGACGTAGGCAGGAATCGAACCCGGGAGCAAACCGGATCGACCCCCACCACGTCCCAGGAACAAATTTCTTCTATTAATTTTTTAATCGATTAATTTAACTAACACACCATAACAAAGTAACAATGATGATATTTTTAAGATGGGGAAATTGTTTATGATGCCCAAAAGGTGGCATATTTGCAGAACGATTATTAAGGCGGTTAGAATATGTGAATGGATACATGTGAAAAGAGTTTTCAAAGGTTAAAAAGAATATTTGTAGAAAAGAGTTTGTATTTATAATTAATTATAAAAATAATGATGTGTGGAGGAAAACTTTAAGAATAATGATGGTGAGTACGAAATGAAAGAAACGGAAATTCTTCATTCATCCATCATCGCATGATTTCTGTCAAACAAAGAGATTGCAATTTCGTTTCTCTTTCTTTAATAGATTGTCACATTGGGATTCTAACATTTTGTATTCGAATTTCAGTGTACCAAATAAAAGTACTAAATAATCTTTAATTAGTTTTTTTATTGTGGGCGAGGTAAGAAAGCGATGGAGAAGGGTGGGGGAGGGGGTGGAGGATATGGTGGGTGAGGAGGGGACAGGCGGTTGAAGGAGAAGAGCAAAAAGAAGTGGGGAAGGGCTTGTAACCACCAACTGCATCCAACAACAAGGCAGACACAAGATGGGAGGAGTCTTGCATCTTAGGGGGAGCAGCTCTAAAGGCGGCGATCACAACCATCAACCATACCTAAAACTATACGGTACTGTTAATAAAAGCCCGTACCATTTTAGAAAAAAAACCAACCCCTTTCATTTGGTAAAAAAAAATGGGACACAAGTATACCCATCTCTCAAAACCAAAAAACAAGTTTGCGGTGCCCCACCCGTAAAACACAACTCAGTCTAATGTCACGCTTCGTCTTCCCTTTAGCAGCAATGAACCCATCTCTCATCATTTAATACACCGAATGCATCTCATCACTATCCATTCTACCACTTCTTCCCTTCTTGTTTTTTGGTGACACTTATTCCCTTCTTGTTCTTTTAATTTCAGATCTGTATCAACAATTTAATTCTAGATTTGTATATCTCATAATCTAAAATTCTCCATATTTCTTATTCTCTCAGAAAATAATTAAAAAATAAATAAGCACCTTCTCAGATCTCTCCCTCGCCTCTCAGAAAATAATTAAAAAATAAAATAAACCGAATTTAATTTATAGGTTTATATATTTGATCCCCTGCAAATATCTTTTTTTTTATTTACCCCCTGTAAAAAAAAAATTCGGTCACCCCTGCAAATATAAACAGTTTTCGGTCACCTCCTCTGTTAGATTATGTTGTGTATAATGGGTAAAAACCATGTACGGTTACCCCCTGCAAAATATAAAAAATTTACGGTTACCCCCCTGCAGGGGCGTAACTAGAAACACTTATTATTTGCAAGGTTGATTTTAAAACCTTTTTTTTACAGGGGGTAAATGGAAAAATGGGATATTTGCAGGGGATCAAATATTTAAGCCCAATTTGTATATATACAAATTATGTAAAAATGATTACTTTAACTTTTATCAGGTAGTAGTGAATTTTGGACAAGCTGAATAGTTAATGTAAAGATTTAAAGTTTTAAATAAATGAATTTTTAAATTACATTTTTTCCTAACATTTACTTATGTATACAAGAATAGTACCGTGGGTTTTTTGTCCAAATGAAAAGGTGTTGTTGGCCTACTAATGTACACATTCTAATTTTTGGGTGAGTGTAAATTAGCACACAAACATATATATATATATATATATATATACTCTTTTTCATTTTAAAAAATAGGCAAAATTACACCAGAGGACCTTTAAGTTATTTATTTGTACCCTAAACCCTAAACAAGGCAGGAACTTTATTAAAATATTCGGTCACAAATCCTTCACGAACGATTAAGCTTAATATGGTAATAACACCCCTATGTGCTTGATTTAATTTTTTAATTTAGTTGAGAGCAAAATGGTAAATGACAATTTTAAGAGCCCTTTCTCTCCACTTGTGAAGAGATTACAAAAACCACTAAACTAATCTTTCCTCCCTCTCTCTTTCCTATTTCTCTCCTTAACGAAACATGTTAAAACCACTCTTTCTTCGCCTACTCTCTCTTCCCTCTTTCACCCCAAGCAAACACACTCTAAGAGTCCGTTTGGTTGGAGAGAAAGAGGGAAGAGAGAATCTTCCATCGAAGAGAAAGAAGGGTACACTCTCTTCTCTCTTTCCCTCTTCTCTTACTCTAAGTGTCTCTATTGAAGTTGCTCTTAGGGTGCGTTTGAAAAATATTTATGGTACTGAACAAAATTGGGGGTAAAGGGTTGGACAAAAACTTAAATTCTTACCCCTCACAAACTACTCTACTATTTTCTGTCCCACAACACAACTTTATGTTCACCCAATAAAAATATGAGAATACTATTTTTATTTCTCACTCAATTCTCTCTCTCTCTCCTTTATTACTTTTCTCTCTCTTTCCTATCTCATTATTCTCTCACATATCTCTTCTATCTTCTCATCTCATGATTTCTCTCCTTCTCCCCCTTTCTTCTCACATTTTTCTTTATGATTTTCTAAAATATATGTTAATGTTATACATTATTAAGAGAATTATAGTAAATTTTACATTTGTTTTGCTTTTACTATATGTTGTTCACCAAACAGCGAGATAAAAGGTTGTCGAGTACTTATGTCCAAAGGACTTAGGGTATGTTTGGATACTTTAAACTTGACGGATCGGAATAGAACAAAGCTAATTGAATGGAGCGGAGCAGAATGGAATAAACTTTCCATTCCATTGTTTGTGTATTTTATGATGGAACGGACAAAATTTTCATTCCATTGATAGGAAAGTAAACGAGATGGAATGCATTATAACTTTTTCATTTCATTTTTATCCTTATTTAAAAAATATTATTATGTAGAATTAAAACATCATATTTTTTTATTAAGATGACTAAAAATATATTCAATATAAAGTATTTTCTCCTTCTTTTCTCTTGTCATTTTCACTCACTAATAATAAATATACAAATAAATTTGCATATATATATATATATATATACACCTTACTCCTAATCATTTTTCTCAAAGGATATGTCAAAACCTTAAAGTGTAAACAAAGTGGGACAGAGAGAGTATCAGAGTAACTAAACTGAAGTAAAAAATAAAAAATATGTACTAATATATGCCATACGTGTAGAACAAGAGACGACGTAAAAGAGAAACAAAAGGTTAAAGAAGAAACAACATCGGGGGTGTACCATGTACCTGAAAAACAGGGGTAAAAAAGTACTTAACTAATTAAGAGGTTCCATTCCATTCCATACCCTCAAATTGGGGGGAATAAAATTAAGAAGAGAAGATAGAATGTGATGGAATGGATTCCACCACTTACCATCCATTCCATCAGCTTTTTAAATATCCAAACGATGGAACCTTGTACCATTCAATTTCATTCCATTTCATCCATTACCACCAATCCAAACTTAACTTAATGAGAACAAAAAAGCGTTTTACATCAACTGGCTGAAACGAGTCACCCCTGGCGTGGCGTAGAAAAACAAGGAGATTCCTTAGAGGTTATAACCTATTTAGTCATTGACTTTTCAAAAAATTTCAATTTGGTCACTGACTAAATTGACACACTATTGTAAATATTGAGGACTAAATTGATATATGTAAAAAGTTAGGTACCAAATTTAACATTTTTGAAAAGTAAAGGTCTTAATAGGTATAACCTCATATTTCTTTTCTCCGTCTCCCAATTCTCTCTGTTCCGTTTTCCTCAGTCGCAGTTGCAGCTCAAATCCCTCCCTATTCTCATCGCTCAGGTGAGTGTTGTATCGATTCAATCTTCATATTGTGTTGTCATACTTTTTTACTATTCTATTCAATCTTTTCTATTTTAATATTATCAATCAATTCCTAAACAACATAAATAGTAAATTCATAGAGTAAACTCTAATTTTCCTATTGCTGTTTGCTTATCTTTTTTTTTTTGGAGGTTTGCCGGCGTTAATTAGTTATGTTAAGTGAATGTATTTACTGTAGACCTACTTATTTGCATATTAAGGAAATCTTTATGTTCTAGATTATTTCAGTAAAAATTCGGGGAGACTAGGTTTTGATTATAATGTCGTTTAGGTCCTTAATTAAATTATTGGTTTCATAGTTCGTATATTTCTGTTTCAGTTAAAACTTTTAGCTGTTAAGTAGATAAAGAATTTTATGTTAGATTTTTGGGCTGTCATTTGACATGGATGGATTGCTAGCTTTATGAATTTTCTTCGAATTCCTCTTTAATTGTATTTGTTTGCATTTGCAGTCTGTAATCATCTGTTCAATGACACCAAATGTTTGTAGTAATGTGTATGTAGTCCTGGCAAATGGTGATTGACCGAGCAAGTTTTTTGATAGATACATCATTTTCCCTATTATCAATCTTCTCGAAAAATGCTCCCTTTGCATCAGCAGTCACAGGTTGGAGTACTACAAACATCTCTATCTCTAGTTTCTTCAGATGCCCGCTTCTCTCCTGATGAAACTAGATCAAACTCCGACAACCGCAGCAAAGAAGATGGAGAGTGGAAAGGCAGAGGTTAATCGCCTTGAGCAGGCAGTTATTCATCGTGTTTCTAGTGCAGACAAAGTTACTCTCCGAGACATCGTAAGAGAAAGTGTTGATATAATCGGTGAAAAAATGCACCGTCTTCCTGAGGAATTTCTAAATGAGCTGAAAAATGGACTTCGCATTATCCTTGAGGGAGGGAATGGTTCACAGCACAGAGAGGAAATTTTCATTATGCAGAAGTTTGTTCAGAGTAGAACTGATTTAACAGCCGAGACACTGATTAGAGCACATCGTGTGCAGCTTGAAATCCTTGTTGCAATTAAAACTGGAATTCAGGGATTTCTGCATCCTAGCATCAGTCTGTCACAGACTTCCCTGGTTGAGATCTTTGGGTATAAAAGATGCAGAAACATAGCATGCCAAAACCGGCTTCCAGCAGATGATTGTACCTGTGAAATATGCACCAGCAGCAATGGTTTCTGCAATCTCTGCATGTGTGTGATCTGCAACAAGTTTGACTTCGAAGTGAATACATGTCGCTGGATTGGATGTGATTTGTGTTCTCATTGGACTCATACAGATTGTGCCATTCATAAGCAACTCATTTCCACGGGCCCCTCTGTGAATAGTGGAGCAGGACTAAGTGAAATGGTTTTTAGGTGTCAAGCATGCAATAGGACTTCAGAACTCTTGGGTTGGGTTAAAGATGTCTTCGAACGCTGTGCTCCTTCTTGGAATGGAGAGACCTTCTCGAGGGAGCTTGATTGTGTTAATAAGGTTTTTCACGTTAGTAATGACCCTCGAGGACGGAAACTACTTTTGAAGTGTAATGATCTCAAGGAAAAACTGAGAAGTTTAAAAATGGAATCAATGGGTGCTTGCAGGGCAATGATGATGTTTTTTCAAGGTACTACAAATCCAGTTTTTATGCTACCTCTACCTTGTTTTATGATACAGCAACCCCGTACTTCTCACATTTGTATGTTTCCTTCACTATTTAGTGTCTCTACTCTTTTTTTTAACTAACTACTTTCCTTGTTTCTCTTTTCTTTTTGCAGATACGATGGCTGAACCCGCCTCTTTCGAGGAGCTGCTTGCCTTGGCTGGAGATCCTGACGTCCAGACTGTGGGGTCGACCCACCTGAGTCCGACCTCTACCCCTGTTGCCAGAGTTGTGCGCCAAGTGTCGAGTCCCCAAAATGGCATTGGGGCGTCCTCGGGGGCAGGTTCTCAGAGAAGGGATTGGTCCCGGGTTCAGTCGTCTGCCGATCGGGGAGGCAAAGAACCTCGGGTGTCTTTTGAAGTCACCCCAGAGCAACAGGCCAAGAAGTCCAAGCGTCAGAAGGTTAGATTGGCCGGATTAACAAGGGTTGAGTACGATGCTTACATGGAGAACCCTTTCGCAGTGTGCATGCAGGTGGGCAAGTATGGGTGCGACCTGCTCGAGAAGTGGAAGGCCGATGCAGAGGAGCGCGAAACAGGTAATCTTCTTGGGGCCAATATCTTGTGGTTGGAGGGGGAATTACTATGGGATAAATCAAATAAATTGACTTATTGTTGTGACGTACTTTTTTAGAGACAAGGGAGGAACGAGATCGGCTGCGCCTGGAGAAGGGTGAGCTTCAGAAAGAACTGACTAATGCTGGAACCACTCTCGACCGTCTTAGGAAGGACCTGGCTGACTCCATTGCCGCTAAAAAGGCCGCCGAATCCAAGTTTCAGGATGCTGAAAAGAAGGTTAAAGGGCTCGAAGGCGCCAACTCAATTCTTCACGGACAACTCGCTAAATTGCAGGTGGATTTAGATGTGATGAGGAAGCAGAGGGATTATGCGAAATTGCAGGTGAAAGGGGTAGCACGCAAGGCGGTAGACTTTGCTCAAGATGCTTTCCAGAAGGCCCTGGATCAAGTTCATTGCTTGTATCCCGAGGCGGCGATGGACCCAGAAATTTTCAAGATGGATCATGAGGTTTGAGGGGGGAAGATTGTGAAGCCTCATGCCAACAAGACTGACTTCGACGTCATTGCCCCTACTTCTGCTTAGTTATGTCATGCTTCTGGTTTTTTATTTGTATCTTCAATTCTATTATTATGATTCTCTTCCTTGCAATGTCTGCAATCAATAAGGGAACTTCTTCAGCCTTGTTGGTGTTGTTGAGATAAACATCAAGTTGAAATCCATTCTCAGTGACTTTAGGTTCTTCAACTTGATCACTTTTGGCAATCTCAAAAACATTAGAATCAAGTATTGTGTGTATTTCTCCATTGGCAGGCTCAAGTTGGTTATCCACAACAAAAGTTTCAGGAAATGGATCTAGGGAATCTTCAGTAGTAGAGTTGACACTGGTCAAAAGATTGCCAATGTTGTTGTTGCCAATAGTTGGGGGATCAGATGTAGCTTCTAAAGTATCTATACCCTTCCCAAAATCATTTCCATCTCTCTCATCTGATTTGTTTGCACATAACAATTTTTCTTGGGATTCCATGTCTTTTTCTAAAACACCATCATCAATCTGCTGAAAATGAGAATTAGCATCTAGCAGAGTATCTCTTGCTAGTGATTCAGCATGATGTACACTAGGTAGTTCTTGAAGTTCTGAATCATTTGATTGAGTCACAGCATTCAATGTTAAAACCATTGTTTCCTCTTCATCTGCTAGAATTTAAAATAAGACCATGAAAAGGGCGTAACTTTTCACCATGTTAACATCTTTTTTTTGGTCATCACCATGTTTTGGCAAATTAGAGTCTTAATTTTTATAATTGAAATCACCATGTTTACATCTTTGGCAAATTAGAATCTTGACTTTTATAATTGAAATCTTTTTTTTTTGGTACAATTTATAATTGAAATCTAATCATATATAAGCTACAAGTTAGCAATCCTCTGTTTTGTTTATCAAAAAACGCAGTCCCATATTTTACCGTAATTTGTTACATAATATTGATATTGATTTAGGGTTAAATATGATTTTCGTAGTTAAGAAATTTGCTAATTTTATTTTTAGTTTCTATAAAAATAATTTCTAACTTTCTCAAAAAAAAAAAAAACCAACTCACTGTTAGTCGCCACATTTTATATGTTTTTCCCATTTATTCTTTACATTTTATTTTGACTACTTTGATGATGTATTTTTGGCTATGTATTGTACAATTTTTAAAATGATTTAGTTATTTTTCTAAAACATACTTAACTACTTTGATGATATATGGTCTTTTCATGTTATGAAAAAGGTTTATATTTTATTTTGCATTGTAAGTAATTTTAGAGAATAAAAAACCGAAATCCAATCCAAACCAAAGCAAAATCGGATTTGATTTTCAAACCAAACTGATTGGATGATAAGAAGACAAAACCGCAAGGATTTGATAATTTTCCCCCCAAAACCAATCCAATTCGCGAACACTCCTAAAAAGCATCGACAAAAACAAATGCGCGGACTAAAAATGAGTGGATTTTTTTTATAGGAACTAAAAGTAAAATTTGCAAATTTTTGAGGCATCAAAAACATAATACGCACCTTTGTGATGCACAAGTTATATCAAATAGTAATAGAACAATATGTATTACATTAATCTCTAATAAATACAAAGTGACTACGTGTTATATTAAGTCTTTACTTACTAAGGAAATAAAAAATGGAAAACTTTTATTATAACACACATATATGCAATCGACGAGTTGCATTAAGTAGCATTAGGATGCTACATATTACATGAGCATTATCTTAATATACAAAATAAACGTTTGAAAAATAAAGCTAAAAATCAGTGATTTAACTGAGGTTTTTTTGGGTATAAACACTATTGCATACCTAAGGGTGAAATCAAACCTAGGACTTTAAGAGACCCAAACTATCTCATCTAAGCGCTTTTAGATTTTAACTAAGGTGAATGCAATTATGCAAATCAGGCACTACATTAAATAAAGTACTAAAAAATCTAACCATGTATATATATAAAGTAGTTCATTTTTCATTAGAAAAAGTTTACTAAATTTGTGTAGGTCATATGTGAAACACTAAAATTGACCGTGGGATATTATGTAGAAATTCTATAAATAGATAAGATTGTACAAACAAATATTAAATCCCTACCATTGATGAATTTTTATATTACATCCTGATCCGTTAAAAATTAAAAAGTTAAAGAGGTCGGGTCACCCATATGGGAACAAAAAAGCGTCTTCCATCAACCGGCTGAAACCGGTCACCCCTGTGGCGTAGAAAAACACGGATATTCCTTTTCTCCGTCTCCGTTTTCCTCACTTGCAGTTGCAGCTCAAATCCCTCCCTATACTCATCGCTCAGGTGAGTATTATATCGATTCAATCTTTATATTCTGTTGTCATACTTTTTTACTATTCGATCTACCCACCGTCTGAATTCACGACTAAGCTTCAGCCACTTGAAACTTTTCATTTTCTTCCTTAATTTTAATATGATCAATCGATTCCTAAACAACATAAATAGTAAATTCACTAGTGGCAAACTCTAATTTTCATATTGCTTGTTTTTCTTCTTTTTTTTAGAGGTTTTTGTGGCGTTAATTAAATATGTTAAGTGAATAAATTTACTGCAAACACTGATTTGCATATTAAGGAAATCTTTAAGTTCTAGATTATTTTTACCTTGTATGAGCTCCAACAAATATATGTTCTATAATGATTTTGTCTTTTGTGCTGCAAATTGCTGATGAGTTGCTGAACTGAACTGGTTTGTGTCTATGCGGATACTTGAGTTTTTTTGCCGTATCCGATACATATCCGTATTTGATACTTGTGTCATAGGATTAAAATGTGTTTTTTAAGTAAAAGTATTTATATGTCGCGAGGACACCTTGATACTTCTTATAAACATAACGTAATGTGACCCACTGTTTTGTTGTGTTAGCCTATGTTTCTCTGGGTCTATGTGTCTTATGTATTTTTTTTTTTATGATTGTGTATATTTTATTTCTTTTATAAGCGAATCCTAGATATATCGTATCTTATGTTTTTCAACCAAGCTTGTATCGTTGTATAGGATTCGTATTAGATCTGTGCATCATAGGTTTGTGTTAAAGGATGCTGAAGTTGTTGCGTTCTGATTAAAAATAAAATGGATCACTAATCTCATTGAATTTCTAGGATATATGCAGGAAGTTCCGGCAATAAGGAGTGAACTTCAGTAAAATTCCGCGGAAATTAGACTTTGATTATAATTTGGTTCCCCTCCTTTAGTAAATAATTGATTTCATAGTTCGTATATTTCTGTTTCTTAGCTGTCAAATTATACAATGAATTTTGTCTTAGACTCTTGGGCTGTCATTTGACATGGATGGATTGCTAGCTTTATGAATTTTCTTCGAATTCCTCTTTAATAGTAATTGTTTGCATTTGCATTCTATAGTCATCTATTCAATGACAACACAAGTTTGTAGTAATCATGCTTTGTGGTTTACTAATGTGTATATATTTCTGGCGAATGGTGATTGACGGAGATTTTTTTTTTTTGATAGATACATCATTTTCCCTATTACCAAGCAGGAGTCCTCTCCCAAAATGCTCCCTTTGCATCAGCAATCACTGGTTGGAGGACTACAAACATCTTTATCTCTAGTTTCTTCAGATCCCCGCTTCTCTCCTGATGAAACTAGATCAAACTCTGACAACCTTCGTGAATCTCCTGCTGAAAGTGCTAGTTCTCAAGAAACTTGGCCAACAGCTGCTGCAACCGCAGCAAAGAAGATGGAGAGTGGAAAGGCAGAGGTTAATCGCCTTGAGCAGGCAGTTATTCATCGTGTTTCTAGTGCAGACAAAGTTACTCTCCGAGACATTGTAAGAGAAAGTGTTGATATAATCGGTGAAAAAATGCACCGTCTTCCTGAGGAATTTCTAAATGAGCTGAAAAATGGACTTCGCATTATCCTTGAGGGAGGGAATGGTTCACAGCACAGAGAGGAAATTTTCATTATGCAGAAGTTTGTTCAGAGTAGAACTGATTTAACAGCCGAGACACTGATTAGAGCACATCGTGTGCAGCTTGAAATCCTTGTTGCAATTAAAACTGGAATTCAGGGATTTCTGCATCCTAGCATCAGTCTGTCACAGACTTCCCTGGTTGAGATCTTTGGGTATAAAAGATGCAGAAACATAGCATGCCAAAACCGGCTTCCAGCAGATGATTGTACCTGTGAAATATGCACCAGCAGCAATGGTTTCTGCAATCTCTGCATGTGTGTGATCTGCAACAAGTTTGACTTCGAAGTGAATACATGTCGCTGGATTGGATGTGATTTGTGTTCTCATTGGACTCATACAGATTGTGCCATTCATGAGCAACTCATTTCCACGGGTCCCTCTGCGAAGAGTGGAGCAGGACCAAGTGAAATGGTTTTTAGGTGTCAAGCATGCAATAGGACTTCAGAACTCTTGGGTTGGGTTAAAGATGTCTTCCAGCACTGTGCTCCTTCTTGGAATGGAGAGGCCTTCTCGAGGGAGCTTGATTATGTTAGTAAGATTTTTCTTGTTAGTAAAGACCCCCGAGGGCGGAAACTACTTTGGAAGTGTGATGATCTCAAGGAAAAACTGAGAAGTGGAAAAATGGAATCAATGGGTGCTTGCAGGGCAATAATGATGTTTCTCCAAGGTACTACAAATCTAGTATTTATGCTACCTCTGCCTTGTTTTATGTTACAGCAACCCCGTACTTCTCATATTTGTATGTTTCTTTCACTATTTGTTGACTTTGATTATGCTCAAGACTATGATAATGCTGCTGATACGAAAGCAAAATGATCCAAAGCTAGAGATAGTAGCAACGATAGTAGAGTGCTTTTACTTTTTAGACCAAGCATTAAATGTTTCTTCACTTTCTTGGTTATGTTTTAGGACGATTTCCATACAATTTCTTCTTTATTGAAACATGAATTTAAACACATGTAGCAAAGGCATTTAGAAAAGTAGGCATTGTCGATAGATTTAAATGCTACAACAGCAACTTATTTTTTAATCTTCAAGACACAGACTGTTATGCTTTCCTTTTGTCCAAGTTCTAACCAATGCATATCCTTAATGAAGAGCTTGAGATGGACTCTCCAAAAAGCCTGGAAAATGGTGAAAGTGGAAGGTTGGTTGCTCCACAAGATGCATGCAATAGAATTGCTGATGTGGTGCAGGAGGCTATAAGAAAGATGGAAATGGTAGCTGATGAGAAGATGAGAATGTTCAAGAAGGCACGTTTGGCTCTTGATGCCTGTGATCGTGAATTATCAGACAAGGCCAGGGAAGTGGCCGAGCTAAAGATGGAGAGACAAAAAAAGAAGTCGCAGATAGAAGAACTGGAGAAAATTGTGAGGCTTAAAAATGCAGAGGCTGATATGTTCCAATTAAAGGCTAACGAGGCTAAACGAGAGGCCGAGAGGCTTCAGAGGATTGCTCTTGCTAAGACAGATAAATCCGAGGAAGAATTTACTAGCAACTACTTGAAACAACGATTAAACGAGGCTGAAGCCGAGAAACAATATATTTACGAGAAGATCAAATTGCAGGAGAGTTCTCGTGTTTCGCAGAGTAGTAGTGGTGCTGATCCTTCTCAAATGATGATGTATTCCAAAATTCATGATCTGCTTTATAATAGTGTTCCTTCCAAGGCAGATGGTCAGGGTAATATGCGCCATCCTTTCCGGACAAATCCCTGAGTGTTCATTGTATGTAATAATTTTCCAAATTATGGCAATTTCTTGAACTGTTGAGAAAGTGCCAGTTTAATCCCATTTGATTTGGGAGTTTTATTTATCTGTCTTTGTACATAGAAGAGTTATCAGTAATGTCTTAAATCTGTTTGAAACTGAGCACTTTCTAAACATTAATGTGCTTTGTGAGGCAGAATTGTTTGTACTGAATAGCGTGACGAGTGATGACCTCCACTCCTCTGGTTATTAGTAAAATCTGATTGAAACTGGGCACAGTTGCAACTTCCAACAACTAGACTCACAGTAATATCATTTAAATGTGATTTAGCTTGCTACGAAGATGTTTGGATTTTTGAACTGAAAGCAGTTTTGCTTTTCAAAATCATTTTTAAGTTTTAACTGAAACAACAATTTGTAGCTTCTAAGTGTGTTTTTGTTCTCAGTAATGCTGGTTGTCGCGACGTAGCTTGTCGTGAAATATCATGACTGTCGGATTTAAGCTTCAATGATTAGTTGTGTTGTTGGTTACCTATTAAACCCAAAGTCAAACCACGATAACAACGATCTACAAGTATTTTTTCCCACTGTTTTGTTGCCAAAAGCAACCACTATCACTCTCTATTTGATATAGTGATATCTCTTTAAATTCGCATTGACCTTATACATTCACCTGTTTTGCTCGTTCAACACATAGTTACTTTTTGAAATAATTGAAAAAAGTGCATTGAGACTCTCTTTTTTCAATTTTGTAGAGAAATTTAATTTAATTTCTCACAATTTTGGTAATGCTCGCACAATCAATCTTGTTCCAAATTATCCAAATTCAAATTGATAAAAAATCAATTTTCCTCAAATCTATCCGATATAGATCACGTTGTGTTCAACTCATTTTTATACAATCAATATTACAAATTCAATTTTTTCAAATCAACTTTCACCACCACAGAATCAAATACTCGTCGTATGCAATTTCATAATTATTATATACTAATCTCCTAAACAAGGACGCCTCTGTACTAGCAAGCCAGCCTGTAGACAAAAACAAATTGAAACCCAAAATCACAGAGGGCGAGAGTAATATGAAGAAGGGGGAGAAAAAAAGATAGAGAAATAAATCAGAGAGGAGATACACAAAAGCAAAGAACACTCTCCTTCACTTTTCACTCAGGATGAAAAAACAAAGAGAGCAGTAGGAAGAAGCTTCCTCTATTTTCTCTCTCGCTGCCACCACTCACTCACCTCTTTCCCACTCATCCCCAAACTCTCTCTCCTTGAAACCACCGCCACCGCAACCACCATCGAGCTCCACCCACATCCCTCTTTCTCTCCACCACCGCTGCCACCACAACGGCCTCACTCCCTCCTCATGCCCTTTCTCTCTTCTTCATTCATACAAAGGTTTTTCTCCTCTCTCTCTCTACTCCATGTATGTTGCGTCTGAATAAATAGGGAGATTAGGGTTTACAAAACCTACTTACACTTAAACGCATTATTTATTTATTTATTTTCTTTTTAATATTACACGCATCCTCACTACTACCCCAACCACCCCATTTTGTTGCTTGATGCTGATGTGCAGCAGAGGTGGTACGAATCATATGCCCCTTTTCAAATTTCAAATCTTTTGAATTTATTTGTGTTAATTTTCAATATATCGGTTGTTCTTTTCCAAAAAAAAATTATGTTTTAGGTTTCAAATGTGAGTATCTGTTTTTACTTTTCCAATTCACTCTATAAAACTGGTTTGTGCATCAAACACGGCGCACCAAAAGAAACTGCCTTTGAGGCACACCACATCAAAAAGACAAAATCAAAGTCACTATATATAGGCAATAGAGAGAAAATCAGGAAAAATAATAATAAGAGAGACCACCTTAAAAAAAGTGAGAAAACAGAACCAGAAATATACAGAGTGTAATAGAAGCAGGGTGAGGAAGCCATCACCGCTGGGCGCCCTACTCCAGCGAACCTCCGCTCATCACCACACTCATTCAAACTGCAGCCTTACCACACCACCTTAACCGCACTACCACCTTTTCCCCTCTCATCTCCGAACCCTCTCTCCTCCAAACCGCCAGAGCACCGCCGCAACCACCATCATGCTACACCCACATTCCTCTTCCTCTCTATCGCGCCTCTGCCACGACCACTACGGCCTCACTCCCTCCTCATGCCCTTTCTCTCCCTTCTTTCGTACAAAGTTTTTTTCCTCTCTCTTTCTCCCTCCTTTTTTTTTTGGGTAAACCAAGGTAACCTCCATGGTGACATGGAGACTGTGGAGACTAATCCTTAAATGCGTTATTAATTTATTTATTTGTTTTCTTTTTTTTCTTTGACGGACTCTTTCTTTTTTTGATTATAGGTAATCATCATTTCTTTTGAAAGGAACATATATAAAGAAAAACTGATCCCTAATCATACCAATTATATTTGTAACATGTGTCCTAACTCACTCTAAGTTGTGGCCTTTTTTTTGTCCAAAAGTTGTGAGCTTTTTAAATAACCTTTCTTTTAAAAAATATAGTATTTTTACTGCTTTTTGTTTTGGTCTTGATTTGTGTTTGAAAAATTGCTAATCACACATTTTTTTTCTTCTTTTTCACCAGCTTATTATCTCTTTAGGAATGGATGGAATTGAAAATATTACGATAAAGGTATGTCTAACTTTTTTTATCTTTACTAGTGACATGTGTTTTATTTGTGATATTATTTATACTTCATAGTGGTGATGTGTATTTCATTCAAGTGTTTTTATGTTGAAATTTTCAAAAACCAAAACCAATTTCTGTTTTGAGTTTTAAAATTTTCAAAATGAGAACCAAATCTAGCATTGAATTAAGAAATTTTCAAAACTCAAAATCAGTTATTTTTCAAACATAAACATAAAAATAAAAATTTATTATAAAATTTACAAATATGTTTTTCATTGCCGTTTGTCTAAATGTCTTTCTCCCTCCCCTTTCTCAGTTTCTCATCTTTCCGTCACTCCCCGATCGCCTAAACTGTCACCCTTTAAACATTGTACTAAGTCGCTAGAAAGAACTAGCAGCAATGCAGCCGAGAGAAGCAATAATAGAAGACAGCACCCAACACACATGTATCATTCCCTTTTTTAAAACGTTATAACATCCTTTTGATTATTCATATTATCTATCACGAATGAATGCAGAGGCTGCACTCCCTTATTCGAACCTCACCCATTACATTACTTGCAACCCATTGCCTTGCAATTAAGTCAAATTCCATCTCAGACCTTTACACAGCCAACAACATCATAACAGCATATGCGAAATGTGCACAATTAACTCTTGCTCACAAACTGTTCGACGAAATGCCTCACAGAGATACTGTCTCATGGAATGCCATTATTTCCGGTCATGTAAACTCCAGCAACCTGAATTCCACGTGGCATATCCTCAACACCATGAGAGCATCTGGATTCTCATTTGATAACCATACATTTGGAAGCACGCTCAAAGGTGTTGCTCGAGCTCATAGTGTAGAGCTTGGGCAACAGCTACATTCGGTTATGCTCAAGATGGGGTTTACTGAAAATGTGTTTTCTGGAAGTGCCCTTCTTGACATGTATGCCAAGTGTGGTAGAATTGATGATGCCTTGGCTGTGTTTTGGTGTATGCCGAAACGTAATCATGTGTCATGGAACACGCTCATTGCTGGTTATTCTCGGGTTGGTGATACTGATATGGCATTTTGGTTGATGAGATGTCAGGAGTTGGAGGGTGTTGAGATTGACGATGGTACGGTCTCTCCACTTTTGACATTGCTTGATGATGTTGAGTTTTGTGGGCTGGTAATGCAGCTGCATTGTAAATTCTTGAAACAAGGGCTGGAGTCCTTTAGTAATGTTCGCAATGCCACTATCACGGCATACTCAGAGTGTTGTTCTTTGAGAGATGCTGAGAGGGTGTTTGATGGTGCAGTCGCGTGTTGCGATATTGTTACATGGAATTCTATGCTTGCTGCTTACTTGCTTCACAAGAAAGAAGATCTTGCGTTTAGAGTTTTTGTTGACATGCAGAATTTTGGGTTTGAGACTGACGACTATACCTATACTGGGATTATTAGTGCTTGTTTTGCGAAAGAGCATAAAAGCCTTGGAGAATCTTTACATGGGTTGGTGATAAAAAGAGGGCTTGAAGATTCTGTGCCTGTTTCTAATGCTTTGATTGCCATGTATCTTGGATTTGATAATAGGTGCATGGAAGGTGCATTGAAAATCTTCTTTTCCATGGATGTCAAAGATTCTTGTACTTGGAACACTGTTTTGGCGGGGTACGTGCAGGTTGGTTGGAGTGAGGATGCCTTGAGGTTATTTGTGCAGATGAGATCTCTCTTACTAGAAATCGACGACTATACTTTTTCAGCTATCATCAGATCATGTTCAGATTTGGCAACACTACAGCTAGGTCAACAAATCCATGTCTTGGCACTTAAAGTAGGCTTTGACACCAATAAATATGTTGGGAGCTCATTGATCTTCATGTATTCTAAATGTGGTGTCATAGAAGATGCTAGGAAATCTTTTGAAGCAACTTCTGTAGACAATGCCATTGTGTGGAATTCAATCATCTTTGGGTATGGGCAACACGGACAAGGAAACATTGCACTTGAACTCTTTCACTTAATGAGGTCGAGAAAGGTGAAACCTGATCATATAACCTTTGTTGCAGTTCTGACCGCATGCAGTCATAACGGACTAGTAGAAGTAGGCCGCAAAATAATACAATCTATGGAGTCTAATTTTGGTATTCCATTGAGAATGGAGCATTATGCTTGTGGAATTGATCTCTACGGTCGAGCCGGGAACCTAGAGGAGGCAAAAGCTTTGGTTGAAACAATGCCTTTTGAACCTGATGGAATGGTGTTAAGGACTTTACTAGGAGCCTGTAGAAGTTGTGGTGATATTGAATTAGCCAGTAATGTAGCTAAAATTTTGCTAGAGCTGGAGCCTGAGGATCACAGCACATATGTTCTGCTTTGTGACCTTTATGGGCGTCTGAAGATGTGGGATGAAAAGGCTAGTATTACAAAACTGATGCGAGAAAGGGGAGTGAAAAAGGTTCCTGGTTGCAGTTGGATTGAAGTGAAAAATAAAGTACATGCTTTCAATGCTGAAGATCACTCACACCCTCAATGTGAAGAGATATACGTACTACTACAACAATTAAAGGAGGGAATTAAGTTGTTTGATAATTTTGTCAATCAAACTTTATTATTGCAGTCTTTGGTTAACGTAGATGGTTATGATGAACAAAGTTTCTTATGATTATAGTATATTGTTTGTTGGGTTTTGTTGGAAGGTTTCAAGGATGGTGTGCACCATGGTTTTAAATTACAATTGGCAGCCACAATTTTAATTGCATTATAAATGTTTTCTACGTCTTTACAACTATATTGTGACACAATGGCGACCACATTTTCCTACAATATTAAGCATTGGGATGCAATTGCAATTGTGGCTGAAGCTGCAATTTAAACCTTGATATGCAGCAGGTCTCTTCACAAGATGCTGACACCTACTTCTTAAGGGAGAAATTACGTTTGTGTACCTTTTTTCCAAAGAAACTATTATTTTGTTATAAAATACAGTATGCTATTGCAACTGCATATTGAATACTAGCAATGGGAAATAAATAACTTAGGATTTTGGTCTGGTATTAATGAATACATAGAATTAGACAGGTAATTATTTAGTTGGCTTGTTTTGTTCAAAATTTAGTTGACTTGAGTCAGCTACTCCAGCATTTACATCGAGTTAACTTGAAAGTACCTAAGCTTATTAGGAGAGGCAAAGCCATTGCAGAATTTTTGAAATCTACCAACTCAAGGAGCTAAATATTTTGTATTTTGTAGTCTTTTGTAAATTTGCTTTAGTAGGAAAATCTTAATTTAAATTTTATGTAGTTGTTTTTCTAGTTCTTGTTAAATTTTTAGCTCTGAATCCGTGTACAGAACATATTATTAATCAATGAATGATTATAGTTCAGCAAAATTTATAATTCAGAAACTTCACATGCATAATCTTTGATCAAAATTTTTGCTCCTACTCAAGGGGAGTTATTTACTAATGTTTAAAATTTTAAATTACATAAACTGAACTCTCAATCAAGAGTTTGCCATCATTAATTAAAGAGAGGGAGATTGTTGTTGAGGAAAACAAACTAAGTGAGTGATATATGAGTGAATTTCAGTAAGAACAAAGTTTAAAATAACAAGGCAAGACCTTCAAGAGTATTAAGGGCCCGTTTGGATGAGCTTATTTTGAGCTTATGAAAAACAACTTATGTAAATAAATAAGCTTATATGTATTACTCATAATCTTGTTAATGTAGTTTATGAAAAAACAACTTATAGTGATATAACTGTTGTTAGTGAGAACTTATGGATCAACATAAAAACTTATTTATCACCATAAGTTATTTTTCATAAGCTCAAAAATAAGCTAATCCAAATGGGCCCTATGACCATGAAGTATGGGTAAGGGCTTAACAAGATTAAATGAGAGCCATTAACAATGGAAGTTCAGGTTGAGTAGGTTTGTTGAACCCACTCTCAGTAAGGATAAACTCGTCCTCATGAAGTCAAGGCACAATAAAATCACACATGTCATGCATTCAATAACACACAATGTAGTTAAGTAAAGGGCATGCATTAAAGACGAGGAAATGAGTACATGTGTTGCAACATGGATTTAAGAAGATATACTAAGATGAGTAAATTCTTAGAACAACATAGGTGACTATGACTCACACTGATAATAATAAGTAGTACAAAACTAAGGAATTAGATTCTCTACATTTAACCTCTATACAGTCTCCTAAATTTGCACTACTTTTCTTTTTCTTTTCTTTTTTTATCATTTCAACATCTAAGATATCTCACTCTTTCTAACACGTTGACTATGCTTGCACTAAATTGAGAGCTTTGACTTTGTTAGCAACTGCAGGGAATCAAGGTTTGGAACTAAGCCTACTCGTTGGAACTTGATCCCTTGAAGTCACTTGTGTTTAGGGGTGGACACCGGTCGGATCGGGTCGGATTCGGTCCAAAAACAGCTCATCCGAAGAAACCCACGGATGATAAGCTATGATCCATCTCCGACCGTTGCAGTCGTCGGATATGGCGGTTGGCGGTTGGCGGTTTGGCGGGTTAGCATGGGCGGGTTCGCGCGGTGCTGATGGTGAAAAAAAAGTTGGTTTTCTTGCAGATAGAGATTTGCAGAATAGCAAATGGAGTTTGTCAATGGAGTTGTGCAGCGAGGTTGAAGAAGGCCAGAAACAAGCTTGAAAAGTTTTTTAGCCTTTCTCTCTCATACTTGAATAGTTGAAGAAGAAATTATTTAAAATATAAAGAAAAGTGATCTGCAGGACATAAAGTATTCCTTTTTGGAATTATAAAACATAAACTAATAAATTATACCTAAACAATGGCTGTTTACGAGGCATAGGCAGGCGTAGTCACTATGGATTGGACAGGACATGATACCTTTTCTTGCATCAGTCATACTATTGCTGTGTTTCAGAATTCAGAGTTGTTTTACTTGTCGATCGGATACGGATATCGCTGGATTTGATCACTAAATCCGAATCCGACCATATCAATCCGTCTAAAACCGTGAACTTCACCCGAAAACCCGTTTAACAGTTTATAGCCATCCGAATAAGCACTTTACCCAACGGGTATTTCGGTTCTCGGTCGGGTTGTTGAATGTTGTCCACCCCTACTTGTGTTATTATATTACCTCTTATATTTTTTGCTACTTTTTTATGTTAAATTAATTCAATGGACAAGATTTGTTGTTAAATATATCAAATGATTCTCACAGTCTTGAAAGCAGTGACTGCAGTATAAACTTACTGCATTGGATCAGGATTCCTTTTTTTTGCAGAACAAGTCACATCACTTTTTATTGGCATGCCTGCACAGCTTTTCAACAGCTTCCTAATGGATAGAAAGTTCCATGATAAGTTTTTCAGTGTGTGTATAGCTTGTTAAGATTATTCGGACAAAAAACTTAGATAAATCTAGCCAAAATACATAGTAGTAATACATACGGTGCGGCTCACAGTTTGTTATTTCTATTAAAAAAAATAAAATAATTTGATGAATTAAAAAAATTGAAAAACCAATAAACGCTAGTGGGGCCTTATTAAAAAAAATGATTAGGTTTTACAAAAAAGAATCACTCCCACGCTCCCTTCAATCTCTCAGCTCACACACTCTCCCCTTGAATCTTTCATTCTCTCCTTCAATTTCGCTCCCACGCCCTCCCACACACAACTCTCATCTCCCTTCAATTTCTCAAGTCACGCGTTACTTCAACAGCTGCCCGACGTTCACTTCTGATGAAACAAAGTGCTACCGCCGGCCGACCGCCGTGGCTGAACTGCTCCGATGACTCCCTTGCTGCCCATTTTCATAAGTTCTGTTTTTGTTTTAAGGTTTAGTTTCACATTTTTGATTTCTGAGATAGTGATTAATTGATGGTACAATGTTTGTTTTCCTCTTTCAATTAAGATGATTATAGGATTATAGAGTTTCTCCAAGTATATTTTGTAAATGACATCGGATTTATTTTTCTTTTGTTAGAGTGCTTCAACATGATATAAGAACCTAAACAAGAAAACTGTTGATGTTTCTCCAAGCCAGAGCTGAATGGGAAGTTGAAGGCTGAAGAAGAACTAGGAATCGTAAGTTTCAGTCAGGTAAATGATGTTGCTATTAAGGACATTTGACTTTCTGTTTGTATTCTACTTATTGGTTACAAAGAAAACACTAAAAAACCAGCTTGGTTTATGACATCCAAAAGTTGGAGAATTGACGTTGTATTGTGGCTATCTGGTTCAAATGGAGCATGCATGTACATGTCAGACTAGAAATCTTTGATTTATACTTACAATAATTGTCCTATTTAGCACTTAAATAGAGCCCTCATGTTGATCATAGTGAGTAGGGAAGAATAGCATGTGAAAAACCAAGTTTGGGTTAGATAGAGCCCTCTTGAGTTAATTTTAATAAAAATTCGTCAATTGGTGCAAAAAATTTTTACGTAACGTATCATTAACCATATCATAATTTTTTTAACAAAACTAGAGGCTCTACAAAAAAAGCAGTTTGCGACGGTGTTAAACATCGGTAGTTGACCTTTGCGGAGGTTCCAAATGGGCCATAGTTTTCTGCGTCAGTGACCATACTATGGTAGTTCTGACAATCGCCGCGCAAACTGTTGCCATGCGTTCTAGATTTGCAGTGGTTTGCAACTGCCGCCACGGTTGCAAACCGCCGCTAAGAGCAAGTACGTGGTTTTTCTAAATTATGGCGGTTTGAACCACCACTAGACATTTATTGAAACTTCCTACTATATCATATTTGTTTTTGATTTTTCACAAACTCGAAATCAAAACACAAGAAGGCAGATCACAAACCATTTTTGCATCAATGTAGTGAAACTGGTTTAGTTCACAGATTGAGTGATGAGATTGAACGATGTTCTTACCGAAGAGATTGAGCAAGAGATGGTAAAGTTGAAGTGTTTAGGATGAGCGAAAGATGGTGGGAGAAACGATTGAGCGAGGGATTGAAGATCCTTTTTTTTAGATATCAAAGAAATGATTTCAGAGAGAATGCTTAGGGTTTAGAGAGATTTTTAGAGATTTGGTGGGAGAAACAAAATAAGCTGCGCGGTGAAAGGAAAAATTCGCGCGCAAGATTTTTATTTTTTTCAAATTACAGCCGCCACAACCATACAATCAATTGCCGCCATGTTTATTGATTGAGGCGGCCGTGGAGAGCAAATTTGCTGTCAAGCAGTGGCGATTCACAGCAACCGCCGCAAATTTCCAGTTTCGACGTTGTGGGGAATCCTAAAAAACAATTTTTGTAACAAATTGGGGGAATCCTAAAAGAATTGATTATGGGGAATGCTAAAAAACCTAATTAGGGGACTGGATGCAAAATTAAAATTTAAGGGAATCAAATTTTTTACCACTCCGAAACCTTGGAGTGGGATCCAAATCCATTTACCACTTGAACCAACTTCTGTTGGTTGGAGCAACCATTTATTTTGTCAGAGGGAGCAGGGTTGGACACATTTTGCGAACCCGACCACCGACCGAAAAACAGAAGGCATAAAAAGGGAGTCGGGTTGGGCTTGCTCGGTTAATACGGATTGAAAAATGAAGAAATGGGCCTATGTGGGTGATGACGGTCGGATTCGGTGTGGTGGCCCAAATCCAGCGGTGTCCGCACCCGACCGACAGAATACTTATTAATTTTTTATCATCTCACATTTCGTGGTGTTGTTTCACCTAAAACATCTCACTCTCAGATCTCTCTCATTTCACATTCAATTCTCAGCATTTCACTTTCTCTCAAAATACCGAGACTGAATAGGGAAACCCTAGCGCAGCTGCGCCGTTCTCCACCATCGTCGTTCTTAAGCCACTGCCTACTGTCGTTCAATATATCTTCATCGTCTTCATCTCTCTTTATTTTCTCCTTTCTCTCTCTATCTCATTTAATCTTCTATTTTGCGATTTTCAGCGACTTGCTCCTTCATCTGGTACTTATCTTTATGGCGCAAGACACATAACTATACCTCTCACTCCGGTAACGGTAAGCTTTCTTAACACTACCCAACCCTCTATCTTTTCCGTCTACTCCTTCAAATCCGTGTTTATAGTTTATTTGTTTACAGTTTCTTTGGGTTCCATTTCTTTGCAATTTTTGGGTTTAATGGTTTAAAATATTATCCAGATCATTTTAGGGCTTTTTCATTTTAGGGTTTTTCAAGTTTATGGTTTTAATAGTTTAACCAAAAGATCTGATTTTAAGCTTAATGTTTCACTGAGTTTAATGGTTTAAAAACATGTGTTGTTCATTTTAGGGGTTTTTCATTTTATGGTTTTTTCATTTACTGAGTTTAATGATTTAATGGTTTGGGGTTCGAACCACGTACGCTTATATTTTCACCAATGACGTCCCTTTCACTCAACCACATGAGCTACCCTTCTGGGACTGACTCTACTGCATCTGATTTGTTGATAATAATGATTTCTTGGTTTTGTAAGTTCTAAGATAACATGTTTTAAACCATTAAACTCAGTGAAACATTTCGTATTTGTAGTGGTTGGTGATGATTGCGTAGTTTTTTTTTGAATCGAGAGGGAAAGGAGAGGAAAAGAAGAGAATAGGTAGACGAGAGGGAAAGGAAGATGATGGGGAGGAGAGTGCGTAGTTTTTTTTGATAAGGAACTGTGTGGTTTTTTTTTACCCAAAAAACTTATGTCATTTCAATATATAGTAATAATGTTTGTTACGCACAAAGGAGCACCGTAATGATATTGAGAGCTAGCATAGAGTCTTGATGCCCTTGCAAGAGAGAGTAACAAGATTCGCTTGCCTCCTAACATAGCTAATCCTATAGCTTGTATATTGAGAAATAAAATTAATACAATGACAAAATAATAACACCAAATTCAGAGTTGTTGGATGACGCTTTGTATACTGCAATAACCACCGAGAAACAATCTGTCTCAATGACTACTGCCTCGAAACCTAGATACTTCAACCAATCCAATGCTTGCCATAATCCTATTGCTTCTGCTTCTTGAGATCTCTACATTTCTCAAAAGAAATGGACACATTACCAAAATTTTAGATACGCAAAATACATGGGCCTAATATGGTATTAATATCCCAAAAATATGGTAATTGATTTTAGGAATTTGGTATTAGTATCCCAAAAAATATGGTAATTGATTTCTCAATTTTTCGAGAAATTGAGGGATTCTCAACCCATTATTTTTGCCATAAAAATTAATTATTTTTGGATTTAATTACCGTATGTGTGTGCAACATTTAATTACAATATGCATATGACGTGTAAATATGCAAAATAATTATAAGAAAATCCCACTAGGAAAGATTTAAGTAAACTTCTCTATTTTTGTTGGTTAAGGAGGATGATGATAGGGAGGAAAGACTTTCATGTATGTTGATAATACTGTGGAGGAAAGACAGGGAAGTGACCGTTAAGCCAATAATTCGCCAATTAAGCGAGTTCTTCAAGGTAGAAGATGAAAACGATAATCGTGATGACCGTGACAGTGGCCCTTTGACAACTTCAGAGTTGTTTAAGAAGAGGGGTCCTAGGTGGAGAATACCAAAAGCTATATATAATAACATGGCTAGTGTAGTGATAATAATGATTTATTGGTTTTGTATGCTACTTGTTCATTTATCTTTCCGTTATTGATTTATTTTTCGCTTTTTCTACTAATTAATATTTTATTTATCGATTATATAATTTAATGCTAGGACAAAGAATTTGAAGGAGCAAGAATCAAACGATCTGTGATAAGGTGCATTACTTACTTGGGTTGTTTCTTACTTTTTAGTTGTAAAGTGTTTTGCTTTTGTTGTTGCAATTTGTTACTTACAACATAATCTGTTTGTAAATTTGTAATCTGTTTGTTAATTTGTTAATCTGATAGTAAGTAATCTGTTTGCTTTATAATCTGTTTAATAGTAAGTAATCTATTTGTAAGTAAGTAATCTTTTTAATAGTAAGCTATTAGTTCTGGATTTGTAGTAAGTAATTTATGCTTTATTAACGATAACGATGATCGGTTAGTTGTATGCTTTATAGATGTGTTTTATATTCAGTTTGTAGATTAATTTGTTAAACTGTCTTCTTTTTTAGATGCCGGAAAAATATCTAAGGTTATTTGGGTTTTACTTAGGCATTTGACTATAAGTAATAAGGTTAATGCTACTAAAGTGGTTGATTTATTTATTTATTATTACTGAATTAATTTATTATTACTGTTTTAACACATGAAGGTTACTGTTTTATTATGCAGATTGCATATTTTAAAGCCTTGTGAACTTTGAAGTTGTGAACTTCATTTAGGTTCTCTAAAGAAGCCGTAAAATTCCCCTGGCATGGGTGTATGATATAATTTACATTTTAAACTTAGATTTATTAGTATTAAGTGTTACTTACTTTAGTTGGTTGGTGATTAATTTGGTTGGTGATGTGTCTATGATTATAATAGTTACTGCCACATACTTTGGTAATTGGCAGCAGTAAACTATTTTAACTTGGTTGGGGTTTGCCCTCTTTGGTAATGTGTTAGAATTTAGTTTTAAATTTACTAGGACAGGTATGATAATGGCCATGAATTTAGGCCATTTATGTTTGTATATTTTAAATTTACTAGGACAGGTATAAATTGGCGGCAGTGAACCATTTATGTTCGTATGTTTTTCAAAAAAAATCATGATAATATGATAGGTTTTTATCAAGAGACTCAGTCTAGTAATTTAGTTGGTGTAAAAATCAATTTTTTCTAGGCCCAAATCTGTATTTAGAATTTTAAAACAGCAAAAAAAACTTACTGATAAAAAAACTTGTTTAAAATAATTAATTGGGCCACTGAAGGCCCAACTTGCAACAACCCACCCACCAAACCGCTGGACCCGCATAACCGAATCCCCCAAAAACCATTTTTTGAAATGGTTGGATTTGGGCCTCCCAATCCAATCCGTGGATTGCTTCGGATGGGCATTTTGGGCCCGCATCTGATCCGGCGCGACCACTGTCCACCCATAAAAGGGAGTGACCGCCTGAACCAAGCCACCTACAATACACTTTTACATTATTCGTACTTGAGCAACACCCACTTAAATGACATTAGATATTTTATGCTTATTATGACATTAGATATTTTATGTTTACTAGTGGGGAAAGACGGGCACGGATGCCCGTCTTTCATGTGAGTGTGTTAGTGGGTGGTTAATGTGTTGGTGTGTTAGTGAGTGGTTATCGTCAGTGGCATATCTAGGACTCTGGTCCAGAGTGGTCAAACGATTTAATTTAACAATTAATATATATCGGAATGTAGAAATTTTTTTACAACGCCAGTCAACCACGAAACATCACGTCATAAAAAATGTTTGACTTTATCTCACCTACTTTAAAAAGTTTTTATAGCGATGGTGTATACCAATTAAACATATTTTGCTATTCTAATTTGGTAATTTTGGTCATTGTGATTTTTTCATTTCACTTTTCATTGCTAAAAATCATGGAATGTGCAATTTTATTCCCTTATTTTTCTAAAGTTCCAAATTTTTGAGGACCAAAAGTGTGAATAATATATGATATTGAGAGAAAAAATTGCGAAATCCAGAAAAATGGGGAACAGAATTGTCAAAGTAAAAGAAAAATACTAAAATCACCATATTTGTTTGTGATAATAATAGATGTTTTTTTTTATCAAATGAGACTAATTAAACTAATGGACTTGTTATTGTTCTTTTATCTCCTTAGACCAATAAAGTTAGTTGGAGTAGCTAAATAACATATTATTGCGTAGCTAAATTTAAAATATACTTAATCATCCAAATACATATATTATTTTTGGATAGCCAAGACCATCTCATAGTTACACTACTAATCGCTCCTGAAGTTGCAATAGGAAAGAGTAGCTAGAAATGAAAAGAGAAAAATAGTAGCAGGATGTGCAAAAAATAAAATTACAAGTGTCAAAATATATTTTTCATAGGGGTAATGGTGCAAATTTTTAAATTAGAGGGTGTGCAGCTGCACACCCTGATCCCAACGTAGATCCGCCAGTGGTTATCGTTTATTAGAAATTTGTACTTACAATAAGGGTATTTTGGTCAGAAAAATCTGACACCAAAATGACAGTTTTTTTTTGAATCCCCTTTATTAATAGTTATAGATTATGACACAAGAATATGACATAATCTATTAATAAAGGGAATTGGGATTATTAGAGAGGGAATTGACATAATAGTTATAGATTAGGGTTTTTTAGTGACGTGGCAGCCCATGTGGGCAATATATCCATGTCACCAATGCCAACGTCATTAAAATATGCCACCTCGTCTGTCAACAAAAAAATAATGTGACACATCAGCTTAAAATGACATCAAGGACCAAAATGAATAAAAAAACATTTTGCAAGAACCTTTTTAAAAAAATATTTTTACAGGGACTAAAATGGATTTTCGTTATAATTGCAAGAACCAAAATGATATTTAAGCCTAATTTTAATTCGAAAAAAATAATCGACTTTCAATGCTAAAGGACAAACACATCTCTGTAATCGTAATTTTTTTCAATTACCTTTAAGGACATTATTTATATTATTAGTAAGGGTTAAATATGTTTTTGGTCCCTATAAATATAACAAATTTTGTTTTTAGTCCCCTACAAAATTCTTTTGAGCACTTTTGGTCCCTACTTTATTTTCCGTTTGCATTTTTAGTCCCTGCTGTTAAAATTCACTAACAGTGCTGACGTGACACTGCTTATGTGACAGTTTTTAATATGCTGGTACATTGCTATAATTTCTAGGAAATTTATCCACGTCTGAAATAATTAAACTAATTAACAAAACTAAAAACTAAAATTGAAAAAAACAAAAACCTAAAATCAATATATATGAATCAAAAACTCTAATTCCGGAGGTAGCATCCTCCTTGGCATTGCGCGCCAATTTCTCATGGTCTAGCTGGATTGTGCTGCCCATTGTGTAGTTTGCTTGTGTGTTACGGTTGGTCCACGTTGGTAGTTCATGCCAATTCAACTGGGATGTGGCTTGGATGAGCTCCCTTGATGTTGTGCTGCAACTATTCTCACTTTTCAATGGTTTTTGTTTTCACCGGTGTAGTGCATTCTCTGTCTTTTTAGTGTGGTTTGATTTTATTAAATGTTCAACATTGTTTGCCAATCATGACTGTAGCCTCCAATTGTATAAATGCCCCTCCCTTCATACTCAGATTTCTCACTTCTGTTGGGGTATTTCCAGGTTATTCTCCCTTTCATGTTCTCCTCTCTTCTGATTTGCTTCCTCTTCCTTTAGATTTGTGTTATTTTGTGATCTTTTGTTTTGATCATTGTTGTTTTCCTGTTTTTTCATTCTTGGTGATTGCTCAGATTGTCTTCTTGGTGTCTGTTTTCCACTTCTGTGTAACCAGGCGATCCCCCATTGATTCTTTCATTGCTATTTCTTATTATGTCATATCGTTGGATAACCTGGTTTTCTGCCCTAATGCTTCTGCTATTGTTTCGTTTGGTAGATGGATTCACTTGATATTGTGCCTGATGAGAACAAGGTAATGGCATTGATGTAGTGACATTTATTGACACCTGAGTTATTATCATTTCATTTAGTTTGTTTGCATTAGTTTGGTAATTAGCATACTCTCACTTGATTCTGTGTTTTGCTCATTTGCTAATGACAATGTGTTTCATCTTTAACTTTAGTTCTCCCTTTGTTTTCCCTAGGTTGATTCCCTTGCTGCTGTGGGTAATGACCCATATTTTGCAAATTGTCTTCGGAAATACCACACTTATCATTTTGAATTTGTTCTTGGCTTTGTGAGTTGTCCTGTCTTTCCATTGATATTATTGATTTCAGGCTATGTTATTGTCCTAATTTTTCTCTATCTGTTTGCAGACTATGCAGCAACTTCCAGTTCTTTTTTTAGCAGATTTTTATAATGATATGCCAACCATTGTCCATCTGATCGACCCAGTGGGAAATGTTTTTGTCATGTCCATCAAGCAACGCCCAAACAGGGAGTATTTACATCGTGGTTCTTCTCACATTGGGGAGATTTTCAATCTCTTTAGTGGTGGTTGGGTTACTCTTACATTTGTGCAGCGTGCAACCTTCCAAATGTCAGTCAGGGACAGGATGGGGAAGCAAGATGAGTTTTGCTTTGTCATCCTCCCAATGAGCATTGTTGAAGAGGAGAAAGATGAGTTTTGCTTTGTTGATGCTCTTCATTTCTACAACTCTTTGGTTAAAACCCTGTCTGTTGAGGAGACCAACACCCCATTTCTGGTGTGTCCCAGTTTACTTAGGCACCACTCTTTTATATCTTTGTTTGGATCATTGGTTGCTTACATGTTAAAGGCAATTTAGCATTCATATTGTGTGTGCACCCCATTTCTGGTGTGTCCCAGTTTACTTAGGCACCACTCTTTCATATCTTTGTTTGGATCATTGGTTGCTTACATGTTAAAGGCAATTTAGCATTCATATTGTGTGTCTCATTCACATCTATACATTATTTGTGTATTTCTTTGGTCACTTTTTCTTTGAACTGATAACTTAACTTGGCTTTGGTTAGTTATGAGGAGTTTAAATTTAGCTGCTATTTGTACCTGGTGTCGCGGTTGTTCTAACAATGGTTTTACTTTTGAATTGTCTTTTAAGTTTCTTCACATTGGTTTTTGCCAGGCTTTTTTTTCTCCAGCAACTAGGACAGTTACATTGGTTAATTTCCGTGGGAGGAAGTGGCCCTGCAAGTTTCAATGGTTTAGCTCAAGGCCTGATTACTGTTGTATTTCTGATGGGTGGGAAACTTTTCGTGGATTGAATGGACTCCTTCCAGGGACCACTCTCAAACTAGGTGTGCCTTAGAAGTACAACAAGTACCTGTTTGTCAAGGTTGTTGAAGATTAGGGAGCGTGTCTTCTTCTTAAGTTTTCTGTATTAGGCTATGTTTGTTATTCTAGAATTATGATCTATATTTCTCATTTGGTTCAACAATGTCCTTTTAAGTTTATGTGTCTTGCTCTATGTCTAGAGCTCTTAGGGTGATGCACACTGTTTTTAGGAGTTGGTTGCTTAAAAAATGCATCCCTTGTTGTAATGTGCCACTGCTATCAATGAAATGTTTTGGTTTAGTTGTTTGGCACACTCTTTCCCATATAAATTGATAAAAAGGCTCCACTTTGTTCCATTGCGTTGTATATGATATGTTTGGTAGGAATTTTGATTACACTTCCATGGTGTATTTTATTATCACATTTCTCATATTAAGATCTGGCTCATGTTGTTTGGTACAATGTGAATGCTTTATTTTTTGCCAGACAGCCATCTATTTATCCCACCAGTAAAACATCGTGTGTTTACTTTGTTTCTTCATCAAGAGTAGTGGCGGAGACAATAGTTTAGGAGTTTGTTCCCAACAATTTAATGGTTATAGAGTCCAATCAAGAAGGTGTTTAACATCTGTTTGCTTAACTTCACCATCGTGAGGTCTGGTTTGCAATGGGCTAAAAAATATGCTGCCTCAAGCACCAGTTTATAACCTTCATCAGATGAATATTCATCCATTTCTGTTGTCCACTCATTATTAATTGATTCCTTGATCTTATATCTATCCATGGTTAGGTTTATAGTGTGGGGGATGATGGTTATTCAAGTCAGGGGTTTGTGGTAGAGTAATTGCTTGCATCCCAAGCAACAGATGTGGTAGGATTGTGTTTCTGATGTTGTCAAGTTAGCAGCCAATCCAAATCCATTTCTTGCTGCAGTGAGCTCAGTGGTGATATCTATTTGAGATATGCAAGTGTCCCGTGCTTCCATGTCATTGATTTGACCTTTTACTTAAAGGTATTTACTCCATCATTATATTTGTTGTATTTTTATCTCTAAATATCTATTTCCTCTTGACATTGTCTCTATTTATATAGCCAACCACTTGGTAACGAGTTCCCCTCACATCTATCAAGCCATTTGGATATACTCTCCCTTTAGACTCTCTTTAACTTGCAAGGTTTGGAGGCATGTTCATTTATTTTCATGTTGCAGGTTAATGTTCCCTTCTTGGTCTTTTGCAGATGCCTATTACTTCTGTTGATCGAAAGGATGACAGTACCTACGATATGGTCATTAAGTTTGACAGGTTTTACGTTGAGTTTTTGCCTGAAAATGTGAGAACTAACATGTGATTTCTTCTTTACATTTGTTTTACACACTTTCATTCTCTGCTATTTGGTATTTAATGTGTTGTGTTATCACTAATCAATATGTCTATCGTGTAGTTATCTGTACAGCTGCCTGAGATGTTTACTAAGTAGCATGGGAATGATGTCTCCTTTTTGGTCATGATGTGTGATCCTGCTGGAAATCAAAATCAAGTGGTGGTTAAGAAGGTTAATGGACGACCATATCTTTCCACTGGTTGGAATGAAATGACTACTCGCTATCTACTACAAGGTGGGTGGGGAGGGGGGGGGGGGGGGGGGGGGGGGGACTTTAGGCCAGACAAACTTTTCATCAAAGTTAAAGATAGATTTGGTAAGGAGGTTGAATATCCTACTCCCCCATGTATTTTTAAGCTTGCCCAAAACCCACTTCCACATGCAAACAATGGTGCTGGAGACAATTACCTTAGGAGCATCTCCAAGGTCCCAACTCTTTACCACAGATTGGGGAAAACTTTAACTCCATCTGATGTCAATGGTGACAAGCTGGTGTGTCTTCTCTTTTCATAATTGTGTTCTATTGCTCTTTCATGTAGTTGTCTTTTTTTCTTGCATTTACACATTTTTTGCGTTTTCATTTGCAGTCTATCCCTCCTGGTGTTTATGAAGTCCAATTGATTGATCCCATTGGCTATGCCTGGAGGTGTGAGATGCACAATAATCAAGATGATGTGTGTCTCTCTATGGACTGTATTCTGGTTGGAGTCTTTTTCGCCATACCAAGTGTTTGTTCCATGGTACTTATATTAACCTTTGTGTTAGATCTACAGAGCCAAAGATCATCTTGGTTGACTTCAAGAGGAAGATATGTGGTTGAATATGCTAATGTTGTTTGTTGCTTATGCTGGTTGTAGTCCTTAGGGCGTTTATCCCTCTAATTAGTGAGTCTGCAGCTAATTAGGTTGTCTGTTTAGTCTAAATAAGTAGTTTCTATGGTTCATGTGGTGGTGTTCATCCCTCACCTATGAGTATGCATCTAATTAAGTAGCATATTTAGTCTAATTAAGCAGTTCCTATTACTTATGTAGTTTGTCTGCATCACCTATGATGCCTGTTGTTTGTGAGAAAGTTCATGTACTTTCTATGTTCTATCATATATAATATTTATTTTGCTGTATCATTTGCTTATTTACACTCTCATTTATATTTCGTGGCAAACGTGCTACTATATGTGTTGCTAGTATATTGTGATCCTAAGAAACAAAGCATTCCTAATAACATGTTCGACAATAGCAAATGACTTGCCAAATAATGAAATGATATTGATTTGAATTGCCAGTGAAATATATTGGATCTGCTATGGTTTAGCTATTTGGGAGAAGCAGAATCATTGACATGGGAAAACAATCTTTCCACATTGCTGAAAGACCAGGTTGTGTTAATTACTAATTGAAGATGGAACTTGGTAAATCAATCTTTGGTTTCCTATATACCAATGAGCAAACGATGTTTGTACAATATCCATCATTCAATTGATCATCAAGGGAATTAAATGAATTATGTAACTTCAGTTGAATACTTTAATCATTATTAATTATTGGGTCTCCCATGTTTGTTTTTGCCATTAAGAACAGTGTGTGTTATAGATCATGTTGACCCAATATCTTTAAATCTATGCATTTTGACTGATACCTATATTTTGTGGATTATTTGGAAGCTTTTTATGACTTAATTAGCCATTCCCTTAAATTGGTCAAAGTATACCTATAGTTGGACTGTGATTGGAGCCCATTAATCATAAAACCAATCTGTGTTTGCCTCAACACCAGTGAGAATTTGGTTCCCGCATTTAAATACATTAAGCCAGATCAAAATAAATGAGGAAGAATCTAATTATGACTATTGTGGCTGTTGTTTTCTAAGCTATACCTTCCTTTATTTGAACTATGGTTCTTATGTTACACTTCCCAGTCCTAAAGCAACTGATGTTTCCATATCTAAGCTTCACTCTAAAATAGAATTTCTCATGTCTTATGCAATCCGAACTACATTCAAGATGATGTCATTGCATTTAAAATGTACATCCCTTTTGAGCTTATTGAACTGATTCGAATATATCCTCTCAAGTATATGAGTGGCTTGGTATGAGTGATCCATCTAATCTGCAGAAATGATACTCACCTCATTTGCAGCATGTGACCGTTGTGTATGGTAGTAGTTAAATTATTCTTTATTCTTTATCATGTCTTTTGTCTTCCCAATAGCATAGCATGCCTCCACACTTCTCTCACGTTATCTGTTTGGCAGCAATCTACCTAAACACTCTTAAAATTTTACCTCAGAGCATGGAGCATTTGTCTAAATCCTACCACGGCTCGCTATTGGTATCCACTTGCTTCTATATAACAATGAGTGACATCAATCCTTCGTGTGGTGTATCTTTGAACATGTCAGGTGCTCCACCCTCTCTAATGCACGCCTCTCTGTTGGTATCAAGTTGCTTCTATGTGACAATGAATGACATCAATGCTTCATGTGGTGTATCTTTGAACATGTCTGATGCTCCACCGTTTCTAATCATTCCTCCCTTCATTGCAGCAAGTAATGTATTCCAGTTGGTTCTTTACTGGATAATATGACAGACACTAATTATTCCTCTCTTCATTGCAGCAAGTAATGTATTCCAGTTGGTTACTTATTGGATAATATGACAGACACCAGCTTCCCACGCATATTGCTTCACTTGCAACCCATTGTTTTGCTCCTGCTATTTCTTCTTTACCCTCTCTACACTTAACATGTTAGCTTAATATGGTACTCTCTCTACACCTAGCATATTTGCTCTTCCCATCCTACCCTTAGCATGTTTGCTTTTCCCATCCTACCCTTATCTGGACTCTATTTAAACCAGTCCATGCATTTTCTCACTCACCAACTTTCCAAGCTTGCTCTTACCTTCATTTGCTACTCATTTCTTCTTCCTGGTGTTAACAAGTATCTCCTCATTATTCAAAACATTAATTTTCCCAACTCTAGCTTTTATATCTGGCAGTTATTTTTTAACTTCTTTCTTTGTGGTCCCTTTATTTATCTCAATATCCCCCTCTCCTTTTCTTAAATTGACATGACCTTGGTTTCTTTGTAATCTCTTCCCCCTTTGTTTGACTGTAGGAAATCCATGGCGCCCCGTGTTAACTTCATTTCTGAGGTTGTTCCTGGCAAGGTTAACTGGAGACTTCAAGTTCGTGTCATAAGATTATGGACATTACCTGAATATAAGAATAGGCTCAATCCAAACAGCATTGAAATGATTTTGTTGGATGAGAAGGCAAGTTCTTTACCTTTTTTTGAAGGTGTATGATTTTATCTTTGTATGTATACTTTGCCTGAAAAAAATCCTCCTCTGTCAGCTTGATAGGATTCATTGCTCTGTCAAGAATTCCCTCATGCCACTGTACAAATGTGTGTTGAAGGAGGGCAATTGTTATCTGATTGATAAGTTGAACGTTAGTCCAAATGATTCAAAGTTTCCAACAACCACCAGCAAATACAAGCTTGCTTTCATAGCTATCACATCTTGCTGCACCTTGAGGACCCCCACGACCATACCTTTGAACTATTTTGTTTTTACTCCTTTTACTGAGATCTTGGCTTCACCAAAATGATGTGATTGTTGGTTTGTATTTTTCCCCCACTCATCCTCCTCTTCTGATTCTGAGTCTAATGCTCCTCCCCCTCCCCCTCCTCCGGCAAGACGGTCGTTACTGGAGAGTGTTCCTGCGACATGGGAATGCAAGGTTTCCCCCAACATCTGCAAAAGATCCGGTGTTATGGTGAGCTTTATTATTTGTGCAACTTTGTTTTCAATTCCCAAGTTTTGTAGTTGACTCACATTTCATTATTTTTTAACCCTCTAAAACCAGCACTTCCCTAAAGGCATTGGGAAGCAAATCCCAGACTCAATGAAGTTCATGAGTCTCCGTCATAACAGAACTGGGAAGACATACAACTGCTCTGTTCGCATTGCTTCGCGTTCAAGGGAGGAGAAGTGGTTGGCTGGGGAGCAGTGGTTGGCGTTTGTGAAGGAACAAAACTTGAAGCCGGGTGATGTCCTCCGAATGCAAATCAGGGGCACTCCCCTTACTGTATTTGTTGATGTTGTCCCCCGTTTATCTATGCCATATTTGTTGTACTCTAGATAATTGTGGTTGTTTTTTTTTTCTTTCTATTTTCTGGTTTCGTAATTCACACAATATATATTCGACTTAAACTAAGGCAGTACAACAACCTTTAATATGATTATCGTAGTTAACCTAACTGACGGCCCCCATTTTCCATTAGAACCTAGGGCATTTGCCCCGTCCATCGGACGGGTCACCCCACTAGTTGTTGTAATCCACATGGTCTTCCTCCCCTAAATCGTTGTTCTCTTCCTCCCCTTGTCTGAATTGTTGAAATATATATGAACTCTCCAGTTGCGATTGCGAGGTTACAATTGGAGAATGGAACTGATTTAAATCTGAGGGTTACACAGTGAAACAATACCTTCAAAACACATGTTGATCTTCCTCTTCATTCTATGCTAATTTCTCTTTGTACTACTAAATCAATGGTGGAGGGTTGCACCGTGAACCATAAAGATTCATGTTTTTTTAAATAATAATAAAACCATTGATATATTAGAGATGCGCTAAGAGTTTTATGAAAGCAAGTCATAGATTCATGGTTGTGCTGATTGAATGAAAATGGCATATGACATTTGGGGATTTTGGTGCCAAGCACGGTTTTTTTCAAACAAAAAAAAACGGAACGCATGACTCACCGTTTTTCCTACGTGGACAGCTTACATGGCAATGAGCAGTGGTGCCAGCGCATTAAAATTTGACAAATAGTGTAATGAAATTGACGTTACTATCATGACATTATTTGCTTTAACTCAAGCTGGCCATGGTTCTAAGATTGATAGGGTGAGAGCTTGTACTTCATTAAGAATGAGTTAGAGTGAGGTCATTTCAATAATTTCCAATTATAAGCAAATCAATAAAACAGTTGACACACATGCAGACACAGACACCAAAAGTTCCCATTGCTGCCAGTTATTTCCAACTATAAAAAAAAGTGCCTAGCATGAAAGAGATCCATATTGTTTTATTGATTTGCTCGGACTTAAGATACTTTAAGTATTTTTTTTTATGAGTAAGAAATGTAAACAACATAACTACAATCCAACTCTAGCTATGCCTAAAGCATCGATTTTCTTTTCATAATGTAGAATCATTCCATTGGATTTGATTGGAGAGAAAGGGTTACTTTGAATCCTATTTGAGATCAAAGATATGCGAGTAAGTTACCTTTGCTTAAATGTATTGTTTAAATTGTTTACATCTACCAAAAAAGAAATCATTTACAAGAATTCAACTTTTTAGGTTCATGTTATGCCTTTGTCGTATGCTCCGTGATCGAGGTAATGTACTTCCTTAAATACAAAGAGTTTGAAAACAAAGAAGGTTATTGCGTACTCATCATGGCACCATCTAAGTTTTTGGAGCATATGCTTGCAGGCCACTCATGGCGGCGGCGGAGAAGAGCGAAGCTGAGAAGGCTGTTGAATCCAGTGGAGTAGCCTCCACGACAACTGTGAAACAAATTGCCTTTTCCCACACCATCAAACGTGATGAGAAGAATTTATTTTTCCTTGACACCGATGCTTTTGTGAGTAAACTTGAGGTGGCAAACATGTCCAAAATCATGGCAGAGTCTACTATATCTACTATTGTAGATGTTTAAATGAAATTATGAAACAACAACTAAGTTAGAAAGCGAAATGATTCCACACTACCAAAGTGGAAACTGGAAAGTAGAAGTGGAAAGAATGTCGCTCCTTGGAACGTCGATACAAGATTGACATGCTTAAGATTGTTCTAGGGAAAGTTGGCCGTAAATAAAGAGATGATATGCATGAAACATTTAGTTCATTGAGATTACAATTGGAGGACTAAAAAACTACTATTGTCAAAATCACCACGACACTATTTTTTGTAGCATATTTGCTTAACATCGTTATTACTTCTAAGGGTAAAAACAGTGGCCCACCAAGTTCGGGGGCTCAAAGTAGCCAACCAACGAGTTCGAGAGGCGGATTCGATGCCTTTTCTTATCCATTCTGTGCTGAAAGTTTTGTAGTATCCGATTGACATGTTTCAAATTGCAATATTTCCAATTCTATCCATCCCTAAAAAGATAATAAGCTGACGAAAAAGAAAAAAAGTGCGATTAGCAATTTTTCAAACTCAAATCAAGACCAAACCAAAAAGCATTAAAAATACCATATTTTTTAAAAGAAAGGTTATTTAAAAAGCCCCCAACTTTTGGACAAAAAAAGGCAACAACTTAGAGTGAGTTAGGGCGCATGTTACAAATACGTTTGGTGTGATTAGGGATCAGTTTTTCTTTACATTACATATCTTCCTTTTTTTTGACACAATATATATCTTCCTTTTAAACGAAATGATGATTACTGATAAATAAATAAATAAATAAATAAGTAAATAAAGAAAACAAATAAATAAAAAAAGTGAAAGAGGAAAAAAAACCTCTGTATGAAAGAAGAGAGAGAAATGACACGAGGAGGGAGTGAGGCCGTAGTGGTGGTAGCAGCGATGCGGTGGAGAGAAAGAGGGATGTGGGTGGATCATGGTGGTGGTTGTGGCGGTGCTTTGGCGGTTTTGAGAAGAGAGGGTTCGGAGATGAGAGTGAAAAAGGTAAGTGGTGGTGCGGTTAGGGTGGTGGTAAGGCTGCAGTTTGAATGAGTGTGGTGAGGAGCGGAGGACCACTCAAAGGCACATTATGTTAGGCCTTAATTCACTTGTAGGCTACAAGACTTGAGTCCTATAAATAGGACTCGTGACATTGTAGAACACACATTGAAGAGTACGATACAATAGTTCTACTATTCTCTCATTTTCTTATTCTTATTCTTGCTCTAATAAGAATTATTTTAAAACACGTTATCAGTACGAAGCTCTAAATCACCTAAGGTAGTATTGGTTTGTTTCATAGTACTTGTTGTGTTGTATGCCTTGTGTGGAATCCGAAACACATTTGTATCATCTCCCCCTTTTTGTTTATTATATATGACATCACTCCTTCTATTGTATTTTTTTCTTCCAATTCCTATGGTGATGATTGTAGCGACCGAAAAATCCGAAGGAGAGATCATTCGAGGTGTCAGATGAAGCCGCCATCAAGGTTTAGGTTTAAAGGGGCAAACATTGATAAATCCCCCTTGACAGGTCTATACGAACCAAATATGGGTTCGGGAGTCGGTTATGCGCGGGGCAGGTACTAGCACCCTACGACATCCTTCCTAAGGAAGGTTACCTTTAATTAAATGTGTAAAAAGATTGTTAATTCAAACGTAGTTATTTTTACCTTTTTGCAAATTAAAAATAAAAAGACTTGATACATAATCAGTTATTTTATTATTATTTTTGAGAGATAAGAATTAGTTATTTTATTATCATTTTGAGAGATAAGAAAAAAATCAAATTAGAAAAAAAGACTAAAAAAAGGTTTTTATTAATGCAATTGACAAAGGTCGGCCGCCCTCTGCTCCTACGTATCTCCTGGTAGAGAATCAAATCACACGTAGTTCTTGGTAGAAAATATTTGTGAGTTTGGTGTTATTTATTTATTTATTTATGAGAAAACGATTTTTGATTGAATGGTAAAAATAAATAAGGACATATTATTATAAAACCGGAGTAGGTTGCAAAGCAGTAATGATAGGGGTGCGGTTAGCAGAGGTGTTGCTTTCATTTCATTAAAAAGGGGGGGTGCTGCCAACATAGCCCAACTCACGTTTCATGAATTTTAAACCTAGAATCTATGAATTGGACTTTAAGTAGGGAGTGTATGATGTAAACGTGGGGAGTGTCAAAAGCAATCTGATTTTTTTAATTTTAATTTTAAAATAAATGAATGAAAGGTGATATAAAAGGCAAGGAGTAAATTAGGGAACCCTAATTTCTCAATTCTACTCCCAACGCCGTTTTCTTCTTACCAAGAGAGAGAGTGAGAAAGTTTCATTTCACCATGGGAGAGTTAGAGAGAGAACTTGAGGTTTCAGAGAGAGGGAAGAAGAATGGAGAGGAAGAAGGGAAAGGGGAGAAGAAGAAGAAGAAGAAGAAGACGACGGCGATGGACGGTGTACTGGCCGGAGGTGTTGCCGACGGCGTGGACATGGCGGTGAGAGAAGGTGACGTTCGGTGACGACGGCGTGGTGGTGACACGGCGGCGCATGGAGGTTCGCAACGGCACTGACGGCGCATGGAGGTTCGCAACGGTACTGACGGTGGTGCTTCGTTGGAGAGGGTGACCGGAGGAGGACATCTACGGCCAACGACCACCGTAGACGGTGGTCGGAGTCTAAGAGTAAGTTCCATTCCCTTTTTTGTTTTGGTTCAGATTTCTACGCTTCTACTCCTTTGTTTTTTGTTCTGATTTCTGATTTTAAAATTCCCAGTATTGATCTTCCAAATTTATTCATGATTTTTTATTTACAAGCCTAAAGACCTAATCTATTTACAGCTAAATAAAAAACTAATCTATTTACATTATTAACATTGAGCCCTAATTAACTCTAACAAAACATAAACTACAAAACTACTCTATTTTTAGTTTATATGTACTATTATACTGTTTTGATATTGACTTCAGATAAACCTAAAAGAATAAAAATTAGAACGCGAAACCTACCTGTGCTCCAACTTCTGAAATTGCTCCTAAGCTATTTAATCTGGTACTGCTGCTGTTTGATTTCTATTGCTGACTGTTTCTGCAGTTGTTCTCCCTTTCTCGCCTCAGAGTTTTTTTGAGACCATTTTAGTGATCAGGGTTATGATGTGAACCACTAATCGTTTAGGTTATTTTCTGAATTATCTTTTTTTTCTTACTCCAATGAAATTGGTCTGCTTTTATAGGCGAAAAACGTAATCGAAAATTTATGACTGACGATTTCGTTTCCGTTTCAGGTATCGGACATGCTTGGTGAGCAAGAATAGGCCCATAGAAGCCCAGAGAAACAGCTGCTGCTGACTGCCTATTTTTTTTAATTATGTTCGTTTTTGATTTTTTTGTATTTTTTGGACATTTTTTTTAATAATTGTAATATTAATTTTAATTTAATTAATTCTATTTTATTAATATTTTTATGATTTTTTATTTTAAATTTTAAATTAAATGAACAAAAGCAAAAGTGAAGTTGGGCCAACACCGAGAACGAAAATCAGGCCCAACCAAATAACGCACTAAAATGAGGCCCAAATAGAAGAAATGGGCCCAGTCAAATAAATAGTACTAAACAAAACTTGAATTATATTGACACGTGTTACTTGAGCTGAGACCTGCAAACTACCTACTATTTACAATCGTGCTCGAAACATATATACAAGCTAAAACAAAAATTGTAATAATAAAATAAGAGGGCGGACAAAATTGGGGTATAACAGCTGCCCCTCTTTATTTATATTCTGCTAGAGAAAATGAGGGGTTTTCAAGTTTCTTAGCAAGAATAGAAATAAAGACAAGACGAACGCTAATTTTGTCTGCTAGAAAGGAAAATTGGGGGATTTGAGAATTTACAATTAAGCATTTATCACTTGGCGCGTTAATGAGAAAGCAATAAAGAAGGATCACTAGGGATCTGAAGGAGCACTAGGGATCTGAAGGAGCACTAGGGCTCTGAAGGACTGATAAGTCTGAAGGTCTAATCCTTAGTCGATACTCGGCGCATTGACTCGAATTAAACTAAAGGACCGATAGGTCTGAAGGGCTGCCTGGGCCTGATGGACCAAAATGGTCTGATGGACTGCAACTAGCTATGGTACTAATAAAACAGTCTGAGGGTGACCTACGTCGGTGCGGTCGTGAGGGTCAAGATCAGATCTAGAACTGATATGTTGACCACGAAGGATTTACGCTACGTCTTAGGCAGACACAGCTAATCTGAAGGACCACTGGGGGTCTGAAGGATCCATCGCGCTCAGTGGCGACGTTATGATCTGCAGGTAGAGTTCGAAGCCGTCCTTTTGACGTGTTAAATCGAACTGAACTGAAGGACCTATTTGGTCTGAAGGATCTATGCTAGACTCTGTGCTAACACTGCGATCTGGTGTGTGATATGGAATTCAACGCTCGTCGCGTTGATTTAAGAATTGGAGGTAGATACGGGTCGACACTGGAAGTCGATTGGAAAATAACAAATGATATGCCTATGACATGCACGTGATGTATGCATGTGTAGTGATTGATTTGAGTGGGATGATGGATGGAATGTAATGAATTAACTTTTTCTCTTTTTGCTTATTTCATTTTTCCTCCTTGCTCTTTTCCCTTGGTATATGATGAATGCATGAAATGCGAATGTGAATATGAGGCAAATGCAATGCCTTGATGCAAATGCTATGGTGAAAAACAGGAGGTGCATGATTGCTCGGTACAATGATACGATTAGTGACACAAAAAGATTTTTGGTAATGATGAGACTCACATTTGGCACTTTTATCGGAGCAATACATGTTATGTGTGGGCATGCATGGATGCATATGCAATGCGTAATGCGAAAGAAGCAAGACGCGAAAGCTGATAAATTGTGTAAGCGAGAAACAAGCAGGATGTGAATATATGTATAATGCTTATATAAAAGAGTTGTGATGAGTATAATCTGATGCATGGTTCGATTCTAGAATAAGGAGAACATGTATAACAAATGCATGATTTGTTGGTGACAACATGTATTTTGCAATGTTTTTTTTTACTGGTCAGGATACAACAATGTTTGATGGAAACAAAACTTCTGATGCTAGAAACTGAGATCTGATTATTTTGAATTGATCATTCATTGGGGGAAAAAATTTGATGGCTTGAACTCGAACTCTGGTAAACTTGAAGTTGTTATCTTTGAAGACTATGGCTTGTAACAATGTATTAGTGCCCATTTTGTGATGTGTATTTGTAGACTTGTCACATGGGTTTTCATTTGGTTATGATGACTCATGATGGCTAAACTTTCAAGTTTAAGATGTTAACTTGGAGGAATTACTGAAATCACGTCATTAACGCGTGTTTTCTCTCTTTGAAGCATTATTTAATAAATATGAATAATAGTGTGAATACAAATGCATGTGTCAGTTGGCTCAGGGTTCGAGAAATAAGGGTATGGGCAAATGTGACATGTGAGTGAAGTGAAGGATGAGGTTATTTGCTTAAGTCTTGGGAGATAGGCTTGTCACAAAGTAGGAAATGTGTAGCTGCTCCAATTTGGGCCTCAAATAGTGGGAGCAAAATGATTTGCCTTTGTCTGGGGGGACAACGACACCTAAGGGTATAGGTTGGCTAGAAGATTGGGAAGCGTGCTAGTCTTGGAGCAAAAGTAGGCTAATGATGAAGGGAATGGGAGACGGAAGAAATTTTTTGGCAAAAGGGATATGATGCCCTAGTCTATAAAAGGACAAAGTTGCCCCAATTTATGAAAGATAAAGGCTGCCCCATTTCGAGTGAGATTGTGACAGGGTGCAACGTTAGAATAATGGTTTGGACATTTGTCTGGTACGGCTGTATGGATGTGAGTGTAGTATAGGAATAGGATGAAAGGTGAGGGTAGTTTGGGGATGCTGAAAATTTTCTCGAAGTTAAGTGGAATGAAGGGTGGGGGTACTGCCCCACTTTGAGATGGTAAGTCATGTAACTGCCTTAGTAGGGGTTTATGGTTTTCTTTGGGAATGATTCCACAAGCTATGGCTATCAAGAGTCTTTGATTCGATGAGATTTCACTTTTGATGATGATCACTAAATTTCTCCCTATGATGAACTTTGAGCGTGCAAGCCCTTTTGAGTTTTTGTTTTTTCCTTTTTTCTTCTTTTTAAATCTTTTTTGATTTTCTTTTTAACAATTTTTTTTTGAGCAAATAAACTATTCTGATTATTTTGTCCTAGAATTAAAACATTGAGGAAAAAAAAAAAGGAAGCAACCATTGATCAGAATGGACATTAGGGTTGTAACGGGATGGTAATGTGGCTAATGGTTAATGATTTATGAAGGAAAGAGGTTATAATATGGCAAATGGTTTGAGGTTTATGAAAGAAGGAGGTTGTAATGTGGCTGATGGTTATGAGTTTGTGAAGGATAGGATAATTAGGCGCGAACGTGTGTTTGAGGGTTTATTGAGACAATGATCTCTTATGGTAAGATGTATCAACTCACAATTTCTACTTCTTTTGGTTTTTTCTTTTTTCAGGATTTTTTTTATCTCCTTTTTTTTTATTTTTCTCTTTTTTTTTTGTGATCTTTCTTTCTCTCTTTTTAAGCTGAGTGAGCTGACAAAAATGATACACCATTTTTAGATATGGAATTGACCCTTGTCTGGGGTGATTGAAAGATTTTTGGCTCAAAAGTGGGTACAGAGGCTAATTCATTTTTAGGATGTGGGAAAGTGGTCAAACTTTGCTTCAAATCACGATTGCTTATTTTCTCATAATTTCAAATACAAGACAAAACTTAATGTTTAATATATTTGCTCTTTTTTCTTTATTTATTTTATATGCTCTAATTTTTGCTTAGGCTGCTCTTACGAGTTTTCAACCTAACGAGCCCTTCTTTTTGGTTTCTTTGTGCCCTAATTTTTGCTTAGGTTGCTCTTGCGAGTTTTCAATCTAACGGGCTCCTTTTTTATTTTTTGTGCCCTAATTTTTGCTTAGGTTGCTCTTGAGAGTTTTCAACCTAATGGGCTCTTTTTTTATTTTTTGTGCCCTAATTTTTACTTAGGTTGCTCTTGAGAGTTTTCAACCTAACGGGCTTTTTCTTTTTTGTTTTCTTCTCTTTTTTTTTTAAAAAACTCAAAGGACTTGCACTGTTTAGAATGTTGACAAGAAATGTTAGTGATCACAGCTCTGCCTCGGTATGGAGCGTTCAAATGTTGTTCGTGAAATTTCATCATTGGGGGATGCTGAATTAAGTATTCTTGTGGGGGACTAGGCACTTTATGGACGGTTTGGACTGGTTTAGAAAATGAATGAAGGATAATGAAGTGGTAAAGATAGGGATAGTATAATTGACTCAGACAAGAGTAGACACACGTGCCATGTTTGTTCATTTAGAAAATGTTTCATAGAGAGAGAATACCGGTTAAAAGAACAATTTAAATTTCCAAAACAAGTTAACAAAATAGACATTTCAGGCTCTTATCATGAGAGGGTTGAGATGTATTGCTTAGGTAACCAAAAATGGCTAGGTAGAAGTGGTATTGGGTTAATGCCATTGGTGAAGCATGCAGAGGCTAAGGGTCAAGCCTGTGGGAGGAAGGGTTTGAAATAGTACAGTCAATATTGTAGTGACCATGATGGTGAATGAGTTATTTGGTGAGTTCCATTGAAGGTAATTACATGGGGGGTTAAGTGGGTGGATGGTTACCATAAATGTGGTAGGTATAGAGCGGGTGTATAAGGGGTGAAGAGTGAAAAAAACTTGATGTTGGTGAATCAAGTTAGGTATTTACTCAAATGATGTGAAAACTTTTTACAAGGGAGAAGAACCAATTCAAATATATTTTGTAAGCATTCATGGTCTCTCATCAAATAGTGTTTCCAAAAAAAAAAAATCATGAGTTTTTTTTTTTGAATAATATAATGCATGAAGTATGGGTATTGTTGTACATGGACAACAATGCAGATGAATGAAATATGTAATGATGCCTTAAACAGGTGTATAATTTTTTTTGACGTTTCAGCTAGAATAAGATGCTAACAAAAAGACTGTTGGATGATGAATGATGCAATAATAGAAGAAAATGAAGCGATTTCTAATTTTATTTTGATGCATGTGGGATGGATAGGAATGAAGAACCTTTGTTTGTGGTTTTTATGATGCATGAAAAGGAGTAATGAAATAATGAATGAACATAACTTTTTATAATATCAAGGTGACTTTTTTTGTGTATGGATATGCAAGATGATGCAATTTTTTTTTAAAAAAAAATGGTATCTTTGTTATTTATTTATTTATTTTTAATATGATGAGAGATACATGGTGGTGCAATGATTATGAAATGCTTATGGAAAAATGATTTTAGCATGAATGCCTGGAGATTTTTTTATGTTTTTTAACAAAGTATAATGGATGATTGGTGTACACGAGCAACAACGGAGATGAATGGAATGTGTGATGATTTTTGAATGTGATAAAGGATACCTAAAATGGATATATGGTTTTTTATGCTTCAACTAAAATGATAAGCCAACAAAAGGCTATTGGATGTTGAATGATGAAGCAATTTCTAACTTTTGTTTTGATGGATGCTGGAGAACTAATGCATTGGAGATGGGTAGGAATAAATGACATTTGCTTTTGTTTTTTCATGATGCATGAAGAGGATGCATTTAAATAAAAAATTGATATAATTTTTTTATAATATCAAGGTGACATATTTTTTGGTGTATGGGTATGAGAGATGATGCAATTTAAACAAAAAAAAAAATGATAACTCTGGTTTTTTTCTATATGATGAGATGCATGGTAGTGCCATGGTAATGGGATGCATATGAAAAGAATTGAATGACTTTATTTTGTTATGAAAGCATGGTGATTTTTCTTTTTATTTAGAAATGATGCATGTATGGAGAATATGAATGTCTCATGCAATTCGTAAAGATGATGTGGCAAATGATGACATGCCTACACTATTTGATGATTTTTTCAATATTTATGACTTATGAATATATGATATGGATTGATGATGAGATGCCTACTCCAATGGTTTTTTCCTAACGTAAGGAGTGAGAAATGCATGATTTTTTAAATAATAAATAAATAATTGTTTTTTTGGGGTAATGATTTTGTATGATGAATGAAATAAACGACATATATGCAAATAAAAGAAAGAAACATGAAAAGGGTTTTTTTTTGGTTTTATTTTTGAAGAAATGTTAACCAGGTTGATACAAAGAGTAAGTATAATGCCCTTTCATGTCTAAATTGGGAATTTCAACATGATCTAGGGTCACTTTTGTGATCATTCTTCCGGGTGGCTCTAATCACTTCCTCACAAAGGTTTCAAGAGCTTAAGTCCTCTTTACAATATCATCCATAACGATAGTTGCCTACCAGGTGTGGGATATCATAAAGAGGCGCACTCTGGTTGAGACTTTCATGAGAGCCAGACAAATAAATCCAGAATGACTGTCACTAATCGTCTCCACTCATCCTAAGTTTCACACAGACCCGGGTATAGGGCCCCACTCAGAAGTGTGTGCAATTGTGTAAGTGATGTGTGTGATAAGGGCAAAATACCTAAACTAACCAAGCTGCAAAAGATGTACAACAACAACAATAACAAAAAAGTCGTCTACCCTAAGGTTCAATAAGGAAATGTTCATAAATAAATAATTAACAAATAAAACAAACATAAGGGTAAAAACAAAATACTAAATTAACAAATAATTACACATATAATTAATTAGGTTTGACTCTCTTTAATTGTCCCCAGCGGAGTCGCCAGCTGTAGCGACCGAAAAATCCGAAGGAGGGATCCTTCGAGGTGTCAGATGAAGCCGCCATCAAGGTTTAGGTTTAAAGGGGCAAACATTGATAAATCCCCCTTGACAGGTCTATACGAACCAAATATGGGTTCGGGAGTCGGTTATGCGCGGGGAAGGTACTAGTACCCTACGACATCCTTCCTAAGGAAGGTTACCTTTAATTAAATGTGTAAAAAGATTGTTAATTCAAACGCAGTTATTTTTACCTTTTTGCAAATTAAAAATAAAAAGACTTGATACATAATCAGTTATTTTATTATTATTTTTGAGAGATAAGAATTAGTTATTTTATTATCATTTTGAGAGATAAGAAAAAAATCAAATTAGAAAAAAAGACTAAAAAAAGGTTTTTATTAATGCAATTGACAAAGGTCGGCCGCCCTCTGCTCCTACGTATCTCCTGGTAGAGAATCAAATCACACGTAGTTCTTGGTAGAAAATATTTGTGAGTTTGGTGTTATTTATTTATTTATTTATGAGAAAACGATTTTTGATTGAATGGTAAAAATAAATAAGGACATATTATTATAAAACCGGAGTAGGTTGCAAAGCAGTAATGATAGGGGTGCGGTTAGCAGAGGTGTTGCTTTCATTTCATTAAAAAGGGGGGTGCTGCCAACATAGCCCAACTCACTTTTCATGAATTTTAAACCTAGAATCTATGAATTGGACTTTAAGTAGGGAGTGTATGATGTAAACGTGGGGAGTGTCAAAAGCAATCTGATTTTTTTAATTTTAAAATAAATGAATGAAAGGTGATATAAAAGGCAAGGAGTAAATTAGGGAACCCTAATTTCTCAATTCTACTCCCAACGCCGTTTTCTTCTTACCAAGAGAGAGAGCGAGAAAGTTTCATTTCACCATGGGAGAGTTAGAGAGAGAACTTGAGGTTTCAAAGAGAGGGAAGAAGAATGGAGAGGAAGAAGGGAAAGGGGAGAAGAAGAAGAAGAAGAAGAAGAAGACGGCGATGGACGGTGTATTGGCCGGAGGTGTTGCTGACGGCGTGGACATGGCGGTGAGAGAAGGTGACGTTCGGTGACGACGGCGTAGTGGTGACACGGCGGCGCATGGAGGTTCGCAACGGCACTGACGGCGCATGGAGGTTCGCAACGGTACTGACGGCGGTGCTTCGTTGGAGAGGGTGACCGGAGGAGGACATCTACGGCCAACGACCACCGTAGACGGTGGTCGGAGTCTAAGAGTAAGTTCCATTCCCTTTTTTGTTTTGGTTCAGATTTCAACGCTTCTACTCCTTTGTTTTTTGTTCTGATTTCTGATTTTAAAATTCCCAGTATTGATCTTCCAAATTTATTCATGATTTTTTATTTACAAGCCTAAAGACCTAATCTATTTACAGCTAAATAAAAAACTAATCTATTTACATTATTAACATTGAGCCCTAATTAACTCTAACAAAACATAAACTACAAAACTACTCTATTTTTAGTTTATATGTACTATTATACTGTTTTGATATTGACTTCAGATAAACCTAAAAGAATAAAAATTAGAACGCGAAACCTACCTGTGCTCCAGCTTCTGAAATTGCTCCTAAGCTATTTAATCTGGTACTGCTGCTGTTTGATTTCTATTGCTGATTGTTTCTGCAGTTGTTCCCCCTTTCTCGCCTCAGTTTTTTTGAGACCATTTTAGTGATCAGGGTTATGATGTGAACCACTAATCGTTTAGGTTATTTTCTGAATTATCTTTTTTTTCTTACTCCAATGAAATTGGTCTGCTTTTATAGGCGAAAAACGTAATCGAAAATTTATGACTGACGATTTCGTTTCCGTTTCAGGTATCGGACATGCTTGGTGAGCATGAATAGGCCCATAGAAGCCCAGAGAAACAGCTGCTGCTGACTGCCTATTTTTTTTAATTATGTTCGTTTTTGATTTTTTTGTATTTTTTGGACATTTTTTTTAATAATTGTAATATTAATTTTAATTTAATTAATTCTATTTTATTAATATTTTTATGATTTTTTATTTTAAATTTTAAATTAAATGAACAAAAGCAAAAGTGAAGTTGGGCCAACACCGAGAACGAAAATCAGGCCCAACCAAATAACGCACTAAAATGAGGCCCAAATAGAAGAAATGGGCCCAGTCAAATAAACAGTACTAAACAAAACTTGAATTATATTGACACGTGTTACTTGAGCTGAGACCTGCAAACTACCTACTATTTACAATCGTGCTCGAAACATATATACAAGCTAAAACAAAAATTGTAATAATAAAATAAGAGGGCGGACAAAATTGGGGTATAACAATGATCCTTAGAGATTTAATCTGCACCTCTGAACAATGATATTAAGATCCTTAGAGATTTGATCTGCGCCTCTGAACAATGATATTAACTTCAGGTATTTGTCATGCATTGTTGTGTGAAATAACTTCATCCCTCGCAAAGAACTTTATTCCTTTTAGCCCACAGTGATATAGTTTAGAAATTTGATTCAATAGAAAACTAGATTTAACTTATATGGGTAAAATTATTGGAATTCTTTAACTGATACGTTGACTGAATAAATACTAGTAATCTTTATTAATTTATAATTTATGTGTTGACAGTATTGTCTACAACTCTACATAGTGACTCCAAAAGTGGTTTTGATCATAGTCACAGTGGAAATTACAAGAGCACGCATTTTCAGCAGAAGTGAAAAAATATTAGAATGGATGAAAAAGATGGGCAAAGTAGCAAAAAAAAAAATTGCTACCATTGTGGAGGAAAAGGTCATTAGGGTCGTACCTGTCGTACACCCAAACATCTTATTGATCTTAATCAACAATCACTTAAAAATAAAAGGATTGAGAGAAATTTTGCTTATTGGATTTCACTGGTTTCTTGGATGATACTGATGGAAATATTGTTCACCTTATTGTAGATGGAAGTATAGTCGAGAAGTAGATTTTCCTAAATATTTGAATAATAATAAAAGTTTAAGAGTGCCTTTGAATTTCCTATGATAAAATAATTTTTTTTATGTTTTGAATTTCCTAGGCCAATAATTATATAAATTTAAGTGTATTTTCGACTTTCATCTTTATTCATTATCTCTTAACAAGTTTTTTTTCTTTGGATAGAATGAGTATTGACACTAGCATAAATAATGGAGATATGTGTCTCATTGATCCAACTATCCATACAATTTTAAAGGATGCAAAATATTTCTCTTATTTAGTGAAGCGAGAAACCGACGTTAGTACTATATCTGGCTCTTCAAAGATAATTGGAGGCTCCGGAAGAGCTAATATACTGTTATCTCGAGGAAAAAATTTACTCATTGAGAATGCATCATATTCGCCTAAGTCTAGTAGAAATTTGTTAAGTTTCAAAGATATCAGTCTAAATGGATATCATATTGAAATAAGAGATGAAGGAGATATTAAATATCTCTATATAACAAGGCATACTTTGGAAAAAATAAGTGTAGTGAAAAAGTTGTCTGCCTTTTCCTCTGGTCTGTACTACACTTATATCAGTATAATTGAAACACGTGTTGTTGTAAACCAGAAGTTTACAAATCACAAAAAATTTGTTGTTTGGCATGACCGGCTGGGCCATCCATATTCATAATGATGCAAAAAATAATTGAAAATTCATGTGGTCATCAATTGAAGAACCAGGAGATTCTTCAATCTAATAAGATTCTTCAAAAAATAAGGGAAGTTGATAATTAGACCATCACCAACAAAAAATAGAAGTGAATCTCTCAACTTTTTAGAACGAATACATGGTGATATTTGTGGGCCAATTCACCCAACATGTGGACCATTTAGATATTTTATGGTTTTAACTGATGCATCAACTAAATGGTCACACGTTTGTCTATTGTCAACTCGCAACCAAGCATTTGCGAGATTGCTAGCTCAACTAATTCGAATAAGAGCCCACTTCCCTGATTATCGTGTCAAGAAAATACGTCTTGACAATGCTGCTGAGTTTTCATCTCAAGCATTTAATAAATATTGTGCCTCCATTGAAATTGACATTGAATATCCTGTACCACATGTTCATACACAGAATGGACTTGCAGAATCATTTATTAAGCGTATAAAGTTAATTGCAAGACCACTTCTCATGAGATGCAAACTTCCCATTTCCACTTGGGGACATGCAATTTTGCATGCTGCAACATTGATTCGCATCAGGCCAATAAGTTATCACGACTTCTCCCCTTTACAGTTAGTTTTTGGTCAAAATCCTAATATTTCTATCTTAGAATATTTGGATGTGCGGTGTATGTTCCAATTTCTCCACCACAACGCACTAAGATGGGTCCTCAAAGAAGGTTGGGAATATATGCTGGATTTGAATCTCCATCCATTATAAATTATCTTGAACCAACAGCAGGCTATTTGTTTACATGTGGTGATACAGCCATTTCGTGGAGGTCTGTAAAACAAACCATAGCAGCCACATCATATAACCATGCAGAAATTTTAGCGCTACATGAGGCAAATCGAGAATGCATTTGGTTGAAGTCAGTAATTCAACATATACAAGAAATTTGTGGTTTGTCTTCTGAGAAAATGATTGCAACAACTATGTATGAAGATAACACTACATGCATTGCTCATTTGAAAGAAGGGTACATTAAAGGAGATAGAACAAAACATATTTCGCCAAAGTTCTTCTTCACTCATGATCTTCAAAAGAACGGTGATATTAACATCCAACAAATTCGCTCGTGCGATAATTTAGCAGATATTTTGACAAAGTCATTGCCAAGCAAAACTTTTGAACAGTTAATAAGGAAGATCAGTCTTCGTCGTCTCAGAGATTATTACATGCATAAGGGAGAGAAATAAATATCTTCTGCACTCTTTTTCCCTTCACCACGGTTTTGTCCCAATGAGTTTTCCTGGTAAGATTTTTAATGAGGCAGCCCTCAAGCAAATGATATTGTACTCTTTTTCCTTCACTAAGATTTTTTTTCCATTGGGTTTTTTCTTAGTGAGGTTTTAATGAGGTATATCCTTCTAGACATCCAAGGGGGAGTATTGTGAATAATTGAATGTCTCTCTACATTCCTTATGCTCTTGTAACTCTTAATAGTAAAAGACATTCATTCCTTGTAATTGCTCTTCATTGTATATTTTAAAGGCACATTATGTTAGGCCTTAATTCACTTGTAGGCTACAAGACTTAGTCCTATAAATAGGACTCATGACATTGTAGAACACACCTTGAAGAGTACGATACAATAGTTCTACTATTCTCTCATTTTCTTATTCTTGTTCTTGCTCTATTTTGGTTTATTTTACAACAATTTTAATATTGAATGTGCGAGACACTATTGTCCCTTGTAATGAAAAACTTTTAAATCAATGGCTCAATTATTTGGCATATGGAGTAAATAGCCTTGCTTACGTGATCCACGAAAAACACATAGTATAAGAGCTTTTGAAGTCGTTTTTATGTGTTTTATATATCATTTTCAAGATAGATCAAAAAGTGGTTCTTCTTGACAGTGTATTCATTCTCCTTCCCATGTCCCACATCGTTGGTGGGTAGTGTAAGAAGAAAGGAAAATGGCTATTATAAGTACAGCTTGAAGAGTTTAGTTTTTATATTCAGTAATTCTTGCGTGTTATGTGTAAATGACTAAATGTCACCTATCTTTATTAAAAAATAATTTTTATTTTACTTTTTATTTATGCGAGTTGAACTGAGCTTCTCACGAGTTTGAGTCGAGTTCGAGCTGAAAAGTTAAGGTACGAGCTGAGCTAATTTTTATCGAGACGAGTCGAGCTGAACAATTTTCGACACGGTTCGACTCATTTCCAGCCCTACTGGTAGGCTAATGAAGAGATTCCAAATGTTTCACTCATACATTCATATTATCTCGTGTTAGGTCTTTGCAGTCCAGCAACTAGATTATAACAAAAACCAAACCTGGTTTCATATCCACAACCACTAAACATTTTGTACTCTAAGAAGAAGGAACACAAGATAAGAATGTAAAACTAACTATCTCTCCTGTCAATCACATATTCTACTTCATGCTACAATACTTTTCCTTCACCCTTTCCTCAAGCTCTAATTTGGCTTTCAACCTTTCCTTCACCGTCAATTTTCAGAAGTCCCCGCATGCAAAGGAAACAAACACGAAATTACTCTCTCCGGTCCACAATTTTCAACAAAAGATACATGCATGGTTATCATTACATTAAAAAAATAGAAGAAAACCAAATTTGGTGTCCAACAAGCATAACCATTGCTGGAAGGATATTTCTAATCAAAATTCACTACCATTTTCAAATTTCAATGATCGTGTCATGGCCTGCCTCATGGGTTGCGGCCTACACATTTAGCGAGTCTAAAATATATGACTTGTGTGTGTAATATGACTTGTTATTATTCATTAAATGATGCATCCTACATTTTTACATTAGATATTATATGGTACTAGAACATTATTCAAGTGATGAAAATGATTGCATGTTCAACTCAATCTCAAACGGATCCCTGATCCATACATGCCATTCGCCTCACTGGGTTGCATGTAGAGATGGCAAAATGGGCTAGGCACGCAGTGCTAGGCTGGGTTGGGCCCGTCGGGTTGGGTTGGGCTAGCCCGCAAAAACATAGGGCTTGGGCCTAAGAAAATGAGCCCGTTTTCATTTGGGCTTTTTAGCCCGGCGCTGAAAAACTCGAGCTTGCTCCGGGCTAGCCCGTCTAGGCCACGGGTAGCCCGCTAGCCCGCAAATTAAAAATAATAGAGCTAGACTTATATTGCATAGCCCAAAATTAGTACTACTAAATGAATTAGTGTCTTACATGCGCCCCACTCAAGGCACAATAGTACAATTTGTTGACAAAATTGAAATGATGAGCACACACAAGAAACAACACGGTTACTATCCAAAACTGCTATCAGACTTGTATGCAACCTTCGAATATTAGAAATCTGATTTCAGAAGAAACAAAAGTAAACAAACCTAAACCAATCCCAAATCACACATCTCTCTCACCCTATTTGTATAACCAATTGTATCTTCAATCCAGTTCTTGTTGTTGAATTCCTTATTCCAATTTTTGATGGAAAAGAGCATATCTCTATTTTAAAGAGCATATGTTTATTTTATTCTAAAAAAATATTTTTTTAATTAGTGTTCCGTAATATGCGGGCTAGCCCGAAAAGCCCGCAACCCGCACATGGTCGGGCTTGGGCAACAACGATTGAGCCCAAATTTGAACTCGGGCTTTTTGCCCGACCCATAAAAGCCAAGGCCTGAGGTGGGCCATCCCGTTGCGGGCCAGGTAGCCCGCTATGCATGCTTTAGTTGTATGACTCTTTAGCGAATATGGGAATATTTTGTATAGTGAGTGAAGGCGAGTGGGAAGGTTTGGCCAATATGTAGACCTGTAAAATTGGGCTGCCCTCAGCCCAATGGGCCAAAGTGAGAAGTGGGTTGGGCTGGATGAACCACATTTTTTATTGTGCTGCATTTTTTATAGCTCAGCCCAAAACAATGGGCCAGTGGACCGGTCTGGTTTAGTCTAATTTTTAACAAATAAATGCACAAAAACTATATAAAAAAGCATGTCCAATTTTGCCATTGGACTAATTGGGATGGGCTAAAATGTTTTAATTATTTTTGGGCTTCTATTTTTGAGCCCAACCTATCCCAAAAAACTAGGCAATCGGGTTGCTCATTGAGTTGGGCCAAAATTTACACCTCTACCTAGGGATGGGCACAACGGGTCAACCTACACACCCGACACATTCATTCCAACCCAACTTACACAATTTTAGTTGGTTTGGGTTAATTTTGAAATAAGCAAACCGAAAAACTATATGTTGGGTTTTAGGTTAGAAGATTGCAAACCCAAACAACACAATCCATTGTTTGTAGTTGAATGGATTTACTGACTAATGTCATACAGAGGAAGACATAAGTGTAAGGGGAAATTACATTATCCTCGCATCATTTTTAGTAAAATAACACATATACACCTCTATTTTGCAAAATACATTGATATCTTCTAGATTATACACACATCCCTCCTATTAATAATTATTAAGTAAAAATAGAGGATGCTTAGGAGAAGTGTTTGTGTTTTTAAATAAAATTTAAAGGAGGTGAGTGAAACTTTTTCAACAAATAACAAGGTGCGTTAGATTGGGTGTCTATAAATGTCATCATAGTGCAGGAAAATATATCTTCATCTTGTTAATGCATAATTCTCATAAAAGTTACTACTTCTTGTTTACAATTTCCCGACTTCAAAGAGAGGTTGAAAACTTCAAAATAAGGATAAACTAAAAATTGGGATTTGCCACCAAAAAACCTTTTATCATACTTTCTAATGAGGAAATTTTATCGATTTAATAACATATATATGACAAAATAGGAGCTTAAGGAAATTCCAGTATACACCACACATACATTATCAGAAGACTGATAAAACAAGTAGATTGTATCAAGATTTGTTGAGCAAACTAGTTTTAAGGGCACATATAACCCAATTCCTATTAATCACTAATGACTAAACAACTGGAGCTGCTTCATCAAGAAGTGAACCACTATTAACATTTTGAGATTCCATCACACTCTTAGCAGCTTCCACAACAACTTGGCCATTCACATAGTGGTGGCGGCACACCGGCATATAGATATCAGCTCCACCAATTAGTTCAGTTTGTGTCTCTTGTATCTTCCTCAAAGTAAAGAAAGCACGTTTACCACACAGTTCACAACGAGCTGTTAACTTAGTTACAGTATCAGCAATTGGTATTATGTGAAGCACTGAACCAAAGCTTCTTCTGAAAAACAAAATACTTATCATTACAATTTGTGAAAATTTACAAGCATTTTTAGTAAAACCAAACACTAAAAGCTACAATAGTTTTATAAGTCTAAACAATACCTCAAGTAATCACCATCTAGGCCTGCAATAATGATAATTTTACCATCTTCATCCGCAGCCTTGCAGCAAAATTCGTATAAGTCCTCAAAAAATTGAGCCTCATCTATACCAATTACATCCAACTGCATCCAAAACACCATAACACAATCAGCAAAAAACACATGAAAAGAAGCTATCACTTCTATATCTAATCATACATTATAATATAAATTTGTAATCAATGTTAAGTTAATCACAATTCAAAGCATCCATAATTTTAATCACATTTGATATGGCTACCAGAGCACATGTAAGTTGCATATATTATAATCATTGCAGAAGAACATTACTCTAGTAAACAAACAAAAACATGAGAAAAATAAGATCTAATTGGTAGAACATTGATATTAGTATATTATTACCTTTTGATAAGCTTCATGACCATATTTTTCTTTGAATGACAAGAGATCCGGCAATGCCCAGCAGGGAAATTTGATACCATCATGTGTCACAACTGAGTCAATTGCATATCTATTATCCTTGCTAGATTTTAACATTGCCACATTCCTTCACAACCAAGAATCATAATTAACAAAAAGAAAAAGCAAAGATTAACCTAAACATAAACCAAGGAGTAACATTCTTGATTCTTCAAAATCCAAATAACCTTAAAAACGTCAAATTGAATTTGGGGACAACGGGAATTTGAAATTTACAGTTAAATAAACAATTGTAAGTGCAAGATACGCAGTCAACGATTGTTTAAATTGATTCTGGTTTCAAAACGAATTATAGAGAATATAATCTTTAAAAAATGAAGAAAAAACAAAAAGAAATAGCGAATGATTACCTGCCCTTATCGACCTCGGATTTGATACGACGAAGAAGAGAGGTAGTTTTGCCAGCGAACATGGGACCCACAAAGAGATGGATCTCGCCGGATGACTGAGAAGGCTCAGTGCCATTGATCGATGAAGAAGCCATTTTGAATTAGAATTGAGGAATTTCAAGAAAAGAGACTGGATATGATAAAGGGAAGAATGAATTTCAGGTTTTGCTTTGTTTTGAATTCAAGAGGTAGGTAGAAATAGCTGAAAATTGCGGAGGGAATCGAGATTTTGAAAGAAAACGCGCTACTTTGATGGAGCGCTGCTTGGAGGGAACCAAAATTTCAGAGCAAAACACAAATTAAAATGTCCACGCTCCAGTTACCCTATGGGGGAGTGTTAGGAAAGCTTTGTTTTTTCATTTATTATTATTACATTATAAAGAGAGTTAATGAGAGAATCGATACTGATGAGGAGTGTTAGGAAAGCTTCTGTCAGAAAAAGAAGAGTATTAGGAAAGCTGATGCGAATTCTGTGAATTTAAATGATAGTAGAAATTTGAGAGATGCGGGAGTCAACCCCGGTTCGATTCTTTGAATAGAGACTGATATTTTGTATTCCTATAGTTTATGGACTAAGTTAAAAAAAAGTAATAGTATAAAGACCACGTAGACTTGTAGTCTTTGGTGTTGACGACTTTGGCGTCTGTTTGGATAAAAAATTGAGGGTGGTAAATAAACTTAGGGATTTGCGGTTAAAAGTTTAACCATGTGGCAGTGCCAAGTCACAAAATCGTTTGCTTCATCTGCATCAAGTTAGAGTGGAGGTTGCAAATTCTACCCGTGCGTGAGGATACCTATGAAGACTCCCCCATTTCGAGGCACCGTGACGGCGATTTTTTTTCCCATGCAAACTGAGACGGGGATTTTGTGTGTGTATTATTTTTTAGTTACATTTTAGATATGAACCGTACCTTGTGGTGGTCTGCGGAGATGGGTGATCTACGGAGACAGTCAAGGGACGGATTGTCAAGGGACCTTGTCGGATCGTCGCTACTGGACTGGGCCTGACGACTGGCCCAGTCCAGAACAGTTGCCCCCCAAGCCAAGGTCGATCACTGAGCGGGCGTAGGCTTCATGCACAGTCCTGCTGGTCGTGCTCGATCAGTAGTTCGATAGGTCTTGCCCCCGGTTCACGACTTGTGAATTTCCAGCGGTTGATATCGTATCGGATCGATCGAAAATTGATAGAAACTCTCCTGATTGCCCAATTTTGGTGAATATTTCGAAAGATTTATTTTTGTTGGGCCTATTTTCGTGGGCCTATATATATGAGAGTGTAGGGGGCTTTTCTCTCTCTCATTCCAACACTCATTTTCCAGAAATTCCATTTCCTCTTCCACAAAAAAGGGGCGACCCACATAAGGGGGACAAATTCGATTTCCTCTTCCACTAAAAAGGGGCGACTCGCATAAGCCAAGCTCAAAGTCGATTTCCTCTTCCACTAAAAAGGGGCGGCCCGCATAAGGGGGACAAATTCGATTTCCTCTTCCACAAAAAGGGGCGATCCATCTCTACCCTAGGCGCAACAACAAAAAAAAGGGGCGATCTATCTCCACCCTAGGCGCAACGACAAAAGGGGCGATCCATCTCCACCTTACGCACAAGAGGCGCCCTCCATCTCCGGTATGTGGTTAGTGCTCGAGTTGTTTGCATCTTGTTGGTATCACTTTGATTTGAGGAAGCACTTACTAGAAAGGGGCGACCCACTCACAAAAAGTGGCAACCCACGCACGAAGGGGCGACCCACTTACGGAGATACGAACGAGAACCACTCAAAAAAGGGGCGACCCATTCACCAATAAGTGGCATGCTCATTAAAAAGGGGCGACCCGCTCGCAAAAAAGGGGCGACCTAACGAGAAAAGGGGGCGTCCCGACGCTTTCCCTACGTGATTGTGTTATATCCTTTTCTTAACGCTCCAATTTGATTTTAATTTTTTGTGTTGATGCATCAGGTTGTGATTTTGACTGTTTCTCTCATCTTTCGGTTTGATCGAGCACGCCGCCACCAAGGTAATTTCTCTGACCCTTAGTAACTCGTTACATTTGTAATTTCTTTGACCAAGGTAATTTCAAAGGTTGGTTTGATGTTCCTCTTGAAACTTAGTTTGATTTGGAGATTTGGTGAGATGATCACTTTATATATGCTCTAAATGACGATATATCCCCCTTTGAAATTTACCTCTTCCCTTTTCAAGTATTGGTGTGAATTTGTTTAAGGTAGTGGTGGCTTGACCCTTCAATCTTTTGATCTTCAAGGTTTGATCAAGATTTTGCCTCTGTGATTTGGTGGTTCGATCCTTCGAATTTTTTGACTTTCGTTTCGAGGTATGATGCCTTAAACTTTATTGCTACAAATTGATGAAGATAGTCGTTTGTGTGGCCTTAATTACAAGTTGAGAACTTTTGTATTTCTAGTGAGTTGTTTTGACCATCCTAGGAGGTGACTTGGTCTTCCTTATCGGCAAATCTTGATCCAAAGGTATTCTCCCTTTCTTTTGTATCTATTATTCTTGTTTGTTTTGTTTGTTTTTGGTTTGGCGGGGAGGGGCGATCAGGCTTGGGGTGAGACAATCGCCCCTCATCCGCAAGCCAAAGTACTCGTTTTAACGAGTGATCACCCCTTCCTGCAGGTTTGCATCGTGGCGAGGACTAAGCAAACTAAACGCAAGTCTCCATCTTCCGATCCTCACGTTGCTCGAGCTGCTACCTCGAAACAGGGGAGATCTCTCGAGATGTCAGATGGTGAGGGGGATACGAGCTCTTCTGAGTCTGGCCCTTCTTCCGAGTCCCACGCCCATTCTACGGGGGGTAGGTCGTCCGGTTCTTCTTCCCAGAGTGCAGAGTCGTCTAAACCTGCCAGGCTCAGGTCATCTTACGGGGGTCAAACGGACATTGATCATTCTTGGGTTTCTTCCACCATTCTGAATGAAGTATCGGCAGTGACAAAAAGGGAGTTGGATTTGGAGGCCCAGTGCGTGGGCAATGACGACCAGGAGTGGCAGGTCGAGAGCATGGGAATTGGTGAGCACATTGCTACCTTCCCAACGGAGCTGAAATTCACTATGTACATGAGGGTTCTCAACATCATGAAGATACGACCACCCTTTACTCCCTTTGAGCGTGGGGTCCTTCGTTTCTTGGATGTCGCCCCATCACAACTTCATCCCAACTCCTGGGGCTTTGTGAAGGCATTTGAGGTTCTGTTATGCACGCTGAATAGGCCGGTTTCTCAGAAGCTCTTCTTCACTATCTTTGATACTAACCGGCGTGGAGAGAAGCATAGTCACAAAACTAGGTGGGAGTTTCTCAGTTTGAAGGCTGTTACTGGTTTCAAACTTTTTGTACCTTATATGGATTCTGTGAAGAAATGGAAGAGCAAGTTTCTTTGGGTTGCCCCGACCACCCGTGGTGATCAAGACTTGGTGGGATGTCTAAACGACTACGGGGAGGCCATCGATTTCGTGTTTCCTATTTCTTGGTCACAGCGACACTACCTTCGGGAGCCACATACTTACCGGTTCACTTTAAAGCAGCTGGGTGCCACTGATAGAGAGACCTTGAGATTGCTCAGGAATTTGGCCTCCCATTTACCCTCTGAAGAGAAGCTGATTCCCTGCAAGCCACTTGTTCTGTCCGACTCCCCTGACAAGTTGGCTGTAGCCTTAGGTCGACTAGCTTTCTTATTAGTTTTTCTCCATGTGTAATGGTCTCGTTTGTTTTTTTTTTACTATCTTATCACTTATTTGTCGCCTTGCTTGTTTTCTAACACCTATGTTTGTTTTCTTGCAGACGAGATGGCAGGCGGACAGTTGACTTTTGCTGAGCTAGTTGCTGGTGCCAGACAGGGGCCTCCGAAGCGTAGAACATCGGTTCGTGCTGAGGGTTCTACCCCTATTCCTTCCCCACCACATCCCGTTGTGCATCTACAAACTCCTCCGGTTCATCCACATCCTGGGGGTGACCCTGAAGGTCCTCAGAAAACAAAGAGGAGGCGGGCTGATGATGTTGTGTCTGATGGAGCGGTCCACCATTCCGCGGGCGTACCTGATCAACCTGGGAAGAAGAAGCATGGTCGTGGCAAGTCTCCTAGGGTGATGTTGGACCAGCTGGGTGCTGCTTACCGGGATCGCTTCGTGGAAGACCCTATCGACACCGCTATTGACGTTTTGAAGGCTGCTTCCAAGCAGCTGAAGAGGACTCAGAATGAGGAGGATGAGCGGTTTGCAGGTAAATCCTTTCGTTTAAGTTTGACCGGTCGACATATCTTGCTTTTGGATTTCCTTACATTACTTCTTTCTTTTTGTAGAGTTGACCGCGAAGAGGGACAAGGCTTTGGATCAAGCAAAGAAAGCCAAAGAAGCCCTGGAGGGATCTGAGAGGAAGGTTAGCATGTTGAAGGAATAGCTGCAAAAGTTGAAGTCCACCAAAGAAGTTTCTGAAGCTAAGATGAAGGAAGAGCTGCAAGAGCTGAAGTTGGCCAAGGAGGCTTCTGAGGCTAAGATGAGGGAAGAGTCTGAGAAATCGGTTTCCGCACTCAAGGATGAGGTCGAAGCATTGAAGAAAGAGAGAGATGAGAATGAGAAGGCACTGGAGGAGGCTAAAGATTGGGGTGACAGGGTTACCCGTGATGCCGTTGAGATCGTAAAGGAGCAGTTTGCTAATGCTCTGAAGCAAGTTCAGCTTCGTTATCCCGAGGTGGTGGTTGACACGACTGTTTTCGATCCCAACCATGTTGTCCTAGGTGACCAGATTGTGAAGCCCACCGGCAGGCCTGATGGGACCAACCTAGTCATCTATCAGCGGCGATGAGGGTGGTTGGGTCTTTCTTACACACCCTTTTGTAGTTCTGATATTACTTTACCCTGACTTACGCTCTAACTTTCTAGCTTTGGAGTTTATTTGATTTCGTTGTAACCCATACTCGATGTGCTCATACTCCGATATTTTGTTGCATGGTTTATTTTGCCTAAACTCTTTGCGCATGTGTGACACTCAAACTCTTTTGACGATATATCTGATATGTTCGACATGCGTTCTCGTTTTTCTAAACGTTTGTTACATGGGCAACGTCATGGCAATTTATACTTGGCCATATTTGGTCTCCCCTGGTCAGGTCGTACTCGGCCAGGCATGATCGTCCCTGGCGGGCATGATCGTCCCTGGCAGGCATGATCGCCTCTGGCAGGTATGATCGCCTTAGGCAGGCATGATCGTCCCTGGCAGGCCTGATCGCCTTAGGCAGCCATGATCGCCTTTGTAACACCCCGGAAATAATTTAATTAAAATAGTTGATTGAATTATTAAAATAATTTGGAGGCGGGATATAGATAAATTAAAAGGTTAATATTTTATATGCGTAGGAAGTGAAACGAGTAAAGGAGGTGGTGACGTAGAGAGCCCAGTGTTTACTGAGCCCTCAACTTAAACCCTGGGGGTTTAAGCCAAACCCTCATTCGCAGCAAGCAAAAGAAAAACGAAAGTGAGAGTGAGAGAGAGAGCACGCGGCGCAAAGAGGGAGAGAAGAGGAGGGTTTCGCGAAGAATTTCAAAAGGAGATCGTTCGTGTTGCTGTGGTTTTGTTCGTGTCTCGTTCGTCGTGTTCCAGAGCTTACGTTATTCGAGGTAAGGGTGGGCTTAACCTTGATAATGGGTTGATGATAATTATGTGTGGGTAGTCTAGGGTTTTGTTGAATTGTTCGTGTTGTTGCATATCGTGTTTTCGTTGAGATTGGTGCTTTGATGATTATTGCACGTTATTGTGATTTGTTTCGTTATTTGTTGTTGCGTGATTGTTGTATCACGATGATGGTGTTGTTATTGTTCGTGTTTTTGTTGTTGCTGTGCGTGGTTGATTGTTGTTGTCGCGTTGTCGAATTGTCGTTTTTGTTGTGGTGGTTGCGGTGTCGTTGCCGTTAGGGTTTGGTGTTTGGCAATTTAGCGATTCTGGACACAGGTTCGGTTTTTCTAAAACTGGCGCTGTTTGGTTGATCCAAAAATTATAAGGTTGATTGTTTTTGAAAATAGACTTAACGCCGGTCGTCTTGGCACTGGTTTCGTTAAATTCGGAGTTGTATAGCTCGAGTTATAGGCGATACAAGTTAGGTTAAAATTCTGGAAACGATTTGGGTATAGATTCGGTATTTCGGTGACTGGGAACGTTGTATTGACCGAAAAATTATGTGGTTTATTTTTCTGGAAAATAGACTTAATGCTTGTTAACTTGGCACTGGTTTGGTTGCGTTTAGAGTTGTGTAGCTCGAGATATGAATTCCACAAGTTAGAGTAAGATTCTGGAAACAATCTGGACACAGGGTCAGTGTTTTGGTTACCACGTTTTCAAAAGAACTCATTTTCGAACGAATCCAATTTCTTTGAAAACTAGACAAAATTTGCCCCAGTTTATGCACAAGTTTCATGCAATTTGATTGAGTTTTGGTCACTTTGGAATTGCTTGAATTTGAAGGACAGAAACTGTCCTCTTTTGCAACTAGCCTGTGTGCTTTTCGAAAACTGTACCTATTGGACACTCTCCTTCAAAAACTGAACTTAGGGATGATAACCAGACCCATAGGGCTTTCCAACAAGTATTTATTTGTTGAAATCCGATGTCGTTTGCTATTTTAATTAATTCGCTGAAGTAGGTGCGATGTGCCTAGGCGCTGTGCGCCAGTCTTGTGCGTGGTGTGCGTGCGTTATGTCCGCGTTGTGGAGCCGTCTGGTGTTAATATTTCAGGTGCGGTGCTGGTATGCTCAGGAGAGTTTGGTGGTAGCTGTGATGCTACAACTTGGTGCTATTTTTGGTGAAATCATTTGTTTTGATTCTGGTGATATAGTATTTATTTTAAATACTTGTTATGGTGAGTTGGTGCATAATCATGGTGTCGCATTGTCATATGCATGTTTTGGTGATATAGGCTCTGCCTCTGGTGTTTATTGGTGATATGCCCGTCGTGGCTCATTTTGGTGATCGGTACCGCATGCATATGCCCACTGGAGGGGTTGCATATCATCCCATTGTCTAGGAATGTTATAATTTTGGTGGTTCACTGTCAAATGGATTTTTCCTTGGGTATCTGGTGCTGTGATATGGTGTAATTGTATTGTGTTGCTGTAGTTACCTGATGCTAGCATATTTTTATCATCTGCTTATTATCTCTGTTAGACTCACCCCTTCTGCTTGGAATGTTGCTCTCATGCGGCAACGCTGCAGGTGATCGCTAGTGCTCGTGGAGGAATTGCTAGGTTTTGCTTCCTCTCTCGTTTGGGTCTGTGTCAGCTCTGATATGTAGCACCGGAGAGTCGTTAGTTATCGTTTTGAACTATTATTTTAGTTATTGGAAATTGTTTTAATTAATTTTGGAGATGTCTTTAATTGTTAATTCTGGAGATGTTTAAACTGGTTAATATTTCCGCTGCTTGGTGATTTCTTTTATATAAATTATTTTGGAGACTTTTTTTGGAATAAATGGTGTTTTTTTTTAAAATGGTGAAAAATGTAGCGCCCTTCAAGGTGACTCTGATAATTGTCTATTTAATTGTAATAGTAAAAGGGGGGTGTTACATTAGTGGTATCAGAGCAGTTCGGTCTGTCCGGTCAAGTTGTCGAGTCGTCGAGTCGAGTAACACTTGAGTAATTGTTACTCGTTTCTGATTATAGTTTCTGTTGCAGTGTTAGGTTGAGAGGGCAGGACGGAACGATGCTGCACTCGCTGCTGCTTTGCAGGCTGTGGCTCAAGCTGTGGAGAATAACCCAGGTGCTGCTGGTGATGCTGGGTCGTGCAGTTTGGCTACGTTTCAGAGGGAGAATCCTCCTACCTTTAAGGGCAAGTATAACCCTGATGGTGCTTTGGCGTGGCTGAAAGAGATGGAGAGAATCTTTCGTGTTATGGATTGCTCTGAGGCGCAGAAAGTCAGGTATGGTACTCATATGCTGGCAGAGGAGGCTGATGACTGGTGGTTGGAGGTGAGGCAGAGGTTGGCGACTGTGAATGAAGAGGTCACTTGGGCTGTGTTCAGCAGAGAATTTCTGAGAAAGTATTATCCTGAAGATGTCCGTGGGAAGAAAGAGATTGAGTTTCTGGAGCTGAAGCAGGGTAATATGTCGGTGACTGAGTATGCTGCCAAGTTCATTGAATTGGCGAAGTTCTATCCACATTATGGTGAGGCTGGTGCTGAATTCTCCAAATGCATCAAGTTTGAAAATGGGTTGCGGGCTGATATCAAGAAGGCGATAGGGTATCAGAAAATTCGGGTGTTCTCGGAGTTGATTGACAGCTGCAGAATCTTCGAGGAAGACAGTAATGCTCATTCTAGAGTCATGAGGGATAGGCAGAAGAATTTCTCGAGTCGTGGGAAGCCGTATGAGGTTCCAGCTGGTAAGGGCAATCAGAGAACTGCTGTGGGTAAGAGACCTAGTGGGGGAGATGCTGCTGCTAGTGTGGTATGTTACAAGTGTGGTAAACCCGGTCATAAGCATCCTGACTGTCCAGGTGATGTGAAGAAGTGCTACAAGTGTGGTAAAGAGGGTCATATGGCGTCTAGCTGTGATCGAAAGGATGTGTTATGCTACAACTGTGGTGAGGGTGGTCATATCAGCACTCAGTGTCCTAAACCGAAGAAAGAAAGGTCCGTTGGGAAGGTGTTCGCTCTGGCGGGGTCAGATGCAGTGAATGAGATCAGAGGTACATGCTATATTAATAATTCTCCTCTTATTGCTATTATTGATACTGGTGCTACCCATTGTTTTATTGCTACTGCATGTGTTGAGAAATTAGATCTTGTTTTATCTTCTATGTTGAGGGAGATGGTTATCGATACTCCGGCTAAGGGTTCGGTGACTACCTCGGTTGTTTGTGCTAAATGCCCTTTATCGATATTCGGTAATGATTTTCTCGTTGACTTGATTTGTTTGCCGCTGAGCGGAATGGATGTTATTCTAGGTATGGACTGGTTAGTTGATAACCATGTTCATATCAACTGTCATGAAAGGTCTGTGAGTTTCTTTCCTCTTGAAGAGGAAGAGTCTGGTTTGTTGTCTGCTGGTCAGTTGCATAGGGTAATGAGGGAAGACGTCCAGTTGTTTTCATTAATGGCGTCATTGTCTGCTGAGAGCCAAGCGAAGGTTGATGAGTTGCAGGTGGTGCGAGAGTTTTCTGAGGTTTTTCCCGACGAGATTCCGGATGTACCACCAGAGAGAGAGGTTGAGTTTGCTATTGATCTGGTACCTGATACTAAACCTGTGTCTATGGCACCGTATAGAATGTCTGCATCTGAATTGTCAGAACTGAAGAAGCAACTCGAGGATCTGCTTGAAAAGAAATTTGTGAGGCCAAGTGTGTCGCCGTGGGGAGCTCCAGTGTTGTTGGTGAAAAAGAAAGATGGTAGTATGAGGTTGTGCGTAGACTATCGGCAGCTGAATAAGGTGACTATTAAGAACAAGTATCCGCTTCCGAGGATTGATGACTTAATGGATCAGTTGGTGGGTGCTCAGGTGTTCAGTAAAATAGATTTGAGATCGGGTTATCATCAGATCAAGGTGAAAGACGAAGACATTCAGAAGACAGCTTTCAGAACCCGTTATGGGCATTATGAGTATTCCGTGATGCCTTTCGGTGTGACTAATGCGCCGGGAGTGTTCATGGAGTACATGAATCGTATCTTTCGTGAGTATCTGGATCGGTTTGTGGTGGTATTCATTGACGACATCCTAATTTATTCTAAGTCAGAAGAGGAGCATGCAGAACATCTGAGATTGGTATTGGAAATTCTGAGGGACAGGAAATTATATGCGAAGCTGTCTAAGTGTGAGTTTTGGTTGAAAGAGGTTAGCTTTCTGGGTCATGTTATTTCGGGGAATGGAATTGCCGTGGATCCGTCTAAGGTTGATGCCGTGTTACAATGGGAGTCTCCGAAGTCAGTTACTGAGATTAGAAGTTTTCTGGGTCTGGCAGGTTACTATAGGAGGTTTATAGAAGGATTTTCGAAGTTGGCACTTCCGTTGACTCAGTTGACTTGCAAGGGTAAAGCTTTCATCTGGGATGACTGTTGTGAAGAGAGCTTCAAAGAATTGAAGGAGAGGTTGACGACGTCTCCTGTTCTGACGTTGCCTAATCCGGAAGAGTCGTTTGTGGTGTATTGTGATGCTTCCAAGATGGGGTTGGGAGGTGTGCTTATGCAGAATGGTAAGGTAGTTGCCTATGCGTCGAGACAGTTGAGGACTCATGAGAAGAACTACCCTACCCATGATTTAGAACTTGCTGCAGTTGTGTTCGCGTTGAAAATTTGGAGACATTATCTGTATGGTTCGAGGTTTGAGGTGTTCAGTGATCATAAGGGTTTGCAGTATCTGTTTGATCAGAAAGAGTTGAATATGAGACAGCGCAGATGGTTGGAGTTGCTGAAAGACTATGACTTTAGCTTGAACTATCATCCGGGAAAGGCTAATGTGGTAGCTGACGCTTTAAGTCGAAAGACGTTGCATATGTCAGCAATGATGGTTAGAGAACTCGAATTAATTGAGCAGTTCAGGGATATGAGTTTGGTTTGTGAAGTGACGCCTCAGAGTGTCAGATTGGGGATGTTGAAGATTGATAATGAATTCATGGCTAGCATTCGAGAAGCTCAGAAGTTAGATGTTAAATTAGTTGACCTGATGGTTGGGATTGATCAATCCTAGAATAAAGACTTTGAGTTGGATGCGCAGAATGTATTGAAGTACCGTGGAAGAATCTGCATTCCTGATGATGAGGAGATGAAAAGAGCAATTTTAGAAGAAGGTCATAGGAGTAAGTTGAGTATCCATCCGGGAGCTACAAAGATGTATCAGGATCTGAAGAAGATGTTTTGGTGGCCTGGTATGAAGCGTGATGTGGCGCAGTTTGTGTATTCCTGCTTGACTTGTCAGAAATCAAAGGTTGAGCATCAGAAGCCTGCTGGGTTGATGCAACCGTTGGAGATTCCGGAATGGAAGTGGGATAGTATTTCTATGGATTTCGTGATAGGGTTACCTAATACTGTGAGGGGGCACGATTCAATTTGGGTGATTGTGGATAGATTGACGAAGTCTGCTCATTTTATTCCTATCAATATCACGTATCCGGTGTCGAGATTGGCAGAGATTTATATTCAGGTGATTGTGAAGTTGCATGGTGTTCCTTTGTGCATTGTGTCTGACAGAGATCCTAGGTTCACTTCTGATTTCTGGAAGAGTTTGCAAGAAGCGTTGGGTTCTAAATTGAGGTTGAGTTCAGCTTATCATCCTCAAACTGATGGACAGACAGAGAGGACCATTCAGTCGTTGGAAGACTTGTTGAGATCTTGTGTTCTTGAGCAGGGAGGTGCGTGGGATACTCACCTTCCGTTGATCGAGTTTACTTACAACAATAGTTACCATTCTAGCATCGGGATGGCACCGTTCGAGGCATTGTATGGTCGGAGATGTAGGACTCCGTTGTGTTGGCATGAATCTGGGGAGAGTATTGTTCTTGGACCCGAGGTTGTTCGAGAGACTACTGAAAAGGTGAAATTGATCCGTGAGAAAATGAAAGCGTCGCAGAGTAGACAGAAGAGCTATCATGATAAGAGAAGGAAGGATTTAGAATTCCAAGCTGGTGATCATGTGTTTTTGAGAGTCACGCCTATGGCTGGTGTTGGGCGTGCATTGAAGACAAAGAAGTTGACTCCTCGTTTCATTGGACCGTATCAGATCACTGAGAGAATTGGTAATGTTGCTTATAGGGTGGCCTTGCCGCCTAATCTTTCGAATTTGCATGATGTATTTCATGTGTCGCAACTTCGGAAGTATATTTCGGATCCGTCCCATGTGATTCCGATGGATGATGTGCATGTGTGGGATAATCTCACTGTGGAGACAATGCCTGTGCGAATTGAAGATCGTGAAGTGAAGACTTTACGTGGCAAAGAGATAAACCTGGTGAAAGTGGTCTGGTTAGGGGCTGCTGGTGAAAGCATGACATGGGAGTTGGAGAGCAAGATGCGAGAGTCCTATCCGGAGCTGTTTGAATCAGGTATGTTTTCGAGGACGAAAGATTCTAAGTGGGGGAGGGTTATAACACCCCGGAAATAATTTAATTAAAATAGTTGATTGAATTATTAAAATAATTTGGAGGCGGGATATAGATAAATTAAAAGGTTAATATTTTATATGCGTAGGAAGTGAAACGAGTAAAGGAGGTGGTGACGTAGAGAGCCCAGTGTTTACTGAGCCCTCAACTTAAACCCTGGGGGTTTAAGCCAAACCCTCATTCGCAGCAAGCAAAAGAAAAACGAAAGTGAGAGTGAGAGAGAGAGCACGCGGCGCAAAGAGGGAGAGAAGAGGAGGGTTTCGCGAAGAATTTCAAAAGGAGATCGTTCGTGTTGCTGTGGTTTTGTTCGTGTCTCGTTCGTCGTGTTCCAGAGCTTACGTTATTCGAGGTAAGGGTGGACTTAACCTTGATAATGGGTTGATGATAATTATGTGTGGGTAGTCTAGGGTTTTGTTGAATTGTTCGTGTTGTTGCATATCGTGTTTTCGTTGAGATTGGTGCTTTGATGATTATTGCACGTTATTGTGATTTGTTTCGTTATTTGTTGTTGCGTGATTGTTGTATCACGATGATGGTGTTGTTATTGTTCGTGTTTTTGTTGTTGCTGTGCGTGGTTGATTGTTGTTGTCGCGTTGTCGAATTGTCGTTTTTGTTGTGGTGGTTGCGGTGTCGTTGCCGTTAGGGTTTGGTGTTTGGCAATTTAGCGATTCTGGACACAGGTTCGGTTTTTCTAAAACTGGCGCTGTTTGGTTGATCCAAAAATTATAAGGTTGATTGTTTTTTGAAAATAGACTTAACGCCGGTCGTCTTGGCACTGGTTTCGTTAAATTCGGAGTTGTATAGCTCGAGTTATAGGCGATACAAGTTAGGTTAAAATTCTGGAAACGATTTGGGTATAGATTCGGTATTTCGGTGACTGGGAACGTTGTATTGACCGAAAAATTATGTGGTTTATTTTTCTGGAAAATAGACTTAATGCTTGTTAACTTGGCACTGGTTTGGTTGCGTTTAGAGTTGTGTAGCTCGAGATATGAATTCCACAAGTTAGAGTAAGATTCTGGAAACAATCTGGACACAGGGTCAGTGTTTTGGTTACCACGTTTTCAAAAGAACTCATTTTCGAACGAATCCAATTTCTTTGAAAACTAGACAAAATTTGCCCCAGTTTATGCACAAGTTTCATGCAATTTGATTGAGTTTTGGTCACTTTGGAATTGCTTGAATTTGAAGGACAGAAACTGTCCTCTTTTGCAACTAGCCTGTGTGCTTTTCGAAAACTGTACCTATTGGACACTCTCCTTCAAAAACTGAACTTAGGGATGATAACCAGACCCATAGGGCTTTCCAACAAGTATTTATTTGTTGAAATCCGATGTCGTTTGCTATTTTAATTAATTCGCTGAAGTAGGTGCGATGTGCCTAGGCGCTGTGCGCCAGTCTTGTGCGTGGTGTGCGTGCGTTATGTCCGCGTTGTGGAGCCGTCTGGTGTTAATATTTCAGGTGCGGTGCTGGTATGCTCAGGAGAGTTTGGTGGTAGCTGTGATGCTACAACTTGGTGCTATTTTTGGTGAAATCATTTGTTTTGATTCTGGTGATATAGTATTTATTTTAAATACTTGTTATGGTGAGTTGGTGCATAATCATGGTGTCGCATTGTCATATGCATGTTTTGGTGATATAGGCTCTGCCTCTGGTGTTTATTGGTGATATGCCCGTCGTGGCTCATTTTGGTGATCGGTACCGCATGCATATGCCCACTGGAGGGGTTGCATATCATCCCATTGTCTAGGAATGTTATAATTTTGGTGGTTCACTGTCAAATGGATTTTTCCTTGGGTATCTGGTGCTGTGATATGGTGTAATTGTATTGTGTTGCTGTAGTTACCTGATGCTAGCATATTTTTATCATCTGCTTATTATCTCTGTTAGACTCACCCCTTCTGCTTGGAATGTTGCTCTCATGCGGCAACGCTGCAGGTGATCGCTAGTGCTCATGGAGGAATTGCTAGGTTTTGCTTCCTCTCTCGTTTGGGTCTGTGTCAGCTCTGATATGTAGCACCGGAGAGTCGTTAGTTATCGTTTTGAACTATTATTTTAGTTATTGGAAATTGTTTTAATTAATTTTGGAGATGTCTTTAATTGTTAATTCTGGAGATGTTTAAACTGGTTAATATTTCCGCTGCTTGGTGATTTCTTTTATATAAATTATTTTGGAGACTTTTTTTTGGAATAAATGGTGTTTTTTTTTAAAATGGTGAAAAATGTAGCGCCCTTCGAGGTGACTCTGATAATTGTCTATTTAATTGTAATAGTAAAAGGGGGGTGTTACAGCCTTAGGCAGGCATGATCGTCCCTTGTATTGCCAGGTCACGATCGTCCCATGATCGTCATAAGGGAGGAGCGGCCACGCCCGCTAAATGATTCGTTTATCTGGTTTATATTATCGTGTAAACCGCTAAGTTCGTTTGGTTTACTTAGTTATTTGATAGCCTTACGTGTTAGACTTGTTGATCTTGCGTTATCTGTATGTTCCACCTGTTTCGTTTGAGTGGGATTGATCTTAGCCAGCGGACAGTTTACCGGGCTCCTACCCAGATTTAACTCGCCCTTGGGAATGCGTCTGTTCGTTCGGTCGCTTCGTTTTACTTAAATTCGTTTAAGTTTTTCCCCACCTTGCAGTTTATCAAACTCGGTTTAATTCTAACTCGCGTGGTGGGGTGAACCATCGTTGGTTCGCTCGTGATAGATCATTCGTGAATAAAAAGATTAATGCACACATCAATAAAAAAAAATGCTTCGTCTTTATTGACGGACGGGCGGGCCTCGATAAAAAACCCTGTGGGAAAAAGAGCGTCCCGCCCGTTTATTCGTTCGCATAGTTTAACATAAAATTCATTGGTAGGAATACAAAAGAACTAATCGAATGTAATATCTCCTCAGGTTGATGGCGTTCCACGTCTTGGGAATCAGTCCACCATTCATGGTCTGTAGCATGTAAGCACCTTTGCCTGTTTTGGATATGACACGGTAGGGGCCTTCCCAGTTGGGGGCGAGCTTGCCCATGGCTGCGTTCCTCAGTCCAATATCTTCTCTCCTCAACACCAGCTGTCCGACACTGAAATCCCTGGGGACGACCTTGGCGTTATGCCTCGTGGTCATCCCTTGCTTGATCAAAGTTTCTCTAAGTGCCTTGCTGCGGAGCTCTTCTACTAAGTCCAACTCCTCCCGGATGGCCTGGTCGTTCTCACTAGGCGGCTTGGGGTTGGTCGTCCTCCAGCTTAATTCTCCGATCTCGACCGGGATAAGAGCATCGGTCCCGTAGACCATCTTAAAGGGGGACTCCCCAGTGGTGGAGTGTGGGGTTGTTCGATACGCCCATAGCACATACGGGAGTTCTTCAGCCCATCTTCCCTTTGCTTCATCCAATCGCCTTCTGAGGCCACGCAAGATCACTCGGTTTGCAGCCTCGGCTTGTCCATTGGTCTGCGGGTGTTCAACTGAAGAGAAGCGCTGCTTCACCCCAAATTCGATCAAAGCTTCCTGAAACTTCTTGTCTGTGAATTATGTGCCATTGTCGGACACGACCACTTCTGGAATTCCGAAACAGACCAGGATATTCCTCTTGAAAAATCGAAGGCAGTTCTTGGATGTTATTGTAGCTAAAGGTTCCGCCTCGATCCATTTCGAAAAATAATCCACTGCTACCACAAGATATTTGAGCTGCCCAGCAGCAACTGTGAAGGGACCCAAGAGGTCGATTCCCCACCAGGCAAACGGCCATGGCGCAGTCATGCTGTTCAGTTCGACTGGGGGAGCGAGGTGGACATCTGCGTGTCTTTGGCACTTATCACATTTTTTAACTAAGAGATTCGCATCCTCATCCATAGTAGGCCAATAGTATCCTGCCCTGAGCGCCTTCTTCGCCAATGCTCTTCCTCCTAAGTTATTTCCGCAGACCCCCTCGTGAATTTCTCTAAGTACATAGTTGGCATCCTCGGGGGGAAGACACTTCAAAAGTGGCATGGAAAATCCCCTTCGATAGAGCTGTCCGTCGATAATTGAATAGGAGGATGCTCGCCTGCGTACAAGAGCAGCCTTCTTGGGATCCTCTGGCTCTTCCCCATCCCTGATATATTTAACGATGGGATCGATCCAACTTCCGTCTAGGTCGATCATGCATATATCAGGGCCCATAACTGTCTGTTCAAGCTGCACGCTGGGCTGTGTGAGTACTTTCTGAATTACGCTTCTGTGGTTCCCTGGGCTGTTTGTGCTTGCAAGCTTTGCCAGTACATCTGCTCTTATGTTCTCCGTCCTAGGGACATGCTTGACTTCTGCGTGATCAAAGCGCTCCAACAACCCTCTTACTTTAGTTAAGTACCTTTGCAAGACCTCATCCTTTGCAGTGAAGGTCTTTTTGATCTGAGATACCATCAGCAAAGAATCTGAGTACAACTCCACTCGTTTGACGTTAAACTCGATCGCAAGCAGCAGTCCGGCAATGCAAGCCTGGTACTCTGCTTGGTTGTTGGAGGTAGAGAACGAGAATGTTAAGGAGACCTCGATCGTCGTCCCCTTCTCACTTTCTAAGATTAGACCTGCCCCACTGCCCTTGCTGTTAGACGAGCCATCCACGTGCAATATCCAAAGAGGATGCATCGGGTTTTCAGGGATGGGGGTCATCTCAGCTACAAAGTCGGCCAACACTTGAGCCTTGATGGCTGATCTTGCCTCATACTTTATTCCAAATTCTGACAATTCGACTGCCCACTTGATCATCCTGCTAGCCAGGTCAGGTCGGTGTAAGATTTGTCTGATGGGCTGGTCAGTCCGTAGGACGACCTGATGAGCCACAAAATAAGGCCTTAGTCTTCGAGCAGCCACAATAAGCGCCAATGCCAGCTTCTCAATCTTTTGATATCTTAACTCTGCCCCCTGGAACGCTTTGCTAACAAAGTATACAGGATTTTGGTTGGATCCGGCCTCTCGTACCAATACTGCCACCAATGCCTCGTCAGTGATGGAGAGATATAAGTAAAGTGTTTCTCCTTGCTCTGGTGTGGTTAGTATTGGAGGTTGCAATAGAGCTGTCTTCAACTGATCGAGAGCTTGTTCACACTCAGGCGTCCACTGAAACTGAACTTCTTTCTTCAACAATTTGAACAGGGGAAGTGACTTGTTCGCAGCTTTGGCTATGAAACGCGAGAGAGCGGCCACCATCCCATTTAGCTTTTGTATTTCTTTTTTAGTAGTGGGCGCCCTCATCTCCGTTACCGCCCTACATTTGTCCGGGTTGGCCTCGATTCCCCTCTCTGTGAGGTAGAAGCCTAAAAACTTGCCTGCTCTGACTCCGAAAGTGCATTTCTCAGGGTTAAACCTGAGGGAGTTTTTTGAGCTTCTGCAAACACTTCTCTCAGGTCTTCCACATGTCTTGGATCCTCCTTACTCTTAACTATCATGTCGTCTAAGTATACTTCCACCACCTTTCCTATCTGCTCCCGGAAAACTTTGTTCATCATTCGCTGGTAAGTCGCACCAGCATTTTTCAATCCAAAGGGCATGACCCGGTAATAGTAATTGCCCTTATCTGTCATAAAAGCTATTTTTTCTTGGTCAGGTGGGTGCATGGCGATTTGGTTGTAGCCCGAGTATGCATCTAGAAACGACAACAATCGGAACCCACTCGCATTGTCGACCAGTCTATCCACGCTGGGCACTGGGAATGCGTCTTTTGGGCATGCCTTGTTAAGGTCCGTGTAATCCACGCACATCCGCCATTTACCGTTTGCTTTCTTTACTAGGACTACGTTGGAGAGCCAGGTCGTATACTTGATCTCTTTGATGAATCCTGCTTCGACGAGGTCGTCAACTGCCTTGGCTGCGGCCTGCGACTTCTCTTCTTTCTGCACCCGTCGTCGCTGAACAACCCATCTTGCCTCAGGATCTACGGCCAAGTGGTGGCAAGCGACCTCTGGGGGATTTCTAGGCATGTCTGCTGCGCTCCACGCAAATAAGTCGGCGTGTTCTTTCAAGCATAGCATCAGTTGATCTTTCACGCTAGTGGGGAGATCGCTCCCTATCTTGATCGTCTTTCCCGCGTCGTCCCCCAACTGTACATGCAAAAATTCTCCATCTGGTTCTGGCCTTTTTATCCTCTTCTTGAGTTCCCTGGTCAGGAGGTCGTCCCCCTCTTCTTCTTCACTGTCAGGGTCGTACCTGGCGTCCAGGTCGGCGACATTAACTTGTTCTCCTCCTTTCATTATATCTTCTATTTCCTTTCTTACTTGCTCACCCTGCTCCTTGAGACTTAGGAAGAATGCTCGTTTTGCTGAAAGTAGATCAGCCAGAACTGTTGCTATCTCCCCTTCCCTAGTGTAAAATTTCATCTTCAGGTGGACAGTAGATGGGACTGCCTCCAGTCGTGCTAGTGTTGGACGGCCGATGAGGCATTGGTAGACCGACTTACATGGCAGCACTATGAAGTCCGTCCTTACCGTCCTGCACAAGGGTCTCTCCACGGTGTCATCCCCGAAAGTGACCATTAACTCAATACGTCCGATCGGGGTGGTGGTCATCCCATTGAACCCGGTTAGGACTGTTCCCCTGTAAGGTCTCAAGTCTTCTCTCGGTATTTTCAGAACCTCCAGGAGATCTTCAAAAATAATATCTGCAGAACTTCCCTGATCGACCACGATTCTCTTAACTTCCATGTTGGCCATGACTGCAGACACGACCAGTGGTACTTCGTGATTGGGCATCCCATCCAGGAGGTCCTCGTCCCCAAATGAGATAGGTGGTCTTTTAGTGAGGATCCTTGGGGTGGACGTTGAGGCGACGCTCAGGATCTGATCCCATCTTCTCTTCATACTCTTATTCGTCTCCCTCCTATCGGTGGGAAGACCTCCCATGATCACCATCTCCACGGGTCTTCCCTTAGACTTTCTCGTATCTAAGGCTTCATCAGACCCATCCTCATCCTCTTCTCTTATCTTAGCTACCTCATTAGCTGGTGCTTTTCCCTTTCTAGGTGACCGAACGAGCTTCGTGTCGTCCCGTCCATTAGACTGATCTTTCTTCACGTATTGGGACAACTTGCCTTTTCTAATCAACTCTTCTATGTCATCCTTGAGGGCCATGCAATCGTTGGTATCATGCCCGTTGCTCTTGTGGTAGCGACAGTATTTTTTAGATGGGCGCTGTCCTTCCTTTAAGACGAGAGGTTCTGGTCTCCTCACCTCCCTGAGTTCCGCGTTTGCACATTCTGTCAGGATCTTCGCGTACGAGGTGTTAAGTTTCGTGCGGTCAGCGAACTTCCTGATCTTGGGATCTCTCTGCTGTACGGTCTGGTCTCTCTGCTGTCTCTGGTCGCGCTCTCCGCGAGGTTGTCTATTCATCCCTGCTTCGGCAGCTTCTATGGCCATTGTTTTTTCTTCGTAGTTCATAAACCTCTGAGACCTTCGGAGGAAGGTTTCTAAGTCCCTTGGTATGTGTAGGCCAACCTCGACCTCAAATCTACTCCCTCGAAGTAGTCCTGTTCTTAGGAAATACAACCTTTGGTTATCGTCCAGGTTCCTCACCTGATCTGCCTCCCGATTGAACCGCTCCACATAACTCTGAAGAGACTCATGGGGCCCTTGCCGGATTGCGATCAAGACATCCTGAGATTTAGGCTTTATTCTTGATGTTGTGAAACGCGCAAGAAACACTCTGGCCATTTGATCCCAGGAAGAGATAGTGTTTTGGTGTAGCTCGGTGAACCACTCCAAGGCTGATCCTTCCAATGTTAAAGGGAAGATCTTGCATTTGACAGGCCCTGATGCCCCCCTATATTGCATCATGACGTCGAAATGCTTCAGATGGGCGTCAGGATCTTGCACGCCGCTATACATTTTGAGCCCGGAAGGGGGTTTCCGTAAAGAGCGTGGGATAGGGTACTCGTCTATCCGTCTGGTGAAGGGACCCAATCCCATGCGCATTGTGCCCCTACGGGGTCTTCCTCCTTCCGGCTCGTTTCTTGGTCGGTGACGCGGGCGTGTTTCGTAAGAGCGACTACGCGATCGATGGCGGCATGGAGGCGTTTCATAGGACTGGTTGTGTGATCGAGTGGGCGAGCCGCGTGATCCAGATGAATCATACGAGGATTCCTGTTGCGAAGATTCCTCCGGCCAGTAAGTGGAATCTGAAGCAGAGGGTGTGATGATCGGCGGGGTTAGTCCTCCTCCTCGTCCCCTCCTGGGGGTGGAGACTTGTGGACCAGGCGTCTTCTAGGGGGTGAGCGATGTCTCCTATACTGGCTGCCTCGACGATGAAGTTCAGGAGCGGTATTCACCCGTTTGGATGTTGCTTGATCCTCCGTCTGGGTGAGGAGGTCGTTCTGCCGGGCGATCTGCCTGTTTTGATTCAGAAGCTGATCCCTGAGCTCCTGGACCAAGTCGACTGGGAGGGTAACATTGACCTGCTGTGTCGTGCCTGGTTGGGAGCCAGGGGCGACGACCTCAGCGTTGGCCCTCGTTCCTTCCAGCGCTAAGGGTAGATCGACTGGGGTCGCGGCTGCCGCGAGTTGCATTTGCCTTTGGAGGCATTTGAAATGTTGGTGGGATAGTAGGATCTCCCACTGAGGTCGCCAATGAACCGTACCTTGTGGTGGTCTGCGGAGATGGGTGATCTGCGGAGACAGTCAAGGGACGGATCGTCTGATACTGTAGGCTGCTGAGGACCTGAACGCGCGGGGGGGTGTACCTGCAAGAACACTCCGACGCCCAAGTCAGCTATATCGAGCTACAGTAATATCTAGTGAATGAATTGCTTACCTGACATCTGGTGACTGGAGGTATTTATAGTTAATAGTCTGGATCGTTGGCGTCGGAAGCCCATTTGCGATGGGGGCCCAAGTATCAGTTGAACTGATCATCTCGTTATTGGGCTGGATGGTTAGTTGTTGGATCAGGCCCAGTAAAGCTGATCCTTCCCTTGCTGGATCAGATCGTCGCTACTGGACTGGGCCTGACGACTGGCCCAGGCCAGAACAAGATATATTATATTTTATAAGTTATTGGTTTTATAGTCTTAGTGTTTTTAAAATATTATTAAAATATGCTAAAATTTATATTTTATATTCTTACTTTTATATTTTTTAATATCACAATAAAAAAGAAGGAATATTTTTATATTCCTTTATATTAAAATATGGTTTTGAGTCATACTTTTATATTTTCTTTCAATTTTATTAGATTTTAGTTTAAATGTTTGGTAACTTTTAATAATTTTTCAAGGATGTCACAAAGACCGCTGGGGATCTGTGTGGATGGGGACGAAGGAGAAAAACCCCCATAGCGGAGATTGGTGGGCGAGACATGGAGAGTTTTGGGGGCGGGGGAGTACTCCCAACCCTCACCCACCCTATTGTTATCTCCGACTTACTGAATTGTCTGATATTGCAAGCGACTAATATATAGGGATCAAAGCTGCAAGAAAAATTAATACTAGACTTAAAAGGTCCTATTTTATAGGGACTAAAACTATATTTAACCCCAATTTTATAATGATATTCCAACATATATATCAATGTTTTTTTTAAGATAATATTTATCTCAATGTTAGTCATATCAAATACTTACAAAGATTTTATCCACTAAAGCCAACATTGCCAAGTAGAGCCTACGTTATTGCTTCAAAGAAAATTGTTACATGAAGGTTGTCGTTTGATTGAGTAAACTCTTATATTAGTCGGCGACATGGGATGCTATCGAGTTTGAACTCAAGTGTAGCCATGTGATATTTTAAACTAAACTCTTATATTAGTCAACGACATGGGGTGCTGTTGGAATCGATCTCATGTGTAATCGTGCAATAGTGTGTAGTTGTCTAACCTGTCAAATAAACTCTTAATTAGTCTTTGAATTTTTTTTTGGTATAAATCGGGTATTTTTTGCGCGCAACTGCAGAAACTAATCTATTGAGTCGGTAGGACCACAAGGAGCGACAAAGCTCTTCAAGAGATTAAACTGCTGCATATATAGTCTTTAAACTATTCATCTCTATTCATTTTTAGTTCTTAAACTATAAAAATCTATTAAAAAAGTTTGACTAATATATCTCTGCCCATTAATTTAAGCTCTAAATGTCGTGGTTTAGGAACAAAATTGATGCATTAATAAATTTTCACACGAGTTTAATTTATATACACATACCGTGTATAGACTTTTACAATCACAACTAATCACACGAGTTTGCGCTGCTGTATGTATTTTCGAAGAGAGACAGAGAGAGATGTTTTTTTTGGTAGATCAAGTGTTTTTTTTGGTAGAGAGAGAGAGATGTTGGTGGCAAGAGAAAGTGTCATAATGAAGGTGATGAAAAGAGAGAAAAAAAAGTCGTTGTAAGGAGAGAGAGAGAGAGTGAGAGAGAGTTGTTGTTGGTCACATCGGAAATATGGGGAAGTGTGTATGTGTCAGTCGGTCAGATTGGGGTATTTAGAAGTTGCATCTAATGTTTGTTTAATTTACTAAGGTGTCGTCTAAAAAGGCAGAACTCTAATAAGTTTTATAATGTTATTTTTTGTCAGTTGTTGCAATTAGAAGCAAATATGTGACATGTGTTAAAATCATATGCAAGGTTACAAAAAAATTAGAGTCGAAAGAATAACTAAAAGCCACGATTAATTAATAAGATACTTTCAGCAAATGTTAGAGGTGGGTTCGGTGGAACCAAGTTCGAACTGGTTCGGTGGCACCACCTCCAAACCGGTTCGGACGACCGTGCTCCAAACCATCGTAAGATCACAAGATTTATTAATGATATTTTGGTCTTTTCACGCGTGTTTGGGGGGGGGGGGGGGGGGGGGGGGGGGGTGTTGGAGGAAGTTTGTGGTTTGTTATTGTGCTTCGATTTTTATGGGTTTCTCGAACTCTCGCCCTTCTCAGCTGCTGCATCTCCCTCTCCACCACCACACTGCATTCGCAATATTGTGGTTCAGGGACAAAATGGACGCATTAATAGATTTTCATAATTGAAAAACTAAATAAGAGATAAAGTGATAATTAGAGTGAGTGAGATGGCGGCGGTGAGAATAAGCAACAAAGGGAATGTAAGTTTAGAAGGAGAGAAGGTTATATTGGTTCCTTACATGGAAGCCCACGTCCCCAAATATCACCAATGGATGCAAGACGCTTCTCTCCTTGAAGCCACCGCCTCTGAACCCCTTTCTCTTGATCAGGAGTACCAGATGCAACTCTCATGGTCACGTGATCTCAACAGTACACTCTTCTCTCTCTCATCGAGACTTTGATATCACATGCCAATTCCAGTGTGCTAAAGAGTTTTTTTTTTGTTTGCAGAGGAGACTTTTATTGTGTTAGATAAGGACCTTGTTGTTGGAGGTTTTTCACACGGGGAACCACATGTTGAAGGTCACCGCCAATTTCTTCTTTATCAATTATGACCTTTTTGTTTTTACAACTAGTTTTATACAAAAATAATTGTTAGTATAACTGTCTGAATTTGGTTGAATTGAATATAATTAAAGGATGAAACTAGGTTTTGTGATGTTAGGGTTTCATGCTTACTCTCATCAATGGATATATGAGTATTCTTAGTAAAGGTTGTTGAACATAGCATGCATGATTGGTGATGTAAATATATGAGTTTTACTAAGATTGGAGACTAATATTTGCTATTTGCAGCTATGGTTGGTGATGTAAATATATTCATGAATGACATCAATAATCCTCAAATGGCAGAGGTTGAAATAATGATTGCTGAACAAAAGAGGTACCTCATGAAGTACTACTGACTTATATTCATGCATTGCCCATGTCATGATTGGTTTGCCTGCCGTTTTCTTGTCCTCATTGCTGTTTCTATTGACCAATTTCCCTTCTTTATTAAACAAAAGTAAAGTAAAGTGGATGAGTGAGAGACTTAGAATTAAGATCATATCTAAGTAAAATTAACTGAGTTTGTTTAGTAGCACTACCTATGCATAAATCTTTGGTCAAAGGCTTAGGCACAGCTTGTTCAGATTCTTGGCCTAAAAAATGTGATCAACTTTGGTGTTTAGTGGACTCTAAACTTGTGTTGCATTTGGACACGCTATTTTCATTTATGCAGCCAATAAGAATCTGAGCCAAAGAAGCCCTTTAATAGATACCAAAACAAATGCTAGAAACCTAGAACTGTCAAGAATAGGAGAATATAGATGAAAATTACTTTAATATAGGTCTCTTTATATTCGGTAGAGTACATCATTTAGTTGTTGATCTCTGTTCATGTGAACCTTATGTTCTGTTTGTAAATTTCCATCTCCAAAACATGAGAGATATTTAAAATTCGTATTTGTTCTCAATTGATTGTAAGCTCGTCTCTTCTATTCTGGCATAGGTCTACTTTTTTAACTGGTGTATTTAGGTGCTTCATTGCAGTTTTAAGTGACACTTACATTCAATCTTTTCTGTGATGAAACCATGGCCAAATTTTTTTGGAAGCTTGTATTGTTTATTAGTTCTGTACTCTAGCATCTATGCAGACTATGCTGTAATTCAAAATCACTTGATTATACAAGTGCTAGAGATAAGATTCCTTCCCGGGTCTGCATCTAACAGTCTTAGGTTTTGGGTTGATTTAGTCCTTGACAACAAGTATGAAATCTCTTCGATCTCATTTTCTATTACTTTGTTCTTTTGTTAGCATAGCCGTGGAAAAGGACTTGGAAAGGAGTCTGTTCTGATGATGATGGCCTTTGCTACTGAGAAGTTGGGGATCAATATCTTTCAGGTTAAAATTGGAGAATCAAATGTAGCATCCATCAACATGTTCAAAAAATTGGTTTGTCCGCTGCTTCTCTATATTTCGCTATGTTCCTTATCACTGTGCATTAAAGTTATTGTGAGTTGTTGTCAATCTTATGCTTTTGGTCGACAGAATGTTCAGTATTGCACAGAGTTCAAAGGGCATATGCATTGTATATTTGTATCTAAGTTTGCTTGTCAAAAATACCAACATACTGTTCAGTTTATATATTACATGTACCCCTTTTTTGTTTCAAAGACTTGGTCTAAAATCATTGAATTAATCAATCAATCACATTATACTGTTTTATTGGAAAAGAAAGTGTATAGACTAGAGTATACTCCCTGTTATTTTATGAAACTATTTGTCTTGGAAATATTCTTTTTAAAACCATGGCATTTTTATGAATTGATTTTATGTACTCTAATGTTAAGATGTGCCTGTCTCTCTTTCTTGCTTTTAATGGTTTCTACTTGTTAAATTCTCTCCGATTGATTTTGTTTCTGGATTTGGTGTAGGGTTTTGTGCAAACTTCACCTAGCAACATTTTCAAAGAGGTGAGCATATTTAATTTCAAAGTTTTCAACAGGTGCCCTAACTTGATGGCTTAAGTTTTCAATGTTTATGCTTTTGTTCTCTTACTGCAAAGTACAATCTTCCTTTTTCTGATATAATATAAAATCAACCTATTCAAAGAAGTAATATTCAAACGTCTCAGTTCATCTTATGTAATCTGACAAAATAAGCACTGCACTTCAAGTCCGGCTGAATTCACAAACAGTTAAATGAAAATATTGTTTTGTCCTATCAAATGCGCATTTATGATTTTTTATTTAAAAGTGATCAAATTCAGCTAAAATAGAATTTGCAATGATTGGAGAAGATTTTGAGTAGTAAGTTATTTCTTATGTTCACTAATTTTCTTTGAGCATTATTCATAACATTGGAAATGTTTTTATCTTCCTTCTATGTTTATACAAAAGAGTTGAAAAGATTTCACATTCATGTTATTGATCATGCTTTTGAGCCAGCATCTGGGGCTTTCTTCTTTCACTTCTATAGAGAATGTTCATTAATACATGGTTCTTATTTTTTTACAGGTGACTTTGGAGTTGCAAATAACAGAACCCAAGAATGAGGAAATGCTTGGTTTGATGGGTATTGTGATCAAACATACATAAGCTAACTATTAGGAATAGAACAATCTCTGTTGTCTTTGTTCCTTGTTCATGATGTGCGGCTTCAAGCTGTCTTACCAACACATGATTCTGACATTATTCATCTTACTATTAGTGCCTTTCAAGTGTAAGAATTTGATATTAAAAGCATTAGATTAATATTTGTAATACTCCTATCCCCATGTCGTATACTACCTTTTTTATGGGTCCTTCCAAGGAAGCAATGTGTGACAATGTAATGTAACAGTTGTCGGCCTTGGTTAAGAGTTGATTGAACCCAAAGGTAAGCATTGTGGTTGAAAGTATGGATTGGTTAGTGTTATGGTTTCAATAGGGTTCTATAATGCTGATTACCGATTAGGCATGACAAAGTAGGTTGGGCCGCCCACACTTAACATGTTGGGTGGGTTGGCTCACCTAGGTGGTGGTGGTGAATTTCAATTTTTTTGGAAGATCACGAGAGAAGTAACAAGCGTGATGGAGTTAAGTGGGTTTTGTCAATAAATAGGTTGGCACCTTTGAATTTGTTGGAAATGCTTGTTCATACCCATTGAACATTTTTCTTCTTCTTTATAAGATCACTAACCGCAATGGTTGAATTATGTCACTTGTTAATATCATTGGCTTGAGTCTAATTTCTCTCGATACTTTATATATAGATTTCTTTTCTAGAGGCTTTGTGGGTCAGAGAATATGTCAAATTCACTTCAGACTTCACATTTTTATTTGATATCATTTCATCATTTAGCAATTGTATGTCTGAATTATGTGTCTACTTTTACCATTAAAAATTTTATTCTTTGATTGGCAATTGCAGTGCATCTACACAAATGACATACGTTTATTTCTAAAAGAAGATTTGCTGAAAAGTTTCACCCTCTAAAGCTTCACTACTACTACTAGCAACCTCCAAAGCAATAAGCCCCAACACCATAAATGATGCAATAACTGTTGTTTGTTTGACTGATTTTAAAGTAATTACATGATCACCAAATATTATGTTATGAGCAAATTTCGTATCGGCCAACACCGACTTTGTCCTTGTGGGAATCGAATCTAGGAATACCAGGTCAATCCTCGTGTTCAATGGTAGCTTATGTCACTGGGCCAACGATATTGGTTGGTCACCAAATATTATGTTAAAATATATATATATATATATATATATATATATATATATATATATATATATATATATATATATCAACAAGGCTATTTTATTTTATTTTATCAGAGTTTTTTTTTTAATTTATAAAAAAGTAACCTACTTCATTTCTTTGAAAATTAAAGATACAATACAAAGAAGTATGGGGGTGGAGTTAATTCAAATGTATTTTTGAAATTAAGTTATTAAATGAGCTGATGTTTTTTTTTTTTGAAACAAAATGAGCTGATGTTAAGAGAACAATTTATTGAGGTATTGAGAGAACAAACTAACAAAGTAAATGGTATTTGAAGTTGAACTAAAATTAGAAGAATCTATTTTGATGCGGTTAAAATAAGAGGAGTCATAAAAATAAGTCTAATTACACACGAAAGTCACAAAGTCAAACACATGGACGTGTGGATACCAATAGGATGAGGGTGAAGTTCTAACTTGAAATCATGCACAGACCACTCACTTCTACTTCTACTTCTACTTCTACTTCTACACACCCCAAATGCCTACCTTCACCGTTCCCATGTCCACAATATTTTCCCCAATACTTTCATCTCCTATTCCTTTCCTCAAATTTCCAAGACCTTTCGTTTTCAGTTCCCTCCATTATTCAACACCAACCCTCCTCACCAGAAAATGTTCCACCTTCGCCGTTGCCACCCGTTCCTCCGAACCTGCCGCCGTTTCCAATTCCGACCCCCCTAACCGGATTGTTCTCCCTACTAATGATTCATCCGACAGGCTTCTCAGAATCCGCCACACGGTAATCTCAATTCACCTTCAATTCCGTACCCGCCAAACCTTTGCTGCGTTTATCTGCTCTTTCTGTCGTTTATCTTCATCTTACATTTAATAATAATACCTAGATATTGATATGTTGCTACAATTACTATGGATGATTATACTACTACTACTTTACTACTTTTGATAAAGAAACAAGTTTTTGGATTGGGGGAAAAAATGAGAAAGAGTTTCTTTGCTTTTTCAATGCTATGAAATACTGAAATGTAGTTCTGTGGAGTTCTTCTCTCTCGGGGGACGGTTGGTTTACATAAATGTACTATTTACTGAATGATTTTTTATCTTTAGTTTCATAACTAACAAGTTACAGGCATGCAGTGTGCGCATGTGATGGCAATGGCTGTTCAAAAGCTTTACCCTAAAGCAAAAGTCACAATTGGTCCTTGGATAGAAAATGGCTTTTATTACGACTTTGATATGGACCCTTTGACTGATAAAGATTTGAAGAGAATCAAGAAAGAAATGGTAAGGAAACTCTTTATAGTTTGTAGTTATGCACTTTGTTTGTGTGCTTCATTAGTTCTGTTACATAGTTATCTATCTTTTACCTTGTCTGTAGGATCGAATTATTAGCAAAAATTTTCCCCTTGTAAGAGAAGAAGTTTCGAGAGATGAAGCTCATAGAAGAATATTGACATTGAATGAACCATACAAGATTGAGATTTTGGAAAGCATTAAAGAAGATCCCATCACTATTTATCATATTGGTAGCGTTCTTGCTCTTTTCAGTTTTCCCCAGTTTGATTCTCACATTTTAAAGTTTAATAAAAGCCAGAGAAGAGAAAAATATATGGTGATTGTGTGCTCTAAGTTCATTTTATGCTCCATATTTGTGTATAATAGCTGTTCTGGTATAGAGAGATAAGATTTGCTCTGTATGAAGCTGCTAACTTCATGCTCGTTATGCTCCGTGTGTGTGTGTGTGTGTGTCCTCAAAAATAGGTGCATATGTTAAGTTAACATGTGCAACTTGTTCCTGATATGTTCTACCTTCCTCTAACAAAGTACCTGGATCAAAAACTATCTGCTAGCCGGACTGCATTTCACATATGGTTAGTAAAATTAAATCCTTGTCGGTGTTCCTTTTGGATAACTTTTCAATTTGTTTGCAACAAAATTTGTGTAGTCTCGAGTACTCCTGAAGCCAATCTCATCATCATCCGCACAAGTTCAGCAATTGTTTGAGTCGTAGCACAATACTTTGTTTCTCTATTCGTCCATGCTGCTGCGTTTAGCCTCTTATCCAAATTATAATATTGCAACAGTTTGTTTCTTGTCACATTGTTTTTGAAATCAGTAATGATGTTATGAGCTTCAACCTTATAGGGGAGTTATATTTTTAGCTGTCTCTTTACTATATGGCCGCTAAGCCTAAGTATTTAGAGCACAAAACTCTTTTTGCATCTTTAATTTGATCAACTAACTTGCTTCAGCCGAATGAAAATGGACAATGTAGTGTGTCTAATATTGGATCTGTGAAGATTGAAGTGTAAAGTAGAATAACAATGAAGAGGCAAGGATGTGCTCAGAAATAGTGCTTTACTTGTTTCACATGGCATTGAAAAAAGTTATTGCCTGAGGTGTTCATCTGTTTTTCATCTAACCTTAGATTCCTTTTTCCTTGAAGGCGATGAATGGTGGGACCTCTGTGCTGGACCTCATGTTGAATCTACTGGAAATATAAACAAAAGTGCAGTTGAACTTGAGTCTATTGCTGGTGCTTACTGGAGAGGAGATGAAAAGAAACCAATGTTGCAAAGGATATATGGCACTGCATGGGAGAATGAAGAGCAGTTGAACGCTTACCTTCACTTCAAAGAAGAAGCAAAACGTCGGGATCACAGACGCCTAGGGCAAGATCTTGATTTGTTTTCTATACAGGTACAATTGAAAGTGCTGTCTTTATTGTTCTTCAAGTTGATGTTGCTTTATTTTGATAATATTTATGAATCAGACGAGTTAGCATTTCTTATTATCATTTGTGGGTACATAACTGTGGATTCTATTAAATTTATGCAGGATGATGCTGGTGGGGGTTTAGTTTTCTGGCACCCAAAGGGTGCTATTGTGAGACACATAATTGAGGATTTTTGGAAAAAAATTCACATAAACCGGGGTTATGATCTATTGTACACACCACATGTGGCAAAAGCTGATCTTTGGAAGATCAGTGGTCATTTGGACTTCTACAAGGAGAATATGTATGATCAGATGAGCATTGAAGATGAGATTTATCAACTTCGACCTATGAATTGTCCTTATCATATTTTGGTATACAAAAGGAAGCGTTATTCCTATCGGGAGCTTCCTATGAGAGTAGCAGAATTGGGGACTGTTTATAGATACGAGTTGTCTGGAAGTTTACACGGCCTTTTCCGCGTTAGAGGTTTCACGCAGGTTTGCTGTTTATTTAGCTCATTGTCTTGTGAACTACTAAAATTATATTAAAAAGGTTGATTCAGTTATTTTGAAGTTCATTCTGAATGTTGACTTGACTCTTACAATAAATGATGACAGTGAGCCAGCCAAGGCTTGTAAGGTCACATAGCACGACTGTCCCTGAGTCAACAATTGTGGATCCCATTGTTTATTTTCTTTCTAAATCTAAGGCCTGCAATACCTTCATGTATAATTGTGCATAGTCTTCTAGAAGCTGCTGCATTTTGTTTTTAGTTCATTTTTCAAATTGCATTTGCTGATAAATTGATTCTCGTTTGACTTTAATATCTTTTGTACAGGATGATGCACACATATTTTGTTTAGATGACCAGATTAAAGATGAGATCAGGGGTGTCCTGGATCTTACTGAAGAAATGTTATTGCAATTTGGTTTTGATAAGTATGAAATAAATTTATCTACAAGGCCTGAAAAAGCTGTTGGAGATGATGATATATGGGAAAAAGCTACGTCTGCTTTAAAAGATGCCTTGGATGATAAAGGTTGGGCGTATCAAATTGATGATGGGGGAGGTGCCTTTTATGGGCCAAAGATTGATGTCAAGATTGAGGATGCTCTTGGTAGAAAGTGGCAATGTTCAACCATTCAGGCAATTCTGACCTCATAATCTTTTAACTATTAATAAAAGGCTCATTGGCCTACCTGGTAGTTCTTGATTTAAGGAGAGCTGATTTGTCTTATTTGAAAAGAGCTTATTTGATTTTGAATGAAGCAATTTGCATGAAATTATTTCACTGTCTTCTTGACTTGATTCTTTTTCAACTTAAACAGGTTGATTTTAACTTACCACAACGTTTTGACATCACTTATGTCGACTCAAACTCTGATAAAAAGAGACCTATATTGATCCATAGAGCAGTGCTTGGATCCTTGGAAAGATTCTTTGGCGTCCTAATAGAGCATTATGCTGGTGACTTTCCATTATGGCTTTCTCCAATACAAGCTCGAGTTCTACCTGTTACTGATGCCCAGGTAATCCAAGTTTCACTAAGAATTATTTACAGTTTTATTCTTTTTGGTATGATGGGCAGTGAATTAATGGGAAATATTTTATGTATTTGCACACAGCTTGAATACTGCAAGGATGTGACTAACAAACTGAAAATGCATGGCATCCGAGCTGAAGTTCTTCATGGAGAGCGCCTGCCAAAGCTCATAAGAAATGCAGAGAAGCAGAAGATTCCATTGATGGCTGTTGTGGGTGCAAAGGAAATTGAAACGCAAACAGTTACAGTTAGATCTAGGTTTGGCGGGGAGCTTGGAACCATGTTGGTTGACGATTTTATTAGCAGAATAAAGTTGGCGATAGAACATCGGATATCATTATGATATTCTTGCAGTATCTTATTCATTATGTATGAGTTGGAAATAAATCAAGGGAACATACATTTGAAACATTATATTTGTATAGTAGACAACAGTTATTAAATCATAGTGTCTGTGTTCTCCTGGTGATGATAGCTGCTGTGAATTCAGTGTGGAACCGTTGACTGAAGAACAGAGGCAGGACAGATTTTGGGGGCAGGGTCAGACACAGACAAGTACGAGACATTAAATTTGTATCAAATCATTTTCTTTTTTGGTATAGTTTGATACAACCTGTTGATGTCACATTTACTTCTTCTACTTTTACCCTGAACATTTACCACCTCCATTGAAATTTAATCGGAAATTCAATGGTAAATTTATATTGATTTATGGGTTTGACTGGTTGAATTGTGACTAAACTAATGATGGATTGAAATTGGTGGCCAAGGAATATGCAATGACTTCGATTAAAACATTTGATGTCTTAAACTCATAGTTATATTCTACTGAAGCAATAATGAATTTGTGAGCAATAAGTGGCACAAATTAAATCATGGAGAAGGAAATAAAGTGCAAAATGAAAATAAAATAGAAGGGAAATATATATATATATATATATATATATATATATATATATATATATATATAAAATTAGAGTTCAAACCATCTTTGTTCTCTAATGATTCTTAGACAATGGCATCGCATGTGTACAAAGGAAATTCAAGCAACAAGAAGCAATCCCAGCTTCTCAACATATTCTTCAATCATCAGGTGTTAATAAAGAGTCACCACCAATTATTGAACCATGGATGCCAAGATGATGGACCCTAACCACATGAACTTTTGACTTTGTTGAATATGTAGAACCGATCCAAATTCAACCTCGGATCATGTAAATATGGTTATATTTCGGACTATAATGTTTTTAGTCAAGATTTCTTATCTACTTCACATTTATTTATTCATACAAGTAATGAATCATGAATGCTTATCCACAAATTCTTATATCTTCATGTTGATTTTTGATGTGCCGTAGTTTTAGCATCTGGTTATTGCTGTATTTTTTTGTATCATTTGTAATTTGTTCTACTCCACAACCACAATTGACATGTAACTTCATTGCATATTTGTGATTTTAGGGGTATTTTTTTTCATCTTTGGGTATTTTTCCCATAGATTTTGGCTGTTCGATGTTTTAATGAGGCCGCTTTACAATATAACGTGTTTGGTGTGTTTTACAATATAACGTGTTGGAGTATCTCTTGTGGTCCAATTAATAAATCTTCTTTGGTTATAAAAAAATTCATTACATTAACTAATTCATTTTTTATTTCCCTCCACTGCAAAAGGTAATTACTACACCAACCATTGAAACAATTACATGCTGTAAAGTTTAATGCATCCTCGTAATAAGTCTCTCAACAATTAATTGCAACTTTTTTCAATAAGGATATATTTAGATAAAAATTATTAATTAGACTTTGATTTGCTAAAACTTCAACTGTTTTGAAATAAAAGAGAAGTCCTTTTTTTTTATCAACAAACATTAAATCGAATAAAAAGTAGAACAAAAGAGAAGTGCTAAAACTTTTAAAAAAACAAAGAATAGTCGAGAAAGTACATTTCTTAGTAGCAACTCTCATTTCATTTTCATATTTATTTATTGGGTTTTTTTATCCCCTTTATCCCCTATACCCCCATAACCCTTATAATCCCCAAAATACCCCTAATTTTTTAAAAAAACGTTTTTTAAAAAATTTCTGGAATTACCTCACAAGAGGACAATTCCGGAAAATCAATTTTTAAACTTTCCGGAAACACCTCAAAAGAGGTATTTCTGGAAGTCAGTTTCCGGAAAGTTTAAAAAATTGGTTTTACCGAATTGTCCTCTTTTGATTTAATTTCGGCATTTTTTTAAAAAAACGTTTTTATTATTTTAAAAATTATACGATTACGATAAATAACGATACTTGCTAAAATACGATAACGATAAATAATGATAACAATAAAATACGAGAATGAATACGACTAAAAAATACGAGAATCAAAATATACGAAATTTGATAAAATACGAGTACAAATACCATAAAAAAATAAGAAAAAAATACAACTACAGTCACAAGCAGCTAAAGCACGCAAGAGTCTCTTATATGCAGCAGGTGGAAGACCCTCGACTCCCATGGCATCCCTGATATGTGCAGCTACAGTCTGTAGCCTATCCTCAATGGGCATTGGACCAATATCCTCAGTGCCGTTCAATCTGTAGCAGAGAAGCGTATCCTCCAATCTGCATAGTCTTCTAGAAACAAGTGTTGTTGAGTTGCTCGTTCAAAACGGCCAAGGCAGCTGGACCCCAAGCCCACTGACCACAGTCATCAAAAGATTGAATCAGTCTGAGCCACTTGACAGACACATATGTGCGACTCTTGTCAGCGAAGATGGTATAGTCCACTAACAGCAACATATAGCACCGTGCAACATCATCAAAAAAAGCCATGCTGCATGTTAGCTCAGTATGCCTCCTCCAAAAAGCTGAACATAAAGCTCGATCTCCTAGTGAATCGACACTCTATCCAACAAGAATCGTGGTCTAGACCCAGCAACTCGCCTCCAGCACGAATGGCTACCTTTTTTTTTTTTTTAAGCATCCCATGGCTACCTTGTTTCCCTCACAACCCCTTTTTTTATTAAAAAGAAATATATTCAAGGGTTTCGTGGAATTCTATGAATGACTGACTATATAGCATCGCCCCTTTCAATATTGTCAAGAATCGAACTACTCTTTGCAAGAGTTTTTTAGGAGAAAAAAACTCATGATAGAAATGATTACCTAAATTGCTACTAATTTTCCAAAATTATAATCATGTTACTAGCTGTAACGCAGTATTGATTGTTAATATGACTTGATTTTTTTTGATTTTTTTTTTAAAAGAAAAGATTTGTAAAAGGGATAAGAAGGATCGTAGTAGACAAAAGAGTTGAAGGTTTTTTTTACTCCTCATTATACCCCCATACACCTCAAATTGACCAAACAGACGAAATTACCCTTGAAATTAAAAAAATTCGGATTTACGCCAAAATGAGATAAATTCGGAACCCAAACTTTTTGGATTTCTGGATTTACTTCATTTTGGTGTATTTCCAGAATGTTAACTGTGTTTCGGATTTACACTAAAATAAGGTAAATTCGGAAATCAAAAAAATTTGGGTTCCAAATTTATCTCATTTGGGCATAAATCCGGAAAACCCAAAAAATTATGTTTTCAAACTTTTCAAAAATTCTCCTTTTTGACGTATTTCTAGAAATTCAAAAAATTTTCCTTCCGAATCTTCGTATAAATCCCGAAGTTTCTAAAAAACATTTTTTTTTTATTTAAAAAATCAGGGATATTTTAAAGTTTTTTGGTAAAATGGGAGTACGGAGTCTAACGAGCAGGTATGAAAAAAAAACCAAGAGTTAATTTATTTAGATGATGATAACATAAAAAATTGAAGCTATATAAGACAGAAATGGTACATATGTCTATCAACTGATGTGTTGATATTGCATTATTACAATTAGCTAATTGCCGGACACCTCTTCCACCGCCAACCACCTAGTGATAGGATTGAAAGTGGTCAAGTCTTAGTAACTATAATTTTTGAGATTTTAAATACTTAAAATAACAATATTGATAGATATCAATATATCATTTTTAAAAAATCCTGACGGTGTGGTTTAGCGGTTGAGGCTCATCCTCCCTTAACCAAGTGTTGAGAGTTCAATCATCGCCTTGGGTATGAAACAACTTTAAATTTCTGGGCCAGCTATTCCACCCTTCGAGGTGCCTCCAATCCGGCGAGGGAATTAGTCACTGCGTTCGGTGGTGTGGATACCCTGGTCTCGACAAAAAATATAACACTTTTAATCCCATTTAATTTATATTTAGAGACATTTTATAACTTCTTCAATTTAAAATTGAAAAATATGTCATTCCTTCCCCTCCTAAACATAGCGTTAAAATTTTGGTTGAATGTATAAAACCAACTTATAGACTGAGTAATGCCTCTCATTATAAACTCTTTCAGATTATTTCACGTTTGATGTGGACTCTAACAAATTCTTCTCTGCTAATTTCAAGATCAAAATCACATGGACACGAGACAAAGACATTTCAACTTTTCATCCAATACAAAATTAACGCTGAATTTTGTCTACCTATTAGACTGACTTTTTTCTCATAATATGCTCATAATGATTATTCAATGAACTAAAATTCCACATAAGTAGTTTTCCTTAGCAAAATTTGTTTGAAAAGTCATCACATGAAGGTTTACTTATCTAAGAGCAAAACTGACTCTTCTACTCAATTAGTGTGTGTTTTTCTTTTTTGTTCTTCTATAAACTACTTCAAATATTTCATAAACCAAGATCAGCTACCACAGATTAGATGGTCAAAGATGCACAACTAATAATACTATTTTTTATTCCTTAAATCCTATTATAAAAACCACCTTTGGCCACCCTCTTATTCACAACATAACAATAAGTTAACCACATAGCAAACAAACTAAGCATTCTTATCTCATAAGCCCTTCAAAGACAAAAATGGCTGCTACTACTGCCGCCCCTGCAATCCCTGAAGTGATCCTCCCCTTCTCCACCGGGGAGCGAAAGATGCCGGCGGTAGGCCTCGGCACGGCACCGGAAGCAACTAGTAAGGTTACCACAAAAGATGCTGTCCTTGAAGCCATCAAACAAGGTTATAGACATTTTGATGCTGCTGCTGCTTATGGTGTAGAACAATCAGTAGGTGAAGCCATAGCAGAAGCACTTAAACTTGGACTTATTTCATCGAGAGATGAACTCTTTGTTACTTCCAAATTATGGGTCACTGATAACCACCCTCAACTCATTGTTCCTGCTCTTCAGAAATCTCTCAGGTCATCATCAACAACTACTTTGGTTTTTTGGTTTTTTGATTTTATATATATATATATATATATATATATATATATAGTATAATAGGGAGAGGTGTTCACTGTATAGTGCACCTTCTAGGGAAAGTAGGCCCAAAAATCTAACTACCTAACTAACTATGAAAAGTTGTTACAACAAAAAAACTAATATCAACTAATTTCTAAACTAACTTCCTAAATATGTTCGTACTTCTACATGAATGTTTTTGATAACTTCATGTACTAGTTTGGTTATATTTGTGACTTTGTGTTAGCCTAGTTACTACATAAAAAATCATGATGTCGTGGTTTAAAGTCTTGTTGACTTTTTTTTGATGTATACATATTTGCAGGACACTTCAACTAGAATACTTGGACTTAATTTTGATCCACTGGCCTATTACTACTAAACCAGGAGAAGTTAAATACCCTATTGAAGTATCAGAGATTGTAGAGTTTGACATGAAAGGTGTGTGGACATCATTGGAAGAATGTCAAAAACTTGGTCTCACTAAAGCCATTGGAGTCAGCAACTTCTCTATCAAGAAGCTTGAAAAGTTGCTCTCTTTTGCCACCATCCCTCCTGCAGTAAATCAAGTAATTAATTGTTTAGTTTAACCATTTTACTTGAATATATTCTGTTTTTGGATCACTTATAGCACCGAAATCTTAAGTTGAAGGCGTGTTAGGTGTCTGACACGTGTCGTGTCGAGCATCGATACCGACTCTTCAATTACTTCCATTTTTCAAATATAAATTGGTGTCTACGTGACTGTGTGAGTGTCAGTGTTTCATAGTTCATCATTAATTAATTTAAACCTTGATTTGATCCTAATAGGTGGAAGTAAACCTTGGGTGGCAACAAGAGAAACTAAGAGCTTTTTGCAAGGAAAAGGGTATTGTGGTAACTGCCTTCTCACCCTTAAGGAAAGGTGCTAGTAGGGGAGCTAATTTAGTGATGGACAATGATATACTCAAAGAATTGGCAGATGCTCATGGCAAGACCGTAGCTCAGGTATATATATTTATAATATGTAGAATATACAATTTTCTGTAAGTATAACTAGTGATTTAATATGTACCATATACATATTTTTTGCAGATTTGCCTTAGATGGTTATATGAACAAGGTTTGACTTTTGTGGTTAAGAGCTATGACAAGGAGAGAATGAACCAAAACTTGCAGATCTTTGATTGGTCATTGACTGAAGATGATTACAAGAAAATAAGTGAAATCCATCAAGAGAGGCTCATCAAAGGACCAACCAAACCTCTACTTGATGATCTTTGGGATGAAGAATGAATGGTGGTTACTTAAATAAATGTAAAAGAGTTGATGTTGCTCCTTACTCTGAAGTCTGAATAAATAATATTTCTGAGTGCATTCTGCTGAGTGGAGTTTAATTTTCAAGTTTGATGATAGTATATGATATGAATATGATATGATGTAGCAGTTGTCAAAATAACAATTTTAATCGACGGAGTCTTCTTGCATTGTATTTATATTACAATTTAGAGTACAACATTTCAAGATCTCACCAAATACAGATAACTTTTTTTTTACTCAAAATACAGATAATTATTAACTCATTAAAATAAGCAGAATGGGCGAATGGTTATTTTTGTTTCGACATCTACTTATAAAAAATAAGTGCCATTCAACCTGTTAGGCTGTTTTAAATATCTCAATAATTGTCACCCTATGGCTAGAGTTGTCAAATTGTGACGTCCGGCCCGCCTGTCCTGGTTCAATGAATCAAAATGCAAAAGCGAGTCAGGCTGTGTTTTTTATAGTCCAACCCAAAATATTAGGTTAGCGGGTCAACCGAGACCATTCCACTTCCAATTTTTAACAAAAGAAAATACCAAAACATTCAAAGAAGCATAAAAAAATCGGACTAGTCTTGCCATGGTGAAGCTGGGCTGGGCCAAAATGTTCCAAAACTTTTTGGAGTCTATATTTTGTGAGCCTAACCCAACCCAAAACACTTCGCCAATGGGCCAACCCGTTGGCTTGGACTAAAATTGATACCTCTAGACACGTCGCTCCTATAACACTACTTCCCATAATTTCCAATAGGTTAATCATCTAAATTTTATAAGTTTTTTATTTGACCAACTTAAGTTTTATAAGTTAATAATGAGCACTCCATTGAATACATATTCTCTCTCTGTTACATATTATTTGTCAATTTTTTATAAGAAATTTGTTTCCGTGGCTTATCAAAAACAGGGAAAGGATCGGGGAAGGGACTAATAATTTTACAAAAAATAACAAAATTTGTTGATTTCCCTAGTTTGTACAAAACAACCTGTTCCGGACTAGACCGAAGTCCACTCCATATTTGGGCAAGCCTCGAAGGCCCAATTCTCGCTCTTGCGCAAGAACCACACCCCCCATAAGCCTCCAAGGGCCAAGATCAACCTAGATCTCATTGTATGGTTAGGAAGCGACCTCAGCTGCGACATGGATGTAATAACTACCTTGCCAAGTCGAATTCTCTACGTGCTCGCACATGCTTGGTGGGTACCATGTCAGCTGGCGGGATACCCTATATATACATGCACCAATCATTGTCACTTTTATCTCATTCTCATATTCTCTTGTGCTGACTTAAGTATTGGAGTGTGTGCAAATACCAACCCCTCCAATTCTCCATCACGAGCCATCCCAGGAGAAGATTTTTGGCGACTCATTCATAATCGAAAGTACTCAGGTACCAAACACAACCTTAAAAGATAATTAAAATAAAACAAAGGAGTATAAGAGAGATACCCTAATATACAAAATACCAAAGAATAACTTTGAAATTGGTTTTTTAATTAACAATTCTAATAGTTTAAACATTCTTCCAAAAATATTTCTTTTAGAAATGGTTGAAATGGTGATTATACAATTACGAGACATGTCTATTAAAAGTTGCATATTCCTCCAAAAGTGAGATATTTCTTATGGAGAGCCTCCCAATATATCTTCCCAGCGTCTTTACTGAAGAGATAGGGCATGTGCAACAGATCACGATTCCCTGCGGTCATTCCTAAATTTAGGCTAAAAACTTTTTTTTTGCATTCACTAAAAAATCAATAACAGAAAAAAAGAGAGGAGAGAGAAGGGTTATTTTATACTTAAATGTAAATAACTGCAGAGAATATATTCATGTGCAACTATATGCCCTTGGTGTGATGAAAATGGTGAATCAACAAGTCATATTCTACTCAGATGCGCAAAGAGGAAGGTGATTTGGAGAAAGGTTGAATACTTACAATATAGTTGAGATGGCTTCAAGGGATGACCCGGTAAAAGTTTCCCGAAAATCTCACCTAAGCCAATAAAACTCACCCTTCCACCATAAGAGAATTGTGGAAAGATCTATTCTCCAATCCATCTTGAGCGATTCAAGACCCACACAACTTATTTAAAAATAAATTGAAAAAAATGATTATATGGCACATTTTTTAGAGATTCACTTTTTTTTTTTACATTTTCAAATTGATACAAAAAATAAATTAATTCAACAACCATACTCCCTTTTTTCTCTTCCACCATTTTACTTTTTACCATTAACTATCATGCTTAAATTCTCAAGCATTGCTTTCTTTCTTTTTGCATGAAATTATTCTTTATGAAAGTAAGAAGTTAGAGACACAAATGCTTAGGAGAAACCGTTTCATTTTTTTCTTTTAATTTAAAAAGAAATGTCTTAAACTCATTACTATATATACATCATACAATATTCCCCTGATCATACACACAATTCACACAATACATAGGTAATCATAATGACCTTTTTTATTTTGGTAAAAAAAAAAAAAGACGAGCATTTTTTAATAAAAACCTCTCCTTTCTGTTCCCCTCAAACTAACCATGTATACATCATACAATCCACACTACATAACGGTCTTTGCTCATACGTCAGAAATATCGTAACATTCTCAAATCAAATTTACAAAAATTATTAACTTTTTGTCAAAAAATTAGCTATATCATTTAAACCTCAAATTCAAATCTGGCACATAAAAAAAGTAACATAAAAAAGGAGTGATGGAATCGTTGTTTTTTTTAAAAATAAACATAAAATAAAATTTCAAAAAGTTTCAGTATCAGAATATTTCATTTTTCTTTTATCACTTCACAAATCACAACCCTTTTATAAGTTTCCATTGAATTAATGATTCTTAATAGAAGCAGCAACTTTGTTTAAGAGCTTTTAATTTTTTATTCCTAAACTAGAACACAAGAACATTCAAAAAGGTTCATGTGCGGGATGGAAATTTTTTATAAGATAGTTTCCAAATATATGGTGGTAGATTTAACTAGCGAGTGATGAATAAGCGTATTTGATAAGAGTTAACATTTATCATTTTTATAAACAGTTCTTCAAGTAGTGTTTTTCCAATTAAACACTACTTATAGCGTCTCACTTTTTTTACTAAACTTTTATATCATGTTACATTTATTAGTTAGTTTAATCGCTAGTTTTACCAAACACATCATTTACTATCTGGTATCTGCTAGCTCATAAGCTACCTACAATCCGTCCATTCATTATCTGCTACTTTTTACCAAACAGTGCCTTAAATTAGTTCCATGTCTAACTTACGATTGACAAAATTTCAAAGTGCTAAACTTTAGAAATTAGGAAATAGAGGGACTGAAATCGAGAAAAAATAGAGAGACTGAAATCGCAAACGAATGATTATAGGGGGCCAAAAGTGCAATTAACCTTTCAATTAAAGTAATTTAAGGCTCAATTGGCTCTATTTGGCAAGTTCTATCCATTAGCGGATAGTGAATTTGACTAGCGAATTTAACTAGCAGATGACGACTATACGTGTTTGGTAAACACTAACTTTAATTAGCATTTTTCAGGTAGCGTTTAACATTATTTCAAACGCTATTTCAAGTAGCGTTTGAATGGATAGTGTATAGCGTCTCATTTTTTTTTTGGGCATTTTTATTCTTAATTATTATTTTTCTTAAATTTCATTTCTTAAATTATATAAACCAAACAATTTCATGATGAATTAAATAAATATTTCTTTTTATGTCATTTTACATTTATCCGTTAGTTTAACCGGTAATTTAACCAACAATACATTATTTGCTATCAACTACGTTATTCGCTAGCTTATCTATATCCACTACTTTTTACCAAATAGAACCTAAATTTATAAAACAAAAAAGTTTAAATTTCATTTGAGATATAAAATGTATTAAAAAATAAATTAATCTTAATTATGAAAAATGAAATATGTTATATTTGTTGTTAATTTTACAAAATTTGAATAATGATTTTGCAGTTTTGGAAAATAAAAAAATGAAATCAGGGACTATTTGATATATATGTTTAAAAATTAAAGACAAAAATATGTGAACAAAGAAAAAAAATTCAACTGTACAACTATCAAATGCCGTTGATTATTTTTTGATACCGATCAAATGCCGTTGATGAATAGACGTTTGGGAAAATGGTTACATTTGTACGGCCTTACAAAGGCACTAGGCAGCGCATGCTTATTGTCGGAATAGTACAGGCACGATGAATTTAGGTCGATCTAGCTAGGAAGTAGGAACAGAATTTGTTCCTTGAAATATTTAATGTAATAATGTCTTTTTTTTTTGTTACAAAGTAACAAAGACAAAAGAAATGAAAAAAACAGAGCAAAAAAACTAAGTTCCAAGCTTATCTCTCAGAATGAGAGATTCCAGTCCCGACGGTGGGTGATCCCAGAGCATATTGGACATCGATCGAGAGCCTTCATTTGCTAAGAAATCTGCGCATCTGTTATGGTCACTTGGAACATGGCTCAAGCTAATAGTTCTAGTTCGCTGCAAAGCCTCTGATATCTGTAAGATGAGAGAAGCATAAGAATGTAATGCATGAGTACTATCCATAGAGAAAAGTTGCACCGCTTCTAAACTATCACTCTCACAAATAATTTGCTCAAAGCCCTTAGTATGACACAGCTCCAGACCCCTTTGGATTGCCAGCAATTCAGCCAAGAGGGCGTCACCACCAATTAGAGGGTAGGAGAAACCAACAAACCAGCCACCTGTGTGATCTCGAAGAATACCACCAGCTCCCATACGAGAACAATTCTCCAAAAAACTCCCATCCACATTGACCTTAACATAACCAATAGGAGGTGGTGTCCAGTGAGAAGTGAGCTTGGCCGAGGCAACGTCAACCCCCCGGGGAAGGAAGTAGTCTAGAAACTCGTCATGGGACACATAGACCTTCCTAAGGACTTCATGAATTCTCCAAGGCTGTTCTTCAAAAATCATATTGTTGCGCCAGCACCATACCTGCCACTAACCATCAATAAAGATGTACATGGAATTAAGTACTGTGAATCATATCATAAATCCAAGAGTTAGTGTCAGTTTGAGAGAAAAAATTAGGATGAGCCCCCATTCCCAAACGAAGCCACACCTCTTTAGAATGAGGGCACTCACGAAGGCAATGAAGAAGGTCTTCCATGGGAGAGGAACAACGGGTGCAGCTTGAAGAAGCTACCATGTTGCAATGCTGCTTATGGGCATTAGTTGGAAGGGCATTGTGAAGACAAAGCCAAATGAAGTGTTGAACCTTAGCTGGGACTTTGAGGCGCCAAATCCACCTCATATTTATGTTCACATCCCAATTTCTATGTTGGTTAAGCAACCAATAATAGCCATTCGAGCAAGTATAGTGGCCTTGAGCAGCATGCTTCCAAGTCCAAGTATTAGGAAGTCGTGGATCCAAAGTCATGGGGCAGGCACGGCCTGGATAGTTTCTATCAGCGTAGGAGATAACATAGTTGAGAGACCCTGCAAGTTCTAACTCCCATTATCATGGACATCACGAAGTTGCAGCTCACTATCGCTAATATTCACAAAGGGTACCAAATGACACAGCGGGCCAAGCTTGGTCCAATCAACATACCATAACGATGATTCTCCCCCACCCACTCTGAAGTTGAATCCTTCAGCAAAGGTAGTAATAGCCTTTTGGATACCACGCCAAGTAATAGAGGGCTGCGAATTCTTCTTGTTAACCCAAATTGAGTTATGGCCGAGATATTTGTGGGTAAGCACCTTAACCCATAATTTATCCTGATGGTGAAGCAAACTCCACACTAGCTTCCCAAGAAGTGCATAATTTGTGAGTCTAGCATCTCTAATGCCAAGGCCCCCATAACGCTTGGGAGTGGTAACAATGTGCCAATTAACATGATTCCACGTGCGGGAGAGGCCATCTCCCCCCCAAAGGAAACTCCGGCCCATCTTGTCTAACCGATTACACACAAAGGTGGGGAGGTAATGCAATTGCATGGTGTAGATAGGTATAGCAGTGGTCACTGATCTCACTAAACAAGCTCTACCAGCTTTATTCAAAAAATTTCCCTTCCAGGATGCAAGTTTCTTGGAGACTTTGTCCAGAATATCATTGTACACATTTCTTGCTACCCTACCTTTCACCAAAGGGAAACCGAGGTAGTGGCCAAGGTCAGCTACAAAGCTAATTGATGAGATTTCCTTGATCCTTTGCTTCCTTTCCCCATGCACCATTCTAGAACACATAGCTTTAGACTTCAAAGTGTTAATTTTTAGACCAGAGGCATGACAGAAGTCATTGAGAGTATTCATATAATGTCATAATGTAATAATGTCATATATTCGAGGTGTAATTTTTACTTATTTTAGTCTGAGATAATAATTATTCAAAAATAATAAAGGTCGCTTAACGTATCATTTGCCTTGTGGGAAAACCCTAATTTCATCCCATACTTTTTACAACCCCCTCCGTTCCATTTTATATGATCAACAACGTATCATTGCCTTAAATATTTAAGAAATAAACTATTCTTTAAAAAATTAACTCTTTTATTATAGGAGACTATACCCAGGGGTATGGTTGAGCGATTGGGGATCATCCTCCCTTAACCAAGTGCAAAATCATTTACAATCACATCAACATCAATGTTCTCCAACAGATCATTCTCAATTGACAAAGTTATCAAACCATTCAATCTCTCTTTTTTAATCGGCAAATAAAAGGAAAGAAGTTTCGTTAAAACCTTCTGATGTTAAAAACATCAAGAAGGAAAAAGAATATGTCCCCCTATTTTTATTAAAAAAGAGAAAAAAAGAAAAAAGACAAAAGAGAGGTCAATGGAGAACTAGACCAATACCGTCGACAAGAATGAAAAGTAAAGATAAAGTGGTAATAGAGAACCCTAACTTGAAGACCCCCTAAAACAATCCCTCCTAAATACAAATTCTAAGACAATTTAAAGGACAAAATTACAAAACTAGATCAAAACGAGACAGAGACAAAATTTGCCTGTGAACGAGTATTATATCCGATGGCCAATTTCTTTTTTTTTTTACCTCAATTTCTTGTTTTGAGTCTTGGACACAACCAATATCATACCGCGCTACTGTTCCTTGGGTATCAACAGCTACAGAATCAACAACGTCATCTGACACCTCACCCCAAAGCTTTCCTAATATTCTCATGTCAGATTCTACTACTGGATTAGAAATAGCAGTAGACTTTGAGGCATTTAGCGAATCTAGCTTGTTATGGGCCTTGGACAATGGCGGACCTACATGGTGTCCAGGGTGTTCAGTTGGACCCCCTGAAAAAAATGTTAGTACTAATACCCCTATATAAAATTATTTTGAATCCTCTGAAATTTTAAATTTGGTAGAGTATCCTTATATTTGCACCCAATTTTTAATAAGTCTGTTTATTAATCTCCGTTAGAGATTATTTATAAAACTTTAGGAAGTAATTTTACGGACTAATTCTTATTTTTTTATACTTTAGGACTTAAATAGGTAATGGCGGGTAAACTTAGAAACTAATTTGGCGATTTACTCTTAAATAAATTTGGAGTTAGATAACTTGGTTCCTTAATTTTAGTAAATTAAGTGAGGATATTTGGAAAGAAAAAAAACTAAACAATCTGACGAACCAATGTTTTTTATAAAGAAATTTTTTGCACCCCCTAACCTAGGGTAATGGGCCCGTCACTAGCCTTGGACACAACCAGTTTGAAATTAACATATTTCTCTTGTGACATTGATGATCTCAAGTAAGTTTTAGTCAACTTCAGTTTTGAAAAACTTCTTTTCATTGTTGTTGTTATCCAAAATTTCTTGGGTATCTACCTTTTAAAAACAAACTTATTAAGATCTCCATGTTGTGGTTTTATTAGCTCTTCATTCCGTTTTCTTTTTGTTCGTTTTTCACTCCCAGATAAATGTTTTTTAGGCAACATCTTAAAATAAATCAAATACTCAAATAGAAACCAAAGAAAAATAAACCACAGACTTCGAATTGAACACTAGATTTCCACAATTGTAAGATCCAAATAGTTGAATTATCAAAATAACTTGTTGACAATTGTAGAATAACCTGTTAATTATCAATCAGTTCCGACTTCCGAATTATCAAAAAAGAATAATCTATTAACAATTTGTAGAATAATCTGTTATTTATAACACTGTTATAAAAAAGTTGAGTACAAAACAATCAGAGCCCCTACTATCATAACTCTATTATTTTTGTTATAAAAGATTGATTATAATTTTTTTTGACCCCTACAAACCTGGGCCCTAAGCGGTTGCACCCCAGCCTAGGCTCAAGGACGACCCTGATTTAGGCCAATTTTTTTTTTGAAAACATTGAAATGGTCATAATTAAGAAAAATAAAAGGAAAGAAAGTATATGATTTTGAGCTAACTTCAGAAACTGCATGCAGTGAATCCTATTCCCAAAAGATTCCATGTGTTCAAACTATATTCTTCTCAATGCTATCTTCTCTCATCTCTCTCAAACTTTGCTTCATTACCACTCTATTACACCATTTAGTGAACATGTTGACTTTAAATCATATTTTCTTATACATTTTAGGATCATACATGAACTGAGCACACGATATATGAAAGTTGAGTTCACACATATTCATAACTTATTTTTTAAGCATGTGTGAACTAAGTTTAGTCAAACATAGGTGAGCTCGGGTATATCTCTGAAAAACAATAGATTTAACTATGCACAACAAACATTAGTATATGAGAATGATAATACACAGTGGCGGAGCTTGACAAAAAAAATTGGGTGGGCCGCTAATATAAACTATTATAATATATTTTTTTAGATAACAAAACTATTATAATATATAAATTAAATATGCAAATCATATGGTATACAAAATTATCAAGTTGTAATAAGCAAAAAGTTGATCATCGAAAAATTAAATTACATACCTTACAGTAATGCTCTACGCGTTCCAAGTGACTTGAAATCATCAATAATAGACTCAGAACTAACATTTTCACTAATTTCTCTTTCAATGTAAACCGTCATGCTATCTCCTAAAACCCTACCTTCCATCTTGTTTCTCAATTTAGTTTTGATAATTTTCATTGCCGAAAAAGATCTCTCAGTTGTGGCTGTAGAAACTGGAAGAGTCATGATAAGGCGGAGTAGTCTATCAATCAAGAAGTAATTTTCCTTTTTGTTAGTTGAAGCCAAACACGAGCATAATTCTTGTAAAGTTGATAAATTCTTGAAATTTGATTCTTCTTGACGGGCATCAACGGCAAATAGCCGAAGTTGATATTGCAAACTAAGCTTCTCTTGCTCATTGAAATCCATGGGATAATATTTTTCAACTAAAGTGCAAATAGTATCAACGTTAAAAGCTTTATAACTATCCTTGGGAGCCAAAGCACAACTTAGTGTTAACAAATCCATTGCTTGCTTACTAAATCTATTATTCAACTCTTGTAATTGTTTGTCAATGGTAGTGAAAAATATTTCAACTCTAAAGTATGCTCTATTGTTACCTGGTTCTCTTCAAGATGAGAGCGTCCAAATCTTGTTGCTGAATGAATATCAGACAAAGGATATTCTTCTAAACAGATTTGATATGGACCCCAATTCAAATAAGCTCTTTGTATTTCGCCAACTTTATTTGGTGGATATGTCCATATTGGAGAACGCTTTCCAGGATCACGTTCTAAAGAATGCAAAAAATATCTTCAACTCTTGGAACTTCAACGACTTGAGGCGTAGAAATTATAACTTCTTCGATTCTTGGAACTTGAGGAGTAGAAATTGTCACTTCTTCGATTCTTGGAACTTGAGGAGTAGAAATTGTCACTTCTTCGATTCTTGGAACTTTAACGGGTTCCGTTGTAGAAAGTATCATTTGTTCACCTCTTTCATTCTCACAAGCTTTCCTCTTATAAAAATGATCAATTGTTTTATTCTTCATTTTTAGAATCTAAAATCAACAAAAATCAATCTTAGTAGCAACAAAAAATCAAGATAACAAGTAACAATATAAAATTAATTAGATTATGATTTATAAATGCAACACAATTGATTTACAAAATCAATCTATTGTAAAATTTGACAGCTCCTTATTTCTGCACACAGGATTCTCTGGTACGTATATTAAGGAATATATTGAAGCATCAAGTCCTGTATTTTCCATTGGAGAATACTGGGACAGCTTGGCCTAGATTATGATTTATAAATGCAACACAATTGATTAGCAATTGTTTGCAATTGGCAGCAACAATCTAGTTCTCCTTCCTCTTCTATTAGCAACAAGTCAACAACAACAACACCAGTGACATAAATTAAAATTAACAAAGGGAAGCTAATATAATACATAAGAAGAAAAACAAATTGCTAATCAGAACTAGTCTTAAATCAATATCGAGTAAAACCATCTCCTAGTATAATACATAACATAAGCTACAATCATCTCTAATTTATCAATGACAACGACAACAACAGATGTAACAAAAAGAAGAAAAACAAATTGGGGATTTTGAGCCCTAAATCTAATCATCTCTAATTTACCAGTGACCAACGGCAACAACATGGTGAAAGCAGTGAGATGGATGTCGTTATACTCTTACAGTTGAGACTTGAGACGACGACACAACGTGGTAGCTTGCCGGCGACCGACGGCGAGGCAAAGATCGTCGCCAACGGCAGCACGAAACGGTGATACATGACGTTGACGACAACAAGAAACAAGGAAGATAGAGAGCTCACAGCTGAGAGGGAGGAGAAGCCATTCTTCTTGTTCTTCGGTTGTTTCTTTGAAGCGTTTTACAGAGCAAAAACGAGGGAAAGTAGCAGAGGAGGAAACGTGCTAAAGAGTGCAAGAATAAAAGAAACACATTGGTAAATTTTATTAAAATGTAAGGGTATTATAGTAACTTCCCCTATATAATTTTTTTTTTATTCTGGGTGGGCCATGGCCCAGCCATGCCCAAGAGAAGCTCCGCCATTGATAATACATTACACAAAGTGGTGAGTTTGTAGTATATGATGTCAAATTATCTTAAGGCCGTTTCAAATAATTATCTGCATTTATAAAAAAGAGTATATTTTTATATAAAAAAAAGAATATAATGGCCATGGAGAGTTCCAAAAATTGGTATAATGTTTTTATAAATAAAAAAATGTGTGCAACTGTTTGTTTTTATATTAAAATGAGACGTAATATATAAACACCTTTGCAGATATTTAACAAAAGTATCAGCTGGGTCAAAAAAAAAACAAAAGTATTAGAACTGTAGTGGTGTTGTGAGTCTCATTGTGAGGGGTTCGAATCCCAAATTTCACATTTTTTTTCGGAAATATTTTGATACAGTTTTAAAAAACTAATTTAAAATAAAACGTCTCTAGCAAGGATTGAGCACAGGGGGTGACTCGTGCCTTGAAGCCGTTTCCACCACGCTGACTTCGTTAATCATTATAGAATTGTTGAATATTATATATATATATATATATATACACAAATATATTTTTTTGGGCCCTAAAAAATGACATTGAAGGTCGACCATCTTAGTCCGAGCCATGTGTGAAAAATACTAGGGACCTTGTACAATCACTCAATTCAAAAATAGAAGGAAATTAATATTGGAAATAAACACGTGAATCAGTTCACCTACGCTCAAAAATAAGTTATGAATATACGTGAACTCAATTCATCTATGTTTGAGTAAAGTGAAATCATACAAACGTACGTGAACCAAGATTACATATGTGCATGACTAATTTTAGAACGTATGTATACTCAATTCACACAAACACATGTGAGTTGAGTTTACATATGTGCATATAACTTGTTTTTCTACCAAACCAAGGCATTATGTATACTGATGAAGTTATCATGAAGGTTGAGAAATGGATCAGGGATTTGTTTTTTTGGTACAATTAGGGGTTTGGTTTCCATTCAATCTCGGTTTTTGTTTTTTTAATTTTAGTTTTTAGTTTATTTTTTAATTTTCAAACATGGACCTTATGTGGAATTAAGAAAATGACATGGAAACAAGCAATGGGTGTCAGTGTATTAAAAACTGACACGCGTCAGCTCCGTTGGTAGAAACTAACAGCAGAGACTAAAAGTGCAAACAACAAATATTGTAATAATCAAAAGTGTCCAAAAAAATTTAGAAGGGCTAAAAAACCCTATGTTTATAAGGACTAAAAATATATTTAACCCTTTTTTTAAGATCAAGGTTTTGTTTAGGAAATTAAAGACCATGTTGGATATTTCATTCATTTATTTTTCTATTTTTTACCTTTTAAATCAATTTATACTTAATTAAGATAATATACTTTTTTTTTACAAGACTTAAGATAATACATACCTTAAAAAAACAGCCTATTATTCTTCTATTCTTTTTGGTCAAATATTATTGTTTTATTTGAGTTGAGTCTTTGAGGGTTTCATTAGGAAGCAACCAAGACGTTATTTTAAGTGATGATATAGCCAACTAGCGGCAAGTTGTAATATTTGCTCTCATTATTTCCTCCAAAGGGTGAAATATTCCAAACACACCCTAAAATTTCACATTTAAGAGTCTCACTCAACGGCCAAAACTCCCACTTTTCTCACTGTTTTCTCACTGTTGTGGTTGTGGGTGTTGGCCAGAAAAAATTAATTCAACAACCATACCCCGTTTTTTCTCTTACAACATTTTATGAGACCATTAATTCTTATGCTTAAACTCAAGCATTGCTTTCTTTCTTTTTGCATGAAATTATTCTTTATGGAATTAAGAAGTTAAAGACACAGATGCTTTTGAGAAATTGTTTCATTTTTTATAACTGTTGTTTTTGTTGTTTTGGTCCCTCTATTTTATAAAATATTTAAATTCAAAATTTTAATCCCTCCATTTACTTTTCACAATTTTGGTCCCTCAATTTTATCAAATTCGCAATTTTAGGCCCTCTATTTTTCTCACGCATTTAGTCTCTCAATTTTATCCAATCCGCAATTTTAGTCTCCTCATTAAATTTCCATTGAATTTTTTTAGGGAAATAGTAATGTGGCAGGAGTGTGTCGTGTTGGTGTAGTCGTTGGGTGTTGATGTGGCAGGTACATGTCATGCTGACACCCATTGATCTACAAAATATACACTTAATACTCTCGACTTAGTCTAATAATATTCAAAATATGTTAACTAAAATACAAATATGTGAACACCTAATGATTACACTATAGCACGATACGCATCTGCCACATCACTACCTTACTGCCACTTCAGCATTTCCATAAAAAATTGGATGGAAAATTAAACAGGGGGAGTAGAATTGCGGATTCTATTGGGGGATCCAAATTGCAAGAAAAAGATGGGGGACTTAAATTGCAGATTTGGTAAAATTTAAGGATCAAAATTGCAAAGAATAAAATGTAGGGACTAAAGTTACAGATCTATTAAAAAGAAGGAGACTAAAAATGGAATTAAACCTTTTTTTTTCCCGCAAATATAAAGCATCTTGAATTAATTTCTTTGAAAAACAAAATCAAAATGATCTCATGAAAATAAATTAACCCTAGCTACACTATTGTACCATCCGCTTCTGCTTGAAAATATCAAACATGGCAGCTCCACAACTGTGACTCCAGATTTGTCTTAAGCAGTAGTACCCTAGCCACCCAGCGATAAATGCACAACGAGCTTCTCAGTCCAACTTTTCTTTAATTAGTGCAGCAGCATCCTCTTTTGCAGTTCCTATCAACACATTTGAATTTCCTATGAAAATGATACCTTCTGTCTGAGGATTTGCTAGGATCTTCGTAAAGCAATCAACACATTTTTTTCTTTTAATTTAAAATTTAAAAAACAGATATCTTAAAGTCATCATTATTACAATTTTCGCCTCACACAACTCGCACAATACATAGGTCTGAAAGACAAACATTTTTTAATTAAAACCTCTCCCTTCTATTCCCCTCAATCTAACCATGTATACATCATACAATCCATGTTACAAAATGGTATTTGCTCAGTTGTCAGAAATATCGTAACATTATCAAGTCAAATTTTCAAAAATTGTTAACTAGCTAAATAATTTTTTGTCAAAAATTTAGCTTTATAATTTAAACTTTAAATTCAAATCTGGCACAAAAAAAAGGTAACGTTAAATTTTTTGTACGTGCAGTTATATTTGGAAGGGTTAAATATGCTTTTGGTCCTTATAAATATAGCGAATTTTGTTTTTATTCCCTCTAAAATTTTTTGGGCACTTTTGGTCCCTACATTATTTGTTGTTTGCACTTTTAGTCCCTGCTGTTAGTTTTCATTAACAGTGCTGACGTGTAATGGGTTATGTGACATCTTATTACGTGTTGCACTCCACCTCATTTGCTGCCTGCCACATAAGTGTACAGCTGGAAAAATAAAAAACAAAGTAAAACAAATTTGAAATCAAAAATTAAAAACACACAAATTAAAAATCAGATTGTAGATCCCCTTCTCTTCAATTTGATTTTCAATTTGATGAAGAATGAGGAGAAGAGAAGGGGATTTAGGGATTTCTCCTGAGAGAGAAGATTCTGCATACTCGACTTTGTTGGTCCGTGTAATTTTCCATTCCCAATAGAGTTTTTGTCACGCTCAATATTCAAACCCGATATATTGAGTGAGATCTAAGCCTAGTTACCGTTGAGATCAACCCATGTTAATTGGTGACTAAAAAGTCCCCTTTAATATTTTGTGTTTTAGGAAACGACTCATAGAAAAATAAGAAATTATTAACTAGATAAATATGTATTGTCAAAAGAAAACAAGGTAATTTCACACTTAAAAAGTATTTTTGATCTAATCTATCCAAACAATAATGATTGGTGAAAATCATAAATGTATCTAACCAAAAATCACGTTACATTCAATTCACTTTTAAATAAACACAATTCTACCAAGTTATCACCGTAAAACCGAGCACAACTATAAAAAATATCACCGAATGAGCAATGGTTTGGCTCTCTCTAAGGCATGTACCAACAAAATGGGCAATGAAAAAAAAAAAGTCCTTCTAACTTAGTCCATTAGGATGGAATTTATGAGTCTTGTCCCCTTGTGTAGTCTTTAGCTCCTTCGTAAAGCACAGCATCCAACAAGATGGAAATTCAAATGCATTTTATTGACCAAAAAAAAGCTCCTTCGTAAAGCCAAATTTGGTCACACGAAGGTTGCCTTCCAATTTTTCCCATATTCGTGCAAATGTTGTTTTCCCAATTAAAGTATCCCTGCAACTTACAACGTCCCTTCATCCCTGTACTAAGCGGCTTATTTTTTTCGTACTATCCTATTCTTTTGACAGATTTCTTACCATGTTCATGCTAATCTCTTTTATATGTTTTTCTTCTTTCTTACAAACTTTTTATTAGTTGTTTTGTTGCATCCTTTTAATCTTCTTTTTAGTATGTTTTTTACTTCTTAATCCTTGTCTGTTGCTGCATGTTTATTTTTCGTTACTTTTTATTTTTAAATGTTTTTTTTCATATTTTTTATATGCTTTACTTTATTGACAGGGAGAATGAATAAATTTAAGTTAGATTCGAAAAAACTTAAATGAGGGTAAAAAGATAATAAAAAGTTTTAATTCATTATGTTTCGCTCATTGTCCAAATGGCAGAGTGGGAACCTCGCTTTGCTCTGTCGTATAATTTTCAAACAATAGAATGAGACTTTTAACTTTATTTCATTACGCTCCAATATGCTCCTTTCAGCTCACTTTAGATCATCCCACTTTTCTCTTATTTTCTACTCAAATTCTATTGTTTTACTTTCTTTCCTTTCACTTTCACTCGTCACCCAAACAAAGTGTTTATTTTTATGTCTTTTTTACATATTTTTTTTATGTATTTTAGTTCATTGACAATAAGAATGAATCTTGCTCGGAAATGGTTGAAGCCGGGATGAGTAGTCGGTAGGTTGTTTCTTGAAGTCGTCCACTCTTGCCCCATGTCGGTGAGGGTTGTTGGACTAAACGATAACCTTAGAGGGGGGGGGGTGAATAAGGTTATAGGCTAAAAATCATTCTTTTTTGTGTTTTCAAAGTTGTTTAATGCTAGTTTAAAAAACAAATGCGAAAAAGGTTTATATGCTAGCAATTTGCGCAAGCTATTATAGAGATATAGCAACAATGATGAATTTTACAGTAACACAAAATCCACTTAACTGTAATATAGAGATTGCAACACAGTAACAATGAGTATACTAATAGTGCAAATCAAAACAACTAACAAAAATATAAATTTCAATAGTTGTAATAACAATTCAACAGTAATTTCAATTTCGATAGTTATAATAACAATTCAACAGTTAACGCTATAATAGAAAACCAAACAATAATAACAAGAACAAGAATAATGGGGCATAAATAAGTAAAGAGATAAGGGAAAGAAGAACACCGCGATTTTTCGAGGTTCGGATTGAAATCCTACTCCTCGGCCTCCGGCTTTCCAACCTTTGGACTTTGGGAAAATAACACTATAATGGTGAAGATGCTTCTTCAAAGTCTTACAACTCACGCCACTTTACAGCAACAACAAAACCTCTCAATTTCCCCAATTGAGAACCCGAGCTCCCCGCTTAGGATTTCTACGATCCAATCTCCCCGATCGAACCACCCAAGAAACACTTTCCCAGGATTTCACAACAATACCAAACGCCAAGTGATAAGATGAATACAATTGAAACTATGATCGATTAATCAAGCAAAATAACCATAAGAGTTGAGAGAGATGATATGATGATGAAAACCCTAGAAATTTGATTGAGAACCGAAGAAGATGATCAGATATTGAAAGGGATCGTTCTCAAGTTTTGGTTTCACGTTGTTTCAAGTTTTGCGGCTCTGTGAAATGTTTTTCGTTTTCTCTCTCTATATGTGTCGTGAAAACCCTTGCTTTTCTATTTATATCACTTAAGAAAATATGACCGTTGAAACACTTTTTAGCACAATTGTGATAAGTGAGAAATCGATTGATTGCTTAAAAGAAAGAGAAGAGAAATCGATTTAGTGCTTCCAAAAACACAAGATAGAAATCGATTTTGTGCTTAAATAAAGGAAACAAAAAATCGATTGTTCTCCTTAAAAGAATGAGTGAGAAATCGATTTTGCACTTAATGAAGGAAGTAGACAATCGATTGTTAGCTTTATAAAAATAAGGAAGGCAAGCTACAAGAGACAAGCCACAAATCGATTTCTTGCTTGAATGGCATAGGCTAGAAATCGATTTCTAGCTTGAATGAAATAGGTTGGAAATCGATTTTCCTCTTTAAAAACACAAAGTCATCAATCGATTGTTTTCTTTCCAAAACAAGTTCTTTTAAAACAATCAAGAAGTGGGAATCGATTGTTGGCTTTTAAAAGGAAGAGAGAAATCGATTCATTGCTTTAAAACTAAGTGGGAATCGATTTCTAGCTTTATGTACCATATCAAGAATCGATTCTTTACTTCAAAAACAAATTCTTTTTAAAACACTAACTCATGAATCTATTTTCTTTAAAAAACAACAATTCAAGACTCAAACTATTTCTTTAAAAACACTTTGTGCCTAACCTAATTAAACATGGTTTTATATAAAATATTTTTCCAAGACAGTTCAATTTTAAAAGATCATCTCTCAACTACGAATGTTATAAGACTTGGGTAATACGATCTTACATGAGTCCTACGCAAAGCGATATAAGCCTTCAATGCTTGAGCAGCTTTTCGTAATATAAGTCTTCAATGCTTGAGCAGCTTTTCGTCCGAGCTTCTACAACTTTGAGTCAGCTTCCGAAGCTCTCTTGTTCAACACCCTGCGCTCTTATATTTTTCCTGCGCTTTACCTCAAGTAAATTATCAGTAACTTGTAATTTGTTATCATTCAAAACAAGGAATGTTTGCCCTTGGCACAACAAACTCCCCCTTTTTGATGATAACAAATTACCTTAGCATAGGGAGGCGATAAACAAGAAACATTAGCATATGCTCCTCCTAAGCGTAAGCAAAAAAAAATTATAAAAATAAACATACATAGCAGAAAACAATTATATAGCAGTTATTTCTCCCCCTTTGTTTTCATCAAAAAGGAGGGAATCACATAGCACATAATCGCGTAATCACAAACTGGAAAAATCAAGCATACCTAGCTCTCTCCGGATTTTACAAAATTGAGCTTCGGCTAGAGGTTTCGTGAATATGTCAGCTAGTTGGTCATTGGTGCCTACAAATTTTAATTCTATGCTCCCCCTAGAAACATGATCTCTAATAAAATGATGTCTTATTTCTATGTGCTTAGTTCTAGAGTGTTGGATGGGATTCTTTGCAATATTGATAGCACTAGTGTTATCACATAAGACAGGCACATTTTCATATAACAAACCAAAATCTTCCAAAGTCTGTTTCATCCACAAAACTTGTGCGACGCAATTTCCAACCGCCACGTATTCGGCTTCAGCGGTGGACAAAGCAACACTGTTCTGTTTCTTACTAGACCAGGAAGTCAAACAAGGGCCTAGAAAATGGCAGGTTCCACTAGTACTTTTTCTATCTAAGGTACAACCAGCAAAATCAGCATCAGAAAAACCGACCAAATCAAAGTGACTCGATTTCGGGTACCACAATCCGAAGTCTGTGGTTCCCTTAACATATCTAAGAATCCGTTTTACAGCTTTTAAATGTGATTCTTTTGGACATGCTTGAAATCGAGCACACAAGCACACAGCAAACATAATATCGGGTCGAGATGCAGTTAAATATAAGAGACTACCGATCATACCTCGATACATAGTTTCATTAACTGGTTTACCTTGTTCATCCTTGTCCAATTTTGTTGCAGTCGCCATTGGAGTACCAATCACCTTTGCATCACTCATGCCAAATTTCTTTAGTAACTCCTTTGAGAACTTAGTTTGACTGATGAATATTCCATCTTTCATTTGTTTCACTTGAAGTCCCAAAAAGAAGTTCAACTCCCCCATCATGCTCATTTCAAATTCACTAGTCATCATGTCAGAAAACTCCTTGCACAAATCATCATTAGTAGACCCAAAAATAATATCATCGACATAAATTTGAACTACAATAAGATGTTTGCCTTTGGTTTTAAGGAATAAGGTAGAATCAATCTTACCCTTTTTGAAACCGTTTGCAATTAAATGTTTGCTTAGTCTCTCATACCAAGCTCTAGGGGCTTGTTTTAATCCATAAAGGGCTTTGTCAAGTTTAAAAACATAATCTGGATTTTCAAAATCTTCAAAACCAGGGGGTTGTTTTACATATACTTCCTCTTCTAAAAATCCATTGAGGAAGGCACTTTTGACATCCATTTGGTGTAGCTTGAAATCCATGTGACTAGCAAAGGCTAGTATTATACGAATGGATTCCAACCTGGCCACTGGAGCAAAAGTTTCTTCAAAATCCACCCCTTCAATTTGATTATAACCTTGAACAACTAAACGACTTTTGTTTAATAAAATAATACCATTTTCATCAAGTTTGTTGCGAAAAACCCATTTAGTCCCTATGATAGTTCTATCAACAGGTTTTTCAACTAAATGCCAAACTTTGTTTCGTTTAAATTGTTCAAGTTCTTTTTGCATTGACACAACCCATTCTGGATCACCTAGAGCCTCTTTTATGTTACTAGGAACTATTTGAGAGACAAAAGCACTATGAAAGCATAAAAGATTAAGAGAAGAACGAGTTGTTACCCCCTTTGATGGACTACCAATAATTTGCTCCATGGGATGATCTCGAACTGATTTCCATGTCTTGGGCACATCATCATGTGTTCTTCCATGGAGATGATCATCAGTGTCTTGGGGCTCTCGTTCCATTTCAACTATTTCTTGAGGTTCTGCTTGCACCTCCTTTTCTTTGTCACTTTCATTATTTGGTTCAGGCATTCTGCTTTTGATCACTTCAACAAACTCATCCTCATCATCAACTTTCTTTGCAAGAGGGTTAGTCTCATCAAAAGAAACATGTATTGACTCTTGCATGCATTTATCAATTTTATTATAAACAATATATGCTCTACTATGACTTGAATAACCCATAAAAATACCTTCAGTTGATTTAGCATCAAATTTACCCAATTTATCCTTTGTATTTAAAATATAGCACTTACTTCCAAAAACTTTGAAGTATGAAATGTTTGGAGCTCTACCATTCCACAGCTCATATGGCGTCTTGTTAAGCGATGGCCTTAGATACACCCGATTTAGCACGTGGCAAGCTGTATCAACAGCGTGTCCCCAAAAGTACTTAGGAAGGTTATGCTCATTTAGCATTGTTCTACACATCTCTTGTATGGTCCTATTTTTCCTTTCCACCACGCCGTTTTGTTGAGGAGTCCTTGGGGCTGAAAAGTTGTGATGAATTCCATACTTTTCACACCAAGTTTTGAATGAAGAGTTTTCGAACTCTCCCCCATGATCACTTCTAATCTCCTTGATAGCTAAGTTTTTCTCATTCTGTAATTTTCTGCACAACTTAGCAAACTCGTTAAAAGCATCACCTTTTTTAGCAAGTAAAATAGCCCAAGTGTATCTAGAATAATCATCAACAATTACAAAAACATATTTGGCTCCTCCTAGACTTACAACATCAATTTCTCCAAATAAATCAAGATGTAACAATTCAAGCACATTTTTGGTAGAAATAACTGGTTTAGATTTGAAAGAAGTTTTATGCATCTTACCCAATTGACATGCATCACATAACTGTCCTTTTTCATATTTAAGCTTGGGTAAGCCTCTAACATGTTCATTTGCACATAATTTAGATAGAAGTTCCATACTCGCATGTCCTAAGCGTCTATGCCACAAATTCACATCATCAAGTAGAGAAGGCATGCATACAATATCATCACTAACAGTGTCAAAATCAACATAATAAACATTGTTTTCACGAAAACCGACAATGTGAAAATTTGAAGCTTCATGAACAATAACACATTTATTTTTTGAGAAATACACATCAAAGTCATTATCACATAGTTGACTTACGCTCAATAAATTAAATTTCACACCATCAACCAGTAAAGCATTTTTAATTTTGATTGTGTTTTCCTTACCCACACAACCTTTACCTATAACTCGAGCAGTTTCATTGTTGGCAAACTTCACAGATCCACTAGCTTTGTTACTCAATTTCAAGAAGAGTGAAGCATCACCAGTCATATGCCTTGAACATCCACTGTCAACCATCCACACATTTTTCTTTTTGGATGACTGACATACCTGCGAAAATAACATCAAAAGCTAGTACGAGGTACCCAAACTTTGTTGGGTCCATGGGGGTTAGTTCTCAGGGGGTTTGTTTTCACAATCCACCTTGGTTTCTTGCAAGCAGGTATAAGAGTACCAAGCTCACATAATCTACGAATAGGGCATCTAAGAGAATTATGATTTCCTTTTTGACAATAAGTGCAAGAGAAAGAGGTAGGTGTTTTATTACTTGAAGAAGCAGCTACAAATACCAAATCCTTTTTCTTTAAATTAGAGAGGCTGGAATTACCTTTATAACCAATACCTCTTCTATCAGCATATTCATGTTGAGAGTGTAGTAACTTGGTTAAGGTATTTTCACCAACCTCAAACCTTTTTAAAGACTCTTTTAAATTTTCATTTTCAGCCTTAATTTTTTCAAAAATTTGTTTAAGCTCAAGAAATTCAAGGTTGAAAGGTTTAGCATTTTGTAGCTCATTTTTCAACTTAGCTACTTCATTCTCAAGAGTCTTGATTTGAGTAGTCATGCTTTTGTTGCTCTTTTTCAGATTCTTAGATTTTATCAAAAGATTTTCATGTTTATAATAAAGAGCTTCAAAAGCTTCATTCAAATCTTGACAACTGCTTTCATCATCACAAGAATCATCGAAATTTGAAAAAGAATGGTTAGAATTTGTTACCTTAGTTGCGTCACTGGCCATGAGACAAGCAAGCTTTGAAGCAGTCACTTCTTCATCTATTTCACTGTCACTGCTTAGATTGTCCCATGTATCATTCGGAGAATAATCTGCTGTAAGACCAACGACATTTGCAACTTCCTCTTCATCTTCCGTTTCACCTTCAGTTTCGGTGTCATCCCATGTAGCCTTCATTGCTTTCTTCTTTGGGTATTTGTTCTTTAGCTTTGGACAATTTACTTTAAGGTGACCCGGTTTGTTGCATTCAAAACATCTTGGTTGGTCGTCTCCTTTCTCTTGACTGTCTCCTTTGTAATACCCGGGCTTCTTAGAAAAATCACCTTTCCTTAACTTGTTGAACCTCATGAATTTTTTGAATTTTTTGGCAAGCATAACCATGTCTTCTTCATCAGATTCTTCATCAGATTCAACCACTTTCTTTCCCGTTTTAGAATTTTTCGCAGCTGCAAGAGCAAGAGACCTCTTTTCTTTTACCGCTTCTTTTTCTTGAGTTTTCTTAGCACCCAAAACCACCTCAAAAGCTAGTAGTGACCCAATCAAGTCTTCGGTAGGCAAAGTACCAATATCCTTGGCTTCAGTGATAGCACAAGTCTTAGGAAAAAATTCACCAGTTAACGAAGCAAGTATCTTCCCATTCAAGTCCTTTGTAGAATACTTTTTCCCAAGTGCTCTCAAGTTGTTTACAATCAAATTCAACCTTTGATGCATAGCAGCGACAGTTTCACCTTCCTTCATCTTGAAAGCTTCATACTCAGAAGTGAGAACTCTGATTTTGGTGTCTTTCACTTGACTTGTACCTACATGAGTTGCTTCTAGACAATCCCAGATTTCTTTTGCAGTCTGACAACCTTTTACCCTTCCATACTCTTCTTCACAAAGTGCTAGATGTAGAATATTCATAGCTTTGGCATTCAGAGAGATCTTGTCAAGTTCGGACTTTCTTAACTCGCTCAAGTCAATAGTATAGATGTCCTCAACAGGTACTTCTTCAGCTTTACCAGTTGCTTGAGTTTTTGTAGAATCACCAGCAGCAGTATCACCTGGTTTTGTAATTTTGATCTTCATCGGTGTGAGCGGTCCATCTATAATGATTCTCCACAACGTGAAATCTATAGCCTGCACATGACATTTCATTCGACTACTCCAGTAGTCGTAATTAGTTCCATCAAACAAAGGTGGCCTATTAAAAGACATCCCCTCTTTAATAAAAGACCCCATGATCAGAAAAATGCGAGATGTTAAGCTCTATATGCAGTTACCTGCTTTGATACCAATTGTTGGACTAAACGATAACCTTAGAGGGGGGGTGAATAAGGTTATAGGCTAAAAATCATTCTTTTTTGTGTTTTCAAAGTTGTTTAATGCTAGTTTAAAAAACAAATGCGGAAAAGGTTTATATGCTAGCAATTTGCGCAAGCTATTATAGAGATATAGCAACAATGATGAATTTTACAGTAACACAAAATCCACTTAACTGTAATATAGAGATTGCAACACAGTAACAATGAGTATACTAATAGTGCAAATCAAAACAACTAACAAAAATATAAATTTCAATAGTTGTAATAACAATTCAACAGTAATTTCAATTTCGATAGTTATAATAACAATTCAACAGTTAACGCTATAATAGAAAACCAAACAATAATAACAAGAACAATAATAATGGGGCATAAATAAGTAAAGAGATAAGGGAAAGAAGAACACCGCGATTTTTCGAGGTTCGGATTGAAATCCTACTCCTCGGCCTCCGGCTTTCCAACCTTTGGACTTTGGGAAAATAACACTATAATGGTGAAGATGCTTCTTCAAAGTCTTACAACTCACGCCACTTTACAGCAACAACAAAACCTCTCAATTTCCCCAATTGAGAACCCGAGCTCCCCGCTTAGGATTTCTACGATCCAATCTCCCCGATCGAACCACCCAAGAAACACTTTCCCAGGATTTCACAACAATACCAAACGCCAAGTGATAAGATGAATACAATTGAAACTATGATCGATTAATCAAGCAAAATAACCATAAGAGTTGAGAGAGATGATATGATGATGAAAACCCTAGAAATTTGATTGAGAACCGAAGAAGATGATCAGATATTGAAAGGGATCGTTCTCAAGTTTTGGTTTCACGTTGTTTCAAGTTTTGCGGCTCTGTGAAATGTTTTTCGTTTTCTCTCTCTATATGTGTCGTGAAAACCCTTGCTTTTCTATTTATATCACTTAAGAAAATATGACCGTTGAAACACTTTTTAGCACAATTGTGATAAGTGAGAAATCGATTGATTGCTTAAAAGAAAGAGAAGAGAAATCGATTTAGTGCTTCCAAAAACACAAGATAGAAATCGATTTTGTGCTTAAATAAAGGAAACAAAAAATCGATTGTTCTCCTTAAAAGAATGAGTGAGAAATCGATTTTGCACTTAATGAAGGAAGTAGACAATCGATTGTTAGCTTTATAAAAATAAGGAAGGCAAGCTACAAGAGACAAGCCACAAATCGATTTCTTGCTTGAATGGCATAGGCTAGAAATCGATTTCTAGCTTGAATGAAATAGGTTGGAAATCGATTTTCCTCTTTAAAAACACAAAGTCATCAATCGATTGTTTTCTTTCCAAAACAAGTTCTTTTAAAACAATCAAGAAGTGGGAATCGATTGTTGGCTTTTAAAAGGAAGAGAGAAATCGATTCATTGCTTTAAAACTAAGTGGGAATCGATTTCTAGCTTTATGTACCATATCAAGAATCGATTCTTTACTTCAAAAACAAATTCTTTTTAAAACACTAACTCATGAATCTATTTTCTTTAAAAAACAACAATTCAAGACTCAAACTATTTCTTTAAAAACACTTTGTGCCTAACCTAATTAAACATGGTTTTATATAAAATATTTTTCCAAGACAGTTCAATTTTAAAAGATCATCTCTCAACTACGAATGTTATAAGACTTGGGTAATACGATCTTACATGAGTCCTACGCAAAGCGATATAAGCCTTCAATGCTTGAGCAGCTTTTCGTAATATAAGTCTTCAATGCTTGAGCAGCTTTTCGTCCGAGCTTCTACAACTTTGAGTCAGCTTCCGAAGCTCTCTTGTTCAACACCCTGCGCTCTTATATTTTTCCTGCGCTTTACCTCAAGTAAATTATCAGTAACTTGTAATTTGTTATCATTCAAAACAAGGAATGTTTGCCCTTGGCACAACAAGGGTTTGTACCTACAAACACTCTAATGTCAAAGTCCGCAATCAGAAGTCAGTAAGTGGACCAAATGGAGAATGCGTACTTGTTTCCAGCAGCTGAGCTGGTATTTAGAGGCGCCATGTGGGTTGTTTCGACCACTCCGGCATGTTGGCTTTGTTGCGCGCTCAGCGCCATTAGATCTTGTGCGCGCAATCTCGCCCATTGACTGGCCTTTGCACCTGGATCGCTCAAGTCGCGCCTGGTGAGGCGCTACTGAGCCTTATACGAGCATGGGCTCAACCTAGTCTGGAACAGTTCCCCCCCCCCCCCAAGTTGGGTTCGTTTCTGAAAGGACAGCCTCGATTTGGGAGCTTTAAGCTATCTTGGTTCTCGTCGACTTCAACCACTTGGCGTGATGGCGTAAGCTAACATGGATTGCTTTCACGACGGCCCCGAATTGTCCCCAAGACGGTCTCGGCGGGTTATTCTAAGTGAGTGAGCATGTGACAGACTTCGAGCATACCCCGACTTTAGGGGATCAGTCTCGAGGTCGGATCGACAGATGTGTCATTTATGGTGACCGCCCTGACGTGTTACATCGTGTTTTCGCCGGTATGAAGCGTGACTAAGTATTCTAACATCAGTAGTGTCCTGGTCAACTGACTGTTTACTCTGAGTCCTATCTAGATGAGGCATCTGTCAGATAATTCTCCCGTCTCTACCTCTAGTTGGCGGCATTGCAATAAAATAACAAGATGTTAGTAAAAATATATTAATAGTTTTTCCGGACTGGGCCAAGAGGCCCAATCTGCTGAGCAAATGGCCAAATACCCGACTGAATCTGGCCCAATTAACGAATCACCATGCGAATCCCAAATCAACGGTTCAGATCGCTTCGCCCCGATCCAACGGCTCGGGACCGGGCAAGATCCGCGAAACTCCCTAGCCCGCATCTATAAATACGACACTACCCCCCAAAATCAGGTACACTTCTCTCATTTGTACCTCTCACTGACTTTTGATCGCTGACTTTGGCATCAGAGTGTCTGCAGGTACCTAACCCTTCCGAGTCCAACCTCGGAAGAAGGCGACGCAGACGAAGACTATCTCGAAGGATTACGACTCGCGAGGCATTCTTCCGACCCTGTGTCAAGGAGAAGATTATATAGAGACATCGAATACGAACTACTGATCTAGGATCCCATATCCGAGGTAAGGTACACAACAATAGTATTTTTTTTAAAAAAAGAAAAGAAAAATAAATCAATATCCACCAACTTTTAGTATCTTTGGATCAATTATCCGGTGCAATCAATAAACCCGGAAAAATTGTGAAAATAGTGAGGAAGAGACTTGGAAACTGGTATAGATGTAATGGCATTCGGGACAAATTTGGGAATATCTCTTTTGTTATCATATTTGACTTAACTAATTTGAAAATAAATTAAAAAAATATTACGTGGCACATTTTTTAAGATTCACTTTTTTTTTTTTACATTTCCAAATTGATACCATCTCTTTTCCCATTTTGTATCCTAACAAACACTATTTCATATCAACAATGTTATTTAGCCAATTTTTTCCAGATAAAAATAGCCAAAAATCATATTACAATACCAATTTTTCAAGTTTTTTAAGACATTAACCAACAACCTACTTTTTCACAGGTTTTAGTCAATGGCCTAGAAAACTGTGAAAAAGTAGGTTGATTAATGTGTTAAAAAACTTGGTGAATTGGTATTTTAATATGGTTTTTGGCCGGAAAAAATTGGCTAAATAACATTGCTCATTTCATATGCCAACTACAGAAATTAAATTAAGTCAACAACCTTTCTCCCATTTCCTCTTCCACCATTTTACATGACCATTAATTCTTATGCTTTAAAGACTCTTCTCTTCTTCCTTGCTCACCCATTAAAGGGGGCGGTTTTAGATTAATTTTTCACCTAGTATTAATCTTCTCGATCGTTTTTTCCTATTCTTTTATCTAAATAATCGATTACCACATATAACCAGCTAGCTTCTATTGCGTATTTTTTTCTCGACTTTGCCGTCTAAGTGCGGCGCTATTGTTGTTCCCGTCTTAGTGAAGCGTCTTTGATTTTCCGTCTTGTTGCGGCACTTGTTTGGTTCAGATCAGCAGATCAACGTCGACTAATTGCAGATTCAACCAATGACTAGGGTCTCGAAGTTACAGACCCTGATGCATGAGTACTCTAGTGACTTTTATTTTGTCATATCTGTAGGCATTTTGTCGTTTTATGCTATTAACTCGAGTGTTATGAGTTTGTTCGTAGATTCGTTCTTTCTACTTTTAGCAATGATGGATTTATATTATGATCGATGTAATGTCTATCAATTTGATTGAATGAATATCATTCTTCGCAAAAAAAACAGAGAAAAGATTCTTATGCTTAAAGTCAAGCATTGTTACAGAAACTTGCGGAAATTTTAATAGATTCTTTTAAATATTACGGAAATTTCAACCTCAGGAAATTTTAATGTTGGTGCTCTTGAGTAAAAGATTCTTTTTCCATTGAATTATTGAGTCCTAATATTAGCACCAACATTAATCAAGAGCTTTTACTTTCTTACTCCTAAACTAGAGAAAAGAACAAATTTTGTTAATAAGCGGGTTTCCATATATATATATATATAGTGTTTTTTTAAACACTATTTCGAGTAGTGTTTTTCTAAACGCTACTTGTCACGTTTCGCTTTTTTTTTTTACCATTTTATCCTCATTATTTTTCTTAGTTTCTTTCTCTATTTTACCTTCACTATTTTTCTTAAATTCATTCTCTATCTTTAATAAAATTTATTAAACAACTTTGTTTTGACCGAAACAAACTCATATCATTTTAAATACCTAACTTTCATGTCATCTTACATATCCGCTTATTTTATTAAACACATCATTTGCTATCCAGCATCCGCTAGCTCATCTTCTATCTACAATCCGCCCATTCACTATCTGTTACTTTTTACTAAACAGAGCCTTAAATGAGTTCCATGTCTCACTTATGGTTAACCTCTCGCAATAAATGATTTTCCATACGCATTAACCATTAACTAAATCCAAGACTAAATGATTAAGTGACCCAAAATTTCTACCAATTGTATCCGATCATATTTGTAATATTTGAACAACTGTCTAACGGTACTACACAGAAAAAAATTCATTTGTATCAAATATCCGTTAATGAATAGACGTTTGGAAATGGTTATATTTGTCAGTCCTGTTGATACGGCCTCACCAACGCAGTGGCAAATTGGCAATGCTTATGGTCGGACGTAGTATAACTGTACAAGCACGCTCTACTCACTCAGGTCGATGTAGCTAGGAACAAACTTTGTTCCTTGAAATGTTTAAATGTATCCTCTACGAGTCCACGACGGTTGTAAAGACTAATCCTTCGAGGTATCGGAGATCCATTTAAGGGGTTGACATCTCCCAACAAATGTTTTTTCTTATGCACCAGTCAAGGATCGAACTCGTGACCAAAAGTAGTAAAGGTCACTTACATCCGTTGGAGAGAAAAAGAGAGTTGTGTTTTTGCTCTAAACGGAAGTACTTAATTTCGTTAGAGCGCCTACAGAAGTACCTAATTTCGTTTTTGCTACAAAACATTAACCTACATAAGTACCTAATTTTGTTTGAAGCTGTGCAGAAGTACCTACTTCCGTTTGAAGTTGCGCAGAAGTAAGTAATTACGTTTTCATCTGTGCGGAATTACATAACTCCGCATGAGCTGCAATGGCTTGCGGAAAGTACCTTAGTTCTGTGGGTGTTTTTTTTTTGTGCCTCATACTAGAATCGATGGAAGAATTCCCCGTAATTCACCGAGATTGATTTTGCGAGGGCAGTCTTCACGGTTGGGTGGTGACGAACAGGAAGAAACTCCGGTGAGTACACGGACTCGAATCAAGATTGCCGGACATGCGTCTCTCTAATATAGGACCTACGGATGCTTCTTTGCTCACTGGATTTGATGCTCATGTAACATCTAAGATTTCCAGGTAAAAAAATTAATATATTTATTTACATAGTTTTATTGTATAAATTTATAGATAAACAGTTTACGTAATTTTTTTTATTTTTAATTCAATTGCGGGATAAATTGAAAGTATCTGCACATGGCAATAAAATCCAGCAATAATTGTGCCCTCTTTCACATAACCATGACTTTTATTATCACATTCAGCATTCTGAATTAGGGGCCCTTGTCTTTTCAGCTCTCATTATTGTAGATCATAAGCTGCTATCTACATTTGTAGAAAGATAACGGATTTAACTTTGGGTTACATAAATCCTTTAACACATTTTAACTAGGGGCACTTTGGGAATTAAAAAATATGTGAAAGTATTATGTGTTTAAGTGGGAGTAAAAAAACCGGATACATAAAGGGCAGAAAAACATTAGCAAAAAGTGGTATCTAAAGTGGAAGTGGTATTGGTAGTTGAAGAAATTCTTGTTCTATCTATTCAAGCAAAGCACTACTACACTGCTCTGCACTGCTAATGCAGAATCGTAGTACAAAAGTTTTTAAGAAATGAACAACCACAATCTCTTTTTGGTAACAAACAACCACGATCTCTGTTGCCAAAGTTTTTTTTCTTTTTTGTCTTTTTCAGTTTAATTGTTTGGTCATAATTCCTCCTTTTATATTTAATAATAATTAATAGTAAGCCTTCATTGTCTTATTTTTGTAGACAAAAGTCGGGGAAGTAGCCGCTTTAGGCATCAAATTTTTACAGGCTTGGAATTTATTTTTTAGGCTCAAAAGAATTTTATTTACTCGCGTTTTTGCAATTTATTAATTTAGCAGAGAAATTAGTTAATCTTGTAAACATATCTAATATTTATTTGTAATGTTTAATATTGCAGCACACATTTGATGTCTAGATTTTGGTGGTTAACTTTAAATAAGTTCCACTTTAAATTTTATTGTAGGTCTGTATAAATGTTATGTGCTAATATCAAATTTTAATATATATATATATATATATATATATATATATATATATATATATATCACCTACCATAAAATAAGATGCAAAAACTCTCTAGTTCTAATTTTCCGCCTTTGGCCATACAGTTGCTCGATATATCAATTATGTGGGTGTTTCGATACATGGTGGAAGGGCCTAAACGTGCATTCGTCTTTGCCAAACGTGATTCCACCATAAATTCGTATTTTAGATGTCAAATATAGGAATCGAGTCTGTCCCCGTACTCAAGTTTACATAAACTAGGATTTCAAGCTTCTACGGTGAACTAAACTCGATTCTGACTATGGTGTTGCATAATAAGTCAATTTTACCCTTTCCCTTTTATCTCTTTCAGCTGCAACATTGATTTCTCCTTGTTTTGCACAACTCATCCTTGTGAACAGAGAGGAGATGATACCCAAAATTTTCTTGGGGCTTCTTTTCCATGTTGTTTCGCGATTTAAACCTCATAAAATCATATTGTTTTGGCATCTGAGTTGAGAGATCAAATTAGATCTGCCACGAGTTTGTTCATAACCTGTTTTCTGCAACCAATGTTGCGAAGAAGATGAACATGCGGGCTAACAAGGCTTGATATCCTTTCTCATAGATTAAAAAAAACAAGGAAATGCTCATTCTAGCGAGAAACACTTCGTGGATTATCCACGAACCCACCGTGTTGGGTTATTATTGTCTGACTTTAGTCAAAGTTCCGTTAATTGTGGGGAAAATAAAGTGTGAAGTACTTTTATTAGTTGACATCTGTCTTTCGTTGTAAATTTCCCCATCCGTCCTTCGCTAGAAATAGCATTGCTCAAAAAACAAATATTAAGTTACAGTGATTAAAAAAAAAACAGCGCTTGTATTGTACACACAATGTCGTCAGCTAATGTATTTGTTCCATTAAAAAAATATTTGATAATTTATATTTTGTATTTTTTTAAAGATAATTTATATTTAACATTATTATGCTAATTTAATACTTTTTATTAACTATTTTATCAAATATTAAGTTTCTAATGTAATTTTAAGTAGAGGCTCATTTTGGTAATTTCACGCTTAAAAGCACTTTAATCTAATCTATCCAAACAATAATGATTGGTGAAAATCACATTTTGTTAAATGTAACTGTTTTGTGCCTTGCTGTGTAGGGGGACTGCAGTTGGTATTCTCTCGCTGTCTGGCCGGAGGTCAGTGTGAGCCCAGAAGAGGTACCTGCGAAGCCACTCCGACGCTCAAGTTAGTATTGATAATAGGTGAGTGATTTAGTTAGGAATGAGAGTGTACCTAATTATGGCAATTAATGTGAGTCGGTATTTATAGGGACACGTGCCCATTGTGAGCCGTCGGATTGATAGAGTTGATCTGAGCTGTACAAGTATGAGAGTCATAATTGGGCTTGCATATTGTGGATATGGATCAAAGTGATTAAGCCTATCCATGTCTAATTGCTGGATGGGCCTTGTGGCCCAGTCCAGAACAGTAACAAAAAAAATCACGTAATATTCAACTCACTTTTAACTAAACTCAATTCTGCAAAAACTCAATTCTACCAAACTCAATACTTATCACTGCAGAACCGAATACACACTAGAAAAAATATCACTGAATTGCAATCGTTAGGAATGTATTTGGCTCTCCCTAGAGATTAAGGCATGTACCAACAATGAAAAAAGACCTTCTAACTTAGTCCATTAGTAGTGAAGATGGAATTTGAGTTTCTTGTCCTCTTGTGTAGTCTTAGCTCCTTCGTAAAGCCAAATTTGTCACACGAAGGTTGCCTTCCAATTTTTCCCATATTCGTGCAAATGTTGTATTCCCAATTAAAGTATCCTTGCAACTTACAACGTCCCTTCATCCCTGCACTGAGCGACTTATTTTTTCTGTACTATCTTCCTATTTTTTTGACAGATTTCTTACCATGTTCATGCTAATCTCTTTTATATGTTTTTCTTTTTTCTTACAAACTTTTATTTGTTGTTTTGTTGCATCCTTTTAATCTCTTTTTACTATGCTTTTTTTCTTCTGAATCCTTTTCTGTTGCTGCATGTTTATTTTTACGTTACTTTTAAATTTTATATTTTTTTTGTTGCATATTTTTTATATGCTCTTATTGACAATGAGAGTAAATAAATTGAAGTTAGATTCAAAAAAACATAAATAAGGGTTAAAAGATAATAGAAAAATCTAATTCATTATGTTTCGCTCATTGTCCAAATGACAGAGTGGGAACCTCGCTTTGCTTTGTCTTATAATTTCCAAACAATAGAATGAGACTTTTAACTTTACTTCATTCCGCTCCAATATGCTCCACTCACTTTAAATCATCCCACGTTTCTCTTATTTTCTACTCAACTTCTCTCCTTTTACTTTCTTTCCTTTCACTTTCACTCGTCACCCAAACAAAGTGTTTATTTTTTTTTATATTTTTTTACATATTTTTTATATACTTTAGTTCATTGACAATAAGAATAAATAAATTTAAGTTAGATTCAAAAAAAATTAAAGTAAGGGTAAAAAGAGAATAAAAGGTCTTAATTCATTATGTGCAGTTCGTTGTCCAAACGACGGAGTGGAAACTTTGTGCTACTTAGTTGTAAAATTTCCAAACACTGGAATAATTAATTTTAATTTCATTCCAATCCGCTCTATTCAGCTTACTTTTTTTTATAGGCAACGTTATTGGGGGAGGGAGAATGTTAGTTTCCCAGGTTTGAATCCAGGATCTCCTGCTTGCACTCCTTTGGTGCACTCATTCGGTATCACTTAGCTCGCCAATTGAACTACCTACTTAGGATATTACGTTTAGGGTTTTGTATGTTGTAGAGTCAAGACGACTGCCTGCTACATAGATAATTAGGATTTGCCAAGGTAACTAAATGATCAAGTAGAAAGAAATGATATGTGTAACAAATTTGATTTCGAGTTTTCCTTGTATGGAGAGGCTAAATACTGGTCCCAGAAGGATAGCTCACTTGATTGAGTGAAAGGGATATCGTTGGGGGAAATATAGACATACAGGGTTCGAACCCCGCTCCTCTCTAACAACTAACACCTTAATTCCTAACCACCTTGCCTATAAAAAAAAGAGACTAAATACTGATTCAACTTCATGACTAGAGCCTCAAAGTTATAGTTGTTTTAAATTATCCTAACATACTGTAAGGGTAAAATTGGAAGCAAATGGTTAATGTACTATTTGATTTGTAAATCATCAAAAAAATTGATACAAATTATAAAAGGACTAACGTATCCATCGTAATGTTTCGGGAGACAGACAAAATTTGTCCTTGAACAGATATCAATTATTTTGAACCCACTTTTAAAATATTATAAATAAACATAAATAAATTCTTTAAAACTCATTTTTTATTTAGAATTGTTAATATAAATTTTTCAAAATCAATCCTATCATGATCTAGAACTAACGAGTTTTGCCGTTCCCATTATACAAAATTTTTGTTCATAATTGAGATAAACCAAAGCTTATATATATTATGTTTTGTAACAATTCCTCTCACAAAGTTTTAGAAAAAAAAATTATGTCTAAAAAGTTTCATTCTTTTATAAATATATTCACAATATTTTTTGGTTACCGTGTTATTGTGTGTACAGTATCTACCAATTTTGCCCGTGCTATTTACGTCGGGAAATCTGGTTGGTCATGTGTATATGTGACTTTGTCGTGTGGAACTCGACTTTGGAGTGAGATCCGAGCTCAATTATCACTCAAACAAACTTTTGTCAAGTACATAGTCACAATTATTATTATTATTATTTTTGACAAAAAAAATTTATGTAGTCACAATTGTGTATAGCACAAGTGACTATATTATTAAAAGTACAAGGTAAGGCGGTGAAAGGAAATCGACAAATTTGTATAAGTAAATATCTTATTAGGAAAAATATAAATGAAAATATTTACCTTTATAGAATATTATATAACAATATTATGGGTTAATGTGGGTATTAATACTCCTTTTGTCATATAACGTAAGTGTTGTTTTAGGATTTTAACAAACATTAAAAAAGCTATAAACAAATTAAAGAGCTTAAAAAATTTACAATATTATTCTTACTAACTATTAGATGTTAACTATTGTCATAGGGAGATTTGGCCTAGTGGAATGACTCTCAAAATGTAGCAAATCAATTTTTGAATACCCATTGGAAGCTTTGTCAGCATTTAGTATCACGTTGCAACACACACACACTCTCTCCTTGCAACATAGACACTCAAATGCAGTATACTCTCTCTCTCTTTGCAAACACACACACACTCTCTCCTTAATACAACGGTAGTACACACTCAGACACCAGCTAGCTGCACACACACTCAAAAAATACAATTTGATTTTCAAGCATTCTCAAACTAATGACCGTGCTTTCACTTTGGAAAAAAAAATGACCACCATTAACATGTAAAACACCACCATCCAGACCATTGCACACCCTTATTTTCTCCTCCAACCCCAACAATACAAGAAAGAATAAAGCTTTAAGAAAGACCACAACATCTACCAAGCGCAGGAACAACATTTCTGGTAAAGTATGTTTTTTCAACTTCCTTTGTTTTTTGTGACCCTCTTCATTCTCTGCGCAAGTTCTTTTTTTTTTCCACTAACATGTAAAACACCACCATTCAGACCATTGCACACACTTATTTTCTCCTCCAACCCCAACAATACAAGAAAGGATAAAGCTTTAAGAAAGACCACAACATCTACCAAGTGCAGGAACAACATTTCTCTGGTAAAGTATGTTTTTTCAACTTCCTTTGTTTTTTGTGACCCTCTGCGCAAGTTCTTTTTTTTCCCCCAACATCTTCAAAAATGGTGGTTCTTTTTTTATTTTGCAAACTTATGTTAAACATGTAAAGATCATACACATGACAAATGACTCATCAAAATTCCTTAAACAATTTATCCACAAGGATGTCACCGATGATGCTTCTTAATGGCACTCTTGTTACTGTATTTCATCTTGTCACCATATTTCATCTGACCTCTGTTTCTTTTCCCTGTATCGGACATTCCAGTGTCACGATCTTTTGAGGGGGCTGATTTTAACAAATGCTTCACATCTAGTGTGCCATTTCTAAAACGACCTTCATTTAACTTCAGGCCCCTATCTTCATGCTTTTGCTTTCCAACTGATTTTTTACTACTACTAGAATATATAAACGATGAAATTTGTATCTGACGCACAAATGGCTCCCCTAACCTTGTTGGTTTTATTTAATTCATGCCATGTTTTGTAAAATGATAGTATTGGTTGAGTGGTTATTTTTTATAACAAATAAAATACAACAATAATCCAATGAGAATACCGATTATGGTTTATCCGGAAGAAAAAAAAAGAGAGAGGAAAGAAAGTGTGATGGAAAAAATAAAATATGGTGGTGGTGTTAGGGTGGCAGAGGAAGTCTTGGAAATTTACAGGTTGAGGTGATAGTAGAATGGGGTAGTTTGGTTTGAGTGCTTGATAAATTCAGAATCTACATCAATTTTCTTCTCTTGATTTAGATATTTACTAAGTTGCATTTGGATTTTTTTCTCCTCCTACGCCTTTTGAAAATTTTAAGAACTATCCTATGTTTCTCTTTTTAAAGACTGGTCTATTTTTTTTATAAGCAGTTGATCTTTCAAGTTTTCTCTTAATGGGTGGTAAAAAACATAAGAAGAAGATATACACCAAGCCTAAGAAGATTAAGCACAAGCATAAGAAGGTGAAGCTTGCCGTTCTTAAGTTCTATAATGTTGACGATGATGGGAAACTTCAAAGGCTTCGTCTAGAATGTCCCAATGGGGAGTGTGGCGTTGGAAGCTTCATGGCTGACCACTTTGATCGAGTTTATTGTGGCAAGTGTGGTTTGACCTACAAAAAGGTAAACAATGCTTAATTCCTTTTAAAGTGTTTATTATGGGTGTGAATCGGATATAGCTTTGTTGAATATAAAAAAAATAACTTTCTTTGTTTCCAAAATTCAGAGAGAATGGGATTGGAGACAATTTGGGATTCTGAACCCAATAAGGCAACAGGGATTGGGCGGTAAGTTGATTTTTACTTATCATTCTTACTTTTTTTTATTTATATTACCATCATTCAAATAATTAAGAATATTTCTCTTTTTCCCCAGAGTGTTGCTTTGCATTTGCAGTTTGTGCACAAATTGAATCGTTGCTTCATCTTCAAACTAGAGCGAGGTTCCAATTGTTTTGTCTCCACAAGACATTTACCAAAATATGATTCACAACAAAGTCGAAGATGACAGAGGGCGTACAATACCAGACACACTGGATTGGATAAGGGAAAATGAATGCGTCTTGGACGAAGATTGTCCATATAAAGAAACATACGACGTAAACAATGAGGGCCCTCGGAAGGTACAATTATATTATTTTTATTATCATGTAATCATACTTTTTATGTGTATGTTTTTCAATTTAATTTGCATTCTCAATAACTATATAAAAGCTTAATTTTCAATTGAAGTTGAAGTTGGTATCATTGAGATCTTTTATGAATCTGAAACATGCCTCAATATAACATTAGAAGACTTTGCGGGCTTTACACTGACCAATTTAAACAGTGTGTAATGAAGTAAGAGGACCGTCACTATCCAGGTTTTGCAAAAGATCATACATATCCCTAGATATAACTAAATAAAGACATCTAAACAAAACCTCTTCATAAGTCCTATTATTGGCAAACCTAGCAAAAATCTTTAGAAGAAATGAGGAGCAAAACTAAAATTTGAATACATTAATAATTCAACTAAAGAATGGAGTGTTTATTTTTCTAGCAAGTAGCAACTATGTGCATCAAACACACAAAGGAACATAATGTCTGCATAATACCTATTGCACCTTCTTTTCTTCTTTGAACATTTTGGAAATCTTCTCATCAATTTAATCCTATTACTTGTCATACAATCGTTGAAGTATCAGTTTAGTAATTCCAATAAATATTTTATGGTAGTTTAAAATTTTCATAGAATATATATAATATAAATCAATAGTAAAGGAGAAATGCTGGACTTATAATTTCACTATCACAACCCTTTCTTTCCTCACAACTCTTATCATTCTCTACATCCATCAAAACACCTATAAAAACAAAACCATTAAAAATCAAATCTGAAAGTCCACACAAGAGTGTAAGAATGAAAGAAGAAAGAGAAGAGAGAATTTAAAGGTAAATGGACATGGCAAACAATAATGTCAAGTTGTTATTACTAAAGCATAAAAAAAGGAGACCCAATATACCAAAAAGGTAAGAAATCAATTGTTAGTGCCTCCACTATTTCTATAGCCATCCCCTGCCAATCAAATAAATCAAGATAAAAAATGGAAAGAAAGAAAAGAAATAGTAGAATTGAATTTAAACAATACTGATAATCAAAACATACAGAACATCTGCTATTAAACATTAAACATATGCCATATGCACTTGAAATACCAACAACAGAACAAAACATACTTGTGAGGAGCTTGATGGTGCAAAGCAATGCCAAATCCTGTGCTGTGCCACAATCCCTGCATCAAAACACCTTAACATGCTTAATTCATTTAAATATATTCACATAAACCCACGAACAACGGAAAAATAGTTAAAATTTAGGACGAAATGAGCAAGTGGGTTAGTTTATTTAAAGGTAGAAACACAAGAGTCCTTTCAAATGAAAAAAAAGGTAGAAACATAAGAGTGGGAAAATGTACACCAAGAAAACATCAAAGTTGCAATGGGCATAAAGTTGCAATGTGCATAGAGAATTTGGACAACGGAAATTTGACAGATCTTAAGGAGAGGGATCTAAAGCTAAAAGTATTTGATGCAATTCCCACACAGGTCTGAATTGAGACTTCAAAAAGTACAATATATGATAAACTACAGATAAATTTCGAAGTAATTGTCTATCGGAAATTAAAAGTATTTGAATTTTTTGCAAGTCATCTAACTCATACAATCAAGCCATTCATGTTTAGCCAAAGAGAAGGTAATTGTTTCCTTTATCCCCACTACTGCAGTTAATTAAAAAACAATGCATAAAATAAGTAAAACATAAAAACAATGAAATATACCACGAAAAAATCACTCTAACCATAAAAGCTGGACAGAAATGAATGTGTGCCTCATCTCCCTCCATCTTGTTGTTTTGTTGACTATGGTGATTGAGAATGAGACTCCCAAACAGGTCTTTCACACATTATTAACCGCAATCTTCTTCAGGCAATTTTCTTTTGTAATTCTAGTGGCAACCTTTTCCTCATCTCTGTACTATAAATTTAAAATATATTGATAGAGACAATTTTCTCAGAATTTGAAAAATTGACCGTGAAAAGAGTTTAGCCAAAGAGTTTTTGTAGCTTTGTAAGCAATACCAAAATGGATAAATATATGACACCAAATTTCCCACCCATCACATGCATGTACACACCATCATATGAGCCATTTCTGTGCATAATAAGTATGGCTTCTAATCTCTCTAACTTAAAAAGTTCGATAAATAATAAAAAGAACAAAGTAGGCTTTTCTTACCATGATAAGAGCTCCCGTGTATGTGTCTTTTTCTTCTCTTTCAATCTCTAAGTGCTTCTCATATGAGTTTCATTTTTTCCTTCTTCATGTTTTCTTAGCTTCTTTCACCTTCTTTTGTTTTCCTTCTTTCATCCTACACCAGCAAAATAGTCACAAGAAATAGTTCCAACAAATAGAGCATCTACTATAGTTGTATTCTTGTAAAAAAGGAACATAATGGAAGGAGACTACACATATCAAACCAATGTATATATTATTGAAAAGCAACCTATTCACTATATAACTTAAAACTCAGTAGCTTTTTTCAACTCCCATATTAGTAGTTCCTGATTGAAAAATGCATACACGAGACCCCTTAACATTATGATTCAAACACTTCGCACACAATTAGAGGCTTATTTGTGCTCAACCAATAACAATGGAATTAAGCTACATGGAGTAGACTTGCATTACTATTTTCATAAGTAGTAAAAAACAACATTCTGCAATCAATCCAAGTAACCATGCATTATCAAATCTCACCTCCAAGTATTGACTCAAGCATGTGAGCATAACCAAAAAGAAAGAAAGAAATAAGTTAATTGAGAAAAATTGAAAAAACAAACTATATTGTATCTAGAAATCAGAAAAATTACCGGTAGAGGAGTGAAACGATGCGGCACTTTTTGTGACGCTGTAGCCTTCCCCTTCCGCCTTCATGGCAGCGATCCCTTCTTCCGATCGCTCCTGCTGATGGCTGCGATGACACCCCGCATCCTCTACATGTCAAAGAATATAAGAATCTTAAGTAAACAAAAACGACGAACCGAGAGAGATATGATAGGGAAATGAGGAAAGAGGGATTGGAAGCGAAAGTGGAGGTTAAAAGCTACGGTTTCAACTATGTTTTGTTTTTTCTTGAGGAAATATTGTTATTTTTATTGTTATTGTTATGTTTTTTTTTTCGATAAGCATTGTTATTGTTATGTTATACATTATTAGATTATTATTATATATATTTATATTTACCCATTGTATTATAATGTTTTTTTACACAAATATATGTAGGTAAAGTTCAGAATTGAAACTGTGATACCTCTCCAATTTGAGGAAGATATAATTGCAGCCGTAAAAGAGGAGGGACCTGTAGCCGCGCAGATGTATTGACTAAAAGATATGAAGCGTTTTAGAGGGGATGGGATATACTATACCCTAAAAGATGCATCCCTGATCAAGGAAATGCATGCGGTTCTGATCGTTGGCTTTGGGGAATACCTCGGGAGAAAGGGAAAACTAACAAAATTCTGGATCATCCGTAACTCCCACGGATCTGACTGGGGTGATAGAGGCTATGGCAAGATTGAGAGGTCACTCGTTACAGGTGCATGGCAATTTCGTGGTATATCATTTGAGGATCAAAATGGTATACCATATCAACAGTGCATTTATGGTCCTTTTGAATTCTATCTAGACTTTATTTCTTTTGGATTCTATCTTTGGATTCTATCTAGACTTTATTTCTATCTAGACTTTATTGTCCTTTTGGATTCTATCTAGCTTTTATTTCTTTTATATCCTTGAATTGATCATTATCAATATATTATTTGGACTTATGAAAAGATATTTGTGTTTATTATACGATTTTTATTTGATGCAACTACACTTTTCAATGTTAGGTAATTTTAAGTGTGAGTATCAATATCTATATCTATCTATATCTATATCTATATCTGTATATATAACATTTGAGAATGTTCTCTCATAAATGTTATTCCAAGTGTCATCTCATGGACAGCTTAACATTAATGATGGTTTTTTAATTATTTTAATTTTTAATTAATTTAATGTAATAAATATAAAGGATCCCACAAAAAGTATCCAATTTAAATTAGGAAAATTATTAACATAAATATAAAATAAAAAATTGATGTACTTCCTTAATCTCAAAATCAATAATTGTATTTAATATTCTCATATGACATTTCATGGGTATTATTATTGACAGAAAATATTAATTGTAATTAAAACTTTAATAAGTAGAAATTACATTCACCTCCCCTAAACCACGATTAAATGACATACACACCCTTCTATTTTTAAAATAAATACTCACTTCTCTTATTTGACGAGAATGTTTCATTCACCTCCCCTCAAGTTTTGTTTAAAATACACAAATGCCCCTTCTAATCTTTCAAAATAAATGGGAGGTCAATGTCTTTTACAAAATAGAGGGGGTGTAAGTGTTATATAACTAGAAATACTGAGAGGAAGTGAGTGTAATTTCCCCTTATAATAAAATACTTTTCTTTCAACTTCTTTTGGTACATTCTACAAAATTAAGATTGTTTGACTAATTTATTATTTTGTATTTTAATGAAGTCCTATTTAAATTCATTATATTTCCCTCTATAAAATTGAAATCTTTTTTATAATTTCTTCAAAGAAATTAAATTTTTTATGTGAATTTTTCATACATTTCTTATGAAATTTCTCATAAAAATTATTTTGCTAAGTTTTTTTAAGTATGCATTATATGTATAGACACATTTACCTTATCACACAAATAAAATTAGAGATATCAGCGGGATGGGATGGGGACAGAGAATATTTTGTCAGTTCCCGTCCCCACATCTTATATTACTCCATTTCCTCGCTCACCACATTTGAGAGTTTTCCTCCCCCATTCCCGCAGGACTCTATTGTTCATACAAAAACAGTAAATAATAAACTTAAATTCGGGTGATTCTAGGGTGAAAGAGCAAATTAAATCTTTCACCGGTGAAACAGAAAAGTTGACCGTTGGATGCAGTATAAAAATTCATCAAAGATTGAGATTTAATATTGGTTGATTCAATCTTAACCATTCATAACATTTTAAACAACATCCAACGGTCAATTTTAGTGTTTCACCGGTGAAATATTTGATTTGCTCTCTCACCCAAGAAACACACAAGGTTAAAGTTATGGTAATAGGGATTATGTAATATTTTTGGTTTATTAGTAATATTAATTTGATAAAATAATATTATATATTTGTTAGAGTTTCATAATAGTTTTATTGAAAATTGAGACCCAGCGGGGTAGGGGTAAAAACTCTATTCCCTTCCTACCATGCCTTCGGGAGAATTTAGTCATTTGTCCCCATCTCCAATAGGTTAATATTCATCTTTAGGCTTTTAAACTAGACAGTTCCACGATGATTTCCACGTATAAGGAGAATTTGACATCTCTAAGTAGGGGTGGGAATAGGCCAGACCGTCCGACAGGGGCCTACGGCCCAGCCTATGTTAGACCCAAGCTACACCAGGTTTTTTTTAAAATAGACCAGGCTAAAGCTTTTAAAAAGCCTGTTTAGCTAAAAAGGTCAAGCCACAGGCCATCGTAAAAGCCTTTTAGGCCCACTAGACCGGCCTATTTAAGTAAATATAAAAATGTTTTTATTAATATAATTGCTATTATATTAAATTTAGTGTAATGTATTAAATCATAAATTTTCAACAATTTTCTATTAATTTAAACATATCAACATACATTAGCCTATTTACAATATAAAATATAATTTAAATAGAACTTAATTTTACTGACATATTAGTTTCTTAGTCTATTTACAAAAGCATACATCAGTCAAAGGGCGTAGGTTTTTTATAAAAAAAAAATGGTGAAATAGGCTTTTAAACAGGCTTTCAACAAGGCCAGGCCAGGCCTAAAAAATGAGCCTACGACAGGCCATAGGTCAGGCTCAGGCCTAACATATTCAACGCAGCCCAGGCCCAGGCCATGCAAAGCCTAGCTCGGCCCAGCTTATTCCCACCCATACCTCTAAGTATAACTACACCAGACATAAATAAATCTTATTGCATTAAAACATTAACATCTTAACATAAATAACAAACAAAATATAAGTTTTTCTAAACAATTTTCACTCGGATAAGTATATCCGTGCATATCACGGGTCAAACACTCTAGTTATTCATACTAGGGGAAAGACGGGCCCTTCGTTGGTGGGTTGATGGGTGGTTATAGAAGTAATAGATAAATAATATATAAATAATAAATAATAATAATAATATAGTGAAATAGTTTTAGTGGGTAGTTATAAGGGTATTTTGGTCAGAAAATCTGGCACAAAAAATTCAGTTACGAAATGAATCCCCTTTATTTATAGCTTATAGGTATAGATTCATATAAAAAGTTAGAGCATGAACAAACAATAGTGACCGTCTCTTATAAAAAAATAATGGTGATAATCATTTTCTTTTTTTGTCCATACTTTTACCAATCCCCCTTCTGCTCACCACACACCCCTAAACCATGCGAAATGATCAGAATACCATTAGTGAGGCCAACACCTTCGCGTTTTTTTTTTTGAAATTTGAGTTGGTTCGGTTATGGCCAACCGAACATGTACGAGTATGCCCAACCGTACCTGTTATATGTTGAGGCACACCCCTTTATTGAAATTTAGTAGGTACGGACCAGGGCATCTGAATCCGTTCGAACCAGGGCACCCGAACATGTGTAATTATTTTTGAAATTTTCAACGGCAAAGATTCTACTGACACTTTTGATCAATGACTTACAATTAGTCAAACGTGTCAGAAAAAGGAGTGGATGGGATTTCCTTTGGAAATTGTGCCACAATGGATAGAATTTAAACGGCTCAGATTTGTGATCTAAAATTTTGATCAACGACTCATATTTTACCACGCCTATTATAAATAGGGTTTCAGCTTTCCCTGCTACTTCTTCAACACCCTACTCCGCTTCTTCTTCTACCCCAACACCCCTTCTCCACCAACACCCCACTCTGCTTCTTCACAAATACCCCACCCGCTGAAATGGAATGGCAGTTGTGCCCAACCCAGTACTCAAGTGGCAAATTCCTAACCGTCTTTCATCAGCGTGGAACTCTCACCAACAAAGGACGATGGTGCGCTATTTCAATGTCGCAATCCTATCTTCTGTAGGATGAATAAGGATATAACATTCACCCAGTTGAAGGAAAAAGGCAGAGAGGAAGGTTCATCGAGAAGGAGAGTGGAGTAAAGACATAAGTCGTTTACGTTACCGCAAGTACAATTGTGGAGATGACGGGATTGTTCGCATTCAGCTATGGAGATCCGAAGCAATGATGACGTTCGCACAATGATGGGAGCTCATGCGAATGTTCCGATGGGACGTAGTATGCTGAAGCTGTTTGTCGAAACAATGCGCACTCCGGAAGAGATCATTTATCTTCTCGAACAGGGACTTCTCAAATAATCCCTAGTTTCGTAGTTGTTTTGTTATGTTTGTTTATTGTTTCGATGTCTTTCGTGTTTGATGTATGGTTACGCTTTGTAATAATAAATTTGTTTTTAATTTTAAACACCATGAAAATATAAATGAATTAGTAATAACTAAACATAAATTCCCTAAACAAATATCGATATAAATAAAAAACCACAAATAAATATCCATACAAAGAAACCATCATACAAACAAACCCTACTGTGTGTTGCGGCCCCTCCTGTTATACACACATCTGAACTTCCTAAGCCTGCGGAATGGCTTCACGAGGGTCTTCATGGCCTCCAGTATAGTCCATGGCTGGGTCTCTCGTGGAACGTTACCATCCAAGGCACGCTTCATCACATCCGCCATCTGAACCATATCAGGCACCATTTGTGAGACAAAAAAATGAAGTATGTATTTTGTAAACTAATAAATGACAAAAGGTGTAAAAGACACGTACATGTCTAGTGTCAGGATCATCCTTGAGACGCACATAATTGGACGACAATAGGAATGAGTGTGAGACCCTCCCAAACCAGGCAAAGTATCTTGGCACGGTGTCTGGCTCACTTGGCCTAGTAGGGGACCCCTCTCTATCAAATACGGATCAAAATGTGCCCACATGTCGTCAGCCTTCTCTAATGTAACGACAATTAATAGATAAATCCATAGTTCATTTTTTAACTAGGGATTTAATTATCATTTAAATAGATAAATATGTAATTTGTTTATTCAACTACAAATTTATCTATTTATTAGATAAATCTGTATAAAACTTTAAAAACTAAAAACTGGTAAAATTAAGAGGGGTAAAATAGAGATAAATGAAATGGGGGGGGGGGGGGGGGGGCAATTGTGGGGTAGAAAAATCATTAGGGCCATATTTCATACAATCCCCTTCATACTCACTAGACACCCCAAACCCCCAAAATACCCCTCATTCAAAATACCCAATCTCTTCACCCTTTCCCTCTATCACACACCCACCCCCTCCATCCATTCCCATTTCAACCGAACCTCTCCCTCTCTCACACCCTCTCGACTTCTCTCCCTCTTCTCCCTCAACCAGAGCACCGACCACCACAGCTAGCTCCCTCTGAAGTTCATCGTCTCCCCTTTGCTTCTTCTGCTCCTCATCCTTTATGCATTTAGGTATGCTACATTCCTTTCACTACAAGAAAAACTTGTTTTAGCCACCAACATTTGCGACGGAGCTTATTCCATCAGTAATTTGCCACGGATTTGCGACGGCATGTGTTCAAAGTAGTGGCGCGAAATTTCCCGCTGGCGTTTGCCACGGGTTTGCGACGGACTTGGAAAAGGCAGCAAATTTGCGACGGGAATCCCGTCGCAAGCCCGTGGCAAACGTTAAAATCCAGATTTAAGTGAAAGGAGTCTACTCGACTCTTTCTTTCACTCTCACTCTCCTAAATCCTCAGACTCTCCCTCTCCTCACCTCACCTCCGCGCCTCCCTCAACATCCACCTCACCTCCGCGCCTCCATCAACCACCTCCGCGCCGGAACCAGCGACTCCTTCTCTGTCATTTTCCTTCTTCTTCTCCCTGTCTCAGCGCAATCAAACATCAAACCAGCGACTCCTTCTCTGTGCTCTTCTTCTTCTCTCAGCTCCTCCTCTATTATTCTTCTTAAAGGTAAGTTTTTTTGCTTCTACTTTACTTCTATTAGATAGAAAACCCCCAATTTTTGGTAGAATCAAAAACCCCCAATTTTTGGTAGAATCTAAAACCCTAAGTTCCTCTTTTCATTGTTACCTTGACTTTGTAATTTTGGGTCTGCAAGAACCGTAGAAAGAGTTGTTGTTGTTGGTGCTGGGGTAAGGTAATACCAAGTTTTGCTGATTATTGAATTTATTTGTTGATAATTTAGTCAGATTGATAGTTTGGATAGTATGTTTGGTTTGGGTTGAATTAGAATTGATGTCATTGTTAGTGTGGAATGTTGTCCTTCAAGTGCTGAGAATTTTTTAAATATCAGACCTTGGTTACAAATGAGAATGACAAGGTTGAGAAACTCTTTTGAATTAATAGCTAGTTTTATGCAATTCTCTGTAGTGTTAGCTTGTTTGCATCAATGTGCATGTGCTAGCTAGTAGTAGATGAACATGCATTATGTATGTCTGAAACAGCGCAAGGAAAGGCAGTGATTAAATATTTAAGAATTGGCCTTTCACACACATAGATGACTGTGAGATAGATACATTTTTTGGTTACCAGTTTCTTGTTAGCTATCCTTTGTGTTGGTCAATTTGTTGCATTTTTCATGTTTAATTAATTACAAGAAGAATCCGTGTGTGATGTGAATTGTTTGAAAATACACTATATCTATGTTTTTCTTTTTGGTTCGTTTTTGATCCTATATGTTAAGCTCTTGTACAAGTTTGGATGAATCATTCGTGTTCATCGTGCTGTTGAAGTAATTCCAAATGCTTGCTCTGGAAACATATGTAGAGATACCTGGCAACTAGTCCACACTTCAAGCATTTTATATTGAAAAGAAACCACTTTCAAAAAGGCTATATATAATAATTTCTGCAGGAATGCTATTCCTTCTAGCTTAGATATTCCAAAGCAAGATATATGATAATGTGGCTTAGCTTTGTTTGCCATATTGGTGCTTTATTTTACCTGCCATATTGGCCTAGCTTTGATGGAAATATAACTATTTTTTCTGACTTCTACTCTTCTTTGTTTCCATTCAGGATTTGGCTGTCGTGGTCTTGCTAATACTGCCAAAGGAGGGGTAATGTTTTTCTCAGCTCCATGTCATAAAATACTTATTACTGATAGGTAGAAAATTTTGTTGTCATGAGGTATAGCTGTTTAGGATATGATCAAGTTGCATGACTTCTGAGAAGACTCAGACAATTTATGACGGGAATCATTTAATGAAGTAGTTTGACAAACAGAAAAGGAACTTGAGATTTGAGAAAATGAAAATGTAGGCAAAATTTCAACATTTTCTTTTTGTTCCTAATGATTGGAGATTATTTTACTGATTCTTTTTTATGTGTTAACATTACTGTCATTACTGATTTGCTTTAGAGTTGTCTCTACAATTCCTTTGCTTTCCTTTAGTAATGGGACCAAGTTTCTAAGCCTTTGAAGATTGAAGAGAAGCTAGAATACAATGCATGCATTCGGGGTTTGAGTGAGGAAAGTGCAATCAGTGAAAAACACATTTTCCATGCATATATATGTCTGGTGAGTAGCTATTATTATTATTAAGACGTTCAAATTAAGGAATGCTTTATGTTCTTTTAAGTTTGTTCGCTTTCTTGTGAATAAAAGGAAATAGAAAAAAGCAGCTTCTTTTGTATTCACAAAATCAGTTATAAACTCTCCATATAGTATAGTTGTATATATATAGATGGTGAATATTAGTTTTACGCGTCCCAGCTACTAGTTTTTATTTATCTTCCCTATACTATATATGATATTTATCTTCACTCCACCTTGCAGGTTCTCTATTGCACAATCCCTATTAGAAGAGTTTGTTAAAGTCTCCAGTTCTTACTTGGTATATCTCTTTTTAAGGCATTTTGTATTTGTGCTATTTTGTGTGTGTGCTCTTATTTAGAAGTGTTCAATGTTTTATTTAATTGTTTAGCCCATTTTCGATTCTGCATCTTTGATAATTTGAATATTTTCTGTTATCTTAGGACTGGAAGTTGTTTTTGTGCTTTTTAATAGTTGCCTTTAGCATGATTTCTCTTGGCTTGTTTATGTCAGTTTCCATGCAGTGTACTTTTGCTGCTTATTATTTCCAGTTTTTCTATTTCATCAGCTATTGTTACTTCTAAAATATGAACAAAAGCACTTGTTCATTTTGTGTTGTCTTATATATTGTATTCTTTATTGATAAATGTATGCTTGCAGGTTCTCTATTGAACATAATATTTAAGCATATAATTCTACAGTTTTGCATGATATATATGGTTCTTGTGAAGCACATTCAAATATACCAGTAGTCATGGTGGGTGGAAGTTACCAACCTGTTGCTATAGGCTTGTGATTTGACTAGGATACATATATAATTTGTTTCAGAAAATATAAAAATTAGGAGCTGAATGAGTAGTGATAAAAGTTCTACAGTTCGGTATAAATTGCAATTGATGAACAAGTTTAATATGCTCAATTTTTTAGCTCATACTACTAGGGAGTTGTTAAAATTTTACTTGGATGAATTGAAAACTATGCTACTGGTTTAGTAAGGCCAAGTTCTTACTCTAAATACATATCAGATTTCTAAATTCTTTATCCTTTTTGATGAACAAATTGTGAATTGGATTGCATGTCAATACAACATGAATAGACCACACCTTTAGGGATTTATTGAGTTCAGTGTTTGGGATTGATTTTGGAAGCTATTACTGTCTTTGTCTAAGTGTTTGATTTATCTCTCAATTTGTTGAACTAATTCTTGCCTATACTCACATAAAGGGGTTTAATGAAGCTTTGTATAAAAGGACAAGGTTTCTATAGTTTTAATGTGCTTGACTTGAAAGTGATTGACCTAAGTAGCCGTGACTTGTTTAAATATGTAGCTTCTTAGTTGCTAGAAGTGGTTGATTTTGTTTTTATTTTAGTTTTAGCATTTTAGCTCTCGATGGGCATCCATCGTTTACATTCTTGTCTCGTTCTCTCTCTCTCTCTCTCTCTCTCTCTCTCTCTCACTCTCTCTTTTATATATCGACAATTTTAAATGTGCAGCATGGAGTTTCCTCCTTCGCACCGCCTTTGGATGTATGATAGGTTGTTTCCAAAAAGAGCGGGTTTGAAACAATCTTTTGTAGATGGCGTGTGGGAGTTTATTCTTTTTGCAATGACACAAGAACAATTTAGAGTTGAAAGGGGGATTCGATGTCCGTGCATCAAATGCGAATGTGGAAAGATTAGGAATCCAACGGAGGTCATTGATCACTTGAAGAGAGTTGGGTTTAGGCCTAATTATTGGATTTGGACGAGTAATGGTGAGAAAGGGTTTGATGTCGTCCCATTGGTTGGCGAAAATTGCATGGGTGCTACAAGTAATTCCGCGGATGTAGGATGTGGTGAACAAATCAACTTGATGCAGAATATGGTTTGTGACGGTCTTGGGGTGAATGTGTCATTCGAGGAGCAGCAATATGATAACATGGATGAGCTTCCGAATGAGCAAGCACAGAGATTTTATAATCTGTTGTTAGATGCAAACAAACCATTGTTTGAAGGGTCATCGAACTCAAAGTTATCGATTTGTGCAAAGCTTTTAGCTCTCAAATCGTTGAGTAATACATCTGAGGTGGGAATGGACTTGATATGTGATATGATGTCAGGTGTGACACCTATGAACGAAAATTTGCCAAAGAATTTTTACGAGGCTAAGAGGTTAGTTTCTAAGTTGGGATTGGAAGCTAGAAGGATCGATTGTTGTCCGGAAGGTCACATGTTGTATTATGACAATGAGTTTGGGAAAAAGGATGCTGCGCTACTTGAATGCAAATTTTGTAGTGCGCCGAGGTATCATGCTCGCAAAAGGGGGACTAGTAGTAAGAATAAACCAGTTCCGGTGAAGTCAATGTTCTACTTGCCGATAATTCCAAGGTTGCAGAGAATGTTTGCATCCGAGCACATTGCAGGGAAAATGACGTGGCATTTTGAGAATAAATGTCCCGGTGTGTTGCGCCATCCGTCTGATGGGGAAGCATGGAAACACTTTGATCGGGTACAGCCTGAGTTTGCAGCGGATCCACGCAACGTACGACTTGGGTTATGCTCCGATGGTTTTACGCCATATACCCAAGCATCGGCTTCGCCATATTCTTGCTGGCCCGTTATTGTTACCCCGTACAACCTTCCCCCTGAGATGTGTATGACTAAACCTTACATGTTTTTGACTTGTCTGATACCTGGCCCAGAAAATCCAAAAGCAGGCATTGACATCTATTTAGAACCACTAATTGATGATTTGAAGAGGTTGTGGAATGGTGTCTTGACTTATGATTACGCACGGAAGGAGAATTTTATGATGAGAGCCGCTTTGATGTGGACCATTAATGACTTCCCTGCTTATGGCATGTTGTCTGGTTGGCAAACTCATGGTAAATTAGCATGTCCACATTGTATGGAGCATACAAAGGCATTTACCTTGAAACATGGGGGTAAGAGTTCTTGGTTTGACTCGCATCGTAGGTTTTTACCACATGATAATGCATTTAGAAGGAACAAGAATGCATTTAAGAAGAAAGAAGCTGAAAATGATGAGCCGCCTCCTCGGTTGACTCCAGACCAGGTTTGGGATAGAGTTAGTTTATGTGAATTGAAAATATAGGTTAGTTTATGTGAATTGAATTGGTGTGTTTGGAGGTTGTTGAATCGGTTATAATATTGGTCCCACTTAGCTTATTGAACTTATAGTTGGTTATGTGAATTGGAAATATAAGTTAGTTTATGTGAATTGAATTGGTGTGTTTGAAGTTGTTGAATCGGTTATAATATTGGTCCCACTTAGCTTATTGAACTTATAGTTGGTTATGTGAATTGGATGTGAGTTGGAAATATAAGTTAGTTTATGTGAATTGAATTGGTGTGTTTGAAGTTGTTGAATCGGTTATAATATTGGTCCCACTTAGCTTATTGAACTTATAGTTGGTTATGTGAATTGGATGTGAGTTGGAAATATAAGTTAGTTTATGTGAATTGAATTGGTGTGTTTGAAGTTGTTGAATCGGTTATAATTTGTCTCACTTAGTTTATTGAACTTATAGTTGGTTATGTGAATTGGAAATATAAGTTAGTTTATGTGAATTGAATTGGTGTGTTTGAAGTTGTTGAATCGGTTATAATATTGGTCCCACTTAGCTTATTGAACTTATAGTAGGTTATGTGAATTGGATGTGAGTTGGAAATATAAGTTAGTTTATGTGAATTGAATTGGTGTGTTTGAAGTTGTTGAATCGGTTATAATTTGTCTCACGTAGTTTATTGAACTTATAGTTGGTTATGTGAATTGGAAATATAAGTTAGTTTATGTGAATTGAATTGGTGTGTTTGAAGTTGTTGAATCGGTTATAATTTGTCTCACTTAGTTTATTGAATTTATAGTTGGTGTGTTTGGTTATAATTGGTGTGTTTGTATTGAATTTGCAGGATATTGTATTGCAAATAGATATGAGTCATTTCAATGTTAAAGACATTTATGTCTATGTTATTAGGAATGTGTCTGAAAAAATGTCTCATTTATTTTGATTATGATTATAACTTGTGCATTTGATAGGAGGAGTTTCAGCGGCTGTTGTCTCAGTCAGATATACCAGTAGACCCGGATGAGTTGGCTAAGTTGAAGCGTTTGTTGTGGGAGCAGGCTGCTGGAGGGCCCTATAAGAGTCGTGGTGTGTATGGGACAGGAGGCATAATTGACAATATGGTAGACTCTGGAGCTTCGACGAGCGTGAGCCTGTCTCCTGAGGCCCGTAGGATCATCCAACAAATGTCACAACAATTTGCAGAGCGGTTTGCACGACAGCAACAACTAATTGAGTACGTATTTAACCATTCTGGGATTCCAATGCCTCCACCTGATTGGCATCCGCCCGAGCAGGACCAGCCCGCCCAGCAAGGTCAGCCCGCCCAGCAGGACGAGAACGAAGATGCAGATGATGGAGAATGTCGAGATCAAGGAGACCACGTTTATGATAAGGGTTATTGACGAGATCTAGGTAATCTATGTTTTAATTAATGTGCAAAATATATTAGTTTTATGAATTAATTAGTAATCATTACCGTTTTTGATTTGTTAGGTACATTGTTCAGAGTTGGACTTGAAGATTTTGAGTTTACTGGACATTAGTGTAGTTTATGTAAAACATACATAAACTAGTGGTATGTTTTGATATATTTGGTATGTTTGACACTTTTAACTAACTTGGTGGATTGGGTTGACACTTTTAACTAACTTAGTGATATGTTTTGCTTTTGATATTTTGTATGTTTGTCACTTTTAACATTAGTGTAGTTTATGTATGTTTGAATTGGTGGATTGGAGTCTGAATTGAATTGGCAGGGAAGTATTGCAAATAGGAATGATAATGAAAATGTCAAATATTGTTAGAATTTGCGACGGAATTTTTTTTGGTAGTTACTGAATTTGCCACGGAATTTTTAACATTTGCGACGGAAATTTCAACATCTATTTATAAATTTTCAAATAATTTGCCACGGATTTGCTACGGAAATTTGCGACGGATTTGCCACCGAAAACTGTCAGAGTTTGTGACAACTTTGCCATGGAAATTTGCGACGGATTTGCGACAGAAAACTGTCAGAGTTTGCGACGACTTTGCCACGGAAATTTGCGACGAACTTGCGACGTGTTTGCGACGGAGGGATTTGCGACGGGGAATTTCGTCGCAAACGCTTTGCGACGAGCGCTTTTGCCACGACATTTTGGCCGTCGCAAATTCCGTGGCAAATGCAAATTTGCGACGGGAAAAGCTGCATTTGCGACGGAAATTGCCGTCGCAAATGAGCGATTTTCTTGTAGTGTTTTCTTTCGTTTTCGTGTGCGTTTTTTTCTTCTGAAAACTGCATGGTTCAATACTTTAAGTCTGAACCCATGATGTTTAAATGATTCGGTTTTTACAAAACGAACGTGTTCGATCCCAAAGTTCCGAACCATTGAAAGTTTATTTTTCCAAAGGTTTGTTCGGAACTTAAGATCCGAACCGGTTCGGTTTGCAACTTACGAACCCCTCCACGTTTGATTTAAATTACTGAGTTCTAATTTATGTATGTTTAATTTTTTTAGTAATGGCAAAGACAAGGGGGGTGGTAGTTCTTGACAGGGACGGGAGGACGACGAGAGAGTGTATCCTACTGCTTCTGTCCTCAATAGGAATGTTCAGAATAATCCACGTGGACGCAAAAAAATGCTCCTACCGCATGCTGATGTTACACTACGATATGATGACCTTGAGAAGGATGATGGGAACTTTGTAGCTGCTGACTTGGCTAGTCCAGATGACCCCACTGATATTGTTGCCCTAGCTGCTGATACTGCTGCCCCATCTGGCGAGCCGTCTACATCGAGACCCTCGACCTCGGCACCAGCCAAATCTGCACCAGCCACATTCCCTTGCACTAGAAGCAACTGCAGGTCCTCAGCATGAGGAGCTACACTCAAATCCTCAGCAGGACCACCCAAGTCAGCTGAGGGAGAATATATGACTGTTTTATAAGATAGAGCGGTTTTGATATCATGTATGAATATCACGTGACAATCATGTTTGCTATCAAACAACACTATTGTGTTTTCTGTTTAAAAGTTGTTACTAGTTGTCATGTAAAAATACAATTCTATTTTGCAAAAAAAGTGCAGTTCTAATGTGGTAGTTTTTAAAACAAAAACTAAATGAAGACATAAGGTATCAACAAAAAAAAAAGAGTACATAAGGTGACTTGTATAGCATTTTAACTAATGTAATCCGTTAAATTTTTTTATTTTACTAGCCTATTAAAAGATACATCGATAAGTACTCGTAAAAAAGTACATGGATAAGTTAAAAACAATTTACCATAATCTCATTATGGCATAGGGAACTCAACATATTCTTATGTATTTTGCTACCCTCTCACTGACATAGGACACATGATTTTGTTTATCCCAGACGTGATTCCCTTTGCAGTTATTTGAATAATACTCTCATTGCATTTTTGTTGAAAATCATTAATAATTCGTTCATAATTAACATTTTTTTAAGAATTATTTTCAACAGAAACTAAAGTGAGACTACTTAATCTAATTTGCGACATTATAGGTTACAAATAAGTTTTTAACAATTTCAATTTAGAAAAATATTTTTTTTGAACGGGAATAGCTAATATTATGATATATATCTACAACTATTTGGAAACAATTAATTGTCTTTAAAGAATTCAATATTATATAACTTGATTTTGTTTCGGTTGTTAAATTCCCTCTAATGATTTCCAATTCTTTAAATATATAATTATAATTCTAATAACATAATTATACACACACTACTAAGTAAAAGAATTTATGATACCTTTAACAAAATGGGACCTTGGGCGGTTGTCCTTCTCGTCCATGCTCAGGGCCAACCCTGCGCTACAACACTTGTTATGTAATATTATTCATTAATATTACTTTAGGGTTACAAATGAAAATGTTGTTGGATGGGCATTTTTACTGTCAAGACCGGTGATAGGACTGAGGGAAAGTGGTTGCTATTACTGGACGACCTCACCTGTGTTGGTGGATGGGCATGGGTCCAGCAACACTAGCCCACTTGTATGACCAGATGAGCTTTTAATCCTTAGACTACTCTAGAACACACACGACATAAAATCTCATCGATGCTCCGTTGAGTTTCCACGTACAGCTCCAACGACTTATACCCCTGAAGCATGTCATGGATGTTCAACATGTTATGCACGTCTTCGTCAGTCTTGATTATCATCGACGAGAAGAAAATGCGGCCCTCGTCTCCAAAACGGATCTGGCCGTTGAAAAGGCAAAGTAAATCTGGTCGTTGATCAATATTGGTAGTAGAATCGTGTCCGTTAACTTTTGTCAAAAACGGATCTACTTATATCTGTTTAATTTTTTAAGAAAACGGATTTAGCTATTCTCTATGTAAATTCGCTTAACTCAAATTTACCACCCTGTATTTTTGGATTAAAATGTTTGGTGGTGGTATAATTTGAAAAGGTGGAGCAGAAAAAAAAAAACCCAATTATCATTTCCCAAAATACCGAGAGAGTAATCAAATCAAATGTCGATGGATTCCGTCTCGCAGAGCGTCGCCACCGTGCCGCCGCCGCCACCGAAAAGTGCAGAAGACTCAGGGAAGCGGCTGAACCTGAAATCGGGATCGAAAAGCTTAAGAGAAAGGTATGAGAGCGCAATTCGTAAGAACTCGGCAGCACCATGGGGTCGCTACAAAGATATAGAAGAGAGCGAGATTCGTAAGAAGTATGATGATAGCGAAAAGCCTTATTTCTATCACTGCGATCGCTTTAAGTATAGGAATAAAGCTCAACTCCGACTAGATGAGGAAATAGAAAAGGCCATGGCTGAGTATACCAGACAGCGTTCTCTGCTCCCTCCAGGTCCCTATGATGCTATTGCCCCTCCAGCCATAGCTGGTTTATGCGGCTCTATCAGACCTCTCACCATAACCGATGATGATCGACATCGCCTTACTCGCTTCTGCAATCTTGCTCTGGATAAATACAATGCTGAAAATGAGAATCAGGTTAGTTAGGTTCAATTTCAAAACCAGTTACCATTACATGCTTATTATGTATATTTATTTATGCTTGTGCTTTTTGTTATTTAGGGTGAATTTTTTGTGTTTCATGATCTTGTCAAGTCAACCTATAGACTTGTTGCTGGTGACATGTATTACATTACCTTCCAAGCAAAAGCAGGAAGAGATGCTGTTAAAACTTTCCAGGCCCAAGTGTGGCATAGGATGCCCGGTCAGGGCCCCCCTGTGGTCAAGTCCTGTTCCTTGAAGCCTTCCTAACTAAAGCATCATGCTCCATGGTAATATACTAATATTGATGTTGCATTAATATCATTTTATGCCCAATCAATATTAAAGCCTTTTTAGCTGTTCTCCCATCACAAATTTTGGTATCCTATTTTTTTTCAATGCAACTCATGCTAGTAGCCACATTTAACTACTTTCAATGAATCGCAACGAAAACATTCCTAGTGTTTACCCCGATTCTTTATTCCCTTCGCAGGAATTCATCTCCGTTGCCGTGACTGCAGCTGTTTCGGTAGATGGTGTATTGCGCCGCCAGACTAGAACATTTTAGGACTTTTAGTTGTTATGTTTCTGTTTCTGCAGTATTTTCACTACCCTATTTAATGAAAGTTATGTTCGTCACTTATCTATGTAATCAAGTACGCTCTCCCAACATTTTATATGAATCTATTATTTGTCTTCTAAGTATGAATCCTTTAGTTTCACTTCTGTATGAATTTGATGATCCACTACTATAAATTGCTTCAAGTCAACATAAGGCACACCTTTCTACTTTTTGGGACAGTGAATATCTGATACAACTTATGTTTATTATTATAAAATAATTGATGTTTATTAGAACTGCTTCCACAACAAATCAATTCAACAAAACTCTGTATTTATTAGAGTTGAATGGAGTATCTACTATCAATTTATTGATAAAAGTTCACTTTAGATAGTGATGTGTTAAGATAACTCAAAAGGATGCCCAGCGCATCAAGGAATTTTTTGCAGTGCCTCCATGTAACCTGCATATGGTCAATTTTGATTATTATCTTCTTGGATTTTGTTCACCCAAGTGAATTTTGTTGCTGCGTTTTCCCATATTTGATTAGATACGTGACATCAGGTAATGCAGAATTATATGTTCCATGATGAGTCTGATGAGACTGGTATGGGAGCAGAAGCTTTTCTCTATCTACTGGCATAACGTGGAATTTTCGTGTGTATTTTTGTTCTAAAGAATATTATGCTTCTATGTGATGCGGGATTAGGTCAGTTATAGCTTGAAGCACGTCAGATGTTAATTGCAACTTGATATATTGGATTGTTATCTGGATGATATGGAGATAATTTTTTGATAGAGTGCTATTTGGTGTGTTTCATGTGCATAACTCATCGGCATCTAAACAATGTTCTTTTGCCGAGCCTTATTTGGCGTGGTTATACACTTCAATTGCACAGGTATCTAGGTGGACCTGGAGGCATTGCAAGTGAAATGTCTACAAACTGGAATTCTTTGAGAGGTAATATCCAGTTAGATGTTGGAACATTTTATGTATAAAATGTCCTCGAGGAACTGAAGTACATGTATGTAACTGCTTTTAGACAACATATTTAGGTCTATTAAATTAGTGATAGCATGTGGTGCGTGGATATGTAAGAGAAGTAAATCACAGCCACTGATCTACTACCATCAAGAAAATTCTCGACGGGGTGCATTGCCTTCTTCAATGACTGCTCTCTGCATTTCCAGTGTTCACTCTGATCATGTATTGGTAGGCAGTTAAATTTGAACTAAGTACTAACTGACATGCTATGAATTTTGACTTATATGTTGTACTAACTGAATGTTGGTTGATTTTTTCCTGCAGGTAATCTATAGATGCCACTCTAGATGTGCTATTGTCAAAGCAGAGAGTTGTTGGAAGATTGCTTGTAGGACAGAAGCTTAGGGTAATGCATTGATATTGTTTATTTTTATCCTTACCTGCTTGATTATAACACCCCTATGCTCAGAGGTTCTTTTAATTGTGATGAGGTTCTATTAGCACCGATTTGTGTTTTCTGTTGTCCAGCTTAGTTGTGTTATGAATATGGCATTTTGCTGATTCCATCCCTGAGATAGGAGAATTTGTTTATAAGATTTATTCCGAGAGGTTTGACTATATTGTTTGATATCTTCTCTACCTATCAGGTGCATTTGTAAAATTTAGGTTGGATGATCTACTGTGTGGCAATCTTTTAGGCATGGTATCATCAACAATGGGTGCTTATCTTAAAAATGGCATGTGTGTGGTTAGTATACACGCACTTTGTAAATACTACTGAGTTTCTTTTTTCTTATGTCTGATACTTCACCCTTCTCTATTTTTTTTTCTTAACAAAGTATTGGCACAAGAAAATTGAATCAATTGATTTTTTTTTTCAGCAGCAATGTCTATCAAACGAGCAGCTTGAACATAATTGGGTGTTTTCAAGTGATTTTTTTCTCAAAAGTGATTAATGATATGTGTATATAAATTAAACTTTTTTTCTTTTCTTTTCTCTATGATATTTTATGTTGTGATAGAATGAAGTAACTTCCCAACCACGGATAATTAGAAATAAATCCGTAGTTACTACGGATTTATCACTCTACCTTAGGGATACCGTATTGTCACTCTACCTTTTCCGTTTTTGTATGGCCATTTGTTCCTCGCTCCACTCTGTACAGTTGATCTCAGAAGATTCAAAAACAGTATTGTCTTCGACCCAGAATCTTAACAATATACTACAAATGTGTCTTCCAGATTTAGTTTGTTTCTTTTCTCATTCTTATTTCACAATGTTTCTGCATATTCTACGTTCCACATCACTTTTTGAAATCTATTTGTTCTTACTTGCACCTTTTCTTTTCCGGGTGTGTTAAAATATTTGATGTCTAAATTTTTGTGTTTAATTTATATACACAATGTGTATGCATGTTTTACACTATCTACTAATTATAGCCTATAATTAGTAGATAGTGTAAACTGTTTGTAATAGTTCGGTTAGTTTTGGTTCGGTTCGTCAGTTCAGTTCTGTTTTTCCCTAACTATGAACAACCCTAATTATAGGCTGACACATCATTAAAAAGTAGTTACTCAATTAGTAACCACTTGATGCGTCATCCTTACCATGTATTTTTATTGGTGGATAGTATAATAAGTTTTACAAAATATGTGTACACTAATTAAACCCAATTTTTTTCCTTTGTGAATACGTGTTTTAACTTTTAATGGAATTGATTTTTTTAGTTTAACTTTCAAAGAATGGGTTTAATTAGTCTACACAATTGTTGGAAAAATCTTCAAAATAGCAACCAATAAAAACACATGGTATAACTGACTATTAAGGTAGTTAATATAAAGTCAAACTTTTTTATGATGTATCTTTTCATTATTGGTTGACATCGTAAAAAATCTTCTATAACAACCGTATATATAAATGAATTCCTCAAAGAATTTAGTTATACTTTCATGTTTTCAAGGACCTATATGTTATGTAATGTGTAATGTAATACGGTCTGCTACTCTGAATGTCGGATAAGATACTGATGCCTGAGTTTTTTAATTTAAGCCACTATTCATTTTTTTAGTTGAACAAGAGTGTGTAATACGGAAAAAACAATGAATCCAGTTTTCATATTACTTTCAAGGTTGTGAATAGATATTAGATAGTATGTTAACATGGTGAAAGCTAGGAACGTATGTGATAATTGATTGATTTTCTCTAACAATTGTTTTGGTTTTTATTTGAGTGACTTACTTGCAAACTATTCTCTATCAATCATTGAAAAGGGAAAATTTTATACATTTTATTTGCAGGTTTAATGTAACTCCAGTTCAGGGCAGAAGTAATTTACGGATGGAGATGAAAATAATAAATGTCTACCCCTTCATCATGGGAGCATGCACAGCCCCTTCATTGTCATATGCTTATTGGAATATTGGTGTATGCCTATTGCAGGATGCCAATGATAATGTATTGGAATCTCGTAGATGTTAATTGACTAAAATGCATTCTTTTGACATTGTGAATTCATCAAATATTTCCCGTTAATTAACATTGTGAATTCATTTATCTATGTATGATAACCAACTAACCGTTTGTATCAAATATTTGATATTGTGAATCCATCAAAGGTTATCATAGGAAGATAAATGGAACTTTTTTATTGACCCATCACTTCATGATTTCCCTCAAAATGGTGAGTTACAAATCCTTTTCTTCTTTAAGAAAGTGACATGTCTATAGCAGTCTTTGTTCTCATCAGAAAACTATACCTTTGCTGGTTTTGCCTTCATTTGATTCAATTTCTAAATATTTTGAATTTGTAGATAACTTCAATTGTTTGTTCACAAATGTAAAACATTGTGACACATTTGTTGAAAGCAGCATGCTCAAAATTGATGTGTAGCCAAATACAAGAACTTGAATATAAATTTGATTGGGGTATTCTTTTGCAGCAGTAAATCCACAAGAAACTCAGTTTCAAGTTGCTTATACAGTTTCCGATCCTTGCACCTTGAGGGTAAGAAAATTTTATGACTGTTTTTTATTTAAAAACTATTCTCTATCAATCATTGAAAATGGAAAATTTTAGATATTTAACATGTGGTTGATAAATTTCAGTTATAGAAGTTCTGATATTGGGAATGTGTTTGCAGTTATATTAATCAAAATGAGGAATGAACCTTCTCTTGCAAGTTTTGACAACCTACTAAAAGTTTTGCTTACTGCGACAAATGTATGTGTAACAGCGATTTGGATACTAGGGAGAATGAACTCCGGTAATACCCTAACACAAGCCAAGAAAGGTAGTGGGATGAATACCCTTCGATGGTTCATGAGCTGAGAGGAATATTAGAGAACTATAGAGGGAGATGTTTTGTATTAATTTGTAATGATTGGTTGATTCTTTCATTCAATGATTGCACAAATATATAGGCAAAGGAGACTACAATTAATTAGCCACTCAATGCTAGATGCTAGGAATATTCTGACCTAAATGTTACACCAGCTTCTAGAAGGTAGGTGAGTCACATAAGAGACGAAAGTAGAAAAGCAACCTTAAAATAAAAGATGAAATCTAAGAATAAAAAGGACTAATTCTGAAAAGGTGACAGCTAGCATAAAACTGTCACAATACCCCTCGCCTTCAAAACATCATTGTCTTCCATTTGAGTAAAATCCTTAGAGCAAGAGCACTTCCTGTGTAAATCATCTTCCTATGCAAAATAGCTACGAAGGAAAACCGGTTAAGAACTAGTTGAGATCGCTTTGGTGAAGCGAGGGCAACAACCAACATAGGTGTTGTGAATAGCTTCAATTGGAACACATGGAACAAGGTGGGAATCACTGAATTGGGAAGGATTCTAATGGTACTAGGAGTTAAAACATCAATGTTTTTGTGCAGCATATGCAATGAATCATAGCAACAAACCAAGTACTCAGTTGAGCAGCATGTAGAACAAGCAAAAGAAGACCACCTCTTTTCAACAAATAATTCGCAAGGATGGGTTTAAAAGGTTGGCAACTAATCAGCATATTTAAAACATATACACAACTGATGCACCGAAGAGTGGCCAAACTAAAATGGCAGCATTCACAACCACTGCCATGATCCCCTTCACTATAATCGAAATCGCGATCCATTTTATCGGGCTCAACTTGCTTCAGGAAAACTACCTTGTACCCACCAAAATTAGCACAAGAATTCTACACCAGCATGCATACAACCATGATTCGTGTGCATCTTGACTAGGGTGTGACTTGCTAAAATATCAGATTTGATAGCATCTATGTACCTTCCCTGTCTTTGCAGTAAGGCTCGTAGATCTCTAGCAGTTTAATTGTAAACATTGTCTCCAAACCCAAAAGCTTAGAAAGGATCATGCTCAGAATATCACTCTCAACCTTGGCAAGGGTTGCTACAATATCCATAATATTATTTGCAATTTCCAAATTTGATGTCTGATAATTAGCATCTGGCCAACAAAATAAGCCAGTAGCAAAGTTTTCTTTCTTCAATATTATTTGTTCATCTGTTTCCTCAAACCCCTCATAATCATCAAGAACATAACCACAATAAAATTGAATGGTAAACGTAGTATCATCAATTTTGGCTAAGCCCTCAAACAAATAAGGCTTGGCAAATGGTGTTGTGGGAGTTGTAACAAATGTTCTTAGGGCGATTTGGGTGGAATTGAGCTCTTGCGTCTTCATTGTCAATAGCATTACTATCCACAGGCTGGACGATTGGCAATGCTCTTTCAACCCCTTTTTCCTTCAGCAGTAAAAACCCATCAATCATAAGTAATCTGATTGAAGAGGGCAGATTTTGCTTCTTCAAACCCCTCAAAAGCATAAATAATGCAACCATAGTTAAAATGCATAGTGATAAAAGAGCTAACCCCAATATGGACGTGTTTCATAACTCAAGAGTTCAAAAAGCACAAATTCAACACACTGTTAAAGGCGTGACTATTAGGTGTAATTCCAATCATGTGTGTGACTCTAAAGAATCCACTTACAGTAGCTTCAAACCTAAAATTGTTGCTGCCAACCTTATCGTGGTTCCACATAATTGAAGTTTGGCCAGGGGAAATACCCATTGAGTATTAAGTCTTTGAACAAAGGTTTTTTTACCCCCACTGTTATACACTATACCCCCACATATGCTTTTATTATCAGAATGCCCCTCAAAGCCAACAGAAGCACGTAAACCAAACATAAATCCGTGTTTTAAAATAAGAACAATGGAAGTAGTTAAAGGAAACATAAATCCATGTTCATTAGAGAAGATGGTGTCTTCTTCTCATGTCCAAAGCCTATTTTATGCAGGCTCCATGACGACATCACCTTCGACGGTTTGAAAGATAAAATTAGGCTCAATGTTCAAGTGATTGGTGATGATCGTGAGGTCACTAGTTTTACTTATCGCAAACCCAATCGTGGAGATGATGGCTGCATTTAGTTCTCATCCCTGAGGATCAAGACTGATGACGACGTACGAAGTATGTTGAACATCCATGACACGCTTCAGAATCGTAGGCCGTTGGAGCTGTACGTGGAGGCTCAATGAAGCTTCAATGACATTATACGTCGTTGTTATGCTGGAGGACCGGGAGTTTAAGAACTGTATTTGTTGTTATTTATGTTTTAACATTTATGTTGTAACATTTATGTTTTACTTTTTATGTATTACTTTTTATGTTTTACTTTTAATGTTTGCATCAATGAAAATAAATTTTTAATTTAGCCAGTCTAATATAATAACAGAACAATACTAATAAGAAATACACAAATTCAAGGTGTTCAAATGGTACAATACAAAAAAAAAATCTATCCTCTCCCTATGCCAAATCAATCAAGCCCTGAACCACTCTGTACAACTGAGAGTCTTGACGAATGATCAACAATCTCTCCTCAAGTCCCATCACACCTGGGTCTGTTGGTGCTGCTCTTGGAAGCAGACGGGAAACTAATACCTTAACATACCATGACAAGTAAGTCTGATAAACCTCACCCACCTCCCTCTCACCAGTAGTCGTGCTCAAAACCTCCTGGACAATAACATCATGACATCTGTAAACCCTAGACGACCCTGTAGCGGCTCACGAGTGATGAGCTGGACGTATCCAAATAGCCGGAGGTACCTATTTGGCATGTAGGGGACAATGATGTCCTCCATCTCAAAAAGCCCCTATATAATGAGATCTTCTCCATCGGTCTCTCGACTCTATGGTGCTCAATGGGTCTTCAGATGACATCAGTTGGCGTCAAAGCATCCAACCTCCTACGGTACTCCTCCAGCTTCACAGCATCCGCCTTTCTCCTCTTCCAAAACCCAAATCGTGGCCTCAAGGTGGCATCAGTGGTATTACACACACATCCAATGGAAGTACTCAAAGATCTATGTCTGAAATGAACAAATAAACAATATCGTTAAAAACAAAATATAAAAATTAAAAACAAACTCGTTAAAAAAATTAATAATAAAATAAACTTACCATGAACAGCGTCTCATAACCCCCTAACTTAGCGCTATCCTCTAAACAAGCAAAGTTCAGATGGTCATACAAAAATGCCAAGCCTGTTGGACCCCATGCCCATGAGCTAACTGTGGTGACGTCCTCCAATAAATACAACCACTTAGCCTCAACTCTGCTTTTGGTCTTGCTAGTAAATATAGTCACCCCCAAAAGAAGTAATAAGAATTCCCTAGTAGCAAGAATCCGCTCGTTCTGTGCAATATGACATTTGCAGACTGCCAGTACCCAATCAAACCGGAAATATGCCCCCTGCTGGCACTACTCTCCTCCTGTTTCATTTTTGCAATATTTTTGTCTCAAATTATTTGTTAGTTTAAAATATCAATGCAACATTTATTAACCTTTTCCATCAAAGGGAGTTATTTTACGAGGTTATACCCTATTTAGTCCCCGACTTTTCAAAAATGTTCAATTTGGTCCCTGACTTTTCACATATGTCATTAGTCCCCAATATTTACAAATGTGTGTCAATTTAGTCCTCCTCTCAACCAAAGTTATTTACAAATGTCATATATGATATTGTTTCAATATAAACCCTATTTATGGTTCTATTTATACATTCAACCTTGTCACATTGAGGATGAAGGCCGCTCCAATTAGAGGACCAACTCCAATTAATTCGGCAAGGCCTACTAACCAACGACCATCATTCATGGTCCCACCACCGCCATTATCATACATGATGCCAACTCCAAAAATACCAATGATGCGATTCATTCCAACATCAGGACTACACCATATGCGTCCAAGGTAACCATGATAGTGTGGGGTCGTTATATTATTTTTCACTATGGCTTGGTTTTTTGGATTGGTCCTTGATTTTTATTACTAATTATCAATTAGGCATTGACTTATATATAACTTAGTATCAATTTGGTCCCCACGATGACAAACTATTTGCTCAAAGAGTATCAATTTAGTCCCTAACATTTGAATGACGTGGCATGCTAACATGAATTTTTTTATTTTTTTGGTGTGTCAAATTGGCCCTAACATTTGTCACGCCGGCACTTAACTGCCACGTCAGCTCTGTAACTAACCCGGGTTGACGGAATGACTAAATTGAAATACTTTTATAAATGTTAGGGACTAAATTGACATATGTGAAAAGTCGGTAATCAAATTGAACATTTTTAAAAAATCAGAGACTAAATAGTGTATAACCTCGTTATTTTACATGTTATTAAGGGGAAATACTTGGACTTCTAATGTCTTGCAAGTTCCTATAGTGATTGTTAATAAAGGTTTAATCTATTAACAATCACCGTAGATTCCTACTCCCTCCGTCTCAATTTAATTGTCGTTTAAGGCTATGCGCGGGTTTTAAGAAAATGATTAGATATGGTACTTTTTATGTTCAAAAAGTATGGTAGGACTAAAATACCACTATATTATTACGAGGAGAGAGGAATGGAAACCTTGAAAATACAAATAAAAGTTAGGATATTGTTGGAAAAAATAATAAAAGGTGCATTAGGATTCTAAAGTGACAAATAATTTGAGAGAAAGAAAAATGGAAAAGAGGACAATTAAATTGAGACGGAACGACTATTTTATATGTTTAATTGGGAACTTCAAGAATTGATTAATAAAGTTTTTTATGAAGAATGGAGAAGATTTCTTCCAAGGAAATCTTATGATCGCAATTATTAATGTTCCTATATCATGATATGCTTTTCTGCCTCAGAAACTTTTGTAGCACGTGACTTGATCAAGAGAAAAATCACAGGCATTATCTTGCAAGCAACAGGACATGAGGTTCAGACTTCAGGGGCATGATCACTTGCTGGCCAAGTAAAATGAAGGGGTCTTTTGAGAGTTCGAATTTCCATGAACTTTTGTGAAATTATGATAAAGAGGAGATTCGTTGAAAAAAACAGAAGTCGAAACCATCTTCTGTTTTTTTTTATTGTGCTGTAATCGTTTTTTTAATTTAATTCATGTTTTGTAAATCAATAGTTATCAATATCATAATTGAATCATACTATTTGTAAATTTATAGAACTTTAGGTTTTGCCTTGTTTTAGTTGATTTGTACATTTTATGTATGTCTTCAAAACTTACGGTGTTATGTCATTTTCAAGATAAGCTAAACAAATCTATTATTAGTAGTCATGATGATTAGTGGTTGATGATACAATGAATAGTTTAATAGTTCAAGCAATGGAGGTGATTAAGGCATCAACACAATTTAAAAATGAGTCAACAGAAATTAATAGTAAATTAATAAATGAGTCCTCCAATCTCCACTTTGATTTGGAAATAGAGTGAAAGGAAAATTAAATGAAATCAAAACGGAAAGGACCACAAATCAACACCTGCATCTCTCAAAAGTGGGGTGATGAAAGGTTGGGAGAATTTAACTTTCAACACACATCTAAAGGGAATTTAATGTTGAGTGAATTTTTATCAGTTAATCGATTCTCAGCAGAGTTTTCTTGAATTGATTTGTTCCGGAAGCAGTAATAATGAAAATCAATTATTTTATTTCCAAAATAAATTGCCTCATGTGTGTCTATTGAAGCAATTCATAGTAGTGGATCATCAAATTCATGCAGAATTGGAACTAAAGGATACAGACTTGGAAATATCAAATGTTAGGAACACAGATTCGATTATAAGTGCCATTAGAAGACATGGAATTACTAAAGAAAAAGTATCAACTCAAAGTCCTTAAATGTTCTAGTCTAGCATAATACACTACTGAAACAGCTCCGCATATAACTACACCCAGAAGTCTCTGCACACAACCAAAACCAATTTCATAGAAATTAGATGCAGTGGACATCATTTCCATGGTGCATCCTTTTCCACACTTGAGCCTGGAAAGTTTTAATAGCATCTCCTGCTTTTGCTTGAAAGGTAATGTAATACACGGTACTAGCAACACTTCTAAAGGATGACTTGACAAGGTTATCAAACACACAATTTTTACCCTAAATAAAATTAAAAATAAAAGTACAAGCACGAATGAAGAAACATAAAATTATATACTCATAAACAGTAACTCATTTTAAAGGTAATCTGACTTTCAGCATTGTATTCATCCAGAGCAAGATTGTACAAAGCGAATAAGGATAGGGCGGTCATCATTGGTAATGGTGAGGGGTCTGATAGAGCCGCATAAACGTGCTACAGATGGAGGGGCAATAGCATCATAGGGATCTGGAGGGAGCAGAGCGGGCTGCCTCCTATACTCACCCAGGGCCTCTTTGATTTCCTCATCTAGTCGAAGCTGAGCTTTATTCCTATACTTAAAGCGATCGCGGTGATAGGAAAAAGGCTTTTCCCTATCATCATACAACTTACGAATCTCGTTCTCTTCCATATGAAACCACGCCTAAGTGTCATGGTGTTATTGGGAAACAACACTAGCACACCTATTAAACCACGCCTAAGTTTTCTCCTTCTTTTATAGATAAAAGGGTTGGATTTTCTGACTAAAGATGCGGTTCGCAACCCGGATCCATAGGTGTAAGACAATGATTGGCACCTAAAAAGCCAGTGTAGCCAATTCGAAAACAAGAGAATACTTTTTAGAACACCTAAATCTTTAATGTTGAATTTGCAATTTAGAAGTAAACAAATCAATTCCAACAAGTACAAGATCATCAACATATGTTAAAATAACAATAAAACTCTTTTTTTGTAAATAAGAAAGAACCAGATTTGGATGGAGTGTGTCCTAATCCTAAGAAGATACGAGTGAAAGATAATTTAACATTCCATTGTGTGCTAGCCTATTTAAGGCCATCGATGGATTTCTTGAGTTGGAAAGCAACGGATTTATCATTAATACATAGACATTTGGGGGACGCATATAAAGCTCTCCATTTAAGTCATCATGTAAAAAAGTTGTGTTAACATCAGGGTTTAAAAAGGAACCAATTTCTGGGAGACTGCCAAGGGTAAGAGGAACTGCTTGAAGCACAAGCACAAGAACATGCTAGCATCTTTTAAAGCTTTCTCATTTGAACTTTTGAAACCATAAATATCTGCATATAGACATCTACTAATAGTGGCAAAAGAACTAAGCTTCTATGAACTCATATCTGCCATCAGGTATCTGGGCTCTGCTGCGATATGCAGCCTGATATAAATCTTAGCCTATTAAGTATTTACTATCACTATAATCACTATTTAGTATATTTAGTATTTACTATCACTGCTTATAAAAAAAAAGTATTTACTATCATTATAATTATACAACAGCTGAGCTAGGACATATAGATGATCAATTACTACTCACAAAAAAAGATCATATTCATGCCTGCTAAAATAGCTATTACATAGGTGGAAGTAAACCTTGGGTGGCAACAAGAGAAACTAAGAGCTTTTTGCAAGGAAAAGGGTATTGTGGTAACTGCCTTCTCACCCTTAAGGAAAGGTGCTAGTAGGGGAGCTAATTTAGTGATGGACAATGATATACTCAAAGAATTGGCAGATGCTCATGGCAAGACCGTAGCTCAGGTATATATATTTACAATATGTAGAATATACAATTTTCTGTAAGTATAACTAGTGATTTAATATGTACCATATACATATTTTTTGCAGATTTGCCTTAGATGGTTATATGAACAAGGTTTGACTTTTGTGGTTAAGAGCTATGACAAGGAGAGAATGAACCAAAACTTGCAGATCTTTGATTGGTCATTGACTGAAGATGATTACAAGAAAATAAGTGAAATCCATCAAGAGAGGCTCATCAAAGGACCAACCAAACCTCTACTTGATGATCTTTGGGATGAAGAATGAATGGTGGTTACTTAAATAAATGTAAAAGAGTTGATGTTGCTCCTTACTCTGAAGTCTGAATAAATAATATTTCTGAGTGCATTCTGCTGAGTGGAGTTTAATTTTCAAGTTTGATGATAGTATATGATATGAATATGATATGATGTAGCAGTTGTCAAAATAACAATTTTAATCGACTGAGTCTTCTTGCATTGTATTTATATTACAATTTAGAGTACAAAATTTCAAGATCTCACCAAATACAGATAACTTTTTTTTTACTCAAAATACAGATAATTATTAACTCATTAAAATAAGCAGAATGGGCGAATGATTATTTTTGTTTCAACATCTACTTATAAAAAATAAGTGCCATTCAACCTGTTAGGCTGTTTTAAATGTCTCAATAATTGTCACCCTATGGCTAGAGTTGTCAAATTGGGCCGTCCGGCCCGCCTGTCCTGGTTCAATGAATCAAAATGCAAAAGCGAGTCAGGCTGTGTTTTTTATAGTCCAACCCAAAATATTAGGCTAGCGGGTCAACCGAGACCATTCCACTTCCAATTTTTAACAAAAGAAAATACCAAAACATTCAAAGAAGCATAAAAAAATCGGACTAGTCTTGCCATGGTGAAGCTGGGCTGGGCCAAAATGTTCCAAAACTTTTTGGAGTCTATATTTTGTGAGCCTAACCCAACCCAAAACACTTCGCCAATGGACCAACCCGTTGGCTTGGACTAAAATTGATACCTCTAGACACGTCGCTCCTATAACACTACTTCCCATAATTTCCAATAGGATAATCATCTAAATTTTATAAGTTTTTTATTTGACCAACTAAGTTTTATAAGTTAATAATGAGCACTCCATTGAATACATATTCTCTCTCAGTTGCATATTATTTGTCAATTTTTTATAAGAAATTTGTTTCCGTGGCTTATCAAAAACAGGGAAAGGATCGGGGAAGGGACTAATAATTTTACAAAAAATAACAAAATTTGTTGATTTCCCTAGTTTGTACAAAACAACCTGTTCTGGACTAGACCGAAGTCTACTCCATATTTGGGCAAGCCTCGAAGGCCCAATTCTCGCTCTTGCGCAAGAACCACACCCCCCATAAGCCTCCAAGGGCCAAGATCAACCTAGATCTCATTGTATGGTTAGGAAACGACCTCAGCTGCGACATGGATGTAATAACTACCTTGCCAAGTCGAATTCTCTACGTGCTCGCACATGCTTGGTGGGTACCATGTCAGCTGGCGGGATACCCTATATATACATGCACCAATCATTGTCACTTTTATCTCATTCTCATATTCTCTTGTGCTGACTTAAGTATTGGAGTGTGTGCAAGTACCAACCCCTCCAGTTCTCCATCACGAGCCATCCCAGGAGAAGATTTTTGGCGACTCATTCATAATCGAAAGTACTCAGGTACCAAACACAACCTTAAAAGATAATTAAAATAAAACAAAGGAGTATAAGAGAGATACCCTAATATACAAAATACCAAAGAATAACTTTGAAATTGGTTTTTTAATTAACAATTCTAATAGTTTAAACATTCTTCCAAAAATATTTCTTTTAGAAATGGTTGAAATGGTGATTATACAATTACGAGGCGTGTCTATTAAAAGTTGCATATTCCTTCAAAAGTGAGATATTTCTTATGGAGAGCCTCCCAATATATCTTCCCAACGTCTTTACTGAAGAGATAGGACATGTGCAACAGATCACGATTCCCTGCAGTCATTCCTAAATTTAGGCTAAAAACTTTTTTTTCATTCATTAAAAAATCAATAACAGAAAAAAAGAGAGGAGAGAGAAGGGTTATTTTATACTTAAATGTAAATAACTGCAGAGAATATATCCATGTGCAATTATATGCCCTTGGTGTGATGAAAATGGTGAATCAACAAGTCATATTCTACTCAGATGCGCAAAGAGCAAGGTGATTTGGAGAAAGGTTGAATACTTACAATATAGTTGAAATTAATGTAGCCAACGATTATTATATGAGCAAATAGCAATGCTATATGACCCGGTAAAAATTTCCCGAAAATCTCACCTAAGCCAATAAAACTCACCCTTCCACCATAAGAGAATTGTGGAAAGATCTATTCTCCAATCCATCTTGAGCGATTCAAGACCCACACAACCAACTTTTAGTATATTTGGATCAAACTATCCTGCAATGAATATACCTGCAAAAATAGTGAGGAAGACTTGGAAACTGGTATACACGTATTTAGCACTTTGTTGTTCATATTTGACTCAACTTATTTAAAAATAAATTGAAAAAAATGACTCAAGTAGTGTTTTTCCAATTAAACACTACTTATAGCGTCTCACTTTTTTTACTAAACTTTTATATCATGTTACATTTATTAGTTAGTTTAAGCGCTAGTTTTACCAAACACATCATTTACTATCTGGTATCTGCTAGCTCATAAGCTACCTACAATCCGTCCATTCATTATCTGCTACTTTTTACCAAACAGTGCCTTAAATTAGTTCCATGTCTAACTTACGGTTGACAAAATTTCAAAGTGCTAAACTTTAGAAATTAGGAAATAGAGGGACTGAAATCGAGAAAAAATAGAGAGACTGAAATCGCAAACGAATGATTATAGGGGGCCAAAAGTGCAATTAACCTTTCAATTAAAGTAATTTAAGGCTCAATTGGCTCTATTTGGCAAGTCCTATCCACTAGCGGATAGTGAATTTGACTAGCGAATTCTATGACAGTTTAAAGGACAAAATTACAAAACCAGATCAAAATGAGACAGAGACAAAATTTGCCCGCGAACGAGTATTATATCCGATGGCCAATTTCTTTTTTTTTACCTCAATTTCTTGTTTTGAGTCTTGGACACAACCAATATCATACCGCGCTACTGTTCCTTGGGTATCAACAGCTACAGAATCAACAACGTCATCTGACACCTCACCCCAAAGCTTTCCTAATATTCTCATGTCAGATTCTACTACTGGATTAGAAATAGCAGTAGACTTTGAGGCATTTAGCGAATCTAGCTTGTTATGGGCCTTGGACAATGGCGGACCTACATGGTGTCCAGGGTGTTCAGTTGGACCTCCTGGAAAAAAAAATGTTAGTACTAATACCCCTATATAAAATTATTTTGAATCCTCTGAAATTTTAAATTTGGTAGAGTATCCTTATATTTGCACCCAATTTTTAATAAGCCTGTTTATTAATCTCCGTTAGAGATTATTTATAAAACTTTAGGAAGTAATTTTACGGACTAATTCTTATTTTTTTATACTTTAGGACTTAAATAGGTAATGGCGGGTAAACTTAGAAACTAATTTGGCGATTCACTCTTAAATAAATTTGGAGTTAGATAACTTGGTTCCTTAATTTTAGTAAATTAAGTGAGGATATTTGGAAAGAAAAAAAAACTAAACAATCTGACGAACCAACGTTTTTTATAAAGAAATTTTTTGCACCCCCTAACCTAGGGTAATGGGGCCGTCACTAGCCTTGGACACAACCAGTTTGAAATTAACATATTTCTCTTGTGACATTGATGATCTCAAGTAAGTTTTAGTCAACTTCAGTTTTGAAAAACTTCTTTTCATTGTTGTTGTTATCCAAAATTTCTTGGGTATCTACCTTTTAAAAACAAACTTATTAAGATCTCCATGTTGTGGTTTTATTAGCTCTTCATTCCATTTTCTTTTTGTTCGTTTTTCACTCCCAGATAAATGTTTTTTAGGCAACATCTTAAAATAAATCAAATACTCAAATATAAACCAAAGAAAAATAAACCACAGAAGTATAGAACAATAGCACTTGGGAAGTAGAATCGTAGACTTCGAATTGAACACTAGATTTCCACAATTGTAAGATCCAAATAGTTGAAGAATTTTCAAAATAACTTGTTGACAATTGTTTCCCTGAAGGGTAGCTCACATGGTTGAGTGAAAGGGACACCGTTGGTGGAAAAATATAGGCGTACGGGGTTCGAACCCCGCTCCCCCCTCCCCTCTAACAATTAACACACTAATTACTAACCACTTTGCCTATCTAAAAAAAAAACTTGTTGACAATTGTAGAATAACCTGTTAATTATCAATCAGTTTCGACTTCCGAATTATCAAAAATACAAAAATAATTATCAAAAAAGAATAATCTATTAACAATTTGTAGAATAATCTGTTATTTATAACACTGTTATAAAAAAGTTGAGTACAAAACAATCAGAGCCCCTACTATCATAACTCTATTATTTTTGTTATAAAAGATTGAGTATAATTTTTTTTGACCCCTACAAACCTTGGCCCTAAGCGGTTGCACCCCAGCCTAGGCTCAAGGACGACCCTGATTTAGGCCAATTTTTTTTTGACAACATTGAAATGGTCATAATTAAGAAAAATAAAAGGAAAGAGAGTATATGATTTTGAGCTAACTTCAGAAACTGCATGCAGTGAATCCTATTCCCAAAAGACTCCATGTGTTCAAACTATATTCTTCTCAATGCTATCTTCTCTCATCTCTCTCAAACTTTGCTTCATTACCACTCTATTACACTATTTAGTGAACATGTTGACTTTAAATCATATTTTCTTATACATTTTAGAATCATACATGAACTGAGCACACCATATATGTAAGTTGAGTTCACACATATATATTCATAACTTATTTTTTAAGGATGTGTGAACTAAGTTTAGTCAAACATAGGTGAGCTCGGGTATATCTCTTACATTTTGAAAAACAATAGATTTAACTATGCACAACAAACATTAGTATATGAGAATGATAATACATTACACAAAGTGGTGAGTTTGTAGTATATGATGTCAAATTATCTTAAGGCCGTTTCAAATAATTATCTGCATTTATAAAAAAGAGTATATTTTTATATAAAAAAAGAATATAATGGCCATGGAGAGTTCCAAAAATTGGTATAATGTTTTTATAAAAAAAAAAAATGTGTGCAACTGTTTGTTTTTATATTAAAATGAGACGTAATATATAAACACCTTTGCAGATATTTAAAAAAAAGTATCAGCTGGGTCAAAAAAAAAACAAATGTATTAGAACTGTAGTGGTGTTGTGAGTCTCATTGTGAGGGGTTCGAATCCCAAATTTCACATTTTTTTTCGGAAATATTTTGATACAGTTTTAAAAAACTAATTTAAAATAAAACGTCTCTAGCAAGGATTGAGCACAGAGGGTGACTCGTGCCTTGAAGCCGTTTCCACCACGCTGACTTCGTTAATCATTATAGAATTGTTGAATATTATATATATATATATATATATATATATACACACACACAAATATATTTTTTTGGGCCCTAAAAAATGACTTTGGGGGTCAACAATCTTAGTCTGAGCCATGTGTGAAAAATACTAGGGACCTTGTACAATCACTCAATTCAAAAATAGAAGGAAATTAATATTGGAAATAAACACGTGAATCAGTTCACCTACTCTCAAAAATAAGTTATGAATATACGTGAACTCAATTCATCTATGTTTGAGTAAAGTGAAATCATACAAACGTACGTCGGTACGTGAACCAAGATTACATATGTGCATGACTAATTTTAGAACGTATGTATACTCAATTCACACAAACACATGTGAGTTGAGTTTACATATGTGCATATAACTTGTTTTTCTACCAAACCAAGGCATTATGTATACTGATGAAGTTATCATGAAGGTTGAGAAATGGATTAGGGATTTGTTTTTTTTGGTACAATTAGGGGTTTGGTTTCCATTCAATCTCGGTTTTTTTTTTTAATTTTAGTTTTTAGTTTATTTTTTAATTTTCAAACATGGACCTTATGTGGAATTAAGAAAATGACATGGAAACAAGCAATAGGTGTCAGTGTATTAAAAACTGACACGCGTCAGCTCTGTTGGTGGAAACTAACAGCAGAGACTAAAAGTGCAAACAACAAATATTGTAATGATCAAAAGTGTCCAAAAAAATTTAGAAGGGCTAAAAAACCATATGTTTATAAGGACTAAAAATATATTTAACCCTTTTTTTAAGATCAAGGTTTTGTTTAGGAAATTAAAGACCATGTTGGATATTTCATTCATTTATTTTTCTATTTTTTACCTTTTAAATCAATTTATACTTAATTAAGATAATATACTTTTTTTTACAAGACTTAAGATAATACATACCTTAAAAAAACAGCCTATTATTCTTCTATTCTTTTTGGTCAAATATTATTGTTTTATTTGAGTTGAATCTTTGAGGGTTTCATTAGGAAGCAACCAAGACGTTATTTTAAGTGATGATATAGCCAACTAGCGGCAAGTTGTAATATTTGCTCTCATTATTTCCTCCAAAGGGTGAAATATTCCAAACACACCCTAAAATTTCACATTTAAGAGTACGTTTGGTAGCCGTGAAAGTGGGCAGAAAAGAAATGTGAGAAAGGAAAACACGTTTTTCAAAAAGCTTTCCACCCTTTGGTTAAGAAAAATGTAGGCAAGGGAAGGAAAAAAACCATGCGGGCCCCACGAAATTGCAATCCTTCCGATTTGGAAAGAAAACGGTGGAAAGTGAGTTAGGCTACTGAAATTACGTTCTTATCCTTCTTCATTGTGATGTTCTTTTTTATTTTATTATTATTATTTCTTCTAACAAATAAAAAATTGTTTTAAATTTATTAATATTTTTTAAAAATCTTTACCATGTTATAAATTATTCTTTGTTGTTCTTTCACTGCTAAGAATGTATTTTATAATTTTTATTCTTTCTTATCATTATGGCTAATTTTGTCATTTTACAACAAAATAGTTTTCTTTCCTCTCACTTTCTATTCCATTTTATTCTCTACCAAACAACCAAAAAATCATCTCATTTTCTACTCTTTTTCTCTTCTTCTCCCTTCCTTTCTTTTCTCTCCCTTTCCTCTACTTTTCTCTTCTAAACCAAACATAGCCTCACTCAACGGCCAAAACTCCAACTTTTCTCACTGTTTTCTCACTGTTGTGGTTGTGGGTGTTGGCCAGAAAAAATTAATTCAACAACCATACCCCATTTTTTCTCTTACAACATTTTATGAGACCATTAATTCTTATGCTTAAACTCAAGCATTGCTTTCTTTCTTTTTGCATGAAATTATTCTTTATGGAATTAAGAAGTTAAAGACACAGATGCTTTTGAGAAATTGTTTCATTTTTGATAACTGTTGTTTTTGTTGTTTTGGTCCCTCTATTTTATAAAATATTTAAATTCACAATTTTAATCCCTCCATTTACTTTTCACAATTTTGGTCCCTCAATTTTATCAAATTCGCAATTTTAGGCCCCCTATTTTTCTCACGCATTTAGTCTCTCAATTTTATCCAATCAGCAATTTTAGTCTCCTCATTAAATTTCCATTGAATTTTTTTAGGGAAATAGTAATGTGGTAGGAGTGTGTCGTGTTGGTGTAGTCGTTGGGTGTTGATGTGGCAGGTACATGTCATGCTGACACCCATTGATCTACAAAATATACACTTAATACTCTCGACTTAGTCTAATAATATTCAAAATATGTTAACTAAAATACAAATATGTGAACACCTAATGATTACACTATAGCACGATACGCATCTGCCACATCACTACCTTACTGCCACTTCAGCATTTCCATAAAAAATTGGATGGAAAATTAAACAGGGGAGTAGAATTGCGGATTCTATTGGGGGATCCAAATTGCAAGAAAAAGATGGGGGACTTAAATTGCAGATTTGGTAAAATTTAAGGACCAAAATTGCAAAGAATAAAATGTAGGGACTAAAGTTACAGATCTATTAAAAAGAAGGAGACTAAAAATGGAATTAAACCTTTTTTTTTCCCACAAATATAAAGCATCTTGAATTAATTTCTTTGAAAAACAAAATCAAAATGATCTCATGAAAATAAATTAACCCTAGCTACACTATTGCACCATCCACTTCTGCTTGAAAATATCAAACATGGCAGCTCCACAACTGTGACTCCAGATTTGTCTTAAGCAGTAGTACCCTAGCCACCCGGCAATAAATGCAACAACGAGCTTCTCAGTCCAACTTTTCTTTAATTAGTGCAGCAGCATCCTCTTTTGCAATTCCTATCAACACATTTGAAGTTCCTACGAAAATGATACCTTCTGTCTGAGGATTTGCTAGGATCTTCGTAAAGCAATCAACACATTTTTTTTTTCTTTTTTCATTTAAAAAACAAATATCTTAAAGTCATCATTATTACAATTTTCGCCTCACACATTTTTTAATTAAAACCTCTCCCTTCTATTCCCCTCAATCTAACCATGTATACATCATACAAGCCATGTTACAAAATGGTATTTGCTCAGTTGTCAGAAATATCATAACATTATCAAGTCAAATTTTCAAAAATTGTTAACTAGGTAAATAATTTTTTGTCAAAAATTTAGCTATATAATTTAAACTTTAAATTCAAATCTGGCACATAAAAAAGGTAACGTTAAATGTTGTCAAAAAAAAAAGGTAACGTTCAATTTTTTGTACATGCAGTTATATTTGGAAGGGTTAAATATGTTTTTGGTCCTTATAAATATAGTGAATTTTGTTTTTAATCCCTCTAAAATTTTTTGGGCACTTTTGATCCCTACATTATCTGTTGTTTGCACTTTTAGTCCCTGCTGGTAGTTTTCACTAACGGTGCTGACTTGTCATGGGTTATGTGACATCTTTTTATGTGTTGGCATGTTGTGTTGGACTCCACCTCATTTGCTGCCTGCCACATAAGGAAATCCACATAAGGAGATCTCTAAATCCCTAATTCTTCGAGGTATCAGAGATCTATTTAGAGGGTTAACCTCTCGCAATAAATGATTTTCCATACGCACCAACCATTAACTAAATCTAAGACTAAATGATTAAGTGACACAAAATTTCTACCAATTGTATCGCATCATAATCAAATCCGTAATATTTGAACAACTCTCAGGAAAAAATTCATTTGTATCAAATATTCGTTAATGAATAGACGTTTGGAAATGGTTATATTTGTCAGTCCTGTTGATACGGCCTCACCAACGCAGTGGCAAATTGGCAATGCTTATTGTCGGACGTAGTACAAGCACGATCTACTTACTCAGGTCGATGTAGAGTAGCCACTAGCTAGGAACAACAAACTTTGTTCCTTGAAATATATTTAATAATATCTTCAAGGTGTAACTTTTATTTTAATCTGAGATTTTTTTATGTAATTTTTTTGGTAAACTAATGTATCTTCCACGGCGGCTGTCAAGACTAATCATTCAAGGTATCGAAGATCTATTTAAGGAGTTAACCTCTTCCAATAAATAATTTTCCATACGCACCGGTCTGGAATTGAACCCATGACCAAAAATAATAAAGGTCACTTACATCTGGGGGCGGATACAAGCTATCATGTCGGGGGCATTTGCCCCCACCAACATAACATTAATAATACCCAAACCAATGATAATTTTTTAATTGCCCCCCGTTAAAATCTAATTATCCAAACACACAAGTCCAACTCTTTTTAGTACACAATCCCAAATAAAAAATAGACTTTACTTCTAGCAACTACAATGGTTGGAAGATGTTTCTCCGTTCGATCAGTTACAGATTCAATCAGTGATTTGGGTGTCAACGTTGTAGATCTTAAGGCATGAGTATTCTGGTCGCTTTGATTTTGTCGTATTTGTAGGCATTTTACCATTTTATACTATTAACCTGAGTGTTGTGAGTTTATTCACAGATTTATCCTTTTCGGTATTAGCAATATTGAATGTGTGCCATTTTCGATATATTTTCCAAATTTTAATGAATGAATATCTTATTCTAGTAAAAAAAATGAAAGATCAATATGTAGTTGAATAATTCTCTGGTTACATGCACTAAGAGATACATTTTTTATAGTATTGACAATGAAAATACCATACAACATTTTTAAAATATGGTAACTAGTGTAATTAGGAGAGGCTTGGTTATTCTTTTTTCTGGAGTTTTTTCTTCGCGTACGCAATCGTGTATTTTCTACAAACTTTTAATATTTTTCTTTTGAGAAATGTTATAGATAAATTATTTTCTTGCCCCCACTTATGAAATTTTCTGGATCCGCCACTGCTTACATCCGTTGGAGAGAAAGAGAGTTCTGTTTTTGCTTTAAACGGAAGTACGTAATTTCGTTAGAGCGCCTACAAAAGTACCTAATTTCGTTTTTGCTCCAAAACATTAACCTACAGAAGTACCTAATTCTGTTCGAAGCTGTGCAGAAGTACCTACTTACATTTGAAGTTGTGCAGAAGTAAGTAATTACGTTTTCATCTGTGCAGAATTACATAACTCCGTATGAGCTGCAATGGCTTGCGAAAGTACCTTAGTTCTGCGGGTGTATTTTTTTTTTTGGTGCCTCAAACTAGAATCGGTGGAAGAATTCCCCGTAATTCACCGAGATCGATTTTGCGAGGGCAGACTTCACGGTTGGGTGGTGACGAACCGGAAGAAACTCCGGTGAGTACACGGACTCGAATCAAGATTGCCGGACATGCGCCTCTCCGATATAGGACCTATGGATGGTTCTTTGCTCACTGGATTTGATGCTCATGTAGCATCTAAGATACTCGGAGGCCAGGTAAAAAAAATTAATATATTTATTTACATAGTTTTATTGTATAAATTTATAGATAAACAGTTTAAGTAACTTTTTTTATTTTTAATTCAGTTGCGGGATTAATTGAAAGTATCTGCACATGGCAATAAAATCTAGCAATAATTGTGCCCTCTTTCACAGAACCATGACTTTTATTATCATATTCAACATTCTGAATTAGGGGCCCTTATCTTTTCAGCTCTCATTATTGTGGATCATGAGCTGCTATCTACCTTTGTAGAAAGATGGCACCTAGAGACATCATCATTTTACCTATCATTTGGTGAAATCATGAGCTCCATTATGTTGTTTCACGAGAAACGGATTTAACTTTGGGTTACATAAATCCGTTAACACATTTTAATTAGGGGGATTTTGAGAATAAAAAAATGTGAAAATATTATTTGTTTGAGTGGGAGTAAAAAAACCGGATACATAAAGGGGAAAACATTAGCAAGAAGTGGTATCAAAAGTGGTACTCCCTCCGTTCCTGATTTTTGGTACTTTTGGTCTTTTATTTTTGTTCCAAAACAATGGTACTTTTAAAAATCCAATGTACAATTCACCTAATTTTTCCTAATATACCCTCTATATTTATTTATCCTTTTAGAGTTCCAACGCATGAATTAATTGTCCCAAGACTATTTTACTTTAACTTCAATTATCCCAATACAACTACAAGTGGGGCATTTTAGTACTTAAACACAAATTAATGGTACCTTAATATGTGTGTAACAAGCCAAAAGTACCAAAGATTAGAAACGGAGGGAGTATTGCCGTATTGGTATTGGTATTGCCGTATTGGGGACTCTTCTGACTCTTCTGTCAGATTATAGGGGACGGTTCGCCTAAAAGAGTAAGATTACATAGCTTGCCTCCCGACAAGCTTTCCTATACTTACATCCTTGAGTTTAAAGTGGCTCTGATACCATTTTACAGCGGAAAGAACAACATGTTTATCTGGATGGGGTCAGTTCATAAGAACTAGCCGATCCACAACATTTTTAGCCCCTTTTTCCTTATGGAAGTTGGTAATCATAATGATCAAAATGATCAAATAAAAAATGAAGAATTAATTGAATTCCCCAATAATCTGGACCAACTTAATAAGTGGACTATTCCTTCTGTTCCTTCAAGCCAAATATATAAATTTGGTATGTTTGACATTAGAGCAAGGTATGCTATTAAACAGCTAGAACAGACAGTTCAGGTAGCTGGAAATAACCAGGTAATAAGGCTTCTTAATAAAAAGGACTTAAGTTTTTCTAAAGACTATAATTTCGTACATATTGGACTAATCCAAATAGCCCTTAAACCTTTGACTTTGCTTGGATTAAATTCAAGTATTATGGCCTATGTCCGTGATGGCAGATGCAATAATTTCAAGCAATCCTTAGTTGCCCTAATTGAGACAAGTTTATGTCATGGACCTGTTTATTTCGAAGTAGCTCCAAATTTGAGCTTATCCTTATCTGATAAGAATATATCAGAAGCACTTCAGCTTAATATTCATACGAATGGGTATGACTATAAGCAAGGTAGTGAAGTTATAGCAATATGCTATAGAGTCTACTATAAAGTTTTAAATACGCTTAGCCCAAAGGCTAAGCAAATCACTTTTCCAGGGACAACAACTTTGGTGCAAACAAATTTGCTCACATCAAATGTTGCGACCAATAGGTTAATCAAATGGGAAGAAATTAACTTTCCAGAAACATGGGCACTTCCTCAGGAAGTAAATCCCAGACCTATCCTTAATAAGGAAATAGACCAAATAACTCAGAATACTGAGGGTGACATAGAAATCAGATTTAATCCTAATAGGATTACTAAGATCCCAAGGTCCTTATCATCCAGACACTCTGTGAGTGAATTCTATTCTACTCCAAGTGTATTAGGTAGACCTTCTGTGTCCCAAACTAGTGAAGAAATTGAGACAGTAGAAAATATTAGAATTAGCAGGAATGATATTCCTCATGGTGTTTATAACACAGGAAGTAGGCAATCACCTACCCAGTCAGATATGAGCTTCCATGTTGATGGACTTTAGTCCAGGAAGTGATCTGAGACAACTCATCAATGATGAGTTCATGACAGAAAAATATACCAGTTTTAGGGAATGGTATTTTAAATATTTCTCTGTTCCCGAATTGAATATGATAAAAAACGAATTTTATGATCATTTATCTGTGACACAAGATTATATGCCTTTTGTTAAATGGTTTCTAACCTATTTCATAAACGGATTAGATTCCGAAATAAATGTCTTACAAGAAATAGTTTTTGAGACAACAAAGGGAGAGAAGATCTCTTCTGCTTTCCCTCCTAAGAAAAATAACATTATTTTAGGAGAAAGTGTTGAAGCAAGTGCTTTTATTAGTCTTCAAAAAATAGAACGAGACCAGGTTACTTTGAAAGAATTAAATTCTATTATTAGGTCTCAAAATTATACAAATATGTTTCTAGTTTGCATGGGAGATCAATTTAAACTTCTTGAAGAAAAAATTTCTTCTTTAAAGAACCTTTTTGAAAATCATATTTACCAACAAAAAGCTGTTTTAAAAGATTTTTCCCCTGTTCCTATTATTAAGGAAGAACCTATGGTTCAGCCCCCAATTAAAATTGAAGGTTTTAAAATCGAGGATAGTAAAAATGATTTTATAAAAATCTTAGAAGAAAAGCTTAAAAACATAAGTTTAAATGTTCTCTCTGAGGAACTCTTGTCAGAAGCATCTGATGAAGAGATAGATAAACTAGCAAAAATGTTTGCTAATCAGGATATTAATAAATCCAATCAAAATGGAGAAATTAATCCCATCTATACTCAACGCCAAGTTGAGAAGTATTACTACAAGAGGCCTTCTCCCCAAGATCTTTTATATGAAGAAAATGATTCCTACCAGAACTCATATTCTGGGAAACAGATCTATGAATGGAACATAGATGGCTTAAATGATAAGCAAATTATTGATTTAGTACATAAAATGATTATGTATTCCACAGTCTGTAAACAACATGGGAACTCTGATAGTTCCATTGCTTCGTTTATAGCAACTGGCTTCATAGGCCAGTTAAGAGGGTGGTGGGATCACTACCTCACGGAAGTCCAAAAAAGGGAAATATTAACCCATAAGAAAGAAGTCAAAAGAGAAGGTGGTGCTACTGCAAGCACTGGGGAAGAAGACGCAGTTTATACCCTGTGTCTATCTATCCTTAAAAATTTTGTAGGAACCAACGTTCCCATAGCAGAGAAACTAACCTCTCTTTTACAAAATCTTAGATGTCCTTCTTTAACCCATTTTAGATGGTATAAGGACACATTTTTATCCAGAGTTTTTCAGCTAACAAAACCCAATGATATTCATTGGAAGGCAAAATTCATAGATGGTCTTCCTCATCTTTTTTCAGAAAAAGTTAGGCAAACCCTAAGAAGCCAGAATGATGGTATTAATATCAATTATGATATTTTAACTTATGGGCAAATAATAAGCTGCTGTATTAACGAAGGATTAGCCTTATGCAATGACATAAAGCTGAGGAACCAATTAAAAAAGCAAAAGCTGACAGAAAAACACCAGTTAGGTGAATTCTGTGAGCAGTTTGCTTTTGACTTAGGTAAATTACCCGAGGACAAAAAGAAGGATAAAAGAACTTCTCTAAACAAAAAGACAAACAACTTTTATAAAAGTAAAAGGAAGAATTTTAGAAAAAAGAAAATCTTTTCAGAAAAGGCTAAAGATAAGATCAAGCCTTTCCAGCAGAGAGGAAAGAGAAAGGCCAAAAGACTTGATATTACTTGTCACAAATGTGGCAAAGTAGGCCACTATGCCAATCAGTGCTGGACTAAGAAGGCACTAAATAATATTCAGGATGAACAATTACGTTCACAATTAGAAAAGGTCTTATTGGTCAATTCTGAATCAGAATTAGATACAGATGTAGAATCTACAGATGAAGATTTGGATATGATTCAAACATCCACTGAATCATCATCAGGAGACAACAATGATTGTCAATGCAATGAGATAAATTGTTGGAAATCCATCGTAGACATGAATGGATTAAATGTTCTCACCAAAGAACAAGACGAAGCCTTAGAGGCCTTAGATTCCATTAAAGATGGAAACATAAAAAGGAGAATGATAGAAGTTCTTATGAAAGAACATCCCAGAAAAGATACTCCTCTAATAATAGAGGCACCTTACCAAATTAGTGAAGTCCTTAGTAGGTTCCATGAGTCCAATATTAAGGAAAAACCAATTTCTGTTAATGATCTTCATAGAGAAATTAACATTTTAAAGAATGAAATTTCCCAAATTAGAAAAGAAAATGTCCTTTTAAATGAAAGGGTTTCTGTGTTGGAAAACCCAGATAAACCAGAATCTTCTTCAAGAGGTTACCTTTCTATTTTAAATAAAATTACTTCGCAAAAATGGTTTGTTAGAATCACTTTAATTATTGACAGAAATTTTGTCCTAGAAAATGAAGTAGCACTAGTAGATAGTGGTGCTGATTTAAATTGCATTCAAGAGGGAATTATCCCTACTAAGTATTTTTCAAAAACTACTCAATCACTCACCCAGGCTGGAGGTGATAGATTGAAAATTAATTTCAAGCTACCAAATGCTTACATTTGCAACCAGGGAATATGCATTCCTACTTCCTTTATTTTAGTCAAGAATCTAACCCATAGAATCATATTGGGTACTCCTTTTCTCCACCAGATTATGCCTATCATTAATATTGACCAAAAGGGCATAACAACTATTTTGGAAAATAGAAAAATTATTTTCGAATTTATTTCAGATCCTCATACTAAGATGATCAATGAAGTTAAAGAACTTTTAACAAATAAAGAAAATCAACTATGTTTTCTTAAGGAAGAAATCAATATTATGAGTATTAATAGCCAGCTTAATAAAGCTGATATAAAAACCCAAATAAAGATTTTAGAAAATCAGTTCATAGCCGAGGTTTGCAGTAATTTCCCAAATGCCTTTTGGAATAGAAAGAAACATATAGTTTCTTTACCTTACATAGATGACTTCGATGAAAGTCAGATACCTACAAAGGCTAGGCCAGCACAAATGAATCAAGAATATCTTGATCTATGCAAAAGGGAAATAAATTCTCTCATCGAGAAAAAGCTTATAAGGCCCTCCAAATCTTCTTGGAGTTGTACTGCCTTCTACGTGAATAAACACGCTGAACAGGAACGAGGAGTTCCCAGATTAGTCATCAACTACAAGCCCCTTAATAAGGTTTTAAAATGGATTAGGTACCCTATACCTAATAAGAAAGATCTATTAGATAGACTAAACGAAGCTTTAGTCTTTTCTAAATTTGACATGAAATCTGGGTATTGGCAGATCCAGATTAATGAATCTGACAAACACAAGACTGCATTTACAGTTCCATTCGGCCATTATGAGTGGAATGTTATGCCTTTTGGGCTTAAAAATGCCCCTTCAGAATTTCAAAATATTATGAATGACATATTTAATCCTTATACGGATTACATGATAGTCTACATAGATGATGTTTTAGTTTTTTCAAAAACTATAGAACAGCATTTTAAACATCTTAAAAATTTTAAGAATATTGTTAGGAATAATGGTTTAGTCTTATCTGCTTCAAAAATGAAGCTTTTCCAGACAAAGGTGAGATTTCTAGGTCATGAAATTGACCAAGGGAAAATTATTCCTATTAATAGAAGCATTGAATTTGCCTCTAAATTTCCTGATGAGATCTTAGAGAAAAAACAATTACAAAGATTCTTAGGAAGCCTGAATTATATCTCAGATTATTACAAAAATCTAGCCCAAGATACGGCCCTTTTGTATAATAGACTTAGGAAAAATGCTAGTCCTTGGACTGAAGCCCATACCAAAGCAGTCCAGTATATTAAGCATAGGGTTAAGAGCCTTCCTTGCCTAAATTTGGCCAACCCAAAGTTTTTAAAAACTGTGGAAACAGATGCCTCAAATATAGGATATGGGGGCATCCTTAAACAAGTTGACCCAAGTACTTCGAAGGAAGTATTAGTCAGATTTACTTCAGGAAAATGGAATCCTACCCAAATGAAGTATTCTACTGTTAAGAAAGAAATGCTTTCAATCATCAAATGCATTTCCAAATTTCAAGATGATTTGTTAAATCAAAAATTTCTCTTAAGAATTGATTGTAGTTCTGCCAAACAAATAATTGAAAAGGATGTCAAGAATTTGGTTTCCAAACAAATCTTTGCCAACTGGCAAGCCCAATTATCAGTGTTTGATTTCAATATAGAATATATCAAAGGAGAAAATAATTCTCTTGCTGATTTTTTAACCCGTGAATTCTTGCAGGGAACATGACAAGCCCCTATAGGGGTAGAGGCAGAGGCCCAGGGGGCCCAGGCAGAGGAAGAGGTAGGAGTAACAATTTGTTACCTTACCACCAAGAACCAAGCGCCCCTCTCCTAGGAGATTGGACAACAATTTACCCTAATAGGGAAAGAAGAATGCAGGCATTACCTGCCCCTCAGAAGAAAGAAGAAATTGCTTCTTCTTCAGGGACCAAATCTGGCTCCTATGCTGAAGCCATGGTTAATCCATCCCAAGAACAGGCTCAAGAATACTTTGAGAACCCTATCACTGAGGACATCATGTATATTGATGATGAAGACCTCAGTATAACCAAAGACCCATGGTCAATCAAGACGAGGTATCTAGAGACTAGAGGATACCCAGGTCTTTACGGGAAACCTAGACCCCACTTAGAAATTCTACTGCTGGTTACTGAATCAGTAACTATAACTCACCATCATCAGAACAACAACCCTCAGAGTTTTATAAACTTTAGCAAATGCCACATAAACAAAATTCTCCTTCCAAGGGAATGGGGATTAAACCCAAATGGAGAAAAAGCAATCAAAATTGCTGAAAATTCTTATGCATATTTCAATTACTGGGATTATATCCAAGCTTTCACAAAAGCTTTTTATTATCAAAACCCGAAAAACAAGCATTCTTGGTTTTTCAGCATTAACCCAGATATTATTACAAAAACTATACCAAATTGGTTTTACAATTGGTGGCAAAAATTTGGTCCATCTTTGGAAATTCTGCTAGAAGAACTTATGAACTTATACAATTCATGGTGTGATAATAATCCTTTAATTGCTAATATAGCTTCAAATAAACTTATTATAGGACAATGTCCTTGCCTTTTCTTCATCAAATTCCAAATACCTTGGATCTGGAGATGGTCAATAACCATTGACAAGGATAAGTACAATATCCCCTTACTAAGAAGGAACTTCTTCTACAAATGGTGGATTCGTATGGACCCAGAAGATTTAAAAAATTTAATCCAAAAAATTAAATCTTCTATCAATGAAGATAGAAATAGTGGTCTCCAAAATGTAAATCTTAAAGATTTATCCATGGCCAATTTAAAGCATTATTTCCAAAAGAAATACCCTCAAGAATCAGAAAAGGAAGTCATGGTCAGAACTCTAGACCACATGAAAGCACAATTTTTTAGCACATTCCCAGTCAAAGACATGTCAACATCCTCACAAGGATCAATAGAGCCCAACGACATGGACTGCCTTGCAGGGGAATCCCAAGAAGAAGAGCCTTATCCAGAGGATTTTTGGGACTCAATGATCCAGAATATGACTCAGCATATTAAGGGAAAAGGACAAAAATAGTCGCAGAGGCACCTAATAATGGTATCCCCCATGTAATCTTTTCTTTTTTGTCTTTTAGTCTTTCCTGATGTGCCTATGGGGCCCACCTAGTGTACCCGGCATCATTAAAGATTTTTTGTCGTTTTTTGACCGGCTACCGGAATGAACAGTAGCCCTTTTACCGGCTTGAATAGTAAGCCTTTAGTTTGCCTATATAAGGCATTTCTTTCCTTAGCTAGAGGCACGCTTCAGAAGCCTCTCTCTCTCTCTACTTCTCTCTCTTTCTCTCTACTCCTCTCTTGTAATCCTCTTCCTCCTGTAACATATCTTCTCAGTTTGTAATAAAGTTTAAGGCTTTGGATATCCTTCTCAATTCTTCTGCTTTTATTCAGGTAATCAATTTTATGAGTTTTCTTGGCTAAAATAATGTTGTGGTAGGCTAGTTCTTATGAACTGACCCCATCCAGATAAACATGTTTATCTGGATGGGGTCAGTTCATAAGAACTAGCCTACCACAACATTATTTTAGCCAAGAAAACTCATAAAATTGATTACCTGAATAAAAGCAGAAGAATTGAGAATGATATCCAAAGCCTTAAACTTTATTACAAACTGAGAAGATATGTTACAGGAGGAAGAGGATTACAAGAGAGGAGTAGAGAGAAAGAGAGAGAAGTAGAGAGAGAGAGAGGCTTCTGAAGCGTGCCTCTAGCTAAGGAAAGAAATGCCTTATATAGGCAAACTAAAGGCTTACTATTCAAGCCGGTAAAAGGGCTACTGTTCATTCCGGTAGCCGGTCAAAAAACGACAAAAAATCTTTAATGATGCCGGGTACACTAGGTGGGCCCCATAGGCACATCAGGAAAGACTAAAAGACAAAAAAGAAAAGATTACATGGGGGATACCATTATTAGGTGCCTCTGCGACTATTTTTGTCCTTTTCCCTTAATATGCTGAGTCATATTCTGGATCATTGAGTCCCAAAAATCCTCTGGATAAGGCTCTTCTTCTTGGGATTCCCCTGCAAGGCAGTCCATGTCGTTGGGCTCTATTGATCCCTGTGAGGATGTTGACATGTCTTTGACTGGGAATGTGCTAAAAAATTGTGCTTTCATGTGGTCTAGAGTTCTGACCATGACTTCCTCTTCTGATTCTTGAGGGTATTTCTTTTGGAAATAATGCTTTAAATTGGCCATGGATAAATCTTTAAGATTTACATTTTGGAGACCACTATTTCTATCTTCATTGATAGAAGATTTAATTTTTTGGATTAAATTTTTTAAATCTTCTGGGTCCATACGAATCCACCATTTGTAGAAGAAGTTCCTTCTTAGTAAGGGGATATTGTACTTATCCTTGTCAATGGTTATTGACCATCTCCAGATCCAAGGTATTTGGAATTTGATGAAGAAAAGGCAAGGACATTGTCCTATAATAAGTTTATTTGAAGCTATATTAGCAATTAAAGGATTATTATCACACCATGAATTGTATAAGTTCATAAGTTCTTCTAGCAGAATTTCCAAAGATGGACCAAATTTTTGCCACCAATTGTAAAACCAATTTGGTATAGTTTTTGTAATAATATCTGGGTTAATGCTGAAAAACCAAGAATGCTTGTTTTTCGGGTTTTGATAATAAAAAGCTTTTGTGAAAGCTTGGATATAATCCCAGTAATTGAAATATGCATAAGAATTTTCAGCAATTTTGATTGCTTTTTCTCCATTTGGGTTTAATCCCCATTCCCTTGGAAGGAGAATTTTGTTTATGTGGCATTTGCTAAAGTTTATAAAACTCTGAGGGTTGTTGTTCTGATGATGGTGAGTTATAGTTACTGATTCAGTAACCAGCAGTAGAATTTCTAAGTGGGGTCTAGGTTTCCCGTAAAGACCTGGGTATCCTCTAGTCTCTAGATACCTCGTCTTGATTGACCATGGGTCTTTGGTTATACTGAGGTCTTCATCATCAATATACATGATGTCCTCAGTGATAGGGTTCTCAAAGTATTCTTGAGCCTGTTCTTGGGATGGATTAACCATGGCTTCAGCATAGGAGCCAGATTTGGTCCCTGAAGAAGAAGCAATTTCTTCTTTCTTCTGAGGGGCAGGTAATGCCTGCATTCTTCTTTCCCTATTAGGGTAAATTGTTGTCCAATCTCCTAGGAGAGGGGCGCTTGGTTCTTGGTGGTAAGGTAACAAATTGTTACTCCTACCTCTTCCTCTGCCTGGGCCCCCTGGGCCTCTGCCTCTACCCCTATAGGGGCTTGTCATGTTCCCTGCAAGAATTCACGGGTTAAAAAATCAGCAAGAGAATTATTTTCTCCTTTGATATATTCTATATTGAAATCAAACACTGATAATTGGGCTTGCCAGTTGGCAAAGATTTGTTTGGAAACCAAATTCTTGACATCCTTTTCAATTATTTGTTTGGCAGAACTACAATCAATTCTTAAGAGAAATTTTTGATTTAACAAATCATCTTGAAATTTGGAAATGCATTTGATGATTGAAAGCATTTCTTTCTTAACAGTAGAATACTTCATTTGGGTAGGATTCCATTTTCCTGAAGTAAATCTGACTAATACTTCCTTCGAAGTACTTGGGTCAACTTGTTTAAGGATGCCCCCATATCCTATATTTGAGGCATCTGTTTCCACAGTTTTTAAAAACTTTGGGTTGGCCAAATTTAGGCAAGGAAGGCTCTTAACCCTATGCTTAATATACTGGACTGCTTTGGTATGGGCTTCAGTCCAAGGACTAGCATTTTTCCTAAGTCTATTATACAAAAGGGCCGTATCTTGGGCTAGATTTTTGTAATAATCTGAGATATAATTCAGGCTTCCTAAGAATCTTTGTAATTGTTTTTTCTCTAAGATCTCATCAGGAAATTTAGAGGCAAATTCAATGCTTCTATTAATAGGAATAATTTTCCCTTGGTCAATTTCATGACCTAGAAATCTCACCTTTGTCTGGAAAAGCTTCATTTTTGAAGCAGATAAGACTAAACCATTATTCCTAACAATATTCTTAAAATTTTTAAGATGTTTAAAATGCTGTTCTATAGTTTTTGAAAAAACTAAAACATCATCTATGTAGACTATCATGTAATCCGTATAAGGATTAAATATGTCATTCATAATATTTTGAAATTCTGAAGGGGCATTTTTAAGCCCAAAAGGCATAACATTCCACTCATAATGGCCGAATGGAACTGTAAATGCAGTCTTGTGTTTGTCAGATTCATTAATCTGGATCTGCCAATACCCAGATTTCATGTCAAATTTAGAAAAGACTAAAGCTTCGTTTAGTCTATCTAATAGATCTTTCTTATTAGGTATAGGGTACCTAATCCATTTTAAAACCTTATTAAGGGGCTTGTAGTTGATGACTAATCTGGGAACTCCTCGTTCCTGTTCAGCGTGTTTATTCACGTAGAAGGCAGTACAACTCCAAGAAGATTTGGAGGGCCTTATAAGCTTTTTCTCGATGAGAGAATTTATTTCCCTTTTGCATAGATCAAGATATTCTTGATTCATTTGTGCTGGCCTAGCCTTTGTAGGTATCTGACTTTCATCGAAGTCATCTATGTAAGGTAAAGAAACTATATGTTTCTTTCTATTCCAAAAGGCATTTGGGAAATTACTGCAAACCTCGGCTATGAACTGATTTTCTAAAATCTTTATTTGGGTTTTTATATCAGCTTTATTAAGCTGGCTATTAATACTCATAATATTGATTTCTTCCTTAAGAAAACATAGTTGATTTTCTTTATTTGTTAAAAGTTCTTTAACTTCATTGATCATCTTAGTATGAGGATCTGAAATAAATTCGAAAATAATTTTTCTATTTTCTAAAATAGTTGTTATGCCCTTTTGGTCAATATTAATGATAGGCATAATCTGGTGGAGAAAAGGAGTACCCAATATGATTCTATGGGTTAGATTCTTGACTAAAATAAAGGAAGTAGGAATGCATATTCCCTGGTTGCAAATGTAAGCATTTGGTAGCTTGAAATTAATTTTCAATCTATCACCTCCAGCCTGGGTGAGTGATTGAGTAGTTTTTGAAAAATACTTAGTAGGGATAATTCCCTCTTGAATGCAATTTAAATCAGCACCACTATCTACTAGTGCTACTTCATTTTCTAGGACAAAATTTCTGTCAATAATTAAAGTGATTCTAACAAACCATTTTTGCGAAGTAATTTTATTTAAAATAGAAAGGTAACCTCTTGAAGAAGATTCTGGTTTATCTGGGTTTTCCAACACAGAAACCCTTTCATTTAAAAGGACATTTTCTTTTCTAATTTGGGAAATTTCATTCTTTAAAATGTTAATTTCTCTATGAAGATCATTAACAGAAATTGGTTTTTCCTTAATATTGGACTCATGGAACCTACTAAGGACTTCACTAATTTGGTAAGGTGCCTCTATTATTAGAGGAGTATCTTTTCTGGGATGTTCTTTCATAAGAACTTCTATCATTCTCCTTTTTATGTTTCCATCTTTAATGGAATCTAAGGCCTCTAAGGCTTCGTCTTGTTCTTTGGTGAGAACATTTAATCCATTCATGTCTACGATGGATTTCCAACAATTTATCTCATTGCATTGACAATCATTGTTGTCTCCTGATGATGATTCAGTGGATGTTTGAATCATATCCAAATCTTCATCTGTAGATTCTACATCTGTATCTAATTCTGATTCAGAATTGACCAATAAGACCTTTTCTAATTGTGAACGTAATTGTTCATCCTGAATATTATTTAGTGCCTTCTTAGTCCAGCACTGATTGGCATAGTGGCCTACTTTGCCACATTTGTGACAAGTAATATCAAGTCTTTTGGCCTTTCTCTTTCCTCTCTGCTGGAAAGGCTTGATCTTATCTTTAGCCTTTTCTGAAAAGATTTTCTTTTTTCTAAAATTCTTCCTTTTACTTTTATAAAAGTTGTTTGTCTTTTTGTTTAGAGAAGTTCTTTTATCCTTCTTTTTGTCCTCGGGTAATTTACCTAAGTCAAAAGCAAACTGCTCACAGAATTCACCTAACTGGTGTTTTTCTGTCAGCTTTTGCTTTTTTAATTGGTTCCTCAGCTTTATGTCATTGCATAAGGCTAATCCTTCGTTAATACAGCAGCTTATTATTTGCCCATAAGTTAAAATATCATAATTGATATTAATACCATCATTCTGGCTTCTTAGGGTTTGCCTAACTTTTTCTGAAAAAAGATGAGGAAGACCATCTATGAATTTTGCCTTCCAATGAATATCATTGGGTTTTGTTAGCTGAAAAACTCTGGATAAAAATGTGTCCTTATACCATCTAAAATGGGTTAAAGAAGGACATCTAAGATTTTGTAAAAGAGAGGTTAGTTTCTCTGCTATGGGAACGTTGGTTCCTACAAAATTTTTAAGGATAGATAGACACAGGGTATAAACTGCGTCTTCTTCCCCAGTGCTTGCAGTAGCACCACCTTCTCTTTTGACTTCTTTCTTATGGGTTAATATTTCCCTTTTTTGGACTTCCGTGAGGTAGTGATCCCACCACCCTCTTAACTGGCCTATGAAGCCAGTTGCTATAAACGAAGCAATGGAACTATCAGAGTTCCCATGTTGTTTACAGACTGTGGAATACATAATCATTTTATGTACTAAATCAATAATTTGCTTATCATTTAAGCCATCTATGTTCCATTCATAGATCTGTTTCCCAGAATATGAGTTCTGGTAGGAATCATTTTCTTCATATAAAAGATCTTGGGGAGAAGGCCTCTTGTAGTAATACTTCTCAACTTGGCGTTGAGTATAGATGGGATTAATTTCTCCATTTTGATTGGATTTATTAATATCCTGATTAGCAAACATTTTTGCTAGTTTATCTATCTCTTCATCAGATGCTTCTGACAAGAGTTCCTCAGAGAGAACATTTAAACTTATGTTTTTAAGCTTTTCTTCTAAGATTTTTATAAAATCATTTTTACTATCCTCGATTTTAAAACCTTCAATTTTAATTGGGGGCTGAACCATATGTTCTTCCTTAATAATAGGAACAGGGGAAAAATCTTTTAAAACAGCTTTTTGTTGGTAAATATGATTTTCAAAAAGGTTCTTTAAAGAAGAAATTTTTTCTTCAAGAAGTTTAAATTGATCTCCCATGCAAACTAGAAACATATTTGTATAATTTTGAGACCTAATAATAGAATTTAATTCTTTCAAAGTAACCTGGTCTCGTTCTATTTTTTGAAGACTAATAAAAGCACTTGCTTCAACACTTTCTCCTAAAATAATGTTATTTTTCTTAGGAGGGAAAGCAGAAGAGATCTTCTCTCCCTTTGTTGTCTCAAAAACTATTTCTTGTAAGACATTTATTTCGGAATCTAATCTGTTTATGAAATAGGTTAGAAACCATTTAACAAAAGGCATATAATCTTGTGTCACAGATAAATGATCATAAAATTCGTTTTTTATCATATTCAATTCGGGAACAGAGAAATATTTAAAATACCATTCCCTAAAACTGGTATATTTTTCTGTCATGAACTCATCATTGATGAGTTGTCTCAGATCACTTCCTGGACTAAAGTCCATCAACATGGAAGCTCATATCTGACTGGGTAGGTGATTGCCTACTTCCTGTGTTATAAACACCATGAGGAATATCATTCCTGCTAATTCTAATATTTTCTACTGTCTCAATTTCTTCACTAGTTTGGGACACAGAAGGTCTACCTAATACACTTGGAGTAGAATAGAATTCACTCACAGAGTGTCTGGATGATAAGGACCTTGGGATCTTAGTAATCCTATTAGGATGATTTCTATGTCACCCTCAGTATTCTGAGTTATTTGGTCTATTTCCTTATTAAGGATAGGTCTGGGATTTACTTCCTGAGGAAGTGCCCATGTTTCTGGAAAGTTAATTTCTTCCCATTTGATTAACCTATTGGTCGCAACATTTGATGTGAGCAAATTTGTTTGCACCAAAGTTGTTGTCCCTGGAAAAGTGATTTGCTTAGCCTTTGGGTTAAGCGTATTTAAAACTTTATAGTAGACTCTATAGCATATTGCTATAACTTCACTACCTTGCTTATAGTCATACCCATTCGTATGAATATTAAGCTGAAGTGCTTCTGATATATTCTTATCAGATAAGGATAAGCTCAAATTTGGAGCTACTTCGAAATAAACAGGTCCATGACATAAACTTGTCTCAATTAGGGCAACTAAGGATTGCTTGAAATTATTGCATCTGCCATCACGGACATAGGCCATAATACTTGAAGAAATTCTGGTTCTATCTATTCAAGCAAAGCACTACTACACTGCTCTGCACTGCTAATGCACTGCTCTGCACTGCTAATGCAGAATCGTAGTACAAAGGTTTTTAAGAAATGAACAACCAAAATCTCTTTTTGGTAAGAAACAACCACGATCTCTGTTGTCATAGTTTGTGTTCTTTTTTTTGTCTTTTTCAGTTTAATTGTTTGGTCATAATTCCGCCTTTTATATTTAATAATACTCCCTCCGTTCTTAATCTTTGGTACTTTTGGCTTGTTACACACAAATTAATGCACCATTAATTTGTGTTAGCTAAGTACTAAAATACCCCATTTGTATTTGTCTTGGGATAATTGAAGTCAACATAAAATAGTGTTGGAATAATTAATATATACTTTGGAACTCTAAAAGAGTCAATAAATGTAGAGGGTATATTTGGAAAAAATTGGTTAATTGTATATTGGGTTTCTAAAAGTACCATTGTTTTGGAACAAAAATAAAAGGCCAAAAGTACAAAAGATTAGGAACAGAGGGAGTCATTAATAGTAAGCCTTCATAATCTTTTTTTGTAGACTAAGATTCCTCATTTAATATTTGATGTTTTTTTTTACAATAATATTTGATGTTTTAGTAAATGACACATAGTTAAAATAAAACATTATTTACTAACTAAATATGTAGATTAAAATACTTCCCTTTAGTATTGTTTTAAAAATGGTAAATGGATATGTGGATCTAAGATTAAATATTAACACCTAAAACTGAACTACCCATAAAAATTCACCTATAATTGGAAACTCAAAAATTCATCAATATTCTGGATAGGGGTAATTCTCATTTATAAATAGCGAGATATATATTAGTTTTGGTAATAATGTCTAATAAAAGGTCAATTATAATAATCTCTTGATTTATTAATCGTATGTTTGGATTAACAATACCTAGTAAATGCTCAATTATAATAGTTTCATGCTCATCTTTCTTTATTTGTTTTCACAATGTTCATCGGACGTAAATTACAAAATTAAAATTCATATGAAAAATTGTATATTGATATTTAATATACTACATACTCATCAACCAACAATGGTTGATTCGAGTGGTAATTTGACTCGGATTTCACTCTAAGGTCTCGGGTTCCAACCTTAGATGTGACAAAAACTCTGTTGGGAGGAGGAAACCACACGGACCGACAAAGTCAGGTACTTGTTAGGAGGTGATAGTTGGTTTTCTATCTCTTTTATGTACTCATCTTTCCACCTTTGGCCATAATGTTGCTCGATATATCAATTTTGTGGGTGCTTCTATACGCGGTGGAAGGGCCTAAACGTGAGTTCGTCTTGGCCAAATGTGATTCCACTGTAAATTCGTATTTTGGATGTCATATATAGGAGTCGATTCTGCCCCAAAATCAAGTTTACATAGAAGCTAGGATTTCAAGCTTCTACGGTGAATTGAACTCGATTTTGACTATGGTGTTGCATAATAAGTCAATTTTGCCCTTTCCCTTTTATCTCTTTCAGCAGTAACATAGATTTCTCCCTGTTTTTCACAACTCATCCTTGTGAACAGAGAGGAGATGATACACAAAATTTTATTGGGGATTCTTCTCCATGTTGTTTCGCGATTTAAACCTCATAAAATCAGACTGTTTCGACGTCCGAGTTGAGAGATCAAATCGGATCTGCCGCGAGTTGTTCATAACCTAGTTTTTGCAACCGATGTTGCGAAGAAGATGAACATGCAGGCTGACAAGGCTTGATATCCTTTCTCATAGATTAAAAAAAACAAGGAAATGCTCATTCTAGCGAGAAACCTTTCGTGGATTATCCACGAACCCACCGTGTTGGGTTAGTATTAGTAATGCCTGACTTTAGTCAAAGTTCCGTTAATTGTGGGGAAAACAAAGTGTGAAGTACTTTAATTTGTTGGCATTTGTCTTTCGTTGTGAATTTCCCCAGCTGTCCTTCGCTAGAAATAATATTGCTCAAAAAACAAATACTAAGTTTTGGTGATAATTTTTTTAAAAAAAAAACAACGCTTGTATTGTACACGCAATGTCGTCAGCTAATGGATTTGTTCCATTAAAAAAATAAATATTTGATAATTTATATTTGGTATTTTTTTTGAAGATAATCTATGTTTAATATTATTATGCAAATTTATTACTTTTTATTAACTATTTTATCAAATATTAAGTTTCTAATATAATTTTAAGTAGAGACCCATTTTGGTAATTTTATGCTTAAAAGCACTTTTAATCTAATATATACAAACAACAATGATTTGTGAAAATCACATTTTGTTAAATGTAACAAAAAAAATCACGTCACATTCAACTAATTTCTAACTAAACTCAATTCTGCAAACTCAATTCTACCAAATTCAATTATTATCACCGCAGAACCGAATACACACTATAAAAAATATCACCGAAGTGCAATCGTTAGGAATGTATTTGGCTCTCTCTAGAGATTAAGGCATGTACCAACAAAATGGGCAATAAAAAAAGACCTTCTAACTTAGTCCATTAGGATGGAATTTATGAGTCTTGTCCCCTTGTGTAGTCTGATGGAAATTCAAATGCATTTTATTGACAAAAAAAAAGCTCCTTCGTAAAGCCAAATTTGTCACACGAAGGTTGCCTTCCAATTTTTCCTATATTCGTGCAAATGTTGTTTTCCCAATTAAAGTATCCCTGCAACTTACAACGTCCCTTCATCCCTGTACTGAGCGGCTTATTTTTTTTCGTACTATCCTATTCTTTTGACAGATTTCTTACCATGTTCGTGCTAATCTTTTTTATATGTTTTTCTTCTTTCTTACAAACTTTTTATTAGTTGTTTTGTTGCATCCTTTTAATCTTCTTTTTACTATGTTTTTTACTTCTTAATTGTCTGTTGCTGCATGTTTCTTTTTACGTTACTTTTTATTTTTAAATGTTTTTTTGCATATTTTTTATATGTTTTACTTTATAGACAATGAGAATTAAAAAATTTAAGCTAGATTAAAAAAAACTTAAATAAAGGTAAAAAGATAATAAAAAGTTTTAATTCATTATGTTTCGCTCATTGTCCAAATGACAGAGTGGGAACCTCGCTTTGCTCTGTCGTAAAATTTCCAAACAATAGAACGAGACTTTTAACTTTATTTCATTCCAATCTAATATGCTCCTTTTAGCTCACTTTAGATCATCATCCCACTTTTCTCTTATTTTCTACTCAACTTCTCTTGTTTTACTTTCTTTCCTTTCACTTTCACTCGTCACCCAAACAAAGTGTTTATTTTTATGTATTTTTTTACATATTTTTTTATATATTTAGTTCATTTACAATAAGAATGAATAAATTTAAGTTAGATTAAAAGAAATTAAAGTAAGGGTAAAAAGAGAACAAAAGGTTTTAATTCATTCTGTTCAGTTCATTGTACAAACGGCAAAGTGGGAACTTTGTGCTACTTAGTCGTAAAATTTCCAAACACTGGAATAATTAATTTTAATTTCATTCCAATCCGCTCTATTTAGCTTACTTTTTTTTATAGGCGATATTTGTGGGGGTGGGAGAATGTTAGTTTCCCGGGTTTGAATTTAGGACCTCCTATTGCATTCATTTGATGCACTCATTCGGTATCACTTAGCTCGCCAATTGAGCTATCCTACCTACTTGGGATATTACGTTTCGGGTTTGGTATGTTGTAGAGTCAAGACGACTGCCTGCTACATAAATAATTAGGATTTGCCAAGTTAATTAAATGATCATGTAAAAAGAAATGGTATTGGTAATAATTAATAAATTTGATTTCGAGTTTTCCTTGTATGGAGAGGCTAAATACTGATTCAACTTCAAGAGCCTCAAAGTTATAGTTACTTTAAATTATCCTAACATACTTTAAGGGTATATAGTTGGAAGCAAATGATTAAAGTACCATTTGATTTGTTTTTTTTATAGGCAAAATGGTTAGAAATTAGTGTGTTAGTAGTTAGAGGGGGGAGCGGGGTTCGAACCCCGTACACCTACATTTTCACCAACGATGTCCCTTTCACTCAACTACGTGAGCTACCCTTCCGGGATTTGTAAATCATCAAAAAATTTGACACATTATAAAAGAACTAACTTACCCAACGTAATGTTTCGGGAGACAAGCAAAATTAGTCTTTGAACGGATATCAATTCTTTTGAACCCACTTTTAAAATATTATACATAAATTTTTTTATTTAAAATTGGTTCTTTTAATATAAATCCTTCAAAATCAATCGATCCTATCATGATCTAAAACTAACGAGTTTGTCCTTCCTATTATACAAAATTTTGGTTCATAATTGAGATAAACCAAAGCTTATTTTATGTTTTGTAACAATTCCTCTAAACAAAGTTTTAGGGAAAAAAATTATGTCTAAAAAGTTTCATTCTTTTATAAATATATTCACTTTTTTTGTTACTGTGTTATTGGGTGTACTGTATCTACTGATTTTGCTGATGCTTAATCTACACTGGGGAATCTGGTTGGTCGCGTGTATACAACTTTGTCGTGTGGTACTCTTCTTCCAACAAGGTTTTTGCCATACTAAGATTGGAACTCAAGCTAAGAGGGTCCTAAATCCGCCCCTATATATGTGTGTGCGCGCGTGTGCAGTTACCCAAAGTTTTGTTGTCCTCTTATTTTATACAGTTAAATATGTTTATGTCCCTATAAAATTTCACAATTTTGTTTTTAGTCTTTATAAAAAATTTCATCGATTTTTAGTCCCCATAATATTTTCATCAGCAGTTTTAGTCCTTAAAAATGCTAACTCATGTATATCCTTCAAATTTTTGAATGAAGTTCTGCAAACATACTCTAAATGTTATGATAGAATTCTATAGGAAAAATAAGCTCAAAAGTCGATTTCCAAGTTCATACTCTAAATGTTATGATAGAATTCTATAGGAAAAATAAGCTCAAAAGTCGATTTCCAAGTTCATATTTCCTTTATTTTGTTTATTGAGTTTTTGGTGCTTAGAAAACTCATTTAATTCATCTCTTGTGAAAAAAATTCAAGCTTTTGTGCGAGAGAAGTTTATTTATAATGTTCTTAACATGTATGCAAAATATATTTAAAATTTTTGAAGGGTATACATGAGTTGATATTTGTTATTTCGAAATTGTTTTTCAAAAATCAGACCGAAGAGATTACTGGGATGAGTCTTGGACTAGGTCGCTCTCTTTAAGAAGTTTCGTGGCACTGCTGAAAATTATGCAAGCAGACTATCAACCACGACGTCCCCAGGATAAAACAGCTCAATCGAAACTGATACGAAAGATCACTGCACTGTGAAGGTTCGTTCTTAGATATACACCCTCAAAATGGTTATGAAAACCACTCTTTAGAAGAAACTTGGAAATGCTTCAAGTTTCGAGAGAAGAAGAAAATGTTTAGAGAGAAGAGAGAAAACATGGGAATGCTTCAAGTTTTGGTGTGAGCGTGAAGTGAGGAAAGGTCTTCTTTCTATAGGCATGAAGAGGAAGTAGTCGTTGGGAAGCAATAAACAGCCAACAGCTCCGTTGGTCGATATGACCGTTGGAAAAAAATGTTACGGATTGACCTTTGACTTGGTCAACATGACCGGACCGTTGGAGATTTAACTTGGTCAACATGGCCATTGGAGTCAACGCACACAAAAATAATAAATTATTTTCGAAAAATTAAATATACACCATTCAGCTCAGGCACAGACGAACAGCGGTGTATGTGGTGGTCATTTTGTGTGTGTCATCTCCCATTTATAAAATTGGGTACCCCTTAGTGGGAGACTAAAACTAGCCGAATTTTTTTATAGAAACTAAATAAAATTGTGAAATCTTATATTTAATATTTTTTATATGACATTTCATCCTCCTTCAATTAACAATAAGTTTATACGATAAATTATCTTGTCATGTTACCCTATTGACTATTGCCAAAAGAAAATGTTAATTATCATAGTTACGGTAGTCAAAAAATTCTAATAGTAATAATCAAAAAAATAAATCTAATAGTACCACTATTCCGCTGACAAAAAATTTCACGAACACAATTAACATTTTCGTGAAGTTGAACCAGCTGATGCAACATTTTCCTTCTTCTTCCTTGTTTCATCAGCTTCTTGTTTCTTCTTAAAGGTAATACACATTTCTTCATTTCTTCATCAACCCCCTATTCTTGCACATTTTCATGTTTGTTTTTAATATCTCTTGTAAAAGTTAAAACCTTTTGAGCTTATGTGTTACTATTTTGAAATGAGCAAACACAACACCATTTCTTCATATTTGTTTCTTCATGATGAACATTTTCATGTTTGATTCCATGTTTATTTTGAAAGTTAAAACCTTTTGAGCTTATGTATGTGTTACTATTTTGAAATGAGTTCCATTTGTTCATGTTTGTTTCTTCATGATAAACACTTTCATGTTTATTCCAATTTCTCTTTTGAAAGTTAAAACCTTTTTGAGTTTATGTATATGATTGTTCAATGTTTAGACACCATTTCCTCTAAATATGATTGTTCAATGTCTCGCGTTTAAACATTTTGATGTTTAACCTTTGGTGTGCCACAAGCAGAGAGGGTGGTATGGTGGTAAAAACACAATAAAAAAGGATGAAGATAGTTGTGATGCTGCCTCTGATGGTTATGTTTCCTTGAAACTCACGGCCACATTTCTAATTTCAGTCACACCTACTTTAAAGAGCCTCAATCCTCTTTCTCCAAACCTCCAAGATCATCCTCAAGCCCAAGCAAACACAAGCCCTTGTTTCACTTGAAGGAACCAATGTGGTTGTAGGGAGCAACATAAAATGCCTTTGCTGCAGCAATGGCAGAATCCCCTCTCTTGACAATTTTCTGAAACTCCTCAACCTTCTCTGATAAGGATGCAACATTTGTGTTGGTACATTGAACCAGCTGATTTGCAGTATCAAGAGAAGAGCATAACATTTGAGTTTATATAAAAACAATGTCACATTTGAATTAGTAGGGTCTAGAGGAATGTATTTGTTAGAGGAAGATAGCCAGCCCAAGGGAGTTCAAGATAGGTGATGAGATGCGAGTATTGTGCTCAATCTTTTCTAGCAAGGGAATTCCATCATACTATTTTTTTTGCTTGGTGGTCTCACTGCGTTGTTTCTCCTTGTTTAGATATTTATTGAGTTACACTTGTATTTTTGTTCTTCTCTTACATGTTTCAAAAATTTTAACAAGTGTTTTATGTTTCTCTTGAAAGGCTGATCTATTTTTTAATAATCAAACTAGGTGATCTTTCAAGTTTTCTCTTCATGGGTGGGAAAAAGCATAAGAAAAAGATACACACAAAGCCTAAGAAGATTAGGCACAAGCATAAGAAGGTGAAACTTGCTGTTCTTAACTTCTATAATGTTGATGATGCTGGGAAACTTCAAAGGCTTCGTCTAGAATGTCCCAATGCGGAGTGTGGCGTTGGAAGCTTCATGGCTGATCACTTTGATCGAGTTTATTGTGGCAAGTGTGGTTTGACCTACAAAAAGGTAAACAATGCTTAATTCCCTTTTTGTGTCTCTTAATTAATAGATTTTATTATTTTTTTGACAGAATGAATTTATATATTTTGATATTTAAAAATTTGGTCTTTATTTGTTTGGACTAGTGGAGTAGACGAATTTTTCATGACTTTCTAAATGTTTCAAGTTTATTAGCTTAGTACTGATACTCTTATAACACAATTTTGTGTTAATGTTATTATTTATTAATGACTTAAAGTGTTTATTATGGGTGTGAATTGGATATAACTAGCTTTGTTTAATATAAAGAAAAATAACTTTCTTTCTTCCCACAATTCAGAGAGAATGGGATTGGAGACAATTTGGGATTCTAAACCAAATACGGCAACAAGGATTGGGTGGTAAGTTAATTTTTACTTATCATTCTTATTTTTTTATAATATTACCATCGTTCAAATAATTAAGAATATTTCTTCTTTTTTTTTCAGAGTGTTGCTTTGCTTTTGCAGTATGTGCAGAAGTTGAGTCGCTGTATCATCTTCTCACCGGAAAAAGAGGCGAGGACCGAATTGTCTTGTCTCCACAGGACGTTTACCAAAACTTAATTAACAGCGAAGTCGAAGATAAGAAAGGGCGTACAATTCCAGACACACTGGATTGGATAAGGGAAAATGGATGCATCTTGGACGAAGATTGTCCATATAAAGAAACATACGACATAAACGATGAGGGCCCTCGGAAGGTACAATTATTTTTATTATCATGTAATCATACTTTTTATGTGTATGTTTTTTAATTTAATTTGCATTCTCCATAACTATATAAAAGCTAAGTTTTCGATTGAAGTTGAAGTTGGTATGATTGAGATCTTTAATGAATCTGAAACATGCCTCAATATAACATTATGACCAATTTAAACAGTGTGTAATGAAGTAAGAGGACCGTCACTATCCAGGTTTTGCAAAAGAGCATACATATCCCTAGATATCACTAAATAAAGACATCTAAACAAAACCTCTTCATAAATACTATTATTGGCAAACCTAGAAAAAATCTTTAGAAGAAATGAGAAGCAAAACTAAAATTTGAATACATTAATAATTCAACTAAAGAATGAAGTGTTTATTTTTCTAGCAAGTAGCAACTATGTGCATCAAACACACACAAAGGAACATAATGTCTGCATAATACCTATTGCACCTTCTTTTCTTCTTTGGACATTTTGGAAATCTTCTCATCAATCTAATCCTATTACTTGTCATACAATCCTTGAAGTATCAGTTTGGTAATTCCAATAAATATTTTATGGTAGTTTAAAATTTTCATAGAATACATATAATAAATCAACAGTAAAGGAGAAATGCTAGACTTATAATTTCACTATCACAACCCTCTCTTTCCTCACAACTCTTATCATTCTCTACATCCATCAAAACACCTAAAAAAACAAAACCATTAAAAATCAAATCTGAAAGCCCACACAAGAGTGTAAGAATGAAAGAAGAGAAGAGAGAATTTGAAGGTAAATGGACATGGCAAACAATAATGTCAAGTTGTTATTATTAAGTATAAAAAAAAAAAGGAGACCCAATATACCAAAAAGGTAAGAAATCAATTGTTAGTGCCTCCACTATTCCTATAGCCATCCCCTGCCAATCAAATAAATCAAGATAAAAAATGGTAAGAAAGAGAAGAAATAGTAGAATTGAATTTAAACAATACTGATAATCAAAACATACTGAACACCTGCTATTAAACATTAAACATATGCCATATGCACTTGAAATACCAACAACAGAACAAAACATACTTGCGAAGACCTTGATGGTGCAAAGCAAGGCCAAATCCTGTGTTGTGCCACAATCCCTGCATCAAAACACCTTATATGCTCAATTCATTTAAATATATTCACATAAACCCATGAACAACGGAAAAATAGTTAAAATTTAGGACGAAATGAGCAAGTGGGTTAGTTTACTTAAAGGTAGAAACACAAGAGTCCTTTCAAATGAAAAAAAAAAGGTAGAAACATAAGAGTGGGAGAATGTTTCAAAAACCAACAGGGTGGCCCACCATCAAATTTGCACAACTCTTTCGCTGCGTCGAAGTAATCTTTCACTGTATGACTTCCATATGCATCATCCCAAAGCGGTGCCAACAGCGAAGTTCCACAACTCTACCACTTAACACTGGAACCTTTGTTTTCTCCTTAATAATCACAGAACCATTTCGCTGCGCCTCAACAACTACATAAAGCGAAGTTAAGAGAAGACAGCAAAGAGAAAACATGGCAACGGTTTCTTATGAGCTTAAAATTCAAACATGTAGCATGTTATCATTTGTCACAAAGCAAATCAACCAAATTTTATAGCAGCCTAGTAACGATACCTGCCTGAATTGGTCATAAACAGGGAATGGATGTTACATATGAATGAAGAAAACAATAAAAGCAACTCGGTGGATCATTTGGTCCATAAGGACACCACTAATCACAGTTAAGCCCTTGAAAAGATTTTAGCTTTAGGGATGGGCATGTTCTACCTCATCTTCTCCGCTTCTTGATTTTGAATGTCTTGCCAAAATAAAAATAAGACCCCAAACAGAAATTAAATCTCAAATAAAATTCATTGAGAGAATTATAGAGTAGACAAATTGAGATTGTAAAGTGACAACCTTAGATTCATAACCTTCCTAGATGAACCAAGAAGCAAGGACAAACAACAAAATGAATCATATCAGTGGAGAAACAATTTTGATTAAAAATTTTCAGAAATCTGGCACTCCACTAACTTTCAGTGTTGTGTCCGCGCTTTCATTTAGACATTGGCCTTCTGAAGGTCACTATGTTGCTTGCAGCATTCTTCTCCGGTGATAAATACATGTCCCTATAATATGTTTGTACAAACATACTCAAAAAATAAGTAAATAATAACACATGACACAACTAACGTAAATAACAAAAAAAAAATACTAAAACTAAGATTAAAAACTCCCGGTTCCGTTACATTGGTTTTTTTCCAATGAGATTGAATCAAACCATACCATCGAACCCTGAAAAATTTACACATATTCTCTTGAACCTGGATCAATTTCAAAAAAATGTACACCAAGAAAACATCAAAGTTGCAATGTGCATAGAGAATTTGGATGATGGAAATTAGACAGATCTTAAGAAGAGGGATCTAAAGCTAAAAGCATTTGATGCAATTCCCACACAGGTCTGAATTGAGACTTCAAAAAGTATAATATATGATAAACTACACCAGATAAATTTCGAAGTAATTGTCTATCGGAAATTAAAAGTATTTGAATTTTTTGCAATTCATCTAACTCGTACAATCAAGCCCTTCATGTTTAGCCAAAGAGAAGGTAATTGTTTCCTTTATCCCTACTACTGCAGTTAATTAAAAAACAATGCATAAAATAAGTAAAACATAAAAACAATGAAATATACCATGAAAATATCACTCTAACCATAAAAGCTGGACAGAATATGAATGTGTGCCTCATCTCCCTCCATCTTGTTGTTTCGTTGACTATGGTGATTGAGAATGAGACTCCCAAACAGGTCTTTCACACATTATTAACCGCAATCTTCTTCAGGCAATTTTCTTTTGTAATTCTAGTGGCAACCTTTTCCTCATCTCTGTACTATAAATTTAAAATATATTGATGAGACAATTTTCTCAGAATTTGAAAAGTTGACCGTGAAAAGAGGTTAGCCAAAGAGTTTTTGTAGCTTTGTAAGCAATACCAAAATGGATAAATATATGACACCAATACAAAAACGTGATGCCCAAAACTATTATAATTTGAGACCAAATTTCCCACCCATCACATGCATGTACACACCATCATATGAGCCATTTCTGTGCATAATAAGTATGGCTTCTAATCTCTCTAACTTAAAAAGTTCAATAAATAATAAAAAGAACAAAGTATGCTTTTCTTACCATGATAAGAGCTCCCGTGTATGTGTCTTTTTCTTCTCTTTCAATATCTAAGTGCTTCTCATATGAGTTTCATTTTTTCCTTCTTCATGTTTTCTTAGCTTCTTTCACCTTCTTTTGTTTTCCTTCTTTCATCCTACACCAGCAAAATAGTCACAACAAATAGTTCCAACAAATAGAGCATCTACTATAGTTGTATTCTTGTAAAAAAGGAACATAATGGAAGGAGACTACACATATCAAACCAATGTATATATTATTGAAAAGCAACCTATTCACTATATAACTTAAAACTCAGTAGCTTTTTTCAACTCCCATATTAGTAGTTCCTGATTGAAAAATGCATACACGAGACCCCTTAACATTATGATTCAAACACTTCGCACACAATTAGAGGCTTATTTGTGCTCAACCAATAACAATGGAATTAAGCTACATGGAGTAGACTTGCATTACTATTTTCATAAGTAGTAAAAAACAACATTCTGCAATCAATCCAAGTAACCAAGCATTATCAAATCTCACCTCCAAGTATTGACTCAAGCATGTGAGCATAACCAAAAAGAAAGAAATAAGATTTTGCTATCAGAACAAATGAACAAAAATGAATTAGCAATTAATTTATCATTGCAATTCTTATCAGAGGATCATAACAATTTGCAAAACAAAAGTAAGACAAATAGATACCATGGCTTCTTCAGTGGCAAGAAAATTGGCTGAAAATTGGCCGTAGAATCTATCTACAGATCATGTAGAATGGTTTGTCAAATTAGTAAAAGTTAATTGAGAAAAATTGAAAAAACAAACTATATTGTATCTAGAAATCAGAAAAATTACCGGTAGAGGAGTGAAACGGTGCGGCACTTTTTGTGACGCTGTAGCCTTCCCCTTCCGCCTTCATGGCAGCGATCCCTTCTTCCGATCGCTCCTGCTGATGGCTGCGATGACACCCCGCATCCTCTACATGTCAAAGAATATAAGAATCTTAAGTAAACAAAAACGACGAACCGAGAGAGATATGATAGGGAAATGAGGAAAGAGGGATTGGAAGCGAAAGTGGAGGTTAAAGGCTTATAGAGGTTAAAAGCTACGGTTTCAACTATGTTTTGTTTTTTCTTGAGGAAATATTGTTATTTTTATTGTTATTGTTATGTTTTTTTTTCCGATAAGCATTGTTATTGTTATGTTATACATTATTAGATTATTATTATATATATTTATATTTACCCATTGTATTATAATGTTTTTTTACACAAATATATGTAGGTAAAGTTCAGAATTGAAACTGTGATACCTCTCCAATTTGAGGAAGATATAATTGCAGCCGTAAAAGAGGAGGGACCTGTAGCCGCGCAGATGTATTGGCTAAAAGATATGAAGCGTTTTAGAGGGGATGGGATATACTATACCCCAAAAGATGTATCCCAGATAGAGCAAATGCATGCGGTTCTGATCGTTGGCTTTGGGGAATACCTCGGGAGAAAGGGAAAACTAACAAAATTCTGGATCATCCGTAACTCTCACGGATCTAACTGGGGTGATAGAGGTTATGGCAAGATTGAGAGGTCACTCGTTACAGGTGCATGGCAAGTTCGTGGTATATCATTTGAGGATCCAAATGGTATACCATATTATCAGTGAACTTATTATTAGTATTTAATCTACTAAACTCAGACTCTCTAATTCGTGTTTGTTGTTATCTCGTCCTTTTGACTTTCTATCTAGACTTTATTTCTTTTACATCCTTGAATTGATCATCATCGATATATTGTTTGGCTTATGAAAAGATATTTGTGTTTACTATCCGATTTTTTATTTGATGCAACTACACTTTTCAATGTTATAGTGATATTCGCGGTGCGGTTTGGTTTGGTTTTGAGGCAAAAAGTGAACCGAATCGCATGCGGTTTGGTTGGTTCGGTTGGCCTCCTAAAATAAAACCGAACCAAACCAAACCAAACCAATGCGGTTTGGATTGGTTCGGTTTTTTCCAAGACAAAACATAATTTAAAACGAAGTTAAAATTAATTAATATAAAAAATGGCTAACATAAATCTTTAAGAAAAAAATTTACTCAAATATATAAATATATAAATTACTCTCTTTTAATTCTTTTAAGATAGCTAAGACAATGTTTAAAAGAATTTGAATTAAATAAATACCAATAAAAAAGAATTTGAATTAAATACTTTATTATAATTTTTAAATAATGCATAACATTATGGATTGTTTGTAAGTGAGTCAAAGAATTAATTGGATTTAAACTAGTAAGTGAGTGAGAGTTGCCTTTTAGTTGCATTTGAGTTAGTAAGTTAGTAAGAAATTTTGTGTAAGTCAATTAGCCTCAGTATTACTTGCGGTTTGGTTTGGTTTGGTTTGGTTCCTGTAATCAAAACCGCGAACCAAACCGAACCGTGTGGTGCAATGAAAAAAGAAACCGAACAAAACCAATAATAAGTGGTTTTTTGCAATTTTCGGTTTGGTTTGGTTTGATTCGGTTTTGAACACCCCTATTGATAGGTAATTTTAAGTGTGAGTATCAATTTTACTAGTTAAGATTGTGTACTTCTGGATCAATCAAGTTGGACCGATTTCCAAAGTTCTATAACATTACTTAAAAGGTTTTTTTTTTACCCCCACCTTATCAAGTTATACCCCCACAAAATATGATAATCCGAAAATACTTCTGATACATTTCTTCGCTCAGATTTATCTAAATCTGTTTTTTATTTTTTTTCCAAAACGGATTTACGTCTCAATTATATAAATCCGTTTTCAATTGAAAAAATTTACGTAATTCCATTTTTTATATTTTCAAAGCGGATTTATCAAATAAATAAATCCGCTTTGTAAAATAATTAATAAATAAAAGTGATAAATCAGTTAAAAAATTAAAATTATTTAAAAAAAATAGATATGAATTTTGGCCGTCTTTTGGTTCTGTTTAGTGTGTAGTTCGTTAACACGTGACGATGTTGTACGTTGGTGAATAATTTAGGCTAAAAAATTGATTTTCGGACAACGTACTCCATCATTTACTATTTTTTATTCATTTTTTTAATTTTTTATAATCTCCAAAAAATATTAAAAAATTGCATAACCTTATTTTGGTTTTATTAGATTTTTAGTGGTGTTTTTATAATTTTTAGATTAGTTTTGACTCTTTAACAGATGTTTAGTAGTGTTTTTATAAGTTTTTTAAAAAAATTTAATAAAAAACAGTTGTCAAAAATAACAAAAACGGATTTAACCCCACCTAAGGTAAATCTGTTTTTAAAAATAACAAAAATGGATTTATCTATTATAAAATAAATCCGTTTTTGTTTTTTTCCTAAACAGATTTAACCCCCACTTAAGGTAAATCCACTTTTAAAAATAACAAAAATGGATTTATCTAACGTAAAATAAATCCGTTTTTGTTTTTTTCCCAAAACGGATTTATCTTTTAATAGATTAATCCGAGCGATTTTCATAGGGGTATTTTCGGTTTATCAAATTATGTTGGGGTATAGATCCATGTGGTGGGAGTAAAAAAAAACCTACTTAAAATAGTTGTAGGTGTCTCTTCTTGAGTTGGTCATAAATATATACTCATAAGTATAGTTGGCAAAATGGGCTACCCCGCCTACACTGGGCTCGGGCTTTTATGGTCTGGGCCAAAAAGCTCGGGTTACAATTTAAGCTCAACATTTTTGGCCCAAGTCCGGCCCTACGCGGGCATCTAATGTTAATTTTAATTAATAATATAAAGCCTCTTAAAAAAATCAATATCAATTATTTAATGCCAATGTTAATTTTAATTAATAATAGGTTTAAATATGTTTTTGGTCTCTGCAAATATACCTGTTTTTCAAATATGCCCTTGCAAATTTATTTATTTTAAATACGTCCCTGCAAAATCAATTCGTTTTTAAAAATGTCCTTCTGTTAACCAACTGTTAAAAAATGCTGAGGTGTCATTTTTTTTCTTTTCTAATTTTTTTTATTTTTATTTTCTGATGCCACATCATCTTCTTCTTCATCATTCACCTTTGATTCTTCATTCCTCTCTCAACCCCAACTCATTTCTCTCTCAAATCAGTTTGATGTTGTGAGTCTGCACTTCTTTAACTGATTCTGCAGGTTGCTTAGTTTTTTGGCTTGATGCTGATGTTGAAGTTTAACCTTCATGTAAAGAATTGCAAGCAGCAGAAGACGAATGTTCCGGTATATAAATTAATTAAACTTCAATTTCAAGAAAATCAATTTTGACAATGGTTTTACAAACCCAGTATGCTCCAAGACAATGAAAGTAAAGATAGACCCAGATTTTGAATAATAAAGAAAAGAGGATTTAAATCTTGAGATATGAAATCGGGTGATTGGGGAGGTGAAAAGATTGAAGCTTTGGTAGCCCACTAATATATACTAGCATGAATCTGGAAGAGGGAGTGAGAACAAGATTTATTGAAGAGGGGGAGGCGTGGAGGTTACAAAATGAAAATTGTTGGTGTTGTGAGGTTGCAACCCATATCTTCTTCACGTTGCTGGTGTTGTTGCAACCCAGAAAATAAGAACAAAAAAAATAGAAAAGAAAAAAAAAAGTCACACCTCAGCTTTCCGTTTGCCACCTCAGCATTTTTTAACAGTTGGTTAACAGAAGGGCGTTTTTAAAAACGTGTTGATTTTGCAGTGACGTATTTAATTAAATAAAATTTGCAAGGGCATATTTGAAAAATAGATATATTTGCAGGGGCCAAAAACATATTTAAACCTTAATAATATAAAGCCCGTGCGGATTTTGCTATTTAGCAATTAGCATTATATGTTGATGTTTTTTAAGTCCAGTAGATCAAACAAATTGCCATTATAATTCCAGTAGATCAAACAAATTGCTGCCATCATATGTTGATGTTTTTTTTAGTAAAAAAATGCTTGGTTTTCCATCATAATAAACTAAAAAAATGGCAGCAATGCGTTATAAGTTTACTCCTATTATATTTAATTTGCGGGCTCGCGGGCTACCCGTGGCATGATCGGGCTCGAACTTTTTAGGATAGGGCTAACAAGTCTGGATATAAAAACGGGCTCAATTTCGTAGGCTCAAGCCCTATATTTTTGCGGACTAACTCGGCCCGCCCCGGCGGGCTCCACCCATTTTGTCAGCTATACTCATAAGCCATTTTATTTCATTTTATTTTTTGAATAGAACTCATAAGCCATTTTACATACTAGTATGATCATACAATACATTTGACATAACCAACTCATGGGCTGATGGGCCAAACAACGATGGACGACAATTAATGTCAAAAGTCCATTATTAGTTTTAAAAAATCTTTTCGGTTTTTTTTTTACCCCCACCATTTGAATTCATACCCTCATGCATACGGTGAAAAGTCTAAAATAACCTTAAAAAAATTACAAATTTACAAAATATTTACCATTTGTCACTTACATACGATTTGACCAGACAAAATCCAGAGCTCATCGTATTTACCTCGCAGGAGATACATACGATTTCCACCAAATTTTCGCATCATATTTACGTAGATACGATTTCCACCTAGTTGCTGCAAAACAGTAAGTCGTATTTACCTTCTGTAATGATAAATACGATTTCCTGAAAAAAAATCGCATCGTATTTACCTTTGTTCCTACGTAAATACGATTTTCCTAGTTTTTTAATTTATTTGTTTTTTGTTTTTTAGTGTCTTCTTCTTGACGGACTGAGCAGGCATCGTCCTCGTCTTCTGCTCCCAGCACACGTACCCGTCAGAGATTTGCGGGACACGCGTCCACTAGGCGTAGGCGCGCCGAGGCTAGACATCTGTCGCTGCCGGAGTCCCTAGAGTATCAGTACGAGCAGCAGCAGCACCACCATCAGTATGAGGAGGAGAAGGAGGACCAGTATATGGCTGAGCCTCAGCACCATGAGTATCAGTACGAGCAGCAGCAGCAGCATCAGAACGATGACCATCAGGAACTGCTTTCTCTGTTCACTGGGCTGGAGTCTCATGTCTGCTATCGTGTTGGGATTACGCCGGTTAGTTAAATTAATTTTTTTTACATTGTCTTCATATTTGAATTTATTTTTTTTACATAGCGTAATATTTTCTTTATTTTTTTTAAAATACAGACATATGAGCGTAAAGTTAAGGTTACCTCTCATGGTAACAAGCTAGCCAAGAGACTACTATCGTATTCACAGAACATCCAGTTTTGGCAGAGGTTCTCAGCTTCAGGTTTGTCCCCACTCATTCAGACAGGACATACCACTGTGGACCGCGAGCTGCTGTCCGCTTTTGCTAAGAGATGGCCCCAGGACACTTCGTCATTTCACCTACCATTCGGTGAAATGACGATTACTTTGGATGACATCTCCTATTTGCTGCATCTTCCGATCTCAGACAGATACTACAGATCTCCACCCACTGGAGTCACTACTGAGTAGGCCATTTAGCTTGCTGTGGCATATCTCGGGGTTACTGAGGAGCAGGCCCGTGCTGAGTGTCGAGTTGTTTCAGGGTCGTATTATCGTTTTAGCTGGCTCCTCCAGATACTTGCTGCCTCCTCCATTTCTGATGACATGATTCTTGCTCTTAGGGCGATGATCCTTCTGGTTCTGAGCTGGAGCATCTTCACGGTGAAGACCTATGACAGGGCTGATGCCAAGTGGCTGCTGCTGCTTGAGGACCTTACTGCAGCTGGTGCTGGATCATTAGCATGGGGTGTAGGAGCACTTGCTTTCTTGTACGACCAGCTGAACTACGCCTCGTTGGACTAGGCCAGACATTTAGCTGGGTATGCCTCCCTGTTACAGGTAAAAAAAATTAATTAAATTAGTTATTTATTTAATTTAATTAGTTTTTAATTGAATTAGTTTTTAATTTAAATAACTCAGTTATTTATCTTTGCATTTCAGAGTTGGATTTTATGGTACTTTCCTCATCTGGTGGAGAGGCAGCCCTCTGATGTGCAGCAGGTCACACCATTCTGTGGGGTTTGGAAGAGGAAGAAGACCGATGAGCTGAAGTTGCTCAGTTAGAGGCGGAGGATTGATGACCTCACTGCTGATGATGTATGTTGGCAACCATTTGAGGGTCATCGGGCTGTTAGACCCTTTGAGCATGTCTCACTCTACAGGGGACACCTCAGTTGGGGAGACATCACCGTTCCGTACATGTCGGATAGGTGCCTCCGTCAGTTTGGTTACGTCTAGGTCATCCTACTTCCCCCTCTCACCGATCGTCCTAGCCATGATGACTGCATCTTTCGGATTTCCAACTATTTGCCCACTGTGCACGAGGTGTTTCACACGACTAGGCCTGCTAGGTAAATACGATTTTAAAAAAATATAAGTCGTATGTACCTATGAGGAACATAAATCTGATTGGTTCAATTTTTGCCAGGGGTATTTTCGTCAAAAAATATAGTGTGGGGGTATATTGGTAAACAGTGGGGGTATAAAAAAAAACCAATCTTTTCGGTTAAAGAATTAAAAAAGCAAGAGTCCATAGCCTCATCTATAAATTATAAGCGGCTTGTCACTTTGCCGCCAACTTCACTATCTTTTTTTGGTTTTTTTCTTCTTTTATATTATTCACATTTCTTTTTATCTATCCCTTTTTTCTTCTGTTATTTTTTTACATTTTTGTTTTTTGCTTTAGTTTGTTTTATTTTATATTTTAAGGTTTTCCATTTTTTCTTTTTTATATTTCAAGGGATACTTCACAATCTCGAATAGTTTTAGATGTTTAAATAAGCAAATTTTGTTGTTAAGTAATCGATTCGGTGTAAAATTTAATTTCATGATAAAATACGTTAAGTGAGATGTTAAACAATGTATTTTGGTGTACTTGATGGTGAAAAAATATTATTTTGTAACAAAATACGTAAAGTGAAATGTTAAGTTGTACTTTTTGTGGTACTTTAGGATTCAGAAAAAAAATTAACTCTCCAAAAATCAGAAATTTCTTCCTAAATAACCAGTTTGGTAAAAGACAATGATAAGTTTGTGACAAAATAGGTAGAGTGTGATGCTTACAGTGTATTTTGTGGTACTTTCGCGTTCCAAAAAAAATTAGATGTTCAAATCTGCAAAGTTCGTTCCTCAATAGCGTGTTTGATGAAAAACAATTTTTTTTTGACAAAATACATAAAGTGAGATGCTAGGCATTGTGTTTTGAGTATTTTAGGATCCAGAAAAAATTTTACATGGCCAAGTTGGTGTTTCTTCTTTATTTTGATAATTTTGCACCAACGAGTATTAGAAGCATACTTAAATTGGTGTTCAGTTTTAAATCAAACTCAGCATATGATACCTATGTATGTGTTTCACTTTCTAATTGTGTTGTTTTCTTTTCTCTTTAATTATGAGTTAAGTTTTTACATTTCTGATGAATATAGATAACGTAATTACAAAATTCCAGACTTTTTCTTTTTATTATCTATGGATGTTTAATTCCACTGTTTGTGCTAAAGTTTATTTTTTATTTTATAATGTTGTTATTTAATTTATATTTATAATTTAACATTTTTCGTGAGAACTTCGGCCTCATTAACAATAGAACTCTCCGACATTTTATTTCAACTTTGTATAGGTACTTTTATTTTAATGGTGGTTTTTATTCAATCCTGCATGATGTATTGATGTACTCCCTTCGGACTTAACTATAAGCAAATATATCTTTACACATATTAAGAATTAAGAATAGTAGTTTTATGCATTTGATTTTTTTGGATTCATAAATTTTGTTTTTTACTAAACTATCCCTAATAAATAGTCATTTTTTCACAACATTAATGAGTTGATTTAATGTATTTACATTCATCGATACTTAGCTCACCCTGTGCAATCGCACGGTAAATGAGGCTAGTTTTAAATATAAATATTATTCATATTCATATGAAAAGTTAGAGCATCAACGAACAATAGTGATCATCTCTTTTAAAAAAATAATGGTGATAATCATTTTCTTTTTTTGGATACAGATAATCATTTTCGGATATCTCTTATCTTATAAGCGAGCCCAATCCACAAAAAAAAGTCTAAGTTAAGAGGAGTGGAAATAAAGTTGCGCATCAGATTGCAGCTCTTGGGAAATTGAACAAGCTTGATGGCAATTGGGTGCTGAATCAACCGAATGAGCTTCGAATGACTGTTGATGAAGACGCGAAGATGGCGGTGATGCAGGTGCAGAGAAGAGTTGACTCTAATAGGGTTTAGTTCTTCAGGTCAATGTACTTCGTTGTAGTTCTAGACTTCTAGTTAGTGTTGACTCGATTTTTAGTTTGGACCCGGTTTTTCTCCTTTTGGGCTGCCTTGCTCTGTTGAGCCCTTGTTTGGACCGGTTCACAATATCAAATATTTGATACGAACGGTTAGTTGGTTATCATACCCTTTTAGTTTTATTTTTTGCACACTCTGCTACCATATTTCTCTTTCTGTTCCTAGCTGTTCTTTTCTATTGGAGCTCTAGGAGCGATTGGTATTGTAACTATAGGGTAGTTTTAGCTATCCAAAAATAATATAAGTATTTGAATAATTAGGTATATTTTAAATTTAGCTACCCCAATAATATGTTATTTAGCTACTTCAACTAAGTTTATCATGCTTCAAAAAAAAACTAAGTTTATCAAGGAGATAAAAGAACAATAACAAGTTCATTAGTTTAATTAGTTTCATTTAAGTCTATTATTATCACAAACAAATATGGTCATTTTTGTTAACTTGTCTTTATATTTTACTTTTGACAATTTTGGACTCCATTTTTTTAAAAGTTTGCAATTTTTTCCATCAAAATCATATATTATTTGCACTTTTAATTCTCAAAAATCTTAAATTTTGAAATGTGCAACAAAAAAAATCACAAGCACCAAAATTACTAAGTTAGAAGAGCAAAATATGTTTAAATGGTATACACCACCGCCATAAAAACTTTTTAAGGTAGGTGAGATAAAGTCAACATTTTTTATGATGTGATGTTTCGTAATTGACTGACGTTGTAAAAAAATTCTACACGACAATTTATATTAATTGTTAAATTAAATTGTTTGACCACCCTAAACCAGGGTTCTAGATACGCCATTGCTACCTAGAATTTTAATAATTAATCTATCTACAAATGAAAACTTATTTATAACTCCATTAGTTAAAATTTAAACGATTTTCATCTGACTTTACTCATTAGTACACAGTCTACAAGCAATAGTTCATTCAAAATTAATTTTGTAGAACAAAAAAGAATAAAAAATGTGGAACATGCTCGTCTTTTTACTTTCATTCAATTAAAAAAGCTTAAATATGATCTGGGCTCCTGCAAATATAGCGTGTTTTGGTTTAAGCCCCCGAAAAAAAAAATTAGTAAAAAATTACTGCAAAAACAACCTTTTTGAAATAGGCCCTTATGTTAACTTGGCAAACAAAATTCTGATGTGTCATTTAATATATTTTTTTAATATTAAATACTTATTTGGCATGCCAACTCTTTATTTTTTATTTTTCATTATTCTATATTATTCTCTTTCTTTAAAAACATATATAAAAAAGGCAAAAATATCAAATTTTTTCCATCTGCAGACACATCTCTTTACCCTCAAGAACAAGTTGATAGTTTGATCAAATTGAATTGAATATCCATTACAGTTTTATAACCTCAACGAAAATAAGAAAGAAGAAGAAACCAGACTCTCTAAACCCAAAAGGCAAAGAAAGAACTCAAAGAAACAAACCCAAAATCCTCTTTTTTTCTTCTTCTGTTAACAACCCCAAATCCAAACTTGAAATTAGAAAATCCGGAAGTAACTGAGGTGTTTAGAAGCAAGCCCCGTAACCCACCATTATTCCCATCACTGCATATGAACAAGGATATATACAAAACCCGACATCAAACAAAAAAACCCTTCCAGAAAAATCCTAAATCCAAAAAAATCCATCACTTACCCATTGTTTGAAACACCAAATCCAGAAAAATCTATCACTTACCCATCAGTTTGATCTCTGTTTTAAAGCCCAAATCCAGAAAATTTTAAACTTTCTATCCATTCCAAACCCATTCACAACGCATACAGAGAGAGAAATCTGTGAAAAGTTCAAACCTTTGAAAGAGATGAAAGAAGACAAGGTATCATACAAATTGCAACAGAGACCCAAAGGTCACCGAAGTTTCAAATCGAAGGGCACCAGAAGGGGGATGAGGGGAAAGAATCTCAGATTGAGGTTTTGATTTCAGAGAGAGAAATTTGAGAGAGGAAGAGGAAAGAAACCTAATTTAATTTGGGGATTGATAAAAATAAAAAACATTGAAGTGGCAGAGTTCAGTCAGCATAAAAAAATCTGAAAAGAAAAATAAATGACACGTCAGAATTCTGTTCGCCAAGTCATCGTTTTTGTAACATCAAGTTAACAGAAGGACCTATTTCAAAAAGGTTGCTTTTACATAGACTTTTTACTAATTTTTTTTTGCAGGGGCTTAAATAAAAACACGCTATATTTGCAGGGGCCTAAAACATATTTAAGCCTAAAAAAATGCAAAATATTTTCCCAGGTCCCTTAACTTATTTATTTGTAACGAATAAGTCGCTTAATTTTTTTTATAACGCGTAAATCCCTTAAATTGTAAAAACGTAACACTGTTGTCACTTTTAACGTTTTTTTATTAACACGGTTACAAAAATGCCTAAGTGGCTGTTTGGGCTGCATATATGGCTTCTTTATGTTTATGTGGCTGATGACTCTCTTTTTTTAATTAAAAAAATCCACGTCATCTTCTTCCCTAGAAACCTAATCCCCAATTTCCCTATTTCTCAAACAACAAGACCACCGTCTCCCTCCATCGCTGCCGCCTCCTAATAACCGTCCAAGTCAAAACCCCAATCACCAACATCAACATTGCCAACGGAATTCTCTGCCCACTTCATTTTTTTTATAGGAAAAAAAGTCAAATGTATATTTTTCCTAAGAAAAAAAAACTGAAATCAGTCAAATACGTGTTATAACGTGTTATAATTAGTGCGTAGTATGATTCCTCTAGAATTCCATTACTATGCAGATCTAAATTAGTATCAATCATTAGATCTGTATTTTTTTAATTAAATCTGATTCAAAGACTGTCAATTAAAGAGGATACCAATATAATTTTACACATCCCAATCATTCATTAATAAAAAACATTTTTATTTATTAATTTTTTATATTTGTATATATATATAATTAATAAATAAAAAGATTGAGTTTTGGCCTTATTATCTTTTTGTTTTTATTTCTCTTTTCTCAAAAAAACGTTAAAAGGGACAACAGTATTACGTTTTTACAAGTTAAGGACCTACGCGTTAAAAAAACAAGTTAAGAGACCTATTCGTTACAAATATATAAGTTAAGGGACCTGGGGAGATATTTTGCCTAAAAAAAATTAAACAAAAGAAATAATTTATAACTCCTATCACCATCTCTCTGAAAGACAAGTATAAAAATTTAGCATAGTTATTTAAGTATTTAGGTTAAAATGCTTCTGGAGTCCCTTAACTTAATTAAAGATAACGATTTAGTTCTTTAACTTTTTTTTTCCAAATAAGTCTTTATATTTTAAATTTTAAGCAAAAATAATCCTTTTCCGCTAGCCTTTGTCAAACTCTGTTATAAAATGAGTATGTGGCAACTATGATGTTGATGTGGCAATTACGGTGCTGATATGGCTGTCTAAAATATTATTCATGTCATTCTTATTTATTTTTTATTAAAAACAAAACAAAAAAATATTAAATTATGACTCTGTTTGGTAAAAAAGAGCGGATAGAAGATAAACTAGCAGATAGCGAATTAGCTAGCTGATAGTGGATAGCTTATAGCGGATAAGCTAGCTGATTGAATTTTAAGTGTTTGGTAAAATTAGCAGTTGAACTAACTTATAAATTTGACAAAAAAAAACTAGCTTATAAATATACAATGACATAAATGAATATTTGTAATTAATGCTTGAATATGAGAGAGAATAATCATTTAATGGTGGATAAATGAGGAATTTAATTAAAATAATAAGGGTAAAAGTGGTAGGAAAAATGAACAAACGCTACTTTAAGTAGCGTTTCAAAAAACGATATAAGCTAGTGAAAAATGCTATAAGCTTGTCTTGCCAAACAGCTACCACGAGCTTATCCGCTTTAAGTTATCTGTTATAAGCTAGCAGTTTGACTTTGTTAAAGAGAGCTTATGTTTTATGGACCTGGCGCAACAAAGAAATCCATGAGGAGGATTTTGTGAGACCTTGGCACCCGTGGATTACCGTCACCGATAAAACTAAGGATTATAGCAACAAAAAACTTGGTCAAGTTCAGTTTTTTCAATAGTAGAGGATTGTTAAGTAGATTAGTTGGGCTACCCCAGCAGCTGGTTGGATTAAACTCAAGGTTTTTTTTACCCCCACCATCTTCCAATATACCTCCACGTACCTGCGAAAAAACCAAAATACCCTTAACAAAATTTAAAAAACCCCAACATCCCTAGCTCCAAAAAAAATAAAAAATAAAAACTGGAAATCGGATTTAGGTAAATCCGATTTTCCCTAAAAATTTTAAAAAATTAAAATCAGATTTATCTAAGGTGGGGGTATATCTGCTTTTAAAAATTTAGAAATCGAATGTACCCCTCCCATAGGTAAATCCGATTTTTTATCCCAAATAACAAATAAATAAATCATTTAAAAAATTAAAATTATATTTTTTTTAGAAATATAAATTAGATATGAATAATATGAATATCAGGCGTTTTTTGGGTTCTGTTTAGGGGGTAGTTCATTAACACGTGATGATGTTATATGTCAAGCGAATAACCACAACCATTAAATCCGAAAAAAATCAAAGATCAATACACCTCAAGAAGGGATTTCTTTTAGGATAGGAGGGTTCAAAATCCCAAATTCCATCGTTTACTATTTTTTATTAATATTTTTAATTTTTCATATTCTCCAAAAAATATAAATTTTTTTGCATAGCCTTATTTTGGTTTTATTAGATTTTTAGTGGTGTTTTTATAATTTTTGATTAGTTTTGACTCTATAACGGATTTTTAGTAGAGTTTCTATAACCTTTTTTAAAAATTTAAATAAAAAACAATTTTTTTAATAACAAAATCAGATTTACCTTCCGGGGGTAAATCCGATTATCTTTTTTTAGGGAATTCGGATTTATATACCCACTAGGTAAATCCGACTTTAAAAATTAACAAATCGGATTTATCCCCCCTAAGGTAAATCCGATTTGTTATTTTTAAAGTCGGATATACATAGTGGGGGTATATGAATAGATACATCAGACTTTAAAAATTAACAAATCGGATTTATCTCCCCTAAGTAAATCCGAGCGAGTTCATTTTAGGCAGGGGTATTTTCGTTTAAAAAAATCTTGTGGGGGTATATGAGAAGATGGTGTTTGGGTTCGTGGCTTTTCCAACCATTTGGGTTCTTGTAGCAGCTATTTGGCTGAGTTATGGGCCTTGTATGTTGGTCTTCAAATGGCCATGGATATGCACATTACTAAGATAGTGGCTGAATTGGATTCAAAAGTCATTGTCTCTCATATTCACAACAATGGGTGTGGTCATCATGAAGGATGGCGTCTGATGTGAATAATTCAGCAGCCTATTCAGCTAGATTTGTGGGAAGTGCAGGTTACTCATGTGTATCGAGAAGCGAATCGCGTTGCGAATGCTCTTGCCACTCTTGCTCTCACCCAGAATGAAGAGATTATGTATCATTTTAGGTAAAATATCTCTCGGGTCCCTTAACTTATTTATTTCTAACGAATAGGTCCCTTAACTTTCTTTTTTGTAATGCATAGGTCTCTTAACTTATTTATTTGTAACGAATAGGTCCCTTAATTTTTTTTGTAACGCATAGGTCCCTTAATTTTTAAAAACGTAACACCGTTGGCCCATAAAATCTCTCCCTTAAATAAGTTAAAAGGGGCAATAATGTTACGTTTTTAAAATAAAGATTATTGAATAAACCAGATTAATAATATAGCATATAGCATCACAATACACTTACGCCTAATCACAATCTGTAAAGGAAAACTTGATGGTGTTTCTAACAGCTTCACACATAGACACGTAACACCAGCAAAAAAAACAAGTAACACTAACAAACCTACCAACAGAACAGCTTCCAGCCATTGCTCAGTTGCTCACTCACAGACCATCAAAATAGAATCAAAAGAACAATAAAAAAATTACTGAACGTTTGCTTGTCCCATTCAATCCATTATATATAAAAAGAACAATAAAAAATTGGTCCCATTATTCAAAAGGTGCCATTACGCATTAAAAAGGGGAAGTAATAAATCATTGATTGAATTTAAGCATGTACAATTGCAAACAATTTGTCCTACTGGTGTAAAAACGCACAAAGAGAGAGAGAGAGAGATGTGTGGGCATATTGAAGAGAGGAAGCTAACAACAGAAGAGAGGACATACCCATTGCTTGTTGTGCAGCAGCAGCAGCTTGGGAGCAGACCACAGGGAAGACTCAAAAGGCACGCGAAGAATGGAAGAGGCAAAAGAAAGACCGTGTAGTATAATTGATATAAACTGAAACGTTAATCATAAAAAGTTGTTTTACGGTTTTGGGAATTAGCAAAAAACTGTTTCAAAATTAAGTACAAAACCAATTTAACCCCATTTTATCCAAACAGGTTTTGTTTTCAAAATTAACTTTTAAAATCAAAAACCAGAAACTTGCAACCACCCCGAACAGCCCCTAAGGGACCTATGCGTTACAAAAAAAAAGTTAAGAGGTATATTTGTTACAAATAAATAAGTTAAAGGACTTATGTGTACAAAAAAATTAAAGGACCTATTCATTACAAATAAATAAGTTAATGAACCTGTGGAGATATTTTGCCATCATTTTACTTTTCCTAGTAGCTTAGAAAACATTGTTGTTCATGATTTGATTGGAGTTCGTTTGGGCCTTTTGGCCCTCTATAAATTCAAAAAAGAGCCTATGTTTTCAAGTCATATTCTTCAACCTTCAAAGATCTCAGTCCAAAAATCCAGATCTTCATCATGAATTCAATATACAAAGAAACAAGGAAGAATAGAAGAACATAAAAGCAAAGAACCCAGATCTGTATCATCAGTTCAAAAACCCAGGTCTGTATCATCACCAATAGAAGAACAGAAACCCAAAAGCATGGAAGAACAGAAGAAGAATAGAAGAATGGAGAAGAACTTAATCCATAACCTAGGTTTGTATCATCATCAACGAAACTCGAAACCCATGTATGCATCAGTTCAAAAACCCAGGTCTGTATCATCATCAATTCAAAACGAAATCGAAATCTAACCCTAAAATCCCAAACGAAATCGAAGAACCGAGCCCTAAAACTCAAAACGAAGTCGAAATTTATCCCCAAAACTCAAAAAGAAATCAAAATTTATTCCTAAAACCCAAAAAGAAATTATGGATGTGTAGAATGGGTAGTGTTGATACTCTTTAATAGTGTTTGCTCAAATAAACTCTATTAAAAGAGTTCCTCAAAATTAATTTTTACATTATAGATATATGTCAAGAACATAAATTCGGAAAATTCTGAAAATGTCATTCTAAAATTATGTCTTACATAGATAATAACGGAATAAATGTAAAGTAAATTTTTTTGGAGTTCTCAATTAAATCTTGAATATTTTTAAAAGGGTAAAATTGGTAAAATGTGGGGTATGAGGTATAATTTTGGGGGTATAAAAATCAAAACCCAAATTCACAAAGTTACCTTTGGCATTCTAGTTGTAGTTGAAGATAAGATAAAAAGAGAGGATTGGTATCTTGTTAGCGTTTGATTCCTTCCTTGTCGCCGAATCAAATGTCGATGGATTCCGTGTCGCAGCGCGTCGCCACCGTGCCGCCGCCGCCACCGAAAAGTGCAGAAGACTCAGGGAAGCGACTGAACCTGAAATCGGGATCGAAAAACTTAAGAGAAATGGATGAGAGCATAATTCGTAAGAACTCGGCAGCACTATGGGGTCGCTACAAAGACATAGAAGAGAGCGAGATTCGTAAGAAGTATGAGGATAGCGAAAAGCCTTATTTCTATCACTGCGATCGCTTTAAGTATAGGAATAAAGCTCAACTTCGACTAGATGAGGAAATCAAAAAGGCCATGGATGAGTATACGAGGCAAACCGCTCTGCTCCCTCCAGGTCCCTATGATGCTATTGCCCCTCCAGCCATAGCTGGTTTATGCGGCTCTATCAGACCTCTCACCATAACCGATGATGATCGACATCGCCTTACTCGCTTCTGCAATCTTGCTCTGGATAAATACAATGCTGAAAATGAGAATCAGGTTAGTTAGGTTCAATTTCAAAACCAGTTACCATTACATGCTTATTATGTATATTTATTTATGCTTGTGCTTTTTGTTATTTAGGGTGAATTTTTTGTGTTTCATGATCTTGTCAAGTCAACCTATAGACTTGTTGCTGGTGACATGTATTACATTACCTTTCGAGCAAAAGCAGGAAGAGATGCTATTAAAACTTTCCAGGCTCAAGTGTGGCATAGGATGCCCGGTGAAGGCCCCCCTGTGGTCAAGTCGTGTTCCTTGAAGCCTTCCTAACTAAAGCATCATGCTCCATGGTAATATACTAATATTGATGTTGCATTAATATCATTTTATGCCCAATCAATATTAAAGCCTTTTTAGCTGTTCTCCCATCACAAATTTTGGTATCCTATTTTCTTTCAATGCAACTCATGCTAGTAGCCACATTTAACTACTTTCAATGAATCGCAACGAAAACATTCCTAGTGTTTACCCCGATTCTTTATTCCTTTCGCAGGAATTCATCTCCGTTGCCGTGACTGCAGCTGTTTCGGTAGATGGTGTATTGCGCCGCCAGACTAGAACATTTTAGGACTTTTAGTTATGTTTCTGTTTCTGCAGTATTTTCACTACCCTATTTAATGAAAGTTATGTTCGTCACTTATCTATGTAATCAAGTACGCTCTCCCAACATTTTATATGAATCTATTATTTGTCTTCTAAGTATGAATCCTTTAGTTTCACTTCTGTATGAATTTGATGATCCACTACTATAAATTGCTTCAAGTCAACATAAGGCACACCTTTCTACTTTTTGGGACAGTGAATATCTGATACAACTTATGTTTATTATTATAAAATAATTGATGTTTATTAGAACTGCTTCCACAACAAATCAATTCAACAAAACTCTGTATTTATTAGAGTTGAATGGAGTATCTACTATCAATTTATTGATAAAAGTTCACTTTAGATAGTGATGTGTTAAGATAACTCAAAAGGATGCCCAGCGCATCAAGGAATTTTTTGCAGTGCCTCCATGTAACCTGCATATGGTCAATTTTGATTATCTTCTTCTTGGATTTTGTTCACCCAAGTGAATTTTGTTGCTGCGTTTTCCCATATTTGATTAGATACGAGACATCAGGTAATGCAGAAATATATGTTCCATGATGAGTCTGATGAGACTGGTATGGGAGCAGAAGCTTTTCTCTATCTACTGGCATAACGTGGAACTTTCGTGTATTTTTGTTCTAAAGAATATTATGCTTCTATGTGATGCGGGATTAGGTCAGTTATAGCTTGAAGCACGTCAGATGTTAATTGCAACTTGATATATTGGATTGTTATCTGGATGATATGGAGATAATTTTTTGATAGAGTGCTATTTGGCGTGTTTCATGTGCATAACTCATCGGCATCTAAACAATGTTCTTTTGCCGAGCCTTATTTGGCGTGGTTATACACTTCAATTGCACAGGTATCTAGGTGGACCTGGAGGCATTGCAAGTGAAATGTCTACAAACTGGAATTCTTTGAGAGGTAATATCCAGTTAGATGTTGGAACATTTTATGTATAAAATGTCCTCGAGGAACTGAAGTACATGTATGTAACTGCTTTTAGACAACATATTTAGGTCTATTAAATTAGTGATAGCATGTGGTGCGTGGATATGTAAGAGAAGTAAATCACAGCCACTAATCTACTACCATCAAGAAAATTCTCGACGGGGTGCATTGCCTTCTTCAATGACTGCTCTCTGCATTTCCAGTGTTCACTCTGATCATGTATTGGTAGGCAGTTAAATTTGAACTAAGTACTAACTGACATGCTATGAGTTTTGACTTATATGTTGTACTAACTGAATGTTGGTTGATTTTTTCCTGCAGGTAATCTATAGATGCCACTCTAGATGTGCTATTGTCAAAGCAGAGAGTTGTTGGAAGATTGTTTGTTGGACAGAAGCTTAGGGTAATGCATTGATATTGTTTATTTTTATCCTTACCTGCTCGATTATAACACCCCTATGCTCAGAGGTTCTTTTAATTGTGATGAGGTTCTATTAGCACCGATTTGTGTTTTCTGTTGTCCAGCTTAGTTGTGTTATGAATATGGCATTTTGCTGATTCCATCCCTGAGATAGGAGAATTTGTTTAAAAGATTTATTCTGAGAGGTTTGACTATATTGTTTGATATCTTCTCTACCTATCAGGTGCATTTGTAAAATTTAGGTTGGATGATCTACTGTGTGGCAATCTTTTAGGCATGGTATCATCAACAATGGGTGCTTATCTTAAAAATGGCATGTGTGTGGTTAGTATACACGCACTTTGTAAATACTACTGAGTTTCTTTTTTCTTATGTCCGATACTTCACCCTTCTCTATTTTTTTTCTTAACAAAGTATTGGCACAAAAAAATTGAATCGATTGATGTTTTTTTTTTTCAGCAGCAATGTCTATCAAACGAGCAGCTTGAACATAATTGGGTGTTTTCAAGTGATCTTTTCTCAAAAGTGATTAATAATATGTGTATATAAATTGAACTTTTTTTCTTTTACTTTCTGTATGATATTTTATGTTGTGATAGAGTGAAGTAACTTCCCAACTACGGATAATTAGTAATAAATCCGTGGTTATTACGGATTTATCAATTACCTAGGGATACCGTATTGTCACTCTACCTTTTCCGTTTTTGTATGGCCATTTGTTCCTCGCTCCACTCTGTACAGTTGATCTCAGAAGATTCAAAAACAGTATTGTCTTCGACCCAGAATCTTAACAATATACTACAAATGTGTCTTCCAGATTTAGTTTGTTTCTTTTCTCATTCTTATTTCACAATGTTTCTGCATATTCTACGTTCCACATCACTTTTTGAAATCTATTTGTTCTTACTTGCACCTTTTCTTTTCCGGGTGTGTTAAAATATTTGATGTCTAAATTTTTGTGTTTAATTTATATACATAATGTGTATACATGTTTTACACTATCTACTAATTATAGCCTATAATTAGTAGATAGTGTAAACTGTTTGTAATAGTTCGGTTAGTTTTGGTTCGGTTCGTCAGTTCAGTTCTGTTTTTCCCTAACTATGAACAACCCTAATTATAGGCTGACACATCATTAAAAAGTAGTTACTCAATTAGTAACCACTTGATGCGTCATCCTTACCATGTATTTTTATTGGTGGATAGTATAATAAGTTTTACAAAATATGTGTACACTAATTAAACCCAATTTTTTTCCTTTGTGAATACGTGTTTTAACTTTTAATGGAATTGATTTTTTTAGTTTAACTTTCAAAGAATGGGTTTAATTAGTCTACACAATTGTTGGAAAAATCTTCAAAATAGCAACCAATAAAAACACATGGTATAACTGACTATTAAGGTAGTTAATATAAAGTCAAACTTTTTTATGATGTATCTTTTCATGATTGGTTGACATCGTAAAAAATCTTCTATAACAACCGTATATATAAATGAATTCCTCAAAGAATTTAGTTATACTTTCATGTTTTCAAGGACCTATATGTTATGTAATGTGTAATGTAATACGGTCTGCTACTCTGAATGTCGGATAAGATACTGATGCCTGAGTTTTTTAATTTAAGCCACTATTCATTTTTTTAGTTGAACAAGAGTGTGTAATACGGAAAAAACAATGAATCCAGTTTTCATATTACTTTCAAGGTTGTGAATAGATATTAGATAGTATGTTAACATGGTGAAAGCTAGGAACGTATGTGATAATTGATTGATTTTCTCTAACAATTGTTTTGGTTTTTATTTGAGTGACTTACTTGCAAACTATTCTCTATCAGTCATTGAAAAGGGAAAATTTTATACATTTTATTTGCAGGTTTAATGTAACTCCAGTTCAGTCTTCAGTGCAGAAGTAATTTACGGATGGAGATGAAAATAATAAATGTCTACCCCTTCATCATGGGAGCATGCACAGCCCCTTTATGGAAAGTCACTCTTCTCTCTTTCGGTCTGTCATTGTCATATACTTATTGGAATATTGGTGTATGCCTATTGCAGGATGCCAGTGATAATGTATTGGAATTTGGTAGATGTTAATTGACTAAAATGCATTCTTTTGACATTGTGAATCCATCAAATATTTCCTGTTAATTAACATTGTGAATTCATTTATCTTCGTATGATAACCAACTAACCGTTCGCATCAAATATTTGATATTGTGAATCCATCAAAGGTTATCATACGAAGATAAATGGAACTTTTTTATTGACCCATAACTCCATGATTTCCGTCAAAATGGTGAGTTACAAATCCTTTTCTTCTTTAAGAAAGTGACATGTGTAATTTCTTACATTTTGTATAGAAAAACCCATCGTACTTTCTAGCAGTTCTGATAGAGGAATGTCTATAGCAGTCTTTGTTCTCATCAGAAAACTATACCTTCACTGGTTTTGCCTTCATTTGATTCAATTTCTAAATATTTTGAATTTGTAGATAACTTCAATTGTTTGTTCACAAATGTAAAACATTGTGAGACATTTGTTGAAAGCAGCATGCTCAAAATTGATGTGTAGCCAAATACAAGAACTTGAATATAAATTTGATTGGGGTATTCTTTTGCAGCAGTCAATCCACAAGAAACTCAGTTTCAAGTTGCTTATACAGTTTCCGATCCTTGCACCTTGAGGGTAAGAAAATTTTATGACTGTTTTTTATTTAAAAACTATTCTCTATCAATCATTGAAAATGGAAAATTTTAGATATTTAACATGTGGTTGATAAATTTCAGTTATAGAAGTTCTGATATTGGGAATGTGTTTGCAGTTATATTAATCAAAATGAGGAATGAACCTTCTCTTGCAAGTTTTGACAACCTACTAAAAGTTTTGCTTACTGCAATAAATGTATGTGTAACAGCGATTTGGATACTAGGGAGAATGAACTCCGGTAATACCCTAACACAAGCCAAGAAAGGTAGTGGGATGAATACCCTTCGATGGTTCATGAGCTGAGAGGAATATTAGAGAAATATAGAGGGAGATGTTTTGTATTAATTTGTAATGATTGGTTGATTCTTTCATTCAATGATTGCACAAATATATAGGCAAAGGAGGCTACAGATAATTAGCCACGCAATGCTAGATGCTAGGAATGTTCTGACCTAAATGCTACACCAGCTTCTAGAAGCTAGGTGAGTCACATAAGACGAAAGTAGAAAAACAATTAAAATAAAAGATGAAATCTAAGAATAAAAAGGACTAATTCTGAAAAGGTGACAGCTAGCATAAAACTGTCACAATACCCCTCGCCTTCAAAACATCATTGTCTTCCATTTGAGTAAAATCCTTAGAGCAAGAGCACTTCCTGTGTAAATCATCTTCCTATGCAAAATAGCTACGAAGGAAAACCGGTTAAGAACTAGTTGAGATCGCTTTGGTGAAGCGAGGGCAACAACCAACATAGGTGTTGTGAATAGCTTCAATTGGAACACATGGAACAAGGTGGGAATCACTGAATTGGGAAGGATTCTAATGGTACTAGGAGTTAAAACATCAATGTTTTTGTGCAGCATATGCAATGAATCATAGCAACAAACCAAGTACTCAGTTGAGCAGCATGTAGAACAAGCAAAAGAAGACCACCTCTTTTCAACAAATAATTCGCAAGGATGGGTTTAAAAGGTTGGCAACTAATCAGCATATTTAAAACATATACACAACTGATGCACCGAAGAGTGGCCAAACTAAAATGGCAGCATTCACAACCACTGCCATGATCCCCTTCACTATAATCGAAATCGCGATCCATTTTATCGGGCTCAACTTGCTTCAGGAAAACTACCTTGTACCCACCAAAATTAGCACAAGAATTCTACACCAGCATGCATACAACCATGATTCGTGTGCATCTTGACTAGGGTGTGACTTGCTAAAATATCAGATTTGATAGCATCTATGTACCTTCCCTGTCTTTGCAGTAAGGCTCGTAGATCTCTAGCAGTTTAATTGTAAACATTGTCTCCAAACCCAAAAGCTTAGAAAGGATCATGCTCAGAATATCACTCTCAACCTTGGCAAGGGTTGCTACAATATCCATAATATTATTTGCAATTTCCAAATTTGATGTCTGATAATTAGCATCTGGCCAACAAAATAAGCCAGTAGCAAAGTTTTCTTTCTTCAATATTATTTGTTCATCTGTTTCCTCAAACCCCTCATAATCATCAAGAACATAACCACAATAAAATTGAATGGTAAACGTAGTATCATCAATTTTGGCTAAGCCCTCAAACAAATAAGGCTTGGCAAATGGTGTTGTGGGAGTTGTAACAAATGTTCTTAGGGCGATTTGGGTGGAATTGAGCTCTTGCGTCTTCATTGTCAATAGCATTACTATCCACAGGCTGGACGATTGGCAATGCTCTTTCAACCCCTTTTTCCTTCAGCAGTAAAAACCCATCAATCATAAGTAATCTGATTGAAGAGGGCAGATTTTGCTTCTTCAAACCCCTCAAAAGCATAAATAATGCAACCATAGTTAAAATGCATAGTGATAAAAGAGCTAACCCCAATATGGACGTGTTTCATAACTCAAGAGTTCAAAAAGCACAAATTCAACACACTGTTAAAGGCGTGACTATTAGGTGTAATTCCACTGTCTGTTTTGGTCAACGGCTAACATTTGTTCGTCTTGGTAACTGTACCCCAACAAATCTATTTTTAACAGTGTAGATCGCACCGACAATATCAACGGTGGATAATTAAAGACGATTGTTATAAATCTTCACACTCACCCTCATTCTTTTGACACCACACACTCTAAAATGAACATTTGTTCCACTTAGTACTCAAGCGACAATAGACTTACTGCTATTCACCATGGCGGCAAAATCACCATAAGAGAAGATGGTGTCTTCTTCTCATGTCCAAAGCCTATTTTATGCAGGCTCCATGACGACATCACCTTCGACGGTTTGAAAGATAAAATTAGGCTCAATGTTCAAGTGATTGGTGATGATCGTGAGGTCACTAGTTTTACTTATCGCAAACCCAATCGTGGAGATGATGGCTGCATTTAGTTCTCATCCCTGAGGATCAAGACTGATGACGACGTACGAAGTATGTTGAACATCCATGACACGCTTCAGAATCGTAGGCCGTTGGAGCTGTACGTGGAGGCTCAATGAAGCTTCAATGACATTATACGTCGTTGTTATGCTGGAGGACTGGGAGTTTAAGAACTGTATTTGTTGTTATTTATGTTTTAACATTTATGTTTTACTTTTTATGTATTACTTTTTATGTTTTACTTTTAATGTTTGCATCAATGAAAATAAATTTTTAATTTAGCCAGTCTAATATAATAACAGAACAACACTAATAAGAAATACACAAATCCAAGGTGTTCAAATGGTACAATACAAAAAAAAATCTATCCTCTCCCTATGCCAAATCAATCAAGCCCTGGACCACTCTGTACGACTGAGAGTCTCGACGAATGATCAACAATCTCTCCTCAGGTCCCATCACACCTGGGTCTGTTGGTGCTGCTCTTGGAAGCAGACGGGAAACTGATACCCTAACATACCATGACAAGTAAGTCTGATAAACCTCACCCACCTCCCTCTCACCAGTAGTCGTGCTCAAAACCTCCCGGACAATAACATCATGACATCTGTAAACCCTGGACGACCCTGTAGCGGCTCACGAGTGATGAGCTGGACGTATCCAAATAGCCGGAGGTACCTATTTGGCATGTAGGGGACAATGATGTCCTCCATCTCAAAAAGCCCCTATATAATGAGATCTTCTCCATCGGTCTCTCGACTCTATGGTTCTCAATGGGTCTTCAGATGACATCAGTTGGCGTCAAAGCATCCAGCCTCCTACGGTACTCCTCCAGCTTCACAGCATCCGCCTTTCTCCTCTTCCAAAACCCAAATCGTGGCCTCAAGGTGGCATCAGTGGTATTACACACACATATCCAATGGAAGTACTCAAAGATCTATGTCTGAAATGAACAAATAAACAATATCGTTAAAAACAAAATATAAAAATTAAAAACAAACTCGTTAAAAAAATTAATAATAAAATAAACTTACCATGAACAGCGTCTCATAACCCCCTAACTTAGCGCTATCCTCTAAACAAGCAAAGTTCAGATAGTCATACAAAAATGCCAAGCCTGTTGGACCCGATGCCCATGAGCTAACTGTGGTGACGTCCTCCAGTAAATACAACCACTTAGCCTCAACTCTGCTTTTGGTCTTGCTAGTAAATATAGTCACCCCCAAAAGAAGTAATAAGAATTCCCTAGTAGCAAGAATCCGCTCGTTCTGTGCAATATGACATTTGCAGACTGCCAGTACCCAATCAAACCAGAAATATGCCCCCTGCTGGCACTACTCTCCCCCTGTTTCATTTTTGCAATATTTTTGTCTCAAATTATTTGTTAGTTTAAAATATCAATGCAACATTTATTAACTTTTTCCATCAAAGGGAGTTATTTTACGAGGTTATACCCTATTTAGTCCCCGACTTTTCAAAAATGTTCAATTTGGTCCCTGACTTTTCACATATGTCATTAGTCCCCAATATTTACAAATGTGTGTCAATTTAGTCCTCCTCTCAACCAAAGTTATTTACAAATGTCATATATGATATTGTTTCAATATAAACCCTATTTATGGTTCTATTTATACATTCAACCTTGTCACATTGAGGATGAAGGCCGCTCCAATTAGAGGACCAACTCCAATTAATTCGGCAAGGCCTGCTAACCAACGACCATCATTCATGGTCCCACCACCGCCATTATCATACATGATGCCAACTCCAAAAATACCAATGATGCGATTCATTCCAACATCAGGACTACACCATATGCGTCCAAGGTAACCATGATAGTGTGGGGTCGTTATATTATTTTTCACTATGGCTTGGTTTTTTGGATTGGTCCTTGATTTTTATTACTAATTATCAATTAGGCATTGACGTATATATAACTTAGTATCAATTTGGTCCCCACGATGACAAACTATTTGCTCAAGGAGTATCAATTTAGTCCCTAACATTTGAATGACGTGGCATGCTAACATGAACTTTTTTATTTTTTTGGTGTGTCAAATTGGCCCTAACATATGTCACGCCGGCACTTAACTGCCACGTCAGCTCTGTAACTAACCCGGGTTGACGGAATGACTAAATTGAAATACTTTTATAAATGTTAGGGACTAAATTGACATATGTGAAAAGTCGGTAATCAAATTGAACATTTTTGAAAAATCAGAGACTAAATAGTGTATAACCTCGTTATTTTACATGTTATTAAGGGGAAATACTTGGACTTCTAATGTCTTGCAAGTTCCTATAGTGATTGTTAATAAAGGTTTAATCTATTAACAATCACCGTAGATTCCTACTCCCTCCGTCTCAATTTAATTGTCGTTTAAGGCTATGCGCCGGTTTTAAGAAAATGATTAGATATGGTACTTTTTATTTCAAAAAGTATGGTAGGACTAAAATACCACTATATTATTACGAGGAGAGAGGAATGGAAACCTTGAAAATAAAAATAAAAGTTAGGATATTGTTGGAAAAAATAATAAAAGGTGCATTAGGATTCTAAAGTGACAAATAATTTGAGAGAAAGAAAAATGGGAAAGAGGACAATTAAATTGAGACGGAGCGACTATTTTATATGTTTAATTAGGAACTTCAAGAATTGATTAATAAAGTTTTTTATGAAGAATGGAGAAGATTTCTTCCAAGGAAATCTTATGATCGCAATTATTAATGTTCCTATATCATGATATGCTTTTCTGCCTCAGAAACTTTTGTAGCACGTGACTTGATCAAGAGAAAAATCACAGGCATTAACTTGCAAGCAACAGGACATGAGGTTCAGACTTCAGGGGCATGATCACTTGCTGGCCAAGTAAAATGAAGGGGTCTTTTGAGAGTTCGAATTTCCATGAACTTTTGTGAAATTATGATAAAGAGGAGATTCGTTGAAAAAAACAGAAGTCGAAACCATCTTCTGTTTTTTTTATTGTGCTGTAATCGTTTTTTTAATTTAATTCATGTTTTGTAAATCAATAGTTATCAATATCATAATTGAATCATACTATTTGTAAATTTATAGAACTTTAGGTTTTGCCTTGTTTCAGTTGATTTGTACATTTTATGTATGTCTTCAAAACTTACGGTGTTATGTCATTTTCAAGATAAGCTAAACAAATCTATTATTAGTAGTCATGATGATTAGTGGTTGATGATACAATGAATAGTTTAATAGTTCAAGCAATGGAGGTGATTAAGGCATCAACACAATTTAAAAATGAGTCAACAGAAATTAATAGTAAATTAATAAATGAGTCCTCCAATCTCCACTTTGATTTGGAAATAGAGTGAAAGGAAAATTAAATGAAATCAAAACGGAAAGGACCACAAATCAACACCTGCATCTCTCAAAAGTGGGGTGATGAAAGGTTGGGAGAATTTAACTTTCAACACACATCTAGAAGTGTTGCTGGTACCGTGTATTACATTACCTTTCAAGCAAAAGCAGGAGATGCTATTAAAACTTTCCAGGCTCAAGTGTGGAAAAGGATGCACCATGGAAATGATGTCCACTGCATCTAATTTCTATGAAACTGGTTTTGGTTGTGTGCAGAGACTTCTGGGTGTAGTTATATGCGGAGCTGTTTCAGTAGTATATTATGCTAGACTGGAACATTTTAGGACTTTGAGTTGATACGTTTTCTTTAGTAATTTCATGCCTTCTAATGGCACATAATCGAATCTGTGTTCCCAACATTTGACATGCCTTCTTTAGTAATTTTATGCTATGTTGTTTACAAGATTTATTGAGAGGTTTGACTATGGTGTTTGATATCTTTTCTATCTATGAGATGCCTTTCTAAAATTTAGGCCGGATAATCTACTGTATGGCAATCTTTTAGGCATTGAATCATCAACAATGAGTGCTTATTGTCTATTGCTATGTCAAATCTGTATATTTACTATACGCATTGTATCATCAACAATGGGCGCTTTATTGTTTGCTGCCATGTCAAATATGTATATTCGTATGCATTGTATCATCAACAACTATTCATCATGACTACTAATAATAGATTTGTTTTGCTTATCTTGAAAATGACATGTGTATGGTTAGTGTACACTCAATTGTAAATTCGAGATTTTTATCCATTTATTCAACTTATTTTTTCTGGTGAGGTTTAAGAGAGATAATGACAGAAGAGTTGTGGCTCTAGGAAGAAAGGAGATCCGTGTTCTTGGATATTACATGGGGTTCTTCGATATTGAGACACAAGTGGCGTAAAAGATCACCATTAGAGCTTAAGGATTATTTCGAGATTTTAACAACCATATGGGTGGCACAACCATTAGAATTCCCTTTTGTTACGCTAGAAGATAATTAGCGACCGTTTGAGGGAATAAGTCTACATTTAACTCGATAATCTACCTAGAATTTTCATAATTAATCTATCTACCAATTAAAACTTATTTATAACTCCATTAGTTAAAATTTAAACGATTTTCATCAGACTTTACTAATAATGATTTTTTTAAAGATAGTACAAAATTGCTAAATGGATCACTTTGATACCCCTACCTTGAAAAATGAATTAATATATGTATGATTTTTTTAAAATAAGTGATTTTCAGTATGTTACACAAACACAAATCAACTTCTGATTTTCTTAAAAATCTCTAAATTATTTAATAACAAAATCACTTACTTTTTAATCTGTAACAAACGGGCCTTAAGTCACTCATTTGACAAAGATTATTATATCTCACAATAATGAGACTTGGGTATCATGCTATCATCCTGGACTATTTTTAAAAAATGATTTTTATTAGAAGCTACTCAAAGCATATTCTCATTTTAAGGATAAAAATGATTTTTTTAAGAAATGATTTTTTAGAAAAGCTAAAACAAACACAATCAAGATTGTTAAAAATGATTTTTTAATTAACAAAAGTGTTTTTCTCATAAAAAAAAGCTGTAACAAACGGACTCTTATAATTCCTTTTTGTATAGGGAAGATGATGGGAAGTTAATTTCCGGCAGTTAAAGGGAATTGGCATTCATGTATAAACAAGAGGGTGAGGGTTCAGATTTTTAAACATTAAGTGAATAGAGCGGTGGCTATGTTTAGGGCTTGTTTGGATTAGCTTATGTTTTAGTTTATAAAAAACAACTTATAGAGATAAATCAATTTTCATGTTAATTCATAAGTTATCACTAGCAAAAGTTATATTTTCATAAGTTGTTTTTCCATATTGACAAACTTATGAATAATACATAAAAGCCTATTTATTTGCATAAGTTGTTTTTCATAAGTTCAAAATAAGTTCTATCCAAACAAACTCTTAGTGAGTGGACCAGTCGACAGAGCCTATATTTTCTTTTGCATTTTTTTTTCTTTTTAACCAGTTTTTGAGCCGGCTCATGCGTTGTACAGATCATCATCATACACAAATGCGAGTCCAAATCTATTTTGATCGTAAAATTTCAGAAGCTACTAATGTTAGCTTCTGCTCCACAATGGGTAATCACCGTGATTCAACAATTGTCACCGCCAATCCAACTACTATAAATTTATACTCAGGAAGAGACACCTCCAATTTTCTTATTCAAAAGTACACAAGCTTAATAAGTTAAATCAATGCTCCAATTCCGTAGCATTCAAAGGTGTAGTTACTGGAAGTATCTAATGCTCCGTAAAAATGATCATTATCAATGTATATATATAGGTATAGATTATATAGATTTCATTAGATAGATTTCATTTATCAACCTTTTATAAGTCAAAACTATATATTGATAATGATCATTTTTTTAAAACAACGAAAAGGAAATTAGACTCATTAAAATCTTATGATGCAAAACTCAAAAGTGTACTATTCCTCCTTTTAAAATAAAAAGAAAGAAAATTGCAAAAATACCAAGAGTACTAGGCCAAAACCTCGTCGTGAAAAATACAAAAAAGAAAATACAATCATAAGGTTAGACGTGTTTACTAGACAAGGTTTTAGAACATGGAAAAGGTTAGTGTCAAAACAAATTGTCCACTTTTCATCCATATTAGAGACAGCTCGTGTCGTCTTACTTGCATTTCATTCAAAAGATATTTTTTGAAAGTTAGGAAACACATTCTTATACATCGGCTACAATTTACAAATAGGTACAAGCTTCTCAGTTTCTTGGGCCTCCAAATTTTATTTCAGGGTAACTAGAGTATAAATCGATATTGGGTTTGTTACGGTCTAATAAAAAAAGCCTAAAAAAAGCTATTAAAAATAACCAATTAAATAAAGTAATTATAATATTTTAAAAAATTGAAATAATTACGAATTTATTTATTAAATAGAAAAATTCGTAGTTTAAAAATGAATTACGGATTTACCTATTTAGTTGATAAATCCACAATTGATTTTTTAACTTCGGATTTATCTATTAAACAGATAAATCCGTAGTTATGTTATCAATTACGAATTTATCAATTAATAGATAAATCCATAGTTCATTTTTAACTTTGGGTTTATCATTTAAATAGATAAATCAGTAATTCATTTTTCTAACTACAGATTTACCTTGTTTAGTACATAAATCCGTATAAAACTTTAAAAACGGAAAACATGTAAAATTAAGAGGGGTAAAATGGAGATAAATAAAATGGGGGAGGTATAAGGCCAATTGCGGGGTAGAAAAATAAATTTTTTTGACGGAGGGTAGAAAAATCATAAACCAAAATATAAACCGATATTGGGTTTGTGTCCAAATCAAAATAGCCCAAACTCTCAAAGTTACCTTTTGCAATTGTATTGGAAGATTGAAGATAAGGTAGAAAGAGAGGATCGGTAACTTGGTTGCGGCTGATTCCTTCCGTCTCGCATAATCAAATCAAATCAAATCAAATGTCGATGGATTCCGTGTCGCAGCGCGTCGCCACCGTGCCGTCGCCATTGAGAAGTGCAGAAGCCTCAGGGAAGCGGCTGAACCTGAAATCGGGATCGAAAAGCTTAAGAGAACTGGATGAAAGCAAGAGTCGGAAGAACTCGAGAACATTATTGGATCCCTTAAAAGATATGGAAGAGAGCGAGATTGGTAAGTTGTATGAGGATAGCGAAAAGCCTTTTTTCTATCTCTGCGATCGCTTTAACTACAGGAATAAAGCTCAACTTCGACTAGATGAGGAAATAGAAAAAGCCATGGCTGAGCATAGGAGGCAGCGTTCTCTGCTCCCTCCAGGTCCCTATGATGCTATCGCACCTCCAACCATAGCAGGTTTATGCGGCTCTGTCATACCTTTCACCATAACCGATGATGATCGACCTCGCCTTACTCGCTTCTGCAATCTTGCCCTGGACAAATACAATGCTGAAAATCAGGTTACCTTTAAAACAAGTTACTGTTTGTTTATGTGTATATATGTTTATTTCATTCATGCTTAATAGTTTTTGTTATTTAGGGTGAAGTTTTTGTGTTTGATGATCTTGTCAAGTCAACCCGTAGACTTGTTGCTGGTTACATATATTTCATTACCTTTCGAGCAAAATCAGGAGGAGATGCTATTGAAACTTTCCAGGCCAAAGTGTGGCATAGGTTACCCGGTGAGGGCCCCCCTGTGGTGAAGTCGTGTTCCTTGAAGCCTTTCTAACTAACGCATACACCATGGTAATAATGATGTTGCATTAATATCATTTTATGATGCTTCAACAATATTAAAGCCTTGTTAGCTGTTTCCATCACAGATTTTGGAACATAATTTTTTGCATTGAATCACAACGATATCATTCCTAGTGTTTACATGCCTTGACTGCAGCTGTTTCAGTAGATGGTGCATTGCGCCGCCAGACTAGAATAGTTGTTATGTTTCTGTTTCTGTACTAGAATGGTGCATCACAATGAAAGTTATGTTCGTCACTTATCTATGTAATCAAATACGCTTTCCCAACATTTTATATGAATCTATTATTTGACTTCTAAGTATGAATCCTTTAGTTTCACTTCTGTATGAATTTATTGATCCACTACTATGAATTGCTTCAAGTCAACATGACGCACACCTTTCTACTTTTTGGAACAGTGAACATCTATGCAACTTATGTTTATTATAGAATAATTTGATATTTATTAGAACTGCTTCCATAACAAATCAATTCATTATTCAACAAATCTCTGAATTTATTAGAGTTGAATGGAGTATCAACTATCAATTTACTGATAAAAATTCACTTTAGATAGTGATGGATTAAGATAACTCAAAAGGATGCGCATCGAGGAATTCTTCGCAGTGCCTCCATATAACCTGCATATGGTCAATTTTGATTATTATCTTCTTGGATTTTGTTCACCCATGTGAATTTTGTTGCTGCATTTTCCCAACCTGATTAGACACGTGACATTAGGTAATACAGAAATATTTGTGTTCTATGATGAGTCTGATGAGACTGGGGTATGGGAGCAGAAGCTTTTCTCCATCTATTGGGATATCATGAAACTTTCGCGCATTTTGGTTCTACAAAGTATTTTGCTTTTGTGTGATCCGGAACTAGGTCAGTTAGCTTGAAGCATGTCAGATGTTAATTGCAACTTGATATATTGGATTGTTATCTGGATGATATGGAGATAATTTTTTGAAAGAGTGCTTCATGTGCATTACTCATCAACATCTAAAATGTTCTTTTGCCAAACCTTATTTGGCGCAGTTATACACTTCAATTGCACAGGTATCTAGGTGGATCTGGAATCATTGCAAGTGGAATGTCTACAAACTGGAATGCTTTGAGAGGTAATATCCAGTTAGATGTGTTGGAACTTTTCATGTATAAAATGTCCTCGAGGAACTGAAGTACATGTATGTAACTGAAGTACATGTACACAATCCTAGTAAAAATCTTTACAATAGCAACCACTAAAAACACATGGTATAAGTGGCTATTAAGATAGTAAGATAAAGTCAAACCTTTTATGATGTGTCTTTTCGCGATTGGTTGACATAGTAAAAAATCTTCTACAACAATATATATAAATGAATTCCTCAAAGAATATAGTTATTGATACCTGAGTTTTTTCATTTAAGTTACTTTTCATTTTTTTAGTTGAACTAGAGTGTGTAATACGGAAAAAACAATGAATCCAGTTTTGATATTACTTTCAAGGTTGTGAATAGATAGTATGTTAACATGGTGAAAGCTAGGAACATAATTGATTGATTTTCTCTAACAACTGTATTGGTTTTTATTTGAGTGACTTACTTACTTGCAAACTATTCTCTATCAGTCATTGAAAAGGGAAAATTTTATACATTTTATTTGCAGGTTTAATGTAACTCCAGTTCAGTGCAGAAGTAATTTATGGATGAAGATGAAAATAATAAATGTCTACCCCTTCATCATGGGAGCATGCACAGCCCCTTCATTGTCATATACTTAATGGAATATTGGTGTATGCCTATTGCAGGATGCCAATGATAATGTATTGGAATCTGGTAGATGTTAATTGACTAAAATGCATTCTTTTGACATTGTGAATCCATCAAATATTTCCTGTTAATTAACATTGTGAATCCATTTATCTTCGTATGATAACCGTTCTTACCAAATATTTGGTACTGTGAATCCATCAAAGGTTATCATACGAAGATAAACAGAACTTTTTTATTGACCCATCACTCCATGATTTTCGTCAAAATGGTGAGTCACAAATCCTTTTCTTCTTTAAGAAAGTGACATGTGTGATTTCTTACATTTTGTATAGAAAAACTCATCGTACTTTATAGATTGTGAAACATTGTGAGCATGCTGCTTCAACAAATGTTTCACAATGTTAAATATCTAAAATTTTCCTTCACCCAAATTTATGTTTATTCATTCATTTATGCTTGTGCTTTTTGTTATTTAGGGTGAAATTTTTGTGTTTGATGATCTTGTCAAGTCAACCCATAGACTTGTTGCTGGTGACATGTATTACATTACCTTTGAAGCTAAATCAGGAGGAGATGCTATTAAAATTTTCCAGGCCCAAGTGTGGCATAGGATGCCCGGTGAGGGGCCCCCTGTGGTGAAGTCGTGTTCCTTGAAGCCTTCCTAACTAAACGCATGCACCATGGTAATATACTAATATTGATTGATGATGTTGCATTAATATCATTTTATGCCTAATCAATGTTAAATGGAAATGTGTTTTTTCCTTTTTCCCTTGTGTTTTACATCACACATGCTCAGGTTCCCATAGGGTCATATGAAGCTTTATGTTATCCATCCACTACCACTGATTTATGGGAACTTTTCACAGCATCTCATTCAAAGATTACTGATTTTTCATGTGATATTTTTTTACTTTTTATTGTGTGATTGGCAAGCTCTGCTTGTGATCTAAAATTTCTCGTCTTTATGATGATTTTGGTAATTTTGATCATTGATGAATTTGACAGCATCTCATTCATATGTTATTTTTATGTTTTAATTTGTTTTTGGCAAGATCTGCTTGTGATCTGAATTTTCCTTTGGGTAATATGATTTGAGTCATCGTGCTTGTACCAAAGGTTCGTGGGTTTTTTTTTTCATACCCCCCTCCTTAGACCCCATACCCCCATTTTACCAAAAAACCCCAAAATGCCCGTTTTTTATTTAAAAAAAAAACTGTTTTTTAGAAATTTCCGGATTTATACGTAAATTCGGAAGGAAAATTTTTTGGATTTCCGGAAATACGTCAAAAAGGGGTATTTCCGGAAAAAAAATTGGCTTCCGGATTTATCTTTTGTCTTCCGGATTTATCTTTTTGGCTTCCGGATTTGTGGGGTAAATTCGGAATTTTCCGGATGGCTTAAATATTTGTCACCCCTGCAAAATTACCTGATATCCATTTACCCCCCGAAAATATTTTTTTTTACAAAACAAACCTTATAAAATATAACATTATCCGGTTACCCCCTACAAATGTTGCCACTATCCATTTACCCCCCAGTTTGAGGGGGGTAACTGGATAATTTTATATTTTGCAGGGTGTTTTTGGAAGCGGGGGTGAATGGATATCAAGTAATTTTGCAGGGGGTGACAAGTATTTAAGCCTTTCCGGATTTATGGGGGAAATTTGGAATTTTTTAATTCCGAATTTAGGGTAAATTCGGGGTAAATTTCGGAATTTTCCGGATTTATGGGTTATATTCGGAATTAAAAAGAAATTTTTTAATTCCGAATTTACCCTAAATTCGGAATACATTTTCTCATTTTTTCCGAATTTACCACATAAATTCGGAAATTTTAAAATTTAACATTCCGAATTTATGTATAAATCCGGAAAAATGTAAAAAAACATTTTTTTTGTTTAAAAAATTAGGGGCATTTTGGTCCAAATGACAATTATGGGGGTATGGGTGATAAGGAGGGGGGGGGTACCAAAAAAAAAAGCCAAGGTTTGTTAGTTTAGATGATCCATCTCGAATGTTGGAATCATAATTTCTGCAATGCAACTCATGCTAGCAGCCACATGCAAGTTTTAGATCTACCTTAGATGAATCAAAACGATATCACTCCTTGTGTTTACCTCGATTCTTTATTCCTTCTACAGGAAATCATTTCCGCTGCATGTACCTTCTGTGAAACTGGTTTTGGTTGTGTTAGTTACATGGGGGTGAAAGCGTGAACAGACTTCTGGTGTAGTTAAATGCAACTCTTTTTCAGCATATAGTGTATATTACAGATGGTTTCACACGTGATTGCTTGAAGGTTTTTAGTCACGAAATATAACACATTACATGTTGAACACAAGACTTCAAAGGATTTATTTTCAACTATTGCTCATCTAATATGAGATACTATTGGTACTATGCTGTTCAATTACACTGATAAATGTTCAACCTCATGATATGATTTTATGGCTATATAGCTCATCAAGTTCCTTCCTTGAGACCGACTTGTCACTCTTTAACTTTTCTAAGAAATATAATTTCTGTTGCCACGCAAGTTTTTATTTGGTTAGCTGGGTAATAGATTGCATTAGAATAAGATGAAAGAAGTTATATCATACAATCGTGACTTTGAGCATATAGTAAAACCAAGAAAAATTATCAAGTACTTCCCATGTGGGTGTAATAGCTATTTTAGCAGGCATGAATATGATCTTTTTTTGCGTGTTGTAATTGATCACCTATATGGCCTAGCCCAGCTGTTGTATAATTATAATGATAGTAAATACTTTTTTATATTAGCAGTGATAGTAAATACTAAATAGTAATTATAGTGACAGTAAATACTTAATAGGCTAGCACACAATGGAATGTTAAATTATCTTCCACTCGTATCTTCTTAGGATTAGGATACACTCCATCCAAATCTGCTTCTTTCTTATTTACAAAAAAAAAGAAACTCAATTTAGTTTTACTGTTATTTTAACATATGTTGATGATCTTGTACTTGTTGGAATTGATTTGGTTGAAATTAACCAAGTAAAATTACTTCTGAATTCCAAATTCAACATTAAAGATTTAGGTGTTCTAAAGTATTCTCTTGTTTTTGAATTGGCTTCACAGGCTTTTTAGGTGCCAATCATCATTTAACACCTATGGACCCGGGTTGCGAACTGCATCTTTAGTCAGAAAGCAATAGATGCTATTAAAACTTTCAAGGCTCAAGTGTGAAAAAGGATTTCCTCCCAAGGTCCGTCCCCCTGTGGTTAGGTCGTGTTCCTTGAAGCCTTCTTAACGCATGCACCATGGAAATGATGTCCACTGCATCTATTTTTATGAAACTGGTTTTGGTTGTGTGCAGAGACTTCTGGGTGTAGTTATATGCAGAGCTGTTTCAGTAGTGTATTATGCTAGACTAGAACATTTAAGGACTTTGAGTTGATACTTTTTCTTTAGTAATTCCATGTCTTCTAATGGCACTTATAATCGAATCCTTTTGTTCCAATTCTGTATGAATTTGATGATCCACTACTATGAATTGTTTCAATTGACACACATGAGGCAATTTATTTCGGAAATAAAATAATTGATTTTCATTATTAATGCTTCCGGAACAAATCGATTCAAGAAAACTCTGCTGAGAATCGATTAACTGATAAGAATTCACTCGATATTAAATTCCCTTTAGATGTGTGTTGAAACTTAAGATAACTCAATGATATACATCGAGGATTTTTTTGCAGTGCCTCCATGTATTCCGCATATAACATCAGGTAATGCTGGAAAGTATGTGTTCCATGATGAGTCTGATGATAGTGGTAGGGGAGGAGCAGAATCTCTTTTTCCATCTATTGCCATATCATGAAGCTTCCGTGCATTTATTGGTTCTAAAGTGTAATTTGCTTCTATCCTGAACTTTTGATTCCAGTATCTTTGAAAACTGTTGAGGAATGACTTCACTATGAAATAATGTAATCTATGTGACACAGGATTAGGTCGGTTAGCTAGTTGAAGCATGTCAGATTTTGATTGCAACTTGAGTTGTTTCGATAGATGGTGTATCCTACTAGACTACAACTTTTTAGGACTTTTAGTTGGTATGTTTCATTTTCTATAGTATTTTCACTATCCCATCTAATGACAGTTACATTACATTCGTCACTTATCTATATAGTATGCAATCAAATACGCTTTCCCAACATTTTATATGAATCTATTATTCAACCTTTAAGTCTGAAATCTAAATCCTTTAGTTTCACTTTTGTATGAGTTTGATGATCTACTACTATGAATTGCTTCAAGTCGACATTAGGCACGTGTTTCTACTTTTTGGAATTGTGAACATCTGATTCAACTTATGTTTGAAATACAATAATTGGTATTTGTTATTTATTAGAATTATTTCCAAAACAAATCAATTCAACAAAACTCTGTATTTATTAGAGTTGAACGGAGCATCAATTTACTGATGAAAATTCACTTCAGACTCTAAAGTGTTAGCTCAAAAGGATGCGCGTTGTCAAGAAATCTTTCACAGTGCCTCCATGTTATTTGAATATGATCAGTGTTTTTTTTTTGTTCACCTAAATGAATTTTGTTGCAGCATTTTCCCAACCTGGTCAGACACGTGACATCAAGTAATTCAGAAAAGGATATGTTCCATGATGAGTCTGATGATACTGGTATGGGAGCAGAAGCTTTTCTCCATCTATTGGCATATCATGGAGCTTCAATGCATTTTGGTTCTAAAGAGTAATTTGTTTTTATCCTGAACTTTTGATTCCAGTATCTATGGAAACTGTTGAGGACTAACTTCACTATGTACTTCTGTAATCTGTGTGGTACAAGATTAGGTCAGTTAGCTAGTTGAAGAATGTTACTGTTGAGGACTAACTTCACTATGTACTAACTGTTGAGGACTAAAGAGTAATTTGCTTCTATCATGTGCATTACTCATCAACATCTAAACAACGCTCTTTTTAATTGGTGCAGTTATACACTTCCATTGCACTCTCTAGGTGGATCTGGATTCATTATAACTGTCTGGAAAATGGCATGCTATGAGTGGTACTGTCCAGCAAGACGTGCTGGAATATTGACTGTATAAAATGTGCTTGAGGAACTTAAGTACCTGTATGTAACTGCACTTAGACAACATGTTAGGTCTATTTTATCTATCGGGTGCTTTTCTAAAATTTAGGTTGGATGTTCTACTTGTTGATTTTTAACCCTTTAATTGCTTCTTTAATGCAGGGGTGTGCACAACAAAATGGGTGGTGTGAATAACTATTCACAGCCCAACAACACACAAATGGACCAGCCCACTGAATGTCACCCGGTTCCAATTAATCAGAAAAACAAAAACCTACGTTAATTTTCAGGATTCTTTCTCTTCCTCTTCACTGTTTCTTCTTCTTCTTCTTCTTCTTCTTCTTCTTCTTCTTCGTCTTTTCTCTTCTTCTTCTTTCTAGGTTAACCACTGAACCCAAAAATCACAGCAATTCAAGCTTGATTTCTCTTCCGTTTTCCAGCACGATGGCTCGCGACAAGCTTGCGACCAAAACCCCTCTGGTTTTGGTGTTCAATTTCAGCGAATCAACATCCCTAACACCGATTGTATTATGCGAAGGTATGATCCTTTCTTCTTAACTTTTCTTCTGTTTTCCCTTTAACTCACAATCACAAGACTCTGACTATGTCTTGTGTTTTCCTTTCTCTGCATGAAATTCTGAGTGATGATTGAGAGGTATCTTCACCACTTGTGAAGATCTCAGCAACGCAAGCACAACCACACAGGTAGATTCCTTTACTTTTCTGGTTTTCCTTTTTTTTCTTCTCTGTTTGTGTTTCTGAACAAATCCTTAATTTGTTCTTTTCTTGTACGAGATACTTCACTCTCTGAACATACTCACAAGGCTCACTCACAGTTGGAGAGAAAGGAAGAACACAGAAGCTTGAAGGAAACAGAAATGCACACACGGAAATCTAAAACTGAAGACACTGGGAAGAAGAAATTATGCAGATGACTTGAAAAAGTTAAAACTGAAAAACTGTTTTTTATTGAATGTAAGTAAAAATGTACATCAAATCTATATTTATACTTTCTCTGGTTGTGGCTACTGTTGATTTTCAGCCACAAATCCTAAACTGTTTGTTGAAACAGCTATAGCAACTACTTGTAACTACCTATTTAATATAAACCACAAACCTATAACTGTTTGAACTAAAACAGTTTTTTTAGTTACTGTTTTAATTTTAGCTTATAAGCCCAATACTACTGTGGCAATCTTTTAGCCATGGTATCATCAACAAAGGGTGCTTATTGTCTGTTGCTATCAGCTATCCTCAATCTCTATATTTTCTTTAAAATTATATCATCAACAACTAATCATGACTATTTATAATATATCTGTTTAGCTTACCTTAAAAATATATTTGTATGGTTAATCTGAAGTCCAGATTTTTAATCAACTTATATTTTCTGGTGAGGTTCAAGAGAGAAAATGACAGGAGAGTTGTGTCTCTTAAGAGGGCTATACTAAGAAAGGAGAATCATGTTCTTGGACATTACCTTGGATTCTTTGATATTGAGACACAAGTGGCTTAAGAGATCACCAAGGTAGTCAAAATCACAATTTTAATCGTATAATCGCACGTTTATACAATTTCATAGCCCTCCAACGATTATGATCCTTAGCATAATCGCAAAATGGTGGAATTGTGGCTGAAAAATGGTAAAATCGTAAATCTGTGTGTTATTTAGCCGTACTGCGTGGTTTCTATGGCCACCCATGGCTTCTGCTGCGGTCTTTGGCTTTTGGAGTGGCTGCTTTCAGCGCCTGGTTTCTACAACCCGCAAGGAAAATCACGGGTCAAGAAGACCCAGTTTCAGTTATTTTATCAAAGTAAAAGTAATTTATCGTGTAAGTAAAAACTTTTCAGTTATTATTTAAAAAACATAACCTCCTTCCGTCTCTCACGCTAACTTCTCTCTCTCACGCTAACGTCTCTCCCTCACGTTCTGGACTTCTAGTTCGTCTCTGTCACGCTTCTAGACTTCTGGTTCGAGAGCCTCTGTCACGTTTGTCTCTCTCTAGCAGTTCGTCTCTCCCATGTTCTGGACTTCGCTAGCGTCTCTCCCTCACGTCTTTCTCTCAGACAATATTCCTTGTTCGCGATTCTTCTCACAAAAGATGAAGATGGTAGAAAATGAAGATCTTTTGAAAGTACAATTTTTATTTTGGTGACTTTTGAGTTGGGTCTAGGTGTTAGTGTCTTGTTTTTTTTTTAATAGCTTAATTAGTTTTGTGACTTATAAGTTATGACTTATCTGTTGTGTTTTATGAACTTATGACTTATCAAGCTTAATATTAATTAAGTTTTTGAAGTATTTATATATAATACACCTTCAAAATGTGTTTGATGAATTTTGTATAATCTTGCGATTATACTTACGATTCCACATCCCCTTTCCGATTAACCTTGGAGATCACCAAAGCTAGAGAAAGTACTACCTAAGCTATTTTTTCTCATGTTGGATACATCCCCCTTCTCTATTTTTTACTTGACAAAAGATTGGCACAAGAAAATTGAATAGTTGAATTATTTTTTTCAGAAGCAATGTCAATCAAAAAAGCAGTTTGAACAGAATCGGGAGTTTCAATTTCAATTTACAGTGACATCCCAAGTTTTGTTAATTACTTCATCCTAGTTGTTAGGAGCAACTAAAATGGGTTGAAGATTAAACATTCACAAATTGTACAAAAATAAAATAAAGAATGTGGAAGAGGGTTAGAAATGGGCAGGTTGATTTTAGAGCTGATGTTCTTCAGAAGTCTCGGGAGTATCTGATAATATGATGACAATATTTTGATAAATTTTCTCTAGGTGGGGTTGGAACAGAAGTCTTTGTAGTGGCAAATGCAACCATGAATCTTTTCTTTACACTTTCATTGTTTTTGGGTACACTACATCTTGCATATATTTTCCTCTCTTTTCTGTCTCATATATTCTATTGTTGTAGAGTGAAGAAACTTTACAATTACAAATCTAATATTATAGATCGACCTTATAGGAAAAGGATGGAAAAAGGGACTCAAAGAGAGAAATATAATCCAGGATGGTAGCATAGTAAGTAAGGGGCTGTTTGAATGAGTTTTGATTTTTAGTTTTTAAAAATTGTTTTATAAATCTATTTTTAAAAACTTTTTTTAAGAAAACATAAAATAAAAATCCGTTTGGTAATCTTGTTTTAAAAAGTGTTTTAAAGATAAGAAAATAAAAAACTTGTTTGGTATAATTGTTTTCAACATATGTTTAAAAACTAAAAAACATAAAAGTTGTTTGATACATAGATCAATTTTTTTTCATAATTTCTTTTTTAATATGTTTTCCTTTAATTTGAATATAATTATAAATATTTTTGTTGTATTTATGTTATATTCAAGCTCGGATAAAATTGCATTTTGCCCTTATAAATTTCAATTATAATATTCTAATTAGTAGTTATCGTTACTCTTTATATTTTGGGCAAGTTTCGCCACTGCTAACATTAGTAGCGTAAAATGCTTAGTGATTTTTTTTGATTACGAGATAACGTCTAGTTCATAAAATTATATTAATTTAATTGTTTAATAAATCTTTTAGTCCTTACAAATATAACAATTTTTGTACATTAAACATTAAAATAATGATATTTTATAGAGTTAAGAAATTAGGACTCACGCACCTTCGCGTGCCTGGTAGAAATTAGGTCTTGTCGTTGACATAGTTCATTATAAATAGATTATCCATCAATGCATCAGGTACACATTTAATATTACCCGACACATTTTCTCTTTAGCTGACTTGACGTCGAAGTGTGTGCAGGTACCACCCTCTCGTCGGAGCAACGTGATGGAGCCTGATCACTTGGAGCAGATCCGACTTACCACCTCGGCAACAACTCGACCCAGCTTTCAACATCGAGTTCGTCTTCTAGGATAGTTCAACTTATTCTCATCATTTCATTAGCATTTTTATTAAATAATAATTAACTTTTTATTTGTTACCGAGTTATTGGTGCACAATATTTGCAGTATTACCGCCTTTGTTGATGACTAATATACGTCGGGGAATCTGGCTGACCACGAGCACTCGACTTTGTTGGCTCGTGTGGTTCTCCCCTCGCAACAAAGTTTTTGCCACAACCAGATATTCTAACTCGAGATCTTAGGGTGGGATCCGAACCCAATTACTCTTTATTGGTAAAGAATAATTAACTTATTTAGCTTGCTAAATTTTTCAGTTTTTTTTAAGAGAATGTTTTTTTTCATGTATTATTGTAAAAAAAAGCATAACACGTTTTCTTTTTCTTTCAAAAAAAAGAGAAAAGCATAACACGGTGATAGCAATTTCAATAGAGCAGCCCACTGGCTCGATTATTTGGTTGGGTCGGTATTTAAAAATAGAGGCCCAAAAAACAACGCTAAGTTTTTGGCCCAGTCCAATGGACCCGATCATATATATGGGCTAGGCCGGGATAGCCCATGGGCTGATGGGCTGTCCCGTGGACTGATGGACAAAGCGTTAATTAATTATTCATGGTGATTTGTAGAGCCAAAACAGATTTAAATTCGCTTTGTTTGAGCCAAAACATATTTATATATCTTATGTATACAGTATGTTACTCTCAAAATATTGTCTTCATGTATGTTGCCCATTTGTAGAAAAAAACTATGGTTAAAATTCTAAAAATTCAATGATTTGTGGCCCATTGGCCCATGAGCTGATGTCGGACCGGGTCGAGCCACAAAATTCGCAGCCCATTAGAATATTGGGCCGACCCAACCTAGCCCACAAATGTTGTTTGGCCCTAGCTATGAGTTGGGCCAGGCCGAGCTGGACCCAACCCATTGACAGCTCTACACCTGTCTCGCACAAAAAGAAATGATAGATTGTAATTTCTCTTTATTTACAATCATACCATTAATGAAAATGGTTGTTTTCGGTGTTTTCAATTTTTAAGAGAAAAACTAAAAAGAGAAAACCAAAACTCCTTTTGGCTGTTTCTATTTTTTAGTTTTATAAAACTAAAAACTAAATCTAGTTTTGAAAACAAGCAATGAAAAAACTTTTTTAAAACAAGTTTTCTATTTTCTAATTTTCAAAAACTATAAACACATTTAAAAACCGTATTCAAACAGGCCCTAAGTGTCATTGTTGTGAGATATAATAATCTTTGTCCAATGATGATATCAAATGCAATTTAGTGTTTGAAAATATTGCTCGGTAAAATACAATTTCATATGTGGCTTGGTGTATTAGTTAAAGTTAGTTATTGTTTTCTTTCACTTGCTTAGTTCCATGTGCCTCTTGAGTAGAAGTTTTTCTTGCTCAAATGCAATTTAGTGTTTGAAAATGTTTTAATAAAATAAGGTTTTTGTATTCATTCTTATTGCTTTTTGTGTTTTGCATATTCAAAGGAACTTGCTTCATATACTGTCTTTATATTAGTTGTCATGTGGTTCATTTTTCCTTACTAAATACAAGCATGGCGAGGAAAGGGAATCTTTTGCCCACTCTTAAAAGAATTGTCGAAAACCAATTGTCGAAAACCAATTGTCGAAACCAAGACCCACTGAATCGAAATGAGAAGATGATAAAGAGCAAGAACACACCAACAATTGTTTACCCAGTTCAGCCAATTTGGCCTACATCTGGGGGACTTGCATTGCAATGTCCAATTTTATTGAGAGTGATTTGAATTACAGAGAGATTACAAGAAGTAGACCCTCCCAAATTGATTTCCCCAAAACTGGTGCTCCACCTTAACCTAGACAAACCCTAGATGGTGATTAGAAGCACTTACCCAATTTTGTACAATTTGGAACTAACTACCTTTCAATAACACTAGAGAGAGTTATATATACAGGTTTTTCATTTTGGTTGTTACAAGAAGAGGAAAGATCCTAACTGACTTAAAACAGAATAAGAACTAACCACACAACTAACTTGTAACAGCAACTGAAAGACTTCAAGCAATTAACTCTCAAGGGGCATAATTGGTATTTCACAAATATGCCAACAAATAACAAGAATCATGATTAGCAATTCTCAACGATTGCTCATATCCCTCACGGTATGTGGTGTTGATAAGTTTGATCTTGAAATAAGCCACCAATTCAGAAAATGACATAAAATATCATTAGTTTAACACTTTTTTTCTCTAATTCTTTATCCACCGGAGAAATTGGACTATCGATCGTTAGACTTGACAGCCAATTAATTACTAGAGGCAAAGATTATCTAAAATAAAAATTATTAGAGGCAAAGGTCACCGCTTTACAACAATAATAATGTGACTTCTTGGTTTTTATCATGATTAATTTTATTTTTTTTAACAATATCATGATTATCATTGGTAGCCGTGTTTGGGGTTGTGTGCAAATTTTATTTTATGTAGTTTTAATCTTTTGCCTATTTCCTCCTTGCTATTTTTTGATTTTACTACACAGGCACGGGAAATAGGGTCAACCAACTTAAGATAAGATAAAGGGTTAAATATGTTTTTTGTCCCTATAAAATTTTAAATTTTGTTTTTAGTTCCTGTAAAAAAATTCACTCACTAGTTGGTTCCCATGTAGTAATGGAATCCGAAGGTAACAAATGTAGCCAAGTTCTAGCTCAATCCATTAATGAAAAAGGGAAGAGTCTTAATCTTATGGCATCAGTGGATACACCATTCAATTTCAACGTACCACAAAATTCAAGAAAAAATGAAAGATAGAGATTTGGATCATCCACCGGAGAACCAGAAAATTGATTATGATGCACCATGAACACCAGTGAGGGCTCATGTTCAAAATTGTTTGCCTCAACATCGGGGTGCACAGTACTAGAATGTGGCCCAGTAGCATTAGGGGTAGCATACTTTTTTAGAGTGATTTTGATTTGCATCCATTTCTTGATTATTAAGTAATTCTCTTCTTCTTCCTTGAAAGAATCCCTCTATCTCAGAAAATGATTCAACAATTTCACCAAGGCTTCGGACTCTTCGCATTTAAAGAATAAGAGAAGAAAAAATTAATAGAAAAGTAAAAGGTTTTTAGTCTAACCAATACCGAAAAAGCAATCGATATCACAAAAGTCCCCGATAACGGCGCCAAAAACTTGATAGGCTGCAATTACGCAGTTATATCGTGTAATAAAAGTATCGATCCCACAGAGACGTATGTGATTACCAATTTCTCTTTCAGTGATGATTAACTAAAAGGAATGATTATATTGTAGAAAAAAATATTGTTTGATTAAAATTCAGAATAAGAAGTGTCCTAGGGTTGTAGCTTCATCACAATGACAGAACGAATTCACAATCCCTCATCCGGCCTCTATTTTATATAAGCATCATATTTTAAGGATAAGGTATTCATTGGTAACTCATGTTTCCTTTCATGGTTGATTATTGCCAATGCCCGTTAAGTAGAGACTTTTTTATCCTAAGAGTCTCAAAACTATTTTCATGTTTTGATTCTCTTGTCTAATCCTCGTAGTTCCATTATCAAACTTCACCTTTCGGTTCTTCGTTTGATAATTGAAATGAAAACTTGAAGAATAGTGAGATTAGATTAAGATAAAACTTTAATAAAGTAGAATTTAGATTTGGGATTGTTTAGGCATCTACCATAGGATTATTTTCACAATCCCGAGACTAAGGAATTCTACTCAGTCATGATCATAATAGACATTTGTTTGAAATTAGATAACATGACTTCTAAATGACAAGATTGATAAAAGAAAGCAGTAAATGACGGAATGTAAATGACGGGAATTGTAATACTTGTAAAATGCAAAAAATAAAGAACAAGAATTGTAAAGTGCAGAAAGTAAATAACAATAATTAAAAGAGGAAATGAAAATTGAATAAAGCTCTAGAGTAATTTTGTGAAGTGATTACAAATCATAGAATAATGGTCCTTAGCACTTAGAATTTCGTGCTATTTATAGGCCTAGGACCATCAAAGCTTAAGAAACATCGGAATTAAAACCAATTACAAACAACGAAGATGAAATTGTAACGGTTTTGGCATCTGAGGCTGTAACACGGGTCATGTTGCTTCAACACGAGCCGTGTTGCTCCAACACGGGTCGTGTTGGTCTTCTGCGTCTCTTGAACTGCTCCAGACTTGAGCTCCAACACGGGTTGTGTGAACACGGGTGGTCGTGTGTTCTTCTGATTGGATGCTTTTTTCTTTCTTTTTCTTAGTTCTTTTGGTTCTTCTTAGCATTCATTGGCCTTTGGACTTTATCCTTATGCTTTTGAGGCTCAAATTCCTTCTCTTTACTCAATATTTGACCTAAAACGAAAAACAAATATCCGGTAGTAAAATAGCTCAAGACTAGAACTAAATTACTACATAAAATACTAAAACCAAACACTAAAAAGACACTTAAACTGGACTTATCATTAATCATTTACAATTATCTCTAGGGTGGAGTGCTTTAGGGGGTTTTGTTAAGGGATCTCTTTTATTGCTTTGACTTTACTTTTTCTTTTCCAAGAGTATTGGTCTAGTCCCCCCTTGGGCTCCTTTCTGTCATCTTTCTTTTTCAGTTTTTTAATAAAATTAGCAGGGCAGTTCTCTTTTTCAAAAGAACAACTACATAAGGATCAACTGTAGCACAATAGAGAAAAAAAAGGAAAGAATGACTTCAAATTAACATTTTGAGTTTCAACATTCACATTTTCAAGAATTTCAACTTCAACATTATGAATTTCAATAGAATTTGTTGTTTTTTTATTCAAAATTTATCAAGAGCTCCTACTTGAGATTTAGTTAAGTCTCCAACTTTTTTTTACGCTTCCAATATCTAGATTCATACTTTCTAATCTTAGGAGGCATAATAGAAAGAAAAAACCAAAATCACAATTCCCAAATCAAAGAGGGAAATCGATGTGCTGCAAACCCTGCAATAGTACAACCTGATGTGTGATGCCCCTGTTCCCAAATCACAAACCGTACAACAATACAACTTGATACTGCAAAATCCGGAGGTTGACTAGCCTGATAAGGTGGAACATTGTTCCTTGTCTGCTCACCAATGTTGCCTAGCACCAGTTGTGATGTAAATGAACCCGCCAGAGGATGAACAGCAACTTTAGAGTAGGGTTGGTTTGGGTGGTAGACTAGTTGATTGTTAGCCATCATAGGGGTCCATATAGTGGTCCATGTGACAAGCCAATCTTCTATGGCCTCGGGGGTGGCTTTCTAGCCATTTGCATATGTCTAGGTTAAATAATAGTCGAGTTAGTGGTAACATTCGCCACATACTTCCCCCCAATGTTGTCGGTCCCTTACGTTTTTTCTGTAACGAATAAGTCTCTTATGTTTTTAAATCGTTGCACTGTTACATTTTTTTTAACTTTCTGTTAAACTTTGTTAAAAAAATCATGTAGTTGTTAAGCTGCTGACATGGCAAGTCCAAATAAGAATTTCTAGTAACTATATTTTTTAATTAGCTGATGTGGCTATTATTTTTTAAGTAAAAAAACAAAACAAAAAAACTAATTCCCAAACCCCAAATCCGAAACCACACCACCATCTTCGTTGATACCGTACTCTCCATGTTCCAAACCCCAAATTGAAAACAATTAAAAAAAAATGAGGTAATAGCCAATTAGGTCCCTGACATTTCGAAAATGTTCAATTTAGTCCCTGACTTTTCACCAGTATCAATTTAGTCCTCAACATTTTCAAATGAGTATCAATTTAGTCCTTCCGTTAACAACAGTTAGTAACGAAGCTGACGTGGCTGTTAAATGCCAATGTGGCAAATGTCAAGGACGAAATTGATACTACTAAAAAAAATAAAAAAATCCATATCAAATTCTCATTTAAGTCAAAAGCAGATTTTTTTTTATTTCATTTTCCATTCATCTTCTCACGCACGTTTCTTTCTTCTCTCTTCAAAAAAACTCTTCCCATTCCCGCGTATCAGAACTCACCATCATCAGAACTCAACCAGACTACGTCGCTCGCCGCCGTGACGCTTCCGATCGCGCTGCCGTTCAACGTCGCACCATCATCATCTGCCATCGCGTCCTCTTTTTCTCAGGTTAGCGTTTTTTTCCCTTGAAAAAAATCTGTTCTTGGTTGCGTTTTTCATATTCTCTTAAACGATTCTTGCTTCCATTAGGCCGTAGGTTGACATGGAAAAGAACAGAGAGAGTTTCTTGTTCACCTTCGATCAAAAAATCTGTTCTTGGTTGCTTTTTCATCGTTTCTTCTCTTAAGCAATACTAAAATCAGTATGTTTGTTAGAAAAATAGCAGTTACAAACTGCGTCCATCAAAATCTTAGGGTTTATTTTGTTTCAATACTTGAGTTTAGTTTGTTAGAAAAACTGATTTTAGGGCTTTTTTAGTAATGTGTTGGTAAATACTAATCGTTTCTGGAAAAACTAGTTTGTTTGAAGTTATCCCCTTAATCGTTTCTGGTTTGAATTTTAGTATTGATTTTGTTTCAATACTAATCGTTTCTGGTTTGAAGTTTCTGGTTTAGTGTTGAGCACTTGATAAATGTGTGGTTTGTTTTGTTTTTCCAATAGATACATTGATTTGGTTGTCTGTTTAAATCTTTTTTCAGAATGAGTCCACTCAATACCGAGGATGAACCTTTTTTGTTGATTCCAAGTAGCCAAGAGGTACCCGATGATGAATCAAGTGATAGTGATCATAGTTGGAAGTCTGAAGAAATGAAAGAACACGTCAAAGTTCCCACAATTTAATGAAGCTGCCAAGTTTGGCAATGTTAGTTTGCAATTGGGGATGGAGTTCAACAATTTAGAATCATTCAAGGAGGTTGTGAAGGACTATACCATCAACTCTGGGAGGCCCATAAAGTGGATAAAAATGATAGAAAGCGGGTAAGAGCAAAGTGCCAAGAAGAAGAGTGTCAGTGGGAGATTTTTTGTAGTGAGAACAAGGGGAGAGGAAGCTACCAAGTGAAGACTTTTAATGATGAGCACACTTGTTGTAGGACCAATAGGTTACCTCAGGCCGACAAAAAGTGGTTGGTTCATAAGTTAGAGGCAAAGCTTCGTGATCAATCCAAGATTGCACACGTTTAGGTGTTTGACTTTTTTAAAAAGGAGTTTAAGGTTATCATCGATCGGACTATGATTTTCAGGGCTCTTAAGGAGGCAAGGGAGTTAGTGGAGGGCAGTGAGCGAGAGCAATATGCTAAGATGTGGGATTATGCCCATGAGTTGATAAGGAGCAACCCTGGATCCTTAATTAAGCTGGACACAATGCCCATGAGGCAAGGGACTATGATTTTTGTGTGCTTAGATGCATGTAAGAGGGGTTTCAAAGCTGGTTGTAGGCCTTTTATAGGTTTGGATGGTTGTTTTTTGAAGGGTTATTTTGGAGGATAGTTGTTGTCAGCTGTTGGACAGGATGCTAACAAGCACTATTTTGTAATAGCTTACGCTATTGTGGATGTTGAAAACAAGGAAAATTGGAAATGGTTTTTGACACTGCTACATGGAGAGATAGGTGACTACGTGCAACATGGATGGATTTTCATGTCGGACATGCAAAAGGTATATTTTGCTTTTGACACAATAACAATGCTTTGATTTTAGGAAGAGAATATAAGTTAATGTGCAAAATATGTCCATGATATATGCCTTGTTAACAATGCTTATGATATATGTCTCTGTATCTGATATCTGATATGTGTCTCTGTTTTAACAATGCTTTGATTTTCATGTGCTGTTTGGTTGTTTATTATATAGAGATTTAGTGGTTGACTCATATAAATAATAATGAAATAGTGGCAAAATGGTACAAGCAACCATTGGTTTCTCTTTTATTAAAAGAAGCTGCCTTAGGAGATTGAATTGATTTATTCAATCCAGAATCATGTAGCTCATCGTACTTCCCTGATTGGACTATCATTCCCTCCCTCATCACCTTTTTCCAAGCAAATATTTATGTTGGAAATTAGAATCACTCACCAAGCTAAATTGAAGATTGAATGAGATAAAAGATTGGAAAAAGAGGTTAGATGTTATGTTATGAGAACCATGAGTACCAATAAGTTGAAGCTTGAGGGGAGGTCGGGACCGTTATGTCTTGTCCAACAGAGTAGACTTGATAAAGAGAAGATAGAAAGCAACTACTGAACCCCGATGTGGTCAGATGATACTCCCTATTTACGGTATCAAGTTGAAAATCATTCTCATAGGGTGGATGTTTATTTGAGTGCACAAACTTGCACATGCAGATTCTGGCAAATAACAGGTAATTTTGTATTTTTAGGTAATTTTATATTTTGTAAATGTAAATAAAGAACCTATTAGGGGATCCAAAATATCTTGTCATTTTGTAGGGATGCCTTGTATGCATGCTTGTGCTGCAATGGCACACAAAGGTTATAAGCCAGAAGACTACTGTCATGCTTGGTTAACAGTAGGTGCGTACAAGGCAACTTATGAGTTCTTTGTGCAGCCTACACAATCCAATCACTACTGGACACCCACTGAGTATGAAAGGCCTCTCCCACCTAAGATCACGAGGAAGCAAGGAAGACCAAAGAAACAAAGGAGGAAGGATGGCAATGAAGAACCTCTTAGTGGAACTAAGTTGAAGAGGTGACTTCACATTTGGACTTGTCAAAGATGTGGGTTAGAGGGTCACAATAGCAGGGGGTGTACTAACCAGGGGGTTGAAAGAGGACCTAAACAATCAACTAGAAATGTGTCGACAGAAGAAACCCAAGAAATCCAAGAAACCCAAGCTGAAATTCAACTAACACAATCAATGCCACAGTCAAGTCAAGGAGTGACAGAGCAAGCAAGTCAAGGAGTGACGGAGCAGACAAGTGAAGGAGGTGCTCAGCCAACTGAATGTGTCAATCCAAGTGTGCAACCTCCCAAGCAAGCTAGCCTAAAGGCATTGTGAATCATAGTTATTGCATGCGTATTTGTTAAATACACTATGAATGGTTGTATATATTTATTTAGTTTATCATATGGTAATACACTGTGAATGACACATTGAGGATTGAGGATGGTAACTTGTTAAATACACATTTGTTAAAATTTGGTGCAGGGAAGGGGAAGGAGGTATGGGATAAGAGGGCCCGTTGTGCCTTCTACATTGAGGATGAAGGAAGTTCCAATAAGGGGACCAACTCCAATTAATCCGGCAAGGCCTTCTAACCAACCACCACCGCCACCACCGCCGCCATCCATGATGCCAACTCCACAAATACCAATGATGCAATTCATTCCAACACCAGGTCTTCACCAGATGTGTCCAAGACAACCATGATATCGTGGAGTCTTATATTATTTTGCACTTTATCGTTTGGTTTTTTTGGATTAACGAATTTATGGTTTATGTAACCGTAAATTATACATTATGGTTTAGTTTTTTTGGACCAAGTATTTCACGTAACGAATTTGAACTTTGTAATGCATGCTATTTTCCTCAATTTGAACTTTGGTTTATTTATGGATGATCGTATGGTGCTCAATTTGAACTTTAGTTTATTTATGAATGTAGAAATAGAATCATAAACAGGGTTGAATGTAGAAATAGAACCATAAACAGGGTTGAATATTGAAGAAATACCATATATGACTTAAAAAAAGTAGTAGCAATTTGGTCCTTAATTTTTCTTACTAAAGATCAATTAGGTTTTTGACTTATATAACTTAGTATCAATATGGTCCTCGACTTATATAACTTAGGATCAATTTCGTCCCTATGCTGGAAAGCTATTTTTTTTTTTTAAAAAAAACTATTAATTTAGTCTCTAACATTTGTGTGACGTGGCATGCTGAAATAGATTTTTTTTTGTAGTATTAATTTCGTCCCTGACATTTGCCACGTCGGCACTTAACAGCCACGTCAGCTCCGTTACTAACAGTTGTTAACGGAAGGACTAAATTGATACTCATTTGAAAATGTTGGGGACTAAATTGATACTGGTGAAAAGTCAGGGACTAAATTGAACATTTTCGAAATGTCAGTGACTTAATTGGCTATTACCTCTTAAAAAAAACTAATTCCCAATTTTCTTCATCATCAACCTCGAAGAAAACCACCCCTGTCTCTTTCTAGCGGGGACGTCGTCCTTCGTGGCAGCAACAACAACACCTCCGACCAGTCATTGTGCGCCATCTTTGTTCCAGACTTGGCTCAATTGTTGGATAAACTCCATGACTGTGTTTGTGAATGATTTGTATTTGAAAGGTTTACTAATTACAAATTTGCAATGATGCTCGCTGGGTTGGTGCAAGGGTTCACTATTGCAATCTATATTTCCTTCCTGCACTTGCTCCCCCTCCCCCACAAGAGTACGGTATCAACGATGATGGTAGTGTGGTTTGGAATTTGGGAAAGATGGTGGTGTTTTTTTCCCTCAATCTGTAAAAAAAGAAAAATTTAATTGAGTGAGATGATAAAAAGATAATAATAAGATAAGTTAGAGCAACTTTATTACAATGTACTTAAGAGAGAAAACATTTATAAGCATATTATTGCATTGTAGTTATCCTACGTGGACATGATGTTGCAAAATAATTAGTCACCGATGTCTATATAGGAATCGGTGCTTATTTCTTCTTTTTTTTACAAATTGCATTAAAAAATTACTTTTTTTTTTCAATTTTCTCTCTCCCACTATCTCCCACAATCACCAAAATGGAATGATAAAAAATAAGTATAAATAAAAAATATTAATAAGTGGGGTCATATATGATTTCTTATATCAACTATGAGTTTCTTAAATCCAATGTGGCAATTTGGCCCCACAAAAATTAACTTAGTTCACCCAAATAAGCTCCCCCATTAGAATACTTTTTTTTTGGCAAAAATAATAAAAGATAACTAGAATATAAATCGATATTGGGTTTTTTTTTGTTACCCTGTCATTGGTGCGTAGTTTTCACCGGCTTTGTCGGTGACTAATCTACGCCGACCCGTGTAGTTCTCCCTCCCAACAAATCGATATTGGGTTTGTTACGGCCTGAATCAAAAAAGCCTAAAAAAGGCTATTAAAAATAACCAAATAAATAGATTAATTATAATGTTTTTAAAAATTGAAATAATTACTGATTTATCTATTATTTATGCTTTTGAGGGGTTTTAAGAAGCAAAATCTGCCCTCTTCAATCATATTACTTATAGTGCTATGATTGATGGGTTTTTACTGCTGAATGAAAAAGGGGTTGAAAGAGCATTGCCAATCATCCAGCCTATGGATAGTAATGCTATTGACAATGAAGATGCAAGAGCTCAATTCCACCCAAATCGCCCTAAGACCATTTGTTACAACTCCCACAACATCATTGTACAAGCCTTATTTGTTTGAGGGCTTAGCCAAAATTGATGATACTACATTTACCATTCAATTTTATTGTGGTTATGTTCTTGATGATTATGAGGGGTTTGAGGAAACAGATGAACAAATAATATTGAAGAAAGAAAACTTTGCTACTGGCTTATTTTGTTGGCCAGATGCTAATTATCAGACATCAAATTTGGAAATTGCAAATAATATTATGGATATTGTAGCAACCCTTGCCAAGGTTGAGAGTGATATTCTGAGCATGATCCTTTCTAAGCTTTTGGGTTTGGAGACAATGTTTACAATTAAACTGCTAGAGATCTACGAGCCTTACTGCAAAGACAGGGAAGGTACATAGATGCTATCAAATCTGATATTTTAGCAAGTCACACCCTAGTCAAGATGCACACGAATCATGGTTGTATGCATGCTGGTGTAGAATTCTTGTGCTAATTTTGGTGGGTACAAGGTAGTTTTCCTGAAGCAAGTTGAGCCCGATAAAATGGATCGCGATTTCGATTATAGTGAAGGGGATCATGGCAGTGGTTGTGAATGCTGCCATTTTAGTTTGGCCACTCTTCGGTGCATCAGTTGTGTATATGTTTTAAATATGCTGATTAGTTGCCAACCTTTTAAACCCATCCTTGCGAATTATTTGTTGAAAAGAGGTGGTCTTCTTTTGCTTGTTCTACATGCTGCTCAACTGAGTACTTGGTTTGTTGCTATGATTCATTGCATATGCTGCACAAAAACATTGATGTTTTAACTCCTAGTACCATTAGAATCCTTCCCAATTCAGTGTTTCACACCTTGTTCCATGTGTTCCAATTGAAGCTATTCACAACACCTATGTTGGTTGTTGCCCTCGCTTCACCAAAGCGATCTCAACTAGTTCTTAACCGGTTTTCCTTCGTAGCTATTTTGCATAGGAAGATGATTTACACAGGAAGTGCTCTTGCTCTAAGGATTTTACTCAAATGGAAGACAATGATGTTTTGAAGGCGAGGGGTATTGTGACAGTTTTATGCTAGCTGTCACCTTTTCAGAATTAGTCCTTTTTATTCTTAGATTTCATCTTTTATTTTAAGGTTGCTTTTCTACTTTCGTCTCTTATGTGACTCACCTACCTTCTAGAAGCTGGTGTAACATTTAGGTCAGAATATTCCTAGCATCTAGCATTGAGTGGCTAATTAATTGTAGCCTCCTTTGCCTATATATTTGTGCAATCATTGAATGAAAGAATCAACCGATCATTACAAATTAATACAAAACATCTCCCTCTATAGTTCTCTAATATTCCTCTCAGCTCATGAACCATCGAAGGGTATTCATCCCACTACCTTTCTTGGCTTGTGTTAGGGTATTACCGGAGTTCATTCTCCCTAGTATCCAAATCGCTGTTACACATACATTTATCGTAGTAAGCAAAACTTTTAGTAGGTTGTCAAAACTTGCAAGAGAAGGTTCATTCCTCATTTTGATTAATATAACTGCAAACACATTCCCAATATCAGAACTTCTATAACTGAAATTTATCAACCACATGTTAAATATCTAAAATTTTCCATTTTCAATGATTGATAGAGAATAGTTTTTAAATAAAAAACAGTCATAAAATTTTCTTACCCTCAAGGTGCAAGGATCGGAAACTGTATAAGCAACTTGAAACTGAGTTTCTTGTGGATTTACTGCTGCAAAAGAATACCCCAATCAAATTTATATTCAAGTTCTTGTATTTGGCTACACATCAATTTTGAGCATGCTGCTTTCAACAAATGTGTCACAATGTTTTACATTTGTGAACAAACAATTGAAGTTATCTACAAATTCAAAATATTTAGAAATTGAATCAAATGAAGGCAAAACCAGCGAAGGTATAGTTTTCTGATGAGAACAAAGACTGCTATAGACATTCCTCTATCAGAACTGCTAGAAAGTACGATGGGTTTTTCTATACAAAATGTAAGAAATTACACGTCACTTTCTTAAAGAAGAAAAGGATTTGTAACTCACCATTTTGAGGGAAATCATGAAGTGATGGGTCAATAAAAAAGTTCCATTTATCTTCCTATGATAACCTTTGATGGATTCACAATATCAAATATTTGATACAAACGGTTAGTTGGTTATCATACATAGATAAATGAATTCACAATGTTAATTAACGGGAAATATTTGATGAATTCACAATGTCAAAAGAATGCATTTTAGTCAATTAACATCTACGAGATTCCAATACATTATCATTGGCATCCTGCAATAGGCATACACCAATATATTCCAATAAGCATATGACAATGAAGGGGCTGTGCATGCTCCCATGATGAAGGGGTAGACATTTATTATTTTCATCTCCATCCGTAAATTACTTCTGCACTGAACTGGAGTTACATTAAACCTGCAAATAAAATGTATAAAATTTTCCCTTTTCAATGATTGATAGAGAATAGTTTGCAAGTAAGTCACTCAAATAAAAACCAAAACAATTGTTAGAGAAAATCAATCAATTATCACATACGTTCCTAGCTTTCACCATGTTAACATACTATCTAATATCTATTCACAACCTTGAAAGTAATATGAAAACTGGATTCATTGTTTTTTCCGTATTACACACTCTTGTTCAACTAAAAAAATGAATAGTGACTTAAATTAAAAAACTCAGGCATCAGTATCTTATCCGACATTCAGAGTAGCAGACCGTATTATATTACACATTACATAACATATAGGTCCTTGAAAACATGAAAGTATAACTAAATTCTTTGAGGAATTCATTTATATATACAGTTGTTATAGAAGATTTTTTACGCTGTCAACCAATCATGAAAAGATACATCATAAAAAAGTTTGACTTTATATTAACTACCTTAATAGTCAGTTATACCATGTATTTTTATTGGTTGCTATTTTGAAGATTTTTCCAACAATTGTGTAGACTAATTAAACCCATTCTTTGAAAGTTAAACTAAAAAAATCAATTCCATTAAAAGTTAAAACACGTATTCACAAAGGAAAAAAATTGGGTTTAATTAGTGTACACATATTTTGTAAAACTTATTATACTATCCACCAATAAAAATACATGGTAAGGATGACGCATCAAGTGGTTACTAATTGAGTAACTACTTTTTAATGATGTGTCAGCCTATAATTAGGGTTGTTCATAGTTAGGGAAAAACAGAACTGAACTGACGAACCGAACCAAAACTAACCGAACTATTACAAACAGTTTACACTATCTACTAATTATAGGCTATAATTAGTAGATAGTGTAAAACATGTATACACATTGTGTATATAAATTAAACACAAAAATTTAGACATCAAATATTTTAACACACCCGGAAAAGAAAAGGTGCAAGTAAGAACAAATAGATTTCAAAAAGTGATGTGGAAGGTAGAATATGCAGAAACATTGTGAAATAGGAATGAGAAAAGAAACAAACTAAATCTGGAAGACACATTTGTAGTATATTGTTAAGATTCTGGGTCGAAGACAATACTGTTTTTGAATCTTCTGAGATCAACTGTACAGAGTGGAGCGAGGAACAAATGGCCATACAAAAACGGAAAAGGTAGAGTGACAATACGGTATCCCTAGGTAATTGATAAATCCGTAATAACTACGGATTTATTACTAATTATCCGTAGTTGGGAAGTTACTTCACTCTATCACAACATAAAATATCATACAGAAAGTAAAAGAAAAAAGTTCAATTTATATACACATATTATTAATCACTTTTGAGAAAAGATCACTTGAAAACACCCAATTATGTTCAAGCCGCTCGTTTGATAGACATTGCTACTGAAAAAAAAAACATCAATAGATTCAATTTTTTTGTGCCAATACTTTGTTAAGAAAAAAAATAGAGAAGGGTGAAGTATCGGACATAAGAAAAAAGAAACTCAGTAGTATTTACAAAGTGCGTGTATACTAACCACACACATGCCATTTTTAAGATAAGCACCCATTGTTGATGATACCATGCCTAAAAGATTGCCACACAGTAGATCATCCAACCTAAATTTTACAAATGCACCTGATAGGTAGAGAAGATATCAAACAATATAGTCAAACCTCTCGGAATAAATCTTTTAAACAAATTCTCCTATCTCAGGGATGGAATCAGCAAAATGCCATATTCATAACACAACTAAGCTGGACAACAGAAAACACAAATCGGTGCTAATAGAACCTCATCACAATTAAAAGAACCTATGAGCATAGGGGTGTTATAATCGAGCAGGTAAGGATAAAAATAAACAATATCAATGCATTACCCTAAGCTTCTGTCCTACAAACAATCTTCCAACAACTCTCTGCTTTGACAATAGCACATCTAGAGTGGCATCTATAGATTACCTGCAGGAAAAAATCAACCAACATTCAGTTAGTACAACATATAAGTCAAAACTCATAGCATGTCAGTTAGTACTTAGTTCAAATTTAACTGCCTACCAATACATGATCAGAGTGAACACTGGAAATGCAGAGAGCAGTCATTGAAGAAGGCAATGCACCCCGTCGAGAATTTTCTTGATGGTAGTAGATCAGTGGCTGTGATTTACTTCTCTTACATATCCACGCACCACATGCTATCACTAATTTAAAAGACCTAAATATGTTGTCTAAAAGCAGTTACATACATGTACTTCAGTTCCTCGAGGACATTTTATACATAAAATGTTCCAACATCTAACTGGATATTACCTCTCAAAGAATTCCAGTTTGTAGACATTTCACTTGCAATGCCTCCAGGTCCACCTAGATACCTGTGCAATTGAAGTGTATAACCACGCCAAATAAGGCTCGGCAAAAGAACATTGTTTAGATGCCGATGAGTTATGCACATGAAACACACCAAATAGCACTCTATCAAAAAATTATCTCCATATCATCCAGATAACAATCCAATATATCAAGTTGCAATTAACATCTGACGTGCTTCAAGCTATAACTGACCTAATCCCGCATCACATAGAAGCATAATATTCTTTAGAACAAAAATACACGAAAGTTCCACGTTATGCCAGTAGATAGAGAAAAGCTTCTGCTCCCATACCAGTCTCATCAGACTCATCATGGAACATATATTTCTGCATTACCTGATGTCACGTATCTAATCAAATATGGGAAAACGCAGCAACAAAATTCACTTGGGTGAACAAAATCCAAGAAGATAATAATCAAAATTGACCATATGCAGGTTACATGGAGGCACTGCAAAAAATTCCTTGATGCGCTGGGCATCCTTTTGAGTTATCTTAACACATCACTATCTAAAGTGAACTTTTATCAATAAATTGATAGTAGATACTCCATTCAACTCTAATAAATACAGAGTTTTGTTGAATTGATTTGTTATGGAAGCAATTCTAATAAACATCAATTATTTTATAATAATAAACATAAGTTGTATCAGATATTCACTGTCCCAAAAAGTAGAAAGGTGTGCCTTATGTTGACTTGAAGCAATTTATAGTAGTGGATCATCAAATTCATACAGAAGTGAAACTAAAGGATTCATACTTAGAAGACAAATAATAGATTCATATAAAATGTTGGGAGAGCGTACTTGATTACATAGATAAGTGACGAACATAACTTTCATTAAATAGGGTAGTGAAAATACTGCAGAAACAGAAACATAACAACTAAAAGTCCTAAAATGTTCTAGTCTGGCGGCGCAATACACCATCTACCGAAACAGCTGCAGTCACGGCAACGGAGATGAATTCCTGCGAAGGGAATAAAGAATCGGGGTAAACACTAGGAATGTTTTCGTTGCGATTCATTGAAAGTAGTTAAATGTGGCTACTAGCATGAGTTGCATTGAAAAAAAATAGGGTACCAAAATTTGTGATGGGAGAACAGCTAAAAAGGCTTTAATATTGATTGGGCATAAAATGATATTAATGCAACATCAATATTAGTATATTACCATGGAGCATGATGCTTTAGTTAGGAAGGCTTCAAGGAACAGGACTTGACCACAGGGGGGCCCTGACCGGGCATCCTATGCCACACTTGGGCCTGGAAAGTTTTAACAGCATCTCTTCCTGCTTTTGCTTGGAAGGTAATGTAATACATGTCACCAGCAACAAGTCTATAGGTTGACTTGACAAGATCATGAAACACAAAAAATTCACCCTAAATAACAAAAAGCACAAGCATAAATAAATATACATAATAATTAATAAGCATGTAATGGTAACTGGTTTTGAAATTGAACCTAACTAACCTGATTCTCATTTTCAGCATTGTATTTATCCAGAGCAAGATTGCAGAAGCGAGTAAGGCGATGTCGATCATCATCGGTTATGGTGAGAGGTCTGATAGAGCCGCATAAACCAGCTATGGCTGGAGGGGCAATAGCATCATAGGGACCTGGAGGGAGCAGAGCGGTTTGCCTCGTATACTCATCCATGGCCTTTTTGATTTCCCCATCTAGTCGAAGTTGAGCTTTATTCCTGTACTTAAAGCGATCGCAGTGATAGAAATAAGGCTTTTCGCTATCCTCATACTTCTTACGAATCTCGCTCTCTTCTATGTCTTTGTAGCGACCCCATAGTGCTGCCGAGTTCTTACGAATTATGCTCTCATCCATTTCTCTTAAGTTTTTCGATCCCGATTTCAGGTTCAGTAGCTTCCCTGAGTCCTCTGCACTTTTCGGTGGCGGCGGCGGCACGGTGGCGACGCGCTGCGAGACGGAATCCATCGACATTTGATTCGGCGACAAGAAAGGAATCAAACGCTAACAAGATACCAATCCTCTCTTTTTATCTTATCTTCAACTACAACTAGAATGCCAAAGGTAACTTTGTGAATTTGGGTTTTGATTTTTATACCCCCAAAATTATACCTCATACCCCACATTTTACCAATTTTACCCTTTTAAAAATATTCAAGATTTAATTGAGAACTCCAAAAAAAATTTACTTTTCATTTATTCCGTTATTATCTATGTAAGACATAATTTTAGAATGACATTTTCAGAATTTTCCGAATTTATGTTCTTGACATATATGTATAACTAGAATGATTGACCCGTGCACGCACGAGTATAAGTATGCTATTGAAAATTGTTATCAAATAATTTATATTTTGTAAGTTAGTAGAAAAACTCATGTATAAATAAATGATGCTATTTTTTGTGATTTGAAAATAATATTTAAACAATCAAAAACTCATATTAATTTGTTATTTTTAAGAACAATATCATTGTCAAAAAGCAAAAGAACAAAATCATATTGCGGTGATTTGTCCCTCACTGTTGGTTGCCTTGTCAATTTCAGTAGCATGGGGACGTCGGTTGCTGAGTTCAAACTCAGGTGTGAGCGGTATTAGTGTGTGTGGTGTTTATTTTTCATTTCATATAAGTAGACCAAAAAATATTGTGGTTATTAGAGTTCTTCATCGCATACGCTAGCTCTAATATGACGATATTAATGATCATATCATAACATGGTCATGTCAGGTCATATATTTGGTCAAGGCAATCCACTACTGAGTCACCTACCTCCCACTTAAGATTGAGTAAAAAAAATACTCGAAGCTTGGAGAGTAGTGCTTGTAACAAAGATATCTCAAAATCAACCCTACATGTTTTTGGGTTCTTCCCCTTTTGCATTTCTGCTATCTATCATTTTCCATCAATTCTACAACTTTTATATTAGATATTGCAGCAGCCACCATAGAGAATTATCAAATTCGAAAACTCCCTCCCGAATGTAACTTGAATTTCAGCAAGATATCTCTTTGACTCCTTGTCTTCAAAGCAATATTAACAACACCCGTGCAAATCAATCATTCAATGCAACAACTTTCAGTTTCTTAAACTTGTCAGTAATTCCTTCCCAATTTGCAAAACAGTATATATGTAAATATCATTCTGCTGATAAGTGATAACCAACTAAACTCATGAGAAAATTCTCTTGTTCGTCAGAAATGATTTTGCTAATTTTCACAACAACAAAGTTTAACAGCTAATCATATAATATGATATATGATAATTTTTACAGCAACAAAGTTTAACAGCTAATCATATAGTATGAACATTTAAACTACTATAATTGGAGAACATACAGTTTAAAACAATTCAGGGAAAAACTTTTAAACTGTTTTTTTTTTAAAAAAATGGTTGGCCAATGCACCCCATGTGTCCGTCCTTACCAAACATGGCTACTCGCCAATGCACAAATTTTAGTTCAAGCAAGCCCCTGATGTTCTATTTATAACAATCACTCACATTGCTAAAGCTATACATCCAATGTGGGAATAATTTAGGAGCAATAATGCTACTCAAACATGTACTCTCTTAGTTTTCATTAAAAGGCTTATTCATCCTTTGTCTATCCCGAACACTCTCACATATACACTCTCTTTGATGTTGCCATGTCTTTCATTGTCTCGTTCAACCTTTTTCTTTCTATGTTGCTGCTCCCTGTAGTAAGTGTTTTTACAAAAAAAATGGTGGCTACAGTGGGGACTATAAACCACCTCTTTTTTGTATTTTTCATTTCTTCCAATTCTTCACCACTTAATTTATAATGTTATATTCTATATTTGCATTTTATTGTATGTTTACTACTTATAACATTTCTTCCAATTCTTCACCACTTATTTGCATTTTATCACTTAATATATTATATAATCAGTGTGTTCACCAGTTCAATGACCGCTCTGGTTCAAACACGATTAAACCCTTGAACCTTGAACCATTGCCTTCTACAAAAGTTGTCCGAACCAAATGATTGGCTCGGATTTACCCAAGCTATTGAATACCCCTAATCAAGAATACTTTTTTCTCTAAATAAAAATGTCAAAAAATATATGATAAAACTTGAAATTTGTTTGCTAAACAGTTGTTAATTTTTTTTCCAAACAGTTAAAATACACGTTTTCTTTCAATCTAAACAAAACCAAATGTCTTTCCTATTTTTAAGTGTATCAACCAAGGACAAAAATGAATCAAAAAAATATTTTTACTCGTTGAGAGTTTATTTCAGAAATTTATAATTTCAAAAAATGGGAAAAGAAAACGTGAATTTCATTATTTAGAGGCAATAATAATGTGACATTTTTTCCTAGAATTTTTTTAACGAACCTTGAAAATTCTGGAATGTAACATATTTTAAAAATTTTAACTAATGATATTAGAAGAATAGGCTATAAAGAAGAAAGAGTAGTAGTCTTTTATTTATTTCTAAAATTAATGCAGAGATAAATCATTATATTATAATAGAATTTTCAAATATAAAAACTACTTCGAATATTAAATTAATGTAGTCTGTCACATTAAGTTGTTTCTAAGTGAAAAAAGAGTTGTGTTTTTCCGCTTTATTATTATTATTATTATTATTATTATTATTATTATTATTATTATTATTAAAGATATCTCTTTCGCTAGAAAACACACTAAATAAAGAAGATTACCAGAATTGAAATTACTAAAGCAATCAATCCCATTGGGTGGCATTTAACTCCCATACCCAACTATTTATGAAGATCAATGCTCTTGCCTCCTACTACTGCATTCACTCTCCACAGCCAGGTTGCCACCTTCAGGCTCCATCATCTTAAATCTCTTCAATCACAAACTTCACATGCCTCTGAATAGTTGTTCAGCTTGTCTAATTCCTAATTCAAAGCACATGAGGAAGAAAACTCAATTAACTTTATCATAGGAATCTTAGTATTTGGCCTTTGATTCAAACCCTGCAACAGAAACCCATCCATTCAAAAAGTAAGCAAGTAATTCTTAAAAATCAATAAATAAAGGAGAATATTCCAAAATTTGAACCTACCACTCCTGCCCATAACTGTCTTCTCCATATCAAAACATAAGTAGCCTTTAGTCCACAAATGAATCGATGGCAAAAACCATGGGAAATATTGGTATCCAGACCTAGAAAAATAGAGTCTAAATGTCATTGAAGATAAGTTTTCATGACTCTGTATCCTAACTAAACCAGGCCAACTAAATTTCAGGTGGAAAGAAAATAAAGAAAATAGACTCATATAATAATCAAAAGCATTGCATTGTTGCTTTTTGAATCGGCTTGGGTCTTTTTCCTCTCTGATCATCTAACTATATTTGATTAAATCGATTAAATTACCAAAAATCCATGATAGCCTGCAAACCAAACATCAAGAGCATTACGACTATAATTGAAAATCCCATTGTTAACCTCAAGAAGATCTTAAAAAAAGCATTTCATGGGGATGTCATTATAGATGAGTATTGAGTACTCTAATTTGTAAAAAATTGCACAAACGCATTAATCCTCAATGTGGTTTTTCCCGTTAGAGAAAAGTCAAATTATATCATATATCATCATATATATAATGACACTCACGTGATGAAGGGTCAGCAACAGAGCCAAATAAAAATGTATGAGATGAGGGAGGAACCCAACCATCGAATTCACCCTCCTTCGCTTGCCGCAAACATCGCACCACCCTTTCCCTTATCACGCCTCCCTCTCTGCGAGGATTGAGCTTTTGCGTTTCTAGGAAAAAATAAGAATGATGGAAGAGAGGAGAGAAGGACAAAAACAATGAAGTAGAAGTAGAAGGAAATTCAAAATTCAAAAATCGTAAATCCTAACTTATTTGGTATATTTGGTATATTGGGATAGTGGTTAATTGTGAATTGGAATGAGAAATTATTTCTATTATTTCTATTTCTATATCTATTACGTGAGTGTCATTATTTGCATGCTATAAATATATAAATGCAAATAAATGCTTTAATTTGAAATTCTTACCATTTTTATTGCATTCTGGTAACAAAATTATTTTTTAGCTAAAGAATAAAGAAAAAATCGTTGGCCAAGTATTATTTACATTTTGAAGTGGGAGCTTAGAATCATAATTAATATCTTTTTGTTGACAATAGAATCATAATTAATATCATTTGCATAATAAGATGACATTTGGCAACAGGGGCGGATCTTCTTTAGGGCCCGGGAGGGCCACGGCCCACCCCAAAAAAACATGAAAAATTACCTAAATAGACCTAGTTTTAAACATAAACTACTCAATATATATTAGCTTTGCGCTAACATGACGACGTCTGATACAATGTGGCGTAGTGGTTGAAACTTGTTATTTCCACTGTTTGGCTCCGCGTTCGACTCCTGATTGAGACATTTTTAAGTTTTTTTCGTTTTGTTATCTAAAACAACAAACAAGCGCTTATTATTTTATGACTGGCAAAATAAAGTTATGACAATTGAACCCATAACCTTAGTTTTAGTCACCGCCCACATTACCTCGATGACACTAGTAACATTGATATAAAATATAACATATAACAATATGCAGTATATATGTAATATAAAACCAAAATATGTTTTTAATGCAATAATATTCTTTTACTCAATGTATAAGTAATATGAAATATATATAATTGTATGGTGTTTTTTGGAGTATAAATTTTATTCAGATGTTTAATATAATCACATCTCTTATATTAAAGTTAGAAAATTATGAATAGATATTGCTAATTTTCGAAAAAAATATCTCAATATTTTAAAAATAAAATCAAATAAATTTAAAACTGTCTTTTTAGAAACAACATCAATTAAGTCATTATGTGAAGTCAAAATTATATTTTTAGTTATTTAGTTTTGTTTATAAATAATTTTAGTTTATATTTATCTATTTTAACTGTATTTGCGTTTCGGCGTATCTTTTCATGCATTTTTGAGTTTCCACGACTCTTTCATGAGCGGCCCACCCCAATTTTACGGTCAAGATCCGCCACTGTTTGGCAATGCATTAATAGAGATGCATTCTCAAATGTTTATATCATTTACATTCTCAAATTTTTTTGAACTAATGATACAGATCTGGGTTCTTTGCTTTTATGTTCTTCTATTCTTCCTTGTTTCTTTGTATATTGAATTCATGATGAAGATCTGGATTTTTGGACTGAGATCTTTGAAGGTTGAAGAATATGACTTGAAAACATAGGCTCTTTTTTGAATTTATAGAGGGCCAATCAAATCATGAACAACAATGTTTTCTAAGCTACTAGGAAAAGTAAAATGATGGCAAAATATCTCCACAAGTCCATTAACTTATTTATTTGTAACGAATAGGTCCTTTAATTTTTTTTGTAACACATAAGTCCCTTAACTTATTTATTTGTAACGAATATACCTCTTATGGCTCAGGGACAAGGGAAGAGTAGAGAAAGAGAGAAACTCTCTAATTTCTCAAGAGAACTTGTTATTGCTTGAATTACTTGGATATTGTTTGAATTACAAAATGGATGGTGATGAACTCTATTTATACTACTCCTGTAGGACTTTACATTACAAACTAGAAGGATCTAGAAGCATTTATTACAAAAGAAAACTCTAGACATATGGATACCCTAGTTCATATGACTAGAAGGATCTAGAAAAGTTAAGATTTCCTAGTGCTTAATTTCATCTTATTTAGTAGAGTGTCTAGAAGCTTCCTTAATATTCTCTATATCTAGAGACTTCCATATTATTCTTCATAACTTCCATATGATTCTTCATCATTCTCCCCGGGTTGGAGGAGACTCGTCCCCGAGTCTTGATTTTCTTCATCGTCAAAGTACGATGAAATATCAGCAAAATTGAAGGTTGCAGAGACTCCATACCTGGCAGCTTTATTTTGTAGACATTGTCATTGGTCTTCAAGTCTCCTTTTTTAAATGTTTGCAACTTGCGATGTTTATCTCGCTGAGTATTCTTATACCTTGAAATTTTCTTTTCAATTCTCTCACGAACTTTCTCATGCAACATCTTGATATCATTTTCTTTTTGCTCTGCATATGCATTGTACTGTTGAGTAGCAGCTAAAGGGGTTAAATCAATGGCATGTTGTATGTCTCGCATTGGAGGTGGTTCTGATGGGATTTCCGATGGCACAACATCTGAGAATTCACCACGTAGTTGCTCCATTTTCTTCGGGATGATCAATTCTTCTTTTGATTCGAGCAATTGAATGATGCTCATGGTCTGTGCTTCCTCTATTATCACCTTGATTCGTTCCTTTGAGAGTAAAGATACTAGTGGTTCGGATTCCTTTTTTCTTTCATCAAATTCCTTGGGTGGTAGGGGTGCCAACTTGATTTGAACTCCATCCTCATTACCCTTGTTGAGCCATTGTAGCTTGTATGGTTGTGGGTGCTCCTTTGTCGGTAACTTCGATTTTTCCACCATATAGTTTGATACAACATTCTCGCAGCTTCCACTATCAATGATGACATCACAAACCTTGCCTTTCAAGGTGCAACGAGTGTGGAAAATATTGTGTCTTAGCCATGGTTCTTCTTTGGCTGTCGTTGTGTGTAAGCTTCTTCTAACTACCAGTGATTCACCATGATTGGCAGGAACGGGCTCTTCATCATATATTGGCTCGCCTATCTCCTCTTCTTCCAACGCTTCATGAATATCTTCTTCTTCTTCTTCTTCTTCTTCTTCTTCTTCTTCTTCTTCTTCTTCTTCCTCAGAAGCTTCGTGTATTTTCCCCTTAATAATGGTGATGATTTTACGATTTGGACAATCAGAAGCAATATGTCCAAACCCTTGGCATTTGAGGCATTTGGGTGTCTTGGAATTGTTCTCTTTGGTTGTCTTTGGTTGGGGTTTGATTGAAGAACTAGGTTCTTGGGTTGGTGGTTTGTTATGGTAGGGATAATTTTTGGTGGAGGAAAGAGGTTGGTATGAAGATTTTTCAGGTAGTGTTTCTCAACTCGAATGGCTAGACGAATGACCTCATCCAAGCACCAATATTGTTGAAGTTGGACTGGGTGTGTAATTTCAGCGTTTAGCCCTCCAAGGTATCGAGCAATTGTTTGCTCTTCCTTTTCTTGGATGTCACATTTCATCATTAACTTCTCAAATTCTCTAGTGTATTCTTCTACCGACAAAGATTTTTGACGAAGATTTTGTAATTGAATAAAATTGTCTTGATAATAATGAGGAGGTAAAAACTTACGGGTTAGTTCACGGTGCATCTTCTCCCATGTCTTAATCTTGCTTTTCCCTTCACGCTCCCGTTTCCCTTTTGAGATTTTCCCACCAAATTGAAGCGTGTTTCTTCAGCTTAACAGCGATGATCTTTACTTTTTGCTCCTCGGGAACCTCCTTATACTCAAATACGCGTTCAACAGTTTGTAACCAATCCACAAAGTCATCGGGTTGTAGCTTCCCTTCGAAATCTGGAATATCTACTTTGATATCATTCATCCGAAGTTGACGTCGGTGTGAGCGACTGCTTCTAGATGATGAAGAGTCACTACCAGAGCCATCATCTTCAAATCTTCCTCTTTGCGCTTCCAACAAGGCTTGTTGAGCGTTGACAGTCTCTTGTAGTTGTTGAATTTGTCGCCTCATTTCTTCCATCTCGATTTCATGTAAAGACCTTTCGTTTTGTCTTCTAGGTGGCATTTTGAGAATAGTGGTTGATAATCTTTTTGATGAAGATCGTGGCGGTGCGTGGATGTTTTCTTGGCGGTGTTAGTTTTGCAAACAAATGGCCGCAAAGTGAAGTTTTGTGAAAGCAACTCCTTGCTCACTTGAAGACTCACTTTCCGTTGATTTCTTCGCTCAAACTCAACTCCGAGATATCGTAACCTGCTCTGATGTCAAATCTGGCTCAGGGACAAGGGAAGAGTAGAGAAAGAGAGAAACTCTCTAATTTCTCAAGAGAACTTGTTATTTCTTGAATTACTTGGATATTGCTTGAATTACAAAATGGATGGTGATGAACCCTATTTATACTACTCTTGTAGGGCTTTACATTACAAACTAGAAGGATCTAGAAGCATTTATTACAAAAGAAAACTCTAGACATATGGATACCCTAGTTCATATGACTAGAAGGATCTAGAAAAGTTAAGATTTCCTAGTGCTTAATTTCATCTTATTTAGTAGAGTGTCTAGAAGCTTCCTTAATATTCTTTAGTATTCTCTATATCTAGAGACTTTCATATTATTCTTCATAACTTTCATATGATTCTTCATCATCTTAACTTTTTTTTTGGTAACGCATAGGTCCCTTAGGGGCTGTTCGGGGTGGTTGCAAGTTTCTGGTTTTTTGTTTTAAAAGTTAATTTTGAAAACAAAACCTGTTTGGATAAAATGAGGTTAAATGGATAAAATGAGGTTAAATTGGTTTTGTACTTAATTTTGAAACCATTTTTTGCTAATTCCCAAAACCGTAAAACAACTTTTTATGATTAACGTTTCAATTTTTAGCAATTATACTACACGGTCTTTCTTTCATTTGTGCCTCTTCCATTCTTCGCGTGCCTTTTGAGTCTTCCCTGTGGTCTGCTCTCAAGCTGCTGCTGCTGCACAACAAGCAATGGGTATGTCCTCTCTTCTGTTGTTAGCTTCCTCTCTTCAATATGCCCACACATCTCTCTCTCTCTCTCTCTGTGCGTTTTTACATCAGTAGGACAAATTGTTTGCAATTGTACATGCTTAAATTCAATCAATGATTTATTACTTCCCCTTTTTAATGCGTAATGGCACCTTTCGAATAATGGGACCAATTTTTTATTGTTCTTTTTATATATAATGGATTGAATGGGACAAGCAAACCTTCAGTAATTTTTTTATTGTTCTTTTGATTCTATTTTGATGGTCTGTGAGTGAGCAACTGAGCAATGGCTGGAAGCTGTTCTGTTGGTGGGTTTGTCAGTGTTACTTGTTTTTTTTGCTGGTGTTACGTGTCTGTGTGTGAAGCTGTTAGAAACACCATCAAGTTTTCCTTTACAGATTGTGATTAGGCGTAAGTGTATTGTGATGCTATATGCTATATTATTAATCTGGTTTATTCAATAATCTTTATTTTAAAAACGTAACATTATTGCCTCTTTTAACTTATTTAAGGGAGAGATTTTATGGGCTAACGGGGTTACGTTTTTAAAAATTAAGGGACCTATGCGTTCCAAAAAAAATTAAGTGACCTATTCGTTATAAATAAATAAGTTAAGAGACCTATGCATTACAAAAAGGAAAGTTAAGGGACCTATTCGTTAGAAATAAATAAGTTAAGGGACCCCGAGAGATATTTTACCTAAAATGATACATAATCTCTTCATTCTGGGTGAGAGCAAGAGTGGCAAGAGCATTCGCAACGCGATTCGCTTCTCGATACACATGAGTAACCTGCACTTCCCACAAATCTAGCTGAATAGGCTGCTGAATTATTCACATCAGACGCCATCCTTCATGATGACCACACCCATTGTTGTGAATATGAGAGACAATGACTTTTGAATCCAATTCAGCCACTGTCTTAGTAATGTGCATATCCATGGCCATTTGAAGACCAACATACAAGGCCCATAACTCAGCCAAATAGCTGCTACAAGAACCCAAATGGTTGGAAAAGCCACGAACCCAAGCACCATCTTCTCATATAACCCCACAAGATTTTTTTAAACGAAAATACCCCTGCCTAAAATGAACTCGCTCGGATTTACTTAGGGGAGATAAATCCGATTTGTTAATTTTTAAAGTGTGATGTATCTATTCATATACCCCCACTATTGTATATCCGACTTTAAAAATAACAAATCGGATTTACCTTAGGGGGGATAAATCCGATTTGTTAATTTTTAAAGTCGGATTTACCTAGTGGGTATATAAATCCGAATTCCCTAAAAAAAGATAATCGGATTTACCCCCGGAAGGTAAATCTGATTTTGTTATTAAAAAAATTGTTTTTTATTTAAATTTTTAAAAAAGGTTATAGAAACTCTACTAAAAATCCATTATAGAGTCAAAACTAATCAAAAATTATAAAAACACCACTAAAATTCTAATAAAACAAAAATAAGGCTATGCAAATTTTTTTATATTTTTTGGAGAATATGAAAAATTAAAAATATTAATAAAAAATAGTAAACGATGGAATTTGGGATTTTGAGCCCTCCTACCCTAGAAGAAATCCCTTCTTGAGGTGTATTGATCTTTGATTTTTTTTCGGATTTAATGGTTGTGGTTTCATTACAATCAGAGTAGATTGGCCGAAAACCGATTTTTTAGCCTAAATTATTCGCTCGACGTATAACATCGTCACGTGTTAATGAACTACCCCCTAAACAGAACCAAAAAACGCCTGATATTCATATTATTCATATCTAATTTATTTTTCTAAAAAAATATAATTTTAATTTTTTAAATGATTTATTTATTTGTTATTTGGGATAAAAAAATCGGATTTACCTATGGGAGGGGTACATTCGATTTCTAAATTTTTAAAAGCGGATATACCCCCACCTTAGATAAATCCGATTTTAATTTTTTAAAATTTTTAGGGAAAATCGGATTTACCTAAATCCGATTTCCAGCTGCTGGGGTAGCCCAACTAATCTACTTAACAATCCTCTGCTATTGAAAAAACTGAACTTGACCAAGTTTTTTGTTGCTATAATCCTTAGTTTTATCGGTGACGGTAATCCACGGGTGCCAAGGTCTCACAAAATCCTCCTCATGGATTTCTTTGTTGTGCCAGGCCATAAAACATAAGCACTCTTTAGCAAAGTCAAACTGCTAGCTTATAACAGATAACTTAAAGCGGATAAGCTCGTGGTAGCTGTTTGGCAAGACAAGCTTATAGCATTTTTCACTAGCTTATATCGTTTTTTGAAACGCTACTTAAAGTAGCGTTTGTTCATTTTTCCTACCACTTTTACCCTTATTATTTTAATTAAATTCCTCATTTATCCACCATTAAATGATTATTCTCTCTCATATTCAAGCATTAATTACAAATATTCATTTATGTCATTGTATATTTATAAGCTAGTTTTTTTTGTCAAATTTATAAGTTAGTTCAACCGCTAATTTTACCAAACACTTAAAATTCAATCAGCTAACTTATCCGCTATAAGCTATCCACTATCAGCTAGCTAATCCGCTATCTGCTAGTTTATCTTCTATCCGCTCTTTTTTACCAAACAGAGTCATAATTTAATATTTTTTTGTTTTGTTTTTAATAAAAAATAAATAAGAATGACATGAATAATATTTTAGACAGCCATATCAGCACCGTAATTGCCACATCAACATCATAGTTGCCACATACTCATTTTATAGCAGAGTTTGACAAAGGCTAGCGGAAAAGGATTATTTTTGCTTAAAATTTAAAATATAAAGACTTATTTGGAAAAAAAAAGTTAAAGAACTAAATCGTTATCTTTAATTAAGTTAAGGGACCCCAGAAGCATTTTAACCTAAATACTTAAATAACTATGCTAAATTTTTATACTTGTCTTTCAGAGAGATGGTGATAGGAGTTATAAATTATTTCTTTTGTTTAATTTTTTTTAGGCAAAATATCTCCCCAGGTCCCTTAACTTATATATTTGTAACGAATAGGTCTCTTAACTTGTTTTTTTAACGCGTAGGTCCTTAACTTGTAAAAACGTAACACTGCTGTCCCTTTTAACGTTTCAAAAATGCCTAAGTGGTTGTTTGTGCTACTTATGTGGCCTTTTTTTATGCTTATGCGGCTGATGATTCATTGCTTATATTAAAAAAAGCCACATCATCTTCCACTTCCCCAAATCTCAACCTCAAACCACCCTCACCGTCCACGCTGACCCCCTTCGCTATCAATCCCAACCCAATCATGTCATCGGTTATTCCGCGTGTAATAGACTAATTAATATAGTTAAACGACTTTAATTTGAGAAAAGAGAAATAAAAACAAAAAGATAATAAGGGCCAAAACTCAATCTTTTTATTTATTAATTATATATATATACAAATATAAAAAATTAATAAATAAAAATGTTTTTTATTAATGAATGATTGGTATGTGTAAAATTATATTGGTATCATCTTTAATTGACAGTCTTTGAATCAGATTTAATTAAAAAAATACAGATCTAATAACTGATACTAATTTAGTATAAAAAATTAATGAAATCTTTAGTATTCTAAACCAAAACCTCGCTAATAAATGCAAAATAAATGCAACTTTTACATGCGTATCCAACTTGAAGTTGGTAGAGTACAGGTATAGTAATGGAATTCTAGAGGAATCATACTACGCACTAATTATAACACGTTATAACACATATTTGACTGATTTCAGTTTTTTTTTTCTAAGGAAAAATATACATTTGACTTTTTTTCCTATAAAAAAAATGAGGCAGAGAATTCCGTTGGCAATGTTGATGTTGGTGATTGGGGTTTTGACTGGGACGGTTATTAGGAGGCGGCAGCGATGGAGGGAGACGGTGGTCTTGTTGTTTGAGAAATTGGGAAATTGGGGATTAGGTTTCTAGGGAAGAAGATGATGTGAATTTTTTTAATTAAAAAAAGAGAGTCATCAGCCACATAAAACATAAAAAAGGCCATATATGCGGCTCAAACAGTCATTTAGGCATTTTTGTAATCGTGTTAATAAAAAAACTTTAAAAGTGACAACAGTGTTACGTTTTTACAATTTAAGGAATATACGCGTTATAAAAAAAAGTTAAGCGACTTATTCGTTACAAATAAATAAGTTAAGGGACCTGGAAAAATATTTTGCATTTTTTTTAGGCTTAAATATGTTTTAAGCCCCGGTAAATATAGCGTGTTTTGATTTAAGCCCCTGCAAAAAAAAAATAATAAAAAGTCTCTGTAAAAACAACCTTTTTGAAATAGGTTCTTCTGTTAACTTGATGTTACAAAAACGATGACTTGGCAAACAGAATTCTGACGTGTCATTTATTTTTCTTTTCAGATTTTTTTTATGCTGACTGAACTCGCCACTTCAATGTTTTTTAATTTTATCAATCCCCAAATTAAATTAGGTTTCTTTCCTCTTCCTCTTCCTCTCTCAAATTTCTCTCTCTGAAATCAAAACCTCAATCTGAGATTCTTTCCCCTCATCCCCCTTCTGGTGCCCTTCGATTTGAAACTTCGGTGACCTTTGGGTCTCTGTTGCAATTTGTATGATACCTTGTCTTCTTTCATCTCTTTCAAAGGTTTGAACTTTTCACAGATTTCTCTCTCTGTATGCGTTGTGAATGGGTTTGGAATGGATAGAAAGTTTAAAATTTTCTGGATTTGGGCTTTAAAACAGAGATCAAACTGATGGGTAAGTGATAGATTTTTCTGGATTTGGTGTTTCAAACAATGGGTAAGTGATGGATTTTTTTGGATTTAGGATTTTTCTGGAAGGGTTTTTTTGTTTGATGTCGGGTTTTGTATATATCCTTGTTCATATGCAGTGATGGGAATAATGGTGGGTTACGGGGCTTGCTTCTAAACACCTCAGTTACTTCCGAATTTTCTAATTTCAAGTTTGGATTTGGGGTTGTTAACAGAAGAAGAAAAAAAGAGGATTTTGGGTTTGTTTCTTTGAGTTCTTTCTTTGCCTTTTGGGTTTAGAGAGTCTGGTTTCTTCTTCTTTCTTATTTTCGTTGAGGTTATAAAACTGTAATGGATATTCAATTCAATCTGATCAAACTATCAACTTGTTCTTGAGGGTAAAGAGATGTGTCTGCAGATGGAAAAAATTTGATATTTTTGCCTTTTTTATTATATGTTTTTAAAGAAAGAGAATAATATAGAATAATGAAAAATAAAAAATAAAGAGTTGGCATGCCAAATAAGCATTTAATATTAAAAAAATATATTAAATGACACATCAAAATTTTATTTGCCAAGTTAACAGAATGGCCTATTTCAAAAAGATTGTTTTTGCAGGAATTTTTTACTAATTTTTTTTTCGGGGGCTTAAACTAAAACACGTTATATTTGCAGGAGTCTGGATCATATTTAAGCCTTTTTTAATTGAATGAAAGTAAAAAGACGAGCATGTTCCACATTTTTTATTCTTTTTTGTTCTACAAAATTAATTTTGAATGAACTATTGCTTGTAGACTGTGTACTAATGAGTAAAGTCAGATGAAAATCGTTTAAATTTTAACTAATGGAGTTATAAATAAGTTTTCATTTGTAGATAGATTAATTATTAAAATTCTAGGTAGCAATGGCGTATCTAGAACCCTGGTTTAGGGTGGTCAAACAATTTAATTTAACAAGTAATATAAATTGTCGTGTAGAATTTTTTTACAACGTCAGTCAATTACGAAACATCACATCATAAAAAATGTTGACTTTATCTCACCTACCTTAAAAAGTTTTTATTGCGGTGGTGTATACCATTTAAACATATTTTGCTCTTCTAACTTAGTAATTTTGGTGCTTGTGATTTTTTTTGTTGCACATTTCAAAATTTAAGATTTTTGAGAATTAAAAGTGCAAATAATATATGATTTTAATGGAAAAAATTGCAAAATTTTAAAAAAATGGGGTCCAAAATTGTCAAAAGTAAAATATAAAGACAAGTTAACAAAAATGGCCATATTTGTTTGTGATAATAATAGACTTTTTTTTATTAAATGAAACTAATTAAACTAATGAACTTGTTATTGTTCTTTTATCTCCTTGATAAACTTAGTTTTTTTTTTGAAGCATGATAAACTTAGTTGAAGTAGCTAAATAACATATTATTGGTGTAGCTAAATTTAAAATATACCTAATTATTCAAATACTTATATTATTTTTGGATAGCTAAAACTACCCTATAGTTACAATACCAATCGCTCCTAAAGCTCCAATCTATATATAATACATTTACGAATCTATATCTATATCTATATCTATATTCTGTATTCTATATATAATTCTATATATAACACATTTACGAATATACTTGGAAAGGAAACAAATGAAACCTTCAACCTTATTGGTCCACCTAATAAAATTCATCCTAATTGGACTAATAACAGTGCCACGTAGTTACATGACTTGGACATTCAGAAATAATAATAAATAAAACAAACCATTAAAACCGAAAATTAAATGTTCCTCCTTATTAACATCATATACATGGTAATTTTATTACTGTCACTAATTACCTTCAGCCACAATTTCAAATTTCTTATCACCATACACATGATATACGACTAACCCAACAAAAACGGATCACAATTGGCCTCAATTAATACCTTGCAACAATTACTCCCAAAAAAATGGACCTTTATATATTATTTATTTTGGATTTTGATTTTCAGATTCATTTTCAAATTCAAATTGATATATATCACATTAATGCATAATTGTGTATATGGTGTGTTTATTTTTTTAATTTAAAATTAATTCGAATTTTTTTTTTCCATAATAGCGGCCTTATAAAATTGGAATAAATACATTCTTTTGTTATTTGAATTTAAAATTAATTCGAAAAAAAAAAGTTACCATAATAGTGTTTCTATAAAGCTGTAAATAAGAAATCTAGAATTGGAAATTTTACATTCAAATTTAATGATTTGGAAATGTATTTTAAATTGTCGAATTAAGTAATCCAAAATTGGAAATGCATTTTAAATTGCAAAGCTAACGTGTAACGTATATGAGGTTTTTTCACAATTGAAATAAAATAATAAATTATTAGCATGATTTTAATCGAGTCCGGTCAACTTAATTTAGCAACAAATTAATTTTATTAAAACCATATTCAATACAGTTACAAACAATTTGGCAATATATCCTTTCAGCAACAAATTTAATTTGGCAATATATCCTCTATTTCACCATTTAATCAACAACACCATTCGACAATGCTGAAAGAGAAGATCGTGATGGTGCCTCTTCGTGTTGGAATGGTGGTCTACCTTAATTTCATGGGTTTTCTTTAATTTTTTCTCTTATAAGAGTCCTTTGATACAACTTTTTTTTGTTAACAAACACACACGGACATACACACACACACACACACACATATATATATATATATATATATATATTATGTATGTATTAAATGTTAGTATATTCTTAAAAAAGATTTATTTTTAAAGATAATTTTATCTATTTTTACTACTTTTGAAAAGAACACGGGAGAACTTGAAAAAAATCAAAAAACTGCTTCATATGATAAGCTGTTGATAGAAGTTTCTCTTGAAGATCATTTTCAGTAGATAGAGATCATTAAAACTTTATAAGGTAAAATAAGTGATTTTAAGTATGATAAATATACGAAAAACACTTTTACTTCTCTTTTAATATCTTTAAAAGATCATTTCTAAATTATTGAAAATTATAATTACTTCATTTTTAACGTTGAACAAACAAATCCTTAATATGTTTAAAATTTTGTAATCAACTATCAAATCCTAATTGTTTGTTAATTCATACAAACAATTAGATACTAATTATCAAAAATATCTCAGATATCACCAATTCAAACAAATAAGTTATACTTGGCATGTGATGAGGTGTAGGTATGTTCCCTACGCATTTGCAGCCTTTAAAATACTCTATTTTAATCCCTCAATTAACATTATCAAAATGTAATGTATACCCGTGCATATTTCAAATGAACTCCACTAATTTGGAGTTCTAATTATCAAATTTTAAATAAGTCTACAACTAATTGCTATAAAAAAATTACCATGATAATCTCGAAACTCGAAATTCAAAAAATTACCATAACTCCAATTACCGAATTTCAAAATTCGAAAAAATATTCATTTGTACTATTTTAGTCAGAATCATGTCTATGTTCCTCACCATATCTCGACACTTGGGTAAGGGAGGATGAGCCCCAACCGCTCAACCACACCCCCTGGGTTATTATTATTTAACCCAGAGGGTGTGGTTGAGCGGTTGGGGCTCATCCTCCCTGAAGCAAGTGTCGAGGGTTCGATCCTCGCCTTGGGTATGGATCAGCTTTAAATCTCTGGGTTAGCTGTCCCACCCTTCGAGGTGCCTCCAATCCAGCGAGGGGATTAGTCACTGCGTTCGGCGGTGGATACCCTGGTCTAGACCAAAAAAATATCTCACCTTCTTCAAATTGTACATCCTTTTTACAATAAAATCCCACCATAACCAATCTATATTGCGGGCAACCCTCCCTTTACCATTTTTGGACAAGAACCCTCCCTTTACCATTAAAATCAAGCTATCTGACATTTTTTGGTCTTTTTGTTGTTGTATATTTCTTAACAAAAACATTGAAATAACCATAGAGCTTTTGATTGGTGAGTTTCTCATTTAATAAATTTGTGGGTATTTTTCAATCATATAAAAAATAGTGGATTTTGTATTCAATTTCAGTGTAGCATATAAATAAAGGTCAAACAATACTTCATGTTTAGAACTGATCATTACGTGTAATCCAAACTGTTAAATGTTTTGTTGTCAGTCATTTGCATTTTATATTATATGAGTTGTTGAAGGAGGCAAATATGTTGTCTCTTATATCTCTTAAAAACTCTATACTTTTTTGCATATTTTGTTTTTAAATTATGTAGGTGTGCTCTAACTATCGCTAAACCCGCATTAAACAATTAATAATTAATTTGTAGTGATCTCTATATAAGTGATTTTGTTGTCACGATTTTGATTACTGTTATTCCTCTACGCAAACCCAAAAGAAACCCAATCCCCAATGCACATTATTTTCTCCACAGGTCTATCGCAAACTCTGTTATCCCCTTCGGATCTCCACTGATGTTTGCTCTCTTTTGTTTCTTCCCTCCGAACATTTCAACTTATTTGCAATAAAATCTGAACCTCAATGATGATTACAAGCGCAATTTGCCTCAACAATGCCTACAATGGCAATATGCTCCCCGATTACCAAGGTCCTGTGTTGGGAACCCAACTCTAAGGTTAGAGTTATCCTTTTTTTAATTTCTACATGCACTCAACATTAAAGAATTTATTTTTCATTCTTTGACACATTTAGTCCAGGATTGAAGAAAAAGAATGAGGAGAAATCACATGCCTCAAGAAATACTCAATTATTCTCATGCTTCGATATTTTTTCCTACCATGACCGTGTTATTTGATCTAATAACCCTTTCTTTTCAATTTTAAACATTATTAATGGTTATGTTGAACAATGACTGGAGTAAGACATCGAATGTGGGTGTCTGTTCCGTTGTTGTTGGTTGTTGTTGTTGTACACATGGTTGTAAGGTAGTAGAGAAGAAATTTGTGCAATGGGATGACAAAGAAAATGTGAACAAAGAAGCGGTGAAAAATAGTGAGAGGGCAAAAATGTGAACAACGAAAATGTGAACAAAGAAGCGGTTAAAAATGTGAACAAAGAAAATGAAATTTGTGCACTAAATTGTCATTTCAATCTTTCTATTTCAAACACGTTTTTCTATATATTTAATAAAAAATTAATTTATTATTAATACTATCGATAAGAATTAATATAACTAAAAAATTGATTTAATAACTCATCAACACAATAGATCACAATACCATTTACGGAACCACTAGCAAAAAGTTGAATTTTCTACCTCATCATATCATTTCAAATTATATATTTTTATTTTTATAAAATAATAAAAAATGTTATTTTTGCCAATGAAGATTGACTCAGTTGGTAAGAAGTTGGCTCATTCCCCACAAGGTTATGGGTTCAACTCCCGCTGCCGATGTGAGGAACTCTTTGGTGGGTGATCTGTAAATAGCTCTGTAAGCGCTCAAGGAGCCTTGAGACCTGACCCTGGTGAGCCCTCGAAGCCCAACTCACCTGAACTTTAGTTATTGAATATTATCAATTATAAACTTGCATTCTAATTAGTGAATATTGTTAATGTTAATTAATTTTTTTTAGATAATTTAAGCTATTTGTATATAAATACCATAATAAATAAATGTTGAATTACTAATTTAATCCTATGTACTTCCTACAAATATATTGTATACCCGTGCATCGCACGGGTCATACACACTAGTAAAGAACAGCTAGGAACAGAAAGAGAAATATGGTAGCAGAGTGTGCAAAAAATAAAACTAAAAGGGTATGATAGCCAACTAACCGTTCGTATCAAATATTTGATATTGTGAACCGGTCCAAACAAGGGCTCAACAGAGCAAGGCAGCCCAAAAGGAGAAAAACCGGGTCCAAACTAAAAATCGAGTCAACACTAACAAGAACTACAACGAAGTACATTGACCTGAAGAACTAAACCCTATTAGAGTCAACTCTTCTCTGCACTTGCATCACCGCCATCTTCGCGCCTTCATCAACCGTCATTCGAAGCTCATTCGGTTGATTCAGCACCCAATTGCCATCAAGCTTGTTCAATTTCCCAAGAGCTGCAATCTGATGCGCAACTTTATTTCCACTCCTCTTAACTTAGACTTTTTTTTGTGGATTGGGCTCGCTTATAAGATAAGAGATATCCGAAAATGATTATCTGTATCCAAAAAAAGAAAATGATTATCACCATTATTTTTTTAAAAGAGATGATCACTATTGTTCGTCGATGCTCTAACTTTTTATATGAATATGAATAATATTTATATTCAAAATGAGGCTATGGACTCTTGCTTTTTTAATTCTTTAACCGAAAAGATTGGTTTTTTTTATACCCCCACTGTTTACCAATATACCCTCACACTATATTTTTTGACGAAAATACCCCGGGCAAAAATTGAACCAATTGGATTTATGTTCCTCATAGGTACATACGACTTATATTTTTTAAAATCGTATTTACCTATATACGATTTCCCTTAAAAATTTCTAATCGTATTTACCTTGGATGAGGTAAATACAAAACAAAGCGTATGTAGGCATGGCAATGGGTTCATCCCCGTTCCCCTACCCAAACCCAACGAGGATGAAAAATTGATCCCCATCCCCATACCCAACGGGTTCGGGGATCCCTGCCCCAACCCCGTTCCTCGCAATGGAATCAATTTTTTTTTCTAAAAAAGTAGTTTTTACCTGTCCAAACCCCAAAATTTATCCCACACCCGAATCCACCCCAAACCCGAAATTTAACACAACAACATAAAACCAATGGTACTACAACATATATCCAAAATATCAATTATCCAAAATGTCAACGTATAACAATGACGTTGCATATCAACATATAAATATCAATGTTCTAAATTAACCGGTAATCCAAATTATCAAAACAACATTACCAAGTACAAATTATATAATTGTTCATTGAAATTTCTAATTTTAGATGGGTACTATTGTAATTTACTACATTCGGGGCGGGTTCGGGGACGGGTTCGGGGACGGGACCTATATCCCCATTACCCGTCCCATCCCCGTATTTTAATTTCGGGGAAAACCAAACCCAAACCCAAACCCAAACCTAGTCAAAGCGGGGAAAACCCGTCAAATCGGGGCGGGTTTGGGTCGGTCCCCACAGGTATGGGTTTGTTGCCATGCCTAAGCGTATGTACCCTGGTCCAACGGCTCTTTTTTCAGCGGTGTGGATTGCACGGATAGTATCAACGGTTGATATTCATTCACGAATTCTATAAATACCCACCCCCACCCTCATTATTTTCACACAAAAATTTCACTCTCAACTACTTATTTCACACATCCAGAATGCAAATTTGCCTAACACAACGGTCTGACGAGAATAGGCTCTGCGGTATACATCATGGGGGCAACATCATCATGAGAGAAGATGGGGTCTACTTTTGAAGATGATGGCTGCATTTCCTTCTTGTCCATGTCTATTAAGACCGATGAAGACGTGGCGAACATGTTCAACATTCATGACACGCTTATGGGGTATAAGCCGTTGGAGCTGTACGTGGAAACACAACGGAGCGTAAATGAGATTTTACGTCGTCTGCGAGCACCGGAGTATTAGGATTAGGGTTTAGTTTGTTATGTTTTATCTTTTATGTAACTTTAGTTTATCGCATGAATGAAATCGACTGATATGTAACTTTGTTTTATCGCATGAATGAAATCGACTGACCGAAATTTTAAGGAAACTCGCAAGAAAAGTAGAAACATAAAATAAAAGTACAAATAGAATCCAAAAAAGTACAAACATAAAATCCAACAAGTGGAAAAAGAAAATGCCCTAGTCACGCCTATGTACCCTCTCCAATAACTGCGCCAGCTGAATGTATGTCTGACTATGCATACAAATCTCGCCTGTACAAAGCCCCCTCGTAATCACGTTTGTGACACTCTGTACCCAATCAGCATAATCATCGTCCTGTGGTGGTGATGGCGGTGGTCCAGCTGGCTGCTCTGGTGGTGGTTAACCGACAAGAGTCTGGGAATAGATACTCTGACATACCACTCTAAGTAGTCCGCAGCAACCTCACCCAAGTCCCGAGCAGACCTAGTCGTGTGAAGCACCTCGTGCACAGTGGGCAAATAGTTGGAAATCCGGAAGATGCAGTCATCATGGCTAGGACGATTGGTGAGAGGGGGAAGTGGGATGACCTAGACATAACCAAACTGACGAAGGCACCTATCCGACATGTACAGAACGGTGATGTCTCCCCAGCTGAGGTGTCCCCTGTAGAGTGAGACATGCTCAAAGGGTCTAACAGCCCGATGACCCTTAAATGGTTGCCAACATACATCATCAGCAGTGAGGTCATCAATCCTCCGCCTCTAACTGAGCAACTTCAGCTCATCGGTCTTCTTCCTCTTCCAAACCCCACAGAGTGGTGTGACCTGCTGCACATCAGAGGGCTGCCTCTCCACCAGATGAGGAAAGTACCATAAAATCCAACTCTGAAATGCAAAGATAAATAACTGAGTTATTTAAATTAAAAAACTAATTCAATTAAAAACTAATTTAATTAAATAAATAACTAATTTAATTAATTTTTTTTACCTGTAACAGGGAGGCATACCCAGCTAAATGTCTGGCCTAGTCCAACGAGGAGTAGTTCAGCTGGTCGTACAAGAAAGCAAGTGCTCCTACACCCCATGATAATGATCCAGCACCAGCTGCAGTAAGGTCCTCAAGCAGCAGCAGCCACAGCCACTTGGCCTCATCCCTGTCATAGGACTTCACCGTGAAGATGCTCCAGCTCAGAACCAGAAGGATCATCGCCCTAAGAGCAAGAATCATGTCATCAGAAATGGAGGAGGCAGCAAGTATCTGGAGGAGCCAGCTAAAACGGCAATACGACCCTAAAACAACTCGACACTCAGCAAGCTAAATGGCCTACTCAGTAGTGACTCCAGTGGGTGGAGATCTGTAGTATCTGCCTGAGATCGGAAGATGCAGCAAATAGGAGATGTCATCCATAGTAATCGTCATTTCACCGAATGATAGGTGAAATGACGAAGTGTCCTGGGGCCATCTCTTAGCAAAAGCGGACAGCAGCTCGTGGTCCACAGTGGTATGTCCTGTCTGAATGAGTGGGGACAAACCTGAAGCTGAGAACCTCTGCCAAAACTGGATGTTCTGTGAATACGATAGTAGTCTCTTGGCTAGCTTGTTACCATGAGAAGTAACCTTAACTTTACGCTCATATGTCTGTATTTAAAAAAAATAAAGAAAATATTACGCTATGTAAAAAAAATAAATTCAAATATGAAGACAATGTAAAAAAAATTAATCTAACTAACCGGCGTAATCCCAACACGATAGCAGACATGAGGCTCCAGCCCAGTGAACAGAGAAAGCAGCTCCTGATGGTCATCGTTCTGATGCTGCTGCTGCTGCTCGTACTGATACTCATGGTGTGCTGGGGCTCAGCCATATACTGGTCCTCCTTCTCCTCCTCATACTGATGGTGCTGCTGCTGCTGCTCGTACTGATACTCTGGGGACTCCGGCAGCGACAGATGTCTAGCCTCGGCGCGCCTACGACTAGTGGACGCGTGTCCCGCAAATCTTTGACGGGTACGTGTGCTGGGAGCAGAAGACGAGGACGATGCCTGCTCAGTCCGTCAAGAAGAAGACACTAAAAAACAAAAAATAAATAAATTAAAAAACTAGGAAAATCGTATTTACGTAGGAACAAAGGTAAATACGATGCGATTTTTTTTCAAGAAATCGCATTTATCATTACAGAAGGTAAATACGACTTACTGTTTTGCAGCAACTAGGTGGAAATCGTATCTACGTAAATATGATGCGAAAATTTGGTGGAAATCGTATGTATCTCCTGCGAGGTAAATACGATAAGCTCTGGATTTTGTCTGGTCAAATCGTATGTAAGTGACAAATGGTAAATATTTTGTAAATTTGTAATTTTTTGAAGGGTATTTTAGACTTTTCACCGTATGCATGGGGGTATGAATTCAAATGGTGGCGGTTAAAAAAAAACCCGAAAAGATTTTTCAAAACTAATAATGGACTTTTTACATTAATTGTCGTCCATTTGTTTGGCCCATCAGCCCATGAGTTGGTTATGTCAAATGTATTGTATGATCATACTAGTATGTAAAATGGCTTATGAGTCCTATTCAAAAAATAAAATGAAATAAAATGGCTTATGAGTATAGCTGGCAAAATGGGTGGAGCCCGCCGGGGCGGGCCGGGTTAGTCCGCAAAAATATAGGGCTTGAGCCTACGAAATTGAGCCCGTTTTTATATCCAGACTTGTTAGCCCTATCCTAAAAAGTTCGAGCCCGCACTGGGCTAGCCCGATCATGCCACGGGTAGCACGCGAGCCCGCAAATTAAATATAATAGGAGTAAACTTATAACGCATTGCTGCCATTTTTTTTAGTTTATTATGATGGAAAACCAAGCATTTTTTTACTAAAAAAAACATCAACATATGATGGCAGCAATTTGTTTGATCTACTGGAATTATAATGGCAATTTGTTTGATCTACTGGACTTAAAAAACATCAACATATAATGCTAATTGCTAAATATCAAAATCCGCACAGGCTTTATATTATTAAGGTTTAAATATGTTTTTGGCCCCTGCAAATATATCTGTTTTTCAAATATGCCATTGCAAATTTTATTCAATTAAATACGTCCCTGCAAAATCAACACGTTTTTAAAAACGCCCTTTTGTTAACCAACTGTTAAAAAATGCTGAGGTGGCAAACGGAAAGCTGAGGTGTCACTTTTTTTTTTCTTTTCTATTTTTTTTGTTCTTATTTTCTGGGTTGCAACAACACCAGCAACGTGAAGAAGATATGGGTTGCAACCTCACAACACCAACAATTTTCATTTTGTAACCTCCACGCCTCCCCCTCTTCAATAAATCTTGTTCTCACTCCCTCTTCCAGATTCATGCTAGTATATATTAGTGGGCTACCAAAGCTTCAATCTTTTCACCTCCCTAATCACCCGATTTCATATCTCAAGATTTAAATCCTCTTTTCTTTATTATTCAAAATCTGGGTCTATCTTTACTTTCATTGTCTTGGAGCATACTGGGTTTGTAAAACCATTGTCAAAATTGATTTTCTTGAAATTGAAGTTTAATTAATTTATATATCGGAACATTCGTCTTCTGCTGCTTGCAATTCTTTACATGAAGGTTAAACTCACAACATCAAACTGATTTGAGAGAGAAATGAGTTGGGGTTGAGAGAGGAATGAAGAATCAAAGGTGAATGATGAAGAAGATGATGATGTGGCATGAGAAAATAAAAATAAAAAAAATAGAAAAGAAAAAAAATGACACCTCAGTGTTTTTTAACGGTTGGTTAACAGAATGACACTTTTAAAAACGAGTTGATTTTGCATGGACGTATTTAAAAAAAAAAAAATTTGCAAGGGCATATTTGAAAAACAGGTATATTTGCAGAGACCAAAAACATATTTAAACCTATTATTAATTAAAATTAACATTAGCATTAAATAATTGATATTTATTTTTTTAAGAGGCTTTATATTATTAATTAAAATTAACATTAGATGCCTGCGTAGGGCCGGACTTGGGCCAAAAATGTTGAGTTTAAATTGTAACCCGAGCTTTTTGGCCCAGACCATAAAAGCCCGAGCCCAATGTGGGCGGGGTAGCCCATTTTGCCAACTATACTTATGAGTATATATTTATGACCATTCACCTAAGATTCTTATGACCCCGCATCATTCACCTTTGAAAGATAAATCGCTCGGATTAATCTAATAAAAGATAAATCAGTTTTTGGTGTTTTTTTTTTCCCAAAACGGATTTATCTTTTAATTTAATAAATCCGTTTTGGGAAAAAATAAAAAACGGATTTATTTTACGTTAGATAAATCCATTTTTGTTATTTTTAAAAGTGGATTTACCTTAAGTGGGGGTTAAATCCGTTTAGGAAAAAAACAAAAACGGATTTATTTTATAATAGATAAATCCATTTTTGTTATTTTTAAAAGCAGATTTACCTTAGGTGGGGTTAAATCCGTTTTTGTTATTTAAAAACAAATGTTTTTTATTAATTTTTTTTTAAAAAACTTATAAAAACACTACTAAACATTTGTTAAAGAGTCAAAACTAATCTAAAAATTATAAAAACACCACTAAAAATCTAATAAAACCAAAATAAGGTTATGCAATTTTTTAATATTTTTTGGAGATTATAAAAAATTAAAAAAATGAATAAAAAATAGTAAATGATGGAGTACGTTGTCCGAAAATCAATTTTTTAGCCTAAATTATTCACCAACGTACAACATCATCACGTGTTAACGAACTACACACTAAACAGAACCAAAAGACGGCCAAAATTCATATCTATTTTTTTTTAAATAATTTTAATTTTTTAACTGATTTATCACTTTTATTTATTAATTATTTTACAAAGCGGATTTATTTATTTGATAAATCCGCTTTGAAAATATAAAAAATGGAATTACGTAAATTTTTTCAATTGAAAACAGATTTATATAATTGAGACGTAAATCCGTTTTGGAAAAAAATAAAAAACAGATTTAGATAAATCTGAGCGAAGAAATGTATCAGGAGTATTTTCGGATTATCATATTTTGTCGGGGTATAACTTGATAAGGTGGGGGTAAAAAAAAACCTTTTAAGTAATGTTATAGAACTTTGAAAATCGGTCCAACTTGATTGATCTAGAAGTACACAATCTTAACTAGTAAAATTGATACTCACACTTAAAATTACCTATCAATAGGGGTGTTCAAAACCGAATCAAACCAAACCGAAAATTGCAAAGCTTATTATTGGTTTTGTTCGGTTTCTTTTTTCATTGCACCACACGGTTCGGTTTGGTTCGCGGTTTTGATTACAGGAACCAAACCAAACCGCAAGTAATACTGAGGCTAATTGACTTACACAAAATTTCTTACTAACTTACTAGCTCAAATGCAACTAAAAGCCAATTCTCACTCACTTACTAGCTTAAATCCAATTAATTTTTTGACTCACTTACAAACAATCCATAATGTTATGCATTATTTAAAAATTATAATAAAGTATTTAATTCAAATTCTTTTTTATTGGTATTTATTTAATTCAAATTCTTTTAAACATTGTCTTAGCTATCTTAAAAGAATTAAAAGAGAGTAATTTATATATTTATATATTTGAGTAAATTTTTTTTTTAAAGATTTATGTTAGCCATTTTTTATATTAATTAATTTTAACTTCGTTTTAAATTATGTTTTGTCTTGGAAAAAACCGAACCAATCCAAACCGCATTGGTTTGGTTTGGTTCGGTTTTATTTTAGGAGGCCAACCGAACCAACCAAACCGCATGCGATTCGGTTCACTTTTTGTCTCAAAACCAAACCAAACCGCACCGCGAATATCACTATAACATTGAAAAGTGTAGTTGCATCAAATAAAAATCGGATAGTAAACACAAATATCTTTTCATAAGCCAAACAATATATCGATGATGATCAATTCAAGGATGTAAAAGAAATAAAGTCTAGATAGAAGTCAAAAGGACGAGATAACAACAAACACGAATTAGAGAGTCTGAGTTTAGTAGATTAAATACTAATAATAAGTTCACTGTTGATATGGTATACCATTTTGATCCTCAAATGATATGGTATACCATAATGTTAAGGGGAAATTACACTCACTTCCTCTCAGTATTTCTAGTTATATAACACTTACACCCCCTCTATTTTGTAAAAGACATTGACCTCCCATTTATTTTGAAAGATTAGAAGGGGCATTTGTGTATTTTAAACAAAACTTGAGGGGAGGTGAATGAAACATTCTCGTCAAATAAGAGAAGTGAGTATTTATTTTAAAAATAGAAGGGTGTGTATGTCATTTAATCGTGGTTTAGGGGAGGTGAATGTAATTTCTACTTATTAAAGTTTTAATTACAATTAATATTTTCTGTCAATAATAATACCCATGAAATGTCATATGAGAATATTAAATACAATTATTGATTTTGAGATTAAGGAAGTACATCAATTTTTTATTTTATATTTATGTTAATAATTTTCCTAATTTAAATTGGATACTTTTTGTGGGATCCTTTATATTTATTACATTAAATTAATTAAAAATTAAAATAATTAAAAAACCATCATTAATGTTAAGCTGTCCATGAGATGACACTTGGAATAACATTTATGAGAGAACATTCTCAAATGTTATATATACAGATATAGATATAGATATAGATAGATATAGATATTGATACTCACACTTAAAATTACCTAACATTGAAAAGTGTAGTTGCATCAAATAAAAATCGTATAATAAACACAAATATCTTTTCATAAGTCCAAATAATATATTGATAATGATCAATTCAAGGATATAAAAAAAATAAAAGCTAGATAGAATCCAAAAGGACAATAAAGTCTAGATAGAAATAAAGTCTAGATAGAATCCAAAGATAGAATCCAAAAGAAATAAAGTCTAGATAGAATTCAAAAGGACCATAAATTCACTGTTGATATGGTATACCATTTTGATCCTCAAATGATATACCACGAAATTGCCATGCACCTGTAACGAGTGACCTCTCAATCTTGCCATAGCCTCTATCACCCCAGTCAGATCCGTGGGAGTTACGGATGATCCAGAATTTTGTTAGTTTTCCCCTTCTCCCGAGGTATTCCCCAAAGCTAACGATCAGAACCGCATGCATTTCCTTGATCAGGGATGCATCTTTTGGGGTATAGTATATCCCATCTCCTCTAAAACGCTTCATATCTTTTAGCCAATACATCTGCGCGGCTACAGGTCCCTCCTCTTTTACGGCTGCAATTATATCTTCCTCAAATTGGAGAGGTATCACAGTTTCAATTCTGAACTTTACCTACATATATTTGTGTAAAAAAACATTATAATACAATGGGTAAATATAAATATATATAATAATAATCTAATAATGTATAACATAACAATAACAATGCTTATCGAAAAAAAAAAACATAACAATAACAATAAAAATAACAATATTTCCTCAAGAAAAAACAAAACATAGTTGAAACCGTAGCTTTTAACCTCCACTTTCGCTTCCAATCCCTCTTTCCTCATTTCCCTATCATATCTCTCTCGGTTCGTCGTTTTTGTTTACTTAAGATTCTTATATTCTTTGACATGTAGAGGATGCGGGGTGTCATCGCAGCCATCAGCAGGAGCGATCGGAAGAAGGGATCGCTGCCATGAAGGCGGAAGGGGAAGGCTACAGCGTCACAAAAAGTGCCGCATCGTTTCACTCCTCTACCGGTAATTTTTCTGATTTCTAGATACAATAATTTTTCTGATTTCTAGATACAATATAGTTTGTTTTTTCAATTTTTCTCAATTAACTTATTTCTTTCTTTCTTTTTGGTTATGCTCACATGCTTGAGTCAATACTTGGAGGTGAGATTTGATAATGCATGGTTACTTGGATTGATTGCAGAATGTTGTTTTTTACTACTTATGAAAATAGTAATGCAAGTCTACTCCATGTAGCTTAATTCCATTGTTATTGGTTGAGCACAAATAAGCCTCTAATTGTGTGTGAAGTGTTTGAATCATAATGTTAAGGGGTCTGGTGGTTCTGTTTTGATTTTTTTGGTGGTTATGTATTTGATTTCAATTTTTAGTAACACTTAATTGGGCTTGCAAAAGTAATATGTTTCCTTCCTTATGTGAAATGTATGCATTTTTCAATCAGGGACTACTAATATGGGAGTTGAAAACAAGCTACTGAGTTTTTAGTTATATAGTGAATAGTTGCTTTCCAGTAATATATACATTGGTTTGATATGTGTAGTCTCCTTCCATTATGTTCCTTTTTTACAAGAATACAACTATAGTAGATGCTCTATTTGTTGTAACTATTTGTTGTGACTATTTTGCTGGTGTAGGATGAAAGAAGGAAAACAAAAGAAGGTGAAAGAAGCTAAGAAAACATGAAGAAGGAAAAAATGAAACTCATATGAGAAGCACTTAGAGATTGAAAGAGAAGAAAAAGACACATACACGGGAGCTCTTATCATGGTAAGAAAAGCCTACTTTGTTCTTTTTATTATTTATTGAACTTTTTAAGTTAGAGATGATAGTATGTTGGTATGAAACTTTTATTAAAACTTCAACATCTTTTTTGTCCTCCTGTTGAGATAGTAGTTTATAATTTAGTGTGACATTTTCATATGAAAATTGTGTTTATCCATCTTTAAAGAAACATTCTTAAGTTTGGATATTACCATATATATATATATATATAATAATAAATTCTCACCTGATGGTGTAATGTAATCTGAATACTAGATGATTCTTTTCCTAATTACTCTTGACAATATTGAAGAACATCTATCTTTGTCACAATCCTGGCAGTTAAGTCTATTGTAATGCTTCATCATTTTGGTCTTCTGTTCTGCTATGGTTCACAACTCGACAAACTTATGTGCCAATGTTAGACAGAGATATTCAAGGAAAAGATGATTTTTTTCCTGCTCAATTTTCTGTTTTCCTCAATAGTTTACATGTTATTATTTTTCATTCTTTCTCTTTTTTAAAACTTATACCTGAATACACACGGGGAAAATGAAGAAAGAAAATCAGCAGTGCAATTCTCTTTTTCATTCTTTTTTAAACTTAAACTTATCAACCCACTAAAATTGTTGTTGTGTGTGGTCAACTAGGGAGAAGAAGGATGAAGAAGAAATAGAAATACAACCTCCTCTTCACTTCATGCTAAAGGTTGTTTCTCCACCATTTGCCATCTCTCATCTTCCATCTACATGTGTTTCATTATTTACTCACCCCTATCATGGATTCTTTTTATTTGTTTTTCCCCATTTCTCATCTCTCTTCATGTTATTCCTTATTTTTATGACAGAGATCGACATGCGCCGACAAACTTTTGATGATTTGGGTATGAGTTTTGGATTTGGACATAAGAGATTTATAATATGGTTGGAAACTGAAATATCTCAAGTGTCAAACTAACGATTTTGTCTTTCTCCTTATCTAGGTTCATAACATGCTATGGTGGAATGTAATTTTCAAATTATGAGATTCCAAATGAATATTGCTGGAAGATTCAAACCTTAAATAACATGGGTTGTTTTGATCTTGAAGCTTTTATGAAAATAAATGTTGAAGCTTTTACGGGTCAACCCTTATTGACTATGAATACCACTTTATTTGTTCTTCTGATCATCTGACAGGGGTGTACTCTGGAGACAATATATCTTATTTTAGTCTTGGGCTTAAAGAAAACTTGCCTAATGCATGGGGTGTAGAGCTCTTCATTTAAATTAATTGGAAATCTAATATTTGAATTAGTCATGGGCTTAAGGCTTTTTGGTGCTGGCTATGTCTAAATGATCCCATTGTGTTTCTATTATTTTTATTTTGGGTTTGAAAACAAGCTGATTTAATTGATGCCACTAGACCTTTAGCCAAAGACTTGGCATGCAAGAAATTTATAATATTGAGCATCTTTTTGCTGTCATTTGCTCATTTAAGTGAATTGACTTTATATAAATGTCATGAAAAGATTGCAATCTGTTTATTCTATTGCTTGGACTTGGTTCAGTACTCCTTTTTCTATACAATTCTGTATTGATAAAGAGAATATGACTTTAAATATAATTGTGTGGAAGTTTATTGCATTTTTTCATGCCGATATCCATATGGTTGGTGTGCTTTTTTATTGAGACATTATGTGTTTGCGTGTGATGTGCAGCTTCCTCAAGTAATTGAAAGCGAGTTGTAGGTTCAAAACTGCTAGAGGGTTCTAATTGATATGCTATGCATGAAGTCATCAATTGAACCTACTCTCATGATCGGTGACCAATGTGTTATGTTTTTGTTCGCTTAATTAAACTTATCTATAGATTTTGAGCCTTTGTTCTACATAATTGAACTTATCATGATGTTTTTCAAACCTTAATGTTGGTTTGTGTTATTTCTCTTTCACTTACATTTATCATTATCCGTACATGCCTTTTAATTATATGTTTCTTTTTTAAGTTATCAATTTGTCCTTGCAACCGAAACTTTTACAATCTTTATTTTAGAAGGGATTGCTGCCATGAAGGCAGAAGGGGAAGGCTACAAACAGAGGGGGTTCAGTCGTCTAGCCATTGATAAGGCGGGAGAGACAGCGTCACAAAAAGTGCTGCATCGTTTCACTCCTCCATCGATAATTTTTCTGATTTCTAGATACAATATAGATTGTTTTTTCAATTTTTCTAATTAACTTTTACTATATCGTTTCACTCCTCCACCGGTAATTTTTTTGATTTCTAGATACAATATAGTTTGTTTTTTTCAATTTTTCTCAATTTTTCTAATTTCTAGATACAATATCGTTTCACTCCTCCACCGGTACTTTTTTCAATTAACTTTTTCAATTTTTCAATTTTTCTGATTTCTAGATACAATATAGTTTGATAATTATGTGATGTGATTGTAAATGGAGCCGCAGATTTTTGGCGCAGGGGGTTCAGCTTCTAGGTAGTGAGTGAGAGTGTGGTTCACCTACCTCTCTTTTGTAGATGCATTAGAAGAACACTATTGCTTAGTACATGTAGTTTTGCATTTTTTTAAGTTATAAATCTCTCTAACTAAGTTATCTGGTTCAGCTTCTAGGTAGTGAGTGAGAGTGTGGTTCGCCCACCTCTCTTTTATAGATGCATTAGAAGAACACTATTGCTTAGTACATGTAGTTTTGCATTTTGTTTAAGTTATAAATCTCTCTAACTAAGTTATCTGTTAATTGATTCCATAGGGTGGATGATCATTTGGTCATTGACCTATTTTTGCATTTTCCATTTGATTTGAGATTTTTCTTTTAAATTCATCAAGTATTTGGATGCAACATGATTTTTAGTATATTCCAGATGATCATTGTCTTATTGCTTTGATTCCAATATATTTAGGTGCCTTAAAAGCTTGAGAGAAGTAAAATAGGAGTACACAAGTTCCAGACTTTTCCAGGTTAGTAGATAATGGTTCCGTCTTGATCTATGTATGTTTTAAAGTAGGTATGATTTCTGATTAATTGATAATTATGTGATGTGATTGTAAATGGAGCCGCAGGTTTTTGGCGCAGGGGGTTCAACTTCTAGGTAGTGGTAGAGATAACTGTTAATTCTTCACCCTTTTTTGTTCCGAACATGTTTTGAAATACCCTCCTCCGTCACTGCTCAAAACCAGCAACTATCACGGATCTTCTCATGCCATTGTCTCGAGATCAGGTATGTTTACCTGTTTACCCTTTTGTGTACCAAGCAACTTAGTATTTGTTTAATTGGTTTTGTTTGTTTGTTTAGAATAGTTCATTTGGAGAGTAGTGTGGAGAATAAGTTGGAGGTTCTTGGAATGGATGTGTTCCAAAGCAATACAATTGTGTTTTTTTATTTAGTTTGCCCTCATTCTATTTTGTGTAGTTTTCTTCCAATTAAGTTGAATTGCTTTCTGAAAAATTTGAGACTTTTCAAATAAAAATTATCAAAGGGTAGTGTTTTCATACATTGGAAAGTACTGAATGTAACTCTGTTGTACTTTCTTCAAAGTTTCTGGGGTGGAGTTGTGTGCATTTTTTTGTTCGTTTGTTGAAGATTGTTGAGAGAAGAGCGTTTTTCCTTAAAAAGGGAATGGGATTTGGTAAATGTTTTTTGGTGTCTCTTTTTTGGTTCCTATTTTGCCCATAAAAAACTACCATAAATGAGATCAAACGAGAAAGAGTTGGTGTAATTGATAGAAATTTCCACACATGCAGTTATCAAACATTCTTTGGAACTGTTTGTTAATGAAAACTATCGGGCAATAGAGAGAGGGAGAAAGGAATTGCTCTCTCTCTCTCTCTCTCTCTCTCTCTCTCTCTCTCTCTCTCTCTCCCTCTCGCACACACACACACACACAAGTCTCTTTTTCTTCCTTTGTTTATTCAATTCAAATTCTGTTTATTATTTTTTTATTTGTTTTTGATGATTTCTTCTCTTTTGATATATTTTTAGTTATAGGATCTAATTGCTGGAGGAAAAAGATGGATACCGATTGTTCAATCAAACTATCTTATCAGAGTTGGTGCGTGTTGGTTCTTTTTTTCTTCTCTTCATGATTTCTACCCCAAATGCCCTCAAATCCTTAAGCGAGAAAGGGGGCGTGGTCCATGGACAATTGAAGGTAGCGGCACCGATGAAGGGGTATTGTACTTTGTTGTTTTCAATAGTTTCCTTTGTGCTGGTTCTTTTCACTTGCGTCAATTTTGACGAAGCTTCGTTACCGCCTCTGATTCGGGTTAATCTTTTCCCTTTCAAGTCTCATCTTTGCTTCTCTTTACAATTATAATTTATAAGACAAATTTTGTTCCCAATTTTGCTTATGCAAAATGTCTTATGCTTGCCGTTCTTGAAGGTTATCAAATTTTGGTTTTTTTTCTCTCATCATAGTATCAAATGTTAATAGGCATCCATGTAAAGAGGGAGATTAGAAGCCATACTTATTATGCACAGAATTGGCTCATATGATGGTGTGTACATGCATGTGATGGGTGGGAAATTTGGTCTCAAATTATAATAGTTTTGGGCATCACGTTTTTGTATTGGTGTCATATATTTATCCATTTTGGTATTGCTTACAAAGCTACAAAAACTCTTTGGCTAACCTCTTTTCACGGTCAACTTTTCAAATTCTGAGAAAATTGTCTCATCAATATATTTTAAATTTATAGTACAGAGATGAGGAAAAGGTTGCCACTAGAATTACAAAAGAAAATTGCCTGAAGAAGATTGCGGTTAATAATGTGTGAAAGACCTGTTTGGGAGTCTCATTCTCAATCACCATAGTCAACGAAACAACAAGATGGAGGGAGATGAGGCACACATTCATATTCTGTCCAGCTTTTATGGTTAGAGTGATATTTTCATGGTATATTTCATTGTTTTTATGTTTTACTTATTTTATGCATTGTTTTTTAATTAACTGCAGTAGTAGGGATAAAGGAAACAATTACCTTCTCTTTGGCTAAACATGAAGGGCTTGATTGTACGAGTTAGATGAATTGCAAAAAATTCAAATACTTTTAATTTCAGATAGACAATTACTTCGAAATTTATCTGGTGTAGTTTATCATATATTATACTTTTTGAAGTCTCAATTCAGACCTGTGTGGGAATTGCATCAAATGCTTTTAGCTTTAGATCCCTCTTCTTAAGATCTGTCTAATTTCCATCATCCAAATTCTCTATGCACATTGCAACTTTGATGTTTTCTTGGTGTACATTTTTTTGAAATTGATCCAGGTTCAAGAGAATATGTAGCAGGCAGTCGTCTTGACTCTACAACATACCAAACCCGAAACGTAATATCCCAAGTAGGTAGGATAGCTCAATTGGCGAGCTAAGTGATACCGAATGAGTGCATCAAATGAGTGCAATAGGAGGTCCTGAATTCAAACCCGGGAAACTAACATTCTCCCACCCCCACAAACATCGCCTATAAAAAAAAGTAAGCTAAATAGAGCGGATTGGAATGAAATTAAAATTAATTATTCCAGTGTTTGGAAATTTTACGACTAAGTAGCACAAAGTTCCCACTTTGCCGTTTGTACAATGAACTGAACAGAATGAATTAAAACCTTTTATTCTCTTTTTACCCTTACTTTAATTTCTTTTAATCTAACTTAAATTTATTCATTCTTATTGTAAATGAACTAAATATATAAAAAAATATGTAAAAAAATACATAAAAATAAACACTTTGTTTGGGTGACGAGTGAAAGTGAAAGGAAAGAAAGTAAAACAAGAGAAGTTGAGTAGAAAATAAGAGAAAAGTGGGATGATGATCTAAAGGGAGTTAAAAGGAGCATATTAGATTGGAATGAAATAAAGTTAAAAGTCTCATTCTATTGTTTGGAAATTTTACGACAGAGCAAAGCGAGGTTCCCACTCCGTCATTTGGACAATGAGCGAAACATAATGAATTAAAACTTTTTATTATCTTTTTACCTTTATTTAAGTTTTTTTTAATCTAGCTTAAATTTTTTAATTCTCATTGTCTATAAAGTAAAACATATAAAAAATATGCAAAAAAACATTTAAAAATAAAAAGTAACGTAAAAAGAAACATGCAGCAACAGACAATTAAGAAGTAAAAAACATAGTAAAAAGAAGATTAAAAGGATGCAACAAAACAACTAATAAAAAGTTTGTAAGAAAGAAGAAAAACATATAAAAAAGATTAGCACGAACATGGTAAGAAATCTGTCAAAAGAATAGGATAGTACGAAAAAAAATAAACCGCTCAGTACAGGGATGAAGGGACGTTGTAAGTTGCAGGGATACTTTAATTGGGAAAACAACATTTGCACGAATATAGGAAAAATTGGAAGGCAACCTTCGTGTGACAAATTTGGCTTTACGAAGGAGCTTTTTTTGTTTGTCAATAAAATGCATTTGAATTTCCATCAGACTACACAAGGGGACAAGACTCATAAATTCCATCCTAATGGACTAAGTTAGAAGGTCTTTTTTTATTGTCCATTTTGTTGGTACATGCCTTAATCTCTAGAGAGAGCCAAATACATTCCTAACGATTGCACTTCGGTGATATTTTTTATAGTGTGTATTCGGTTCTGCGGTGATAATAATTGAATTTGGTAGAATTGAGTTTGCAGAATTGAGTTTAGTTAGAAATTAGTTGAATGTGACGTGATTTTTTTTGTTACATTTAACAAAATGTGACTTTCACCAATCATTGTTGTTTGTATATATTAGATTAAAAGTGCTTTTAAGCATAAAATTACCAAAATGGGTCTCTACTTAAAATTATATTAGAAACTTAATATTTGATAAAATAGTTAATAAAAAGTAATAAATTTGCATAATAATATTAAGTATAGATTATCTTCAAAAAAAATACCAAATATAAATTATCAAATATTTGTTTTTTTAATGGAACAAATCCATTAGCTGACGACATTGCGTGTACAATACAAGCGTTGTTTTTTTTTAAAAAAAATTATCACCAAAACTTAGTATTTGTTTTTTGAGCAATATTATTTCTAGCGAAGGACAGCTGGGGAAATTCACAACGAAAGACAAATGTCAACAAATTAAAGTACTTCACACTTTGTTTTCCCACAATTAACGGAACTTTGACTAAAGTCAGGCATTACTAATACTAACCCAACATGGTGGGTTCGTGGATAATCCACGAAAGGTTTCTCGCTAGAATGAGCATTTCCTTGGTTTTTTTTAATCTATGAGAAAGGATATCAAGCCTTGTCAGCCTGCATGTTCATCTTCTTCGCAACATCGGTTGCAAAAACTAGGTTATGAACAACTCGCGGCAGATCCGATTTGATCTCTCAACTCGGACGTCGAAACAGTCTGATTTTATGAGGTTTAAATCGCGAAACAACATGGAGAAGAATCCCCAATAAAATTTTGTGTATCATCTCCTCTCTGTTCACAAGGATGAGTTGTGAAAAACAGGGAGAAATCTATGTTACTGCTGAAAGAGATAAAAGGGAAAGGGCAAAATTGACTTATTATGCAACACCATAGTCAAAATCGAGTTCAATTCACCGTAGAAGCTTGAAATCCTAGCTTCTATGTAAACTTGATTTTGGGGCCAGAATCGACTCCTATATTTGACATCCAAAATACGAATTTACAGTGGAATCACATTTGGCCAAGACGAACTCACGTTTAGGCCCTTCCACCGCGTATAGAAGCACCCACAAAATTGATATATCGAGCAACATTATGGCCAAAGGTGGAAAGATGAGTACATAAAAGAGATTGAAAACCAACTATCACCTCCTAACAAGTGGAGCCTAAAAAAAGCTGATGAATAGTATACATTTTTTTTTGTTACTGTTCCAGCGACTTTGCATATGACTAATGCCACAAGTACCTGACTTTGTCGGTCCGTGTGGTTTCCTCCTCCCAACAGAGTTTTTGTCACATCTAAGGTTGGAACCCGAGACTTTAGAGTGAAATCCGAGTCAAATTACCACTCGAATCAACCATTGTTCGTTGATGAGTATGTAGTATATTAAATATCAATATACAATTTTTCATATGAATTTTAATTTTGTAATTTACGTCCGATGAACATTGTGAAAACAAATAAAGAAAGATGAGCATGAAACTATTATAATTGAGCATTTACTAGGTATTGTTAATCCAAACATACGATTAATAAATCAAGAGATTATTATAATTGACCTTTTATTAGACATTATTACCAAAACTAATATATATCTCGCTATTTATAAATGTGAATTACCCCTATCCAGAATATTGATGAATTTTTGAGTTTCCAATTATAGGTGAATTTTTATGGGTAGTTCAGTTTTAGGTGTTAATATTTAATCTTAGATCCACATATCCATTTACCATTTTTAAAACAATACTAAAGGGAAGTATTTTAATCTACATATTTAGTTAGTAAATAATGTTTTATTTTAACTATGTGTCATTTGCTAAAACATCAAATATTAAATGAGGAATCTTAGTCTACAAAAAAAGATTATGAAGGCTTACTATTAATGACTCCCTCTGTTCCTAATCTTTTGTATTTTTGGCCTTTTATTTTTGTTCCAAAACAATGGTACTTTTAGAAACCCAATATACAATTAACCAATTTTTTCCAAATATACCCTCTACATTTATTGACTCTTTTAGAGTTCCAAAGTATATATTAATTATTCCAACACTATTTTATGTTGACTTCAATTATCCCAAGACAAATACAAATGAGGTATTTTAGTACTTAGCTAACACAAATTAATGGTACATTAATTTGTGTGTAACAAGTCAAAAGTACTAAAGATTAAGAACGGAGGGAGTATTATTAAATATAAAAGGCGGAATTATGACCAAACAATTAAACTGAAAAAGACAAAAAAAAGAACACAAACTATGACAACAGAGATCGTGGTTGTTTCTTACCAAAAAGAGATTTTGGTTGTTCATTTCTTAAAAACCTTTGTACTACGGTTCTGCATTAGCAGTGCAGAGCAGTGTAGTAGTGCTTTGCTTGAATAGATAGAACCAGAATTTCTTCAACTACCAATACGGCAATACCAATACCAATACGGCAATACTCCCTCCGTTTCTAATCTTTGGTACTTTTGGCTTGTTACACACATATTAAGGTACCATTAATTTGTGTTGTTTAAGTACTAAAATGCTCCACTTGTAGTTGTATTGGGATAATTGAAGTTAAAGTAAAATAGTCTTGGGACAATTAATTCATGCGTTGGAACTCTAAAAGGATAAATAAATATAGAGGGTATATTAGGAAAAATTAGGTGAATTGTACATTGGGTTTTTAAAAGTACAATTGTTTTGGAACAAAAATAAAAGGCCAAAAGTACCAAAAATCAGGAACGGAGGGAGTACCACTTTTGATACCACTTCTTGCTAATGTTTTCCCCTTTATGTATCCGGTTTTTTTTACTCCCACTCAAACAAATAATATTTTCACATTTTTTTATTCTCAAAATCCCCCTAATTAAAATGTGTTAACGGATTTATGTAACCCAAAGTTAAATCCGATTCTCGTGAAACAACATAATGGAGCTCATGATTTCACCAAATGGTAGGTAAAATGACGATGTCTCTAGGTGCCATCTTTCTACAAAGGTAGATAGCAGCTCATGATCCACAATAATGAGAGCTGAAAAGATAAGGGCCCCTAATTCAGAATGTTGAATATGATAATAAAAGTCATGGTTCTGTGAAAGAGGGCACAATTATTGCTAGATTTTATTGCCATGTGCAGATACTTTCAATTAATCCCGCAACTGAATTAAAAAAGTTACAATAAAACTATGTAAATAAATATATTAATTTTTTTACCTGGCCTCCGAGTATCTTAGATGCTACATGAGCATCAAATCCAGTGAGCAAAGAACCATCCATAGGTCCTATATCGGAGAGGCGCATGTCCGGCAATCTTGATTCGAGTCCGTGTACTCACCGGAGTTTCTTCCGGTTCGTCACCACCCAACCGTGAAGTCTGCCCTCGCAAAATCGATCTCGGTGAATTACGGGGAATTCTTCCACCGATTCTAGTTTGAGGCACCAAAAAAAAAAATACACCCGCAGAACTAAGGTACTTTCGCAAGCCATTGCAGCTCATACGGAGTTATGTAATTCTGCACAGATGAAAACGTAATTACTTACTTCTGCACAACTTCAAATGGAAGTAGGTACTTCTGCACAGCTTCGAACAGAATTAGATACTTCTGTAGGTTAATGTTTTGGAGCAAAAACGAAATTAGGTACTTTTGTAGGCGCTCTAACGAAATTACGTTCTTCCGTTTAAAGCAAAAACAGAACTCTCTTTCTCTCCAACGGATGTAAGCAGTGGCGGATCCAGAAAATTTCATAAGTGGGGGCAAGAAAATAATTTATCTATAACATTTCTCAAAAGAAAAATATTAAAAGTTTGTAGAAAATACACGATTGCGTACGCGAAGAAAAAACTCTAGAAAAAAGAATACCCAAGCCTCTCCTAATTACACTAGTTACCATATTTTAAAAATGTTGTATGGTATTTTCATTGTCAATACTATAAAAAATGTATCTCTTAGTGCATGTAACCAGAGAATTATTCAACTACATATTGATCTTTCATTTTTTTTTACTAGAATAAGATATTCATTCATTAAAATTTGGAAAATATATGAAAATGGCACACATTCAATATTGCTAATACCGAAAAGGATAAATCTGTGAATAAACTCACAACACCCAGGTTAATAGTATAAAATAGTAAAATGCCTACAAATACGACAAAATCAAAGCGACCAGAATACTCATGCCTTAAGATCTACAACGTTGACACCCAAATCACTGATTGAATCTGTAACTGATCGAACGGAGAAACATCTTCCAACCATTGTAGTTGCTAGAAGTAAAGTCTATTTTTTATTTGGGATTGTGTACTAAAAAGAGTTGGACTTGTGTGTTTGGATAATTAGATTTTAACGGGGGCAATTAAAAAATTATCATTGGTTTGGGTATTATTAATGTTATGTTGGTGGGGGCAAATGCCCCCGACATGATAGCTTGTATCCGCCCCCAGATGTAAGTGACCTTTATTATTTTTGGTCATGGGTTCAATCCCAGACCGGTGCGTATGGAAAATTATTTATTGGAAGAGGTCAACTCCTTAAATAGATCTCCGATACCTTGAATGATTAGATTAGTCTTGACAGCCGCTGTTGAAGATACATTAGTTTACCAAAAAAATTACATAAAAAAATCTCAGATTAAAATAAAAGTTACACCTTGAAGATATTATTAAATATATTTCAAGGAACAAAGTTCGTTGTTCCTAGCTAGTGGCTACTCTACATCGACCTGAGTAAGTAGATCGTGCTTGTACTACGTCCGACAATAAGCATTGCCAATTTGCCACTGCGTTGGTGAGGCCGTATCAACAGGACTGACAAATATAACCATTTCCAAACGTCTATTCATTAACGGAGATTTGATACAAATGAATTTTTTATTACGGATTTGATTATGATGCGATACAATTGGTAGAAATTTTGTGTCACTTAATCATTTAGTCTTAGATTTAGTTAATGGTTGGTGCGTATGGAAAATCATTTATTGCGAGAGGTTAACCCTCTAAATAGATCTCTGATACCTCGAAGAATTAGGGATTTAGAGATCTCCTTATGTGGATTTCCTTATGTGGCAGGCAACAAATGAGGTGGAGTCCAACACAACATGCCAACACATAAAAAGATGTCACATAACCCATGACAAGTCAGTACCGTTAGTGAAAACTACCAGCAGGGACTAAAAGTGCAAACAACAGATAATGTAGGGATCAAAAGTGCTCAAAAAATTTTAGAGGGATTAAAAACAAAATTCACTATATTTATAACGACCAAAAACATATTTAACCCTTCCAAATATAACTGCATGTACAAAAAATTTAACGTTACCTTTTTTTTTGACAACATTTAACGTTACCTTTTTTATGTGCCAGATTTGAATTTAAAGTTTAAATTATATAGCTAAATTTTTGACAAAAAATTATTTACCTAGCTAGTTAACAATTTTTGAAAATTTGACTTGATAATGTTATGATATTTCTGACAACTGAGCAAATACCATTTTGTAACATGGCTTGTATGATGTATACATGGTTAGATTGAGGGGAATAGAAGGGAGAGGTTTTAATTAAAAAATGTGTGAGGCGAAAATTGTAATAATGATGACTTTAAGATATCTGTTTTTTAAATTTTAAATTAAAAGAAAAAAAATGTGTTGATTGCTTTACGAAGATCCTAGCAAATCCTCAGACAGAAGATATCATTTTCATAGGAACTTCAAATGTGTTGATAGGAACTGCAAAAGAGGATGCTGCTGCACTAATTAAAGAAAAGTTGGACTGAGAAGCTCGTTGTTGCATTTATTGCCGGGTGGCTAGGGTACTACTGCTTAAGACAAATCTGGAGTCACAGTTGTGGAGCTGCCATGTTTGATATTTTCAAGCAGAAGTGGATGGTGCAATAGTGTAGCTAGGGTTAATTTATTTTCATGAGATCATTTTGATTTTGTTTTTCAAAGAAATTAATTGAAGATGCTTTATATTTGCGGGAAAAAAAAAGGTTTAATTCCATTTTTAGTCTCATTCTTTTTAATAGATCTGTAACTTTAGTCCCTACATTTTATTCTTTGCAATTTTGGTCCTTAAATTTTACCAAATCTGCAATTTAAGTCCCCCATCTTTTTCTTGCAATTTGGATCCCCCAATAGAATCCGCAATTCTACTCCCCCTGTTTAATTTTCCATCCAATTTTTTATGGAAATGCTGAAGTGGCAGTAAGGTAGTGATGTGGCAGATGCGTATCGTGCTATAGTGTAATAATCATTAGGTGTTCACATATTTGTATTTTAGTTAACATATTTTGAATATTATTAGACTAAGTCGAGAGTATTAAGTGTATATTTTGTAGATCAATGGGTGTCAGCATGACATGTACCTGCCACATCAACACCCAACGACTACACCAACACGACACACTCCTACCACATTACTATTTCCCTAAAAAAATTCAATGGAAATTTAATGAGGAGACTAAAATTGCGGATTGAATAAAATTGAGAGACTAAATGCGTGAGAAAAATAGAGGGCCTAAAATTGCGAATTTGATAAAATTGAGGGACCAAAATTGTGAAAAGTAAATGGAGGGATTAAAATTGTGAATTTAAATATTTTATAAAATAGAGGGACCAAAACAACAAAAACAACAAAAACAACAGTTATAAAAAATGAAACAATTTCTCAAAAGCATCTGTGTCTTTAACTTCTTAATTCCATAAAGAATAATTTCATGCAAAAAGAAAGAAAGCAATGCTTGAGTTTAAGCATAAGAATTAATGGTCTCATAAAATGTTGTAAGAGAAAAAACGGGGTATGGTTGTTGAATTAATTTTTTCTGGCCAACACCCACAACCACAACAGTGAGAAAACAGTGAGAAAAGTGGGAGTTTTGGCCGTTGAGTGAGACTCTTAAATGTGAAATTTTAGGGTGTGTTTGGAATATTTCACCCTTTGGAGGAAATAATGAGAGCAAATATTACAACTTGCCGCTAGTTGGCTATATCATCACTTAAAATAACGTCTTGGTTGCTTCCTAATGAAACCCTCAAAGACTCAACTCAAATAAAACAATAATATTTGACCAAAAAGAATAGAAGAATAATAGGCTGTTTTTTTAAGGTATGTATTATCTTAAGTCTTGTAAAAAAAAAGTATATTATCTTAATTAAGTATAAATTGATTTAAAAGGTAAAAAATAGAAAAATAAATGAATGAAATATCCAACATGGTCTTTAATTTCCTAAACAAAACCTTGATCTTAAAAAAAGGGTTAAATATATTTTTAGTCCTTATAAACATAGGGTTTTTTAGCCCTTCTAAATTTTTTTGGACACTTTTGATCATTACAATATTTGTTGTTTGCACTTTTAGTCTCTGCTGTTAGTTTCCACCAACAGAGCTGACGCGTGTCAGTTTTTAATACACTGACACCTATTGCTTGTTTCCATGTCATTTTCTTAATTCCACATAAGGTCCATGTTTGAAAATTAAAAAATAAACTAAAAACTAAAATTAAAAAAACAAAAACCGAGATTGAATGGAAACCAAACCCCTAATTGTACCAAAAAAAACAAATCCCTAATCCATTTCTCAGCCTTCATGATAACTTCATCAGTATACATAATGCCTTGGTTTGGTAGAAAAACAAGTTATATGCACATATGTAAACTCAACTCACATGTGTTTGTGTGAATTGAGTATACATACGTTCTAAAATTAGTCATGCACATATGTAATCTTGGTTCACGTACGTTTGTATGATTTCACTTTACTCAAACATAGATGAATTGAGTTCACGTATATTCATAACTTATTTTTGAGAGTAGGTGAACTGATTCACGTGTTTATTTCCAATATTAATTTCCTTCTATTTTTGAATTGAGTGATTGTACAAGGTCCCTAGTATTTTTCACACATGGCTCAGACTAAGATTGTTGACCCCCAAAGTCATTTTTTAGGGCCCAAAAAAAAATATTTGTGTGTGTGTATATATATATATATATAATATTCAACAATTCTATAATGATTAACGAAGTCAGCGTGGTGGAAACGGCTTCAAGGCACGAGTCACCCTCTGTGCTCAATCCTTGCTAGAGACGTTTTATTTTAAATTAGTTTTTTAAAACTGTATCAAAATATTTCCGAAAAAAAATGTGAAATTTGGGATTCGAACCCTCACAATGAGACTCACAACACCACTACAGTTCTAATACTTTTGTTTTTTTTTGACCCAGCTGATACTTTTTTTTAAATATCTGCAAAGGTGTTTATATATTACGTCTCATTTTAATATAAAAACAAACAGTTGCACACATTTTTTTTTTATAAAAACATTATACCAATTTTTGGAACTCTCCATGGCCATTATATTCTTTTTTTATATAAAAATATACTCTTTTTTATAAATGCAGATAATTATTTGAAACGGCCTCAAGATAATTTGACATCATATACTACAAACTCACCACTTTGTGTAATGTATTATCATTCTCATATACTAATGTTTGTTGTGCATAGTTAAATCTATTGTTTTTCAAAATGTAAGAGATATACCCGAGCTCACCTATGTTTGACTAAACTTAGTTCACACATGCTTAAAAAATAAGTTATGAATATGTGTGAACTCAACTTACATATATCGTGTGCTCAGTTCATGTATGATTCTAAAATGTATAAGAAAATATGATTTAAAGTCAACATGTTCACTAAATAGTGTAATAGAGTGGTAATGAAGCAAAGTTTGAGAGAGATGAGAGAAGATAGCATTGAGAAGAATATAGTTTGAACACATGGAGTCTTTTGGGAATAGGATTCACTGCATGCAGTTTCTGAAGTTAGCTCAAAATCATATACTCTCTTTCCTTTTATTTTTCTTAATTATGACCATTTCAATGTTGTCAAAAAAAAATTGGCCTAAATCAGGGTCGTCCTTGAGCCTAGGCTGGGGTGCAACTGCTTAGGGCCCAGGTTTGTAGGGGTCAAAAAAAATTATACTCAATCTTTTATAACAAAAATAATAGAGTTATGATAGTAGAGGCTCTGATTGTTTTGTACTCAACTTTTTTATAACAGTGTTATAAATAACAGATTATTCTACAAATTGTTAATAGATTATTCTTTTTTGATAATTATTTTTGTATTTTTGATAATTCGGAAGTCGGAACTGATTGATAATTAACAGGTTATTCTACAATTGTCAACAAGTTTTTTTTTTTAGATAGGCAAAGTGGTTAGTAATTAGTGTGTTAATTGTTAGAGGGGAGGGGGGAGCGGGGTTCGAACCCCGTACGCCTATATTTTTCCACCAACGGTGTCCCTTTCACTCAACCATGTGAGCTACCCTTCAGGGACACAATTGTCAACAAGTTATTTTGATAATTCTTCAACTATTTGGATCTTACAATTGTGGAAATCTAGTGTTCAATTCGAAGTCTACGATTCTACTTCCCAAGTGCTATTGTTCTATACTTCTGTGGTTTATTTTTCTTTGGTTTATATTTGAGAATTTGATTTATTTTAAGATGTTGCCTAAAAGACATTTATCTGGGAGTGAAAAACGAACAAAAAGAAAATGGAATGAAGAGCTAATAAAACCAAAACATGGAGATCTTAATAAATTTGTTTTTAAAAGGTAGATACCCAAGAAATTTTGGATAACAACAACAATGAAAAGAAGTTTTTCAAAACTGAAGTTGACTAAAACTTACTTGAGATCATCAATGTCACAAGAGAAATATGTTAATTTCAAACTGGTTGTGTCCAAGGCTAGTGACGGCCCCATTACCCTAGGTTAGGGGGTGCAAAAAATTTCTTTATAAAAAACGTTGGTTCGTCAGATTGTTTAGTTTTTTTTTCTTTCCAAATATCCTCACTTAATTTACTAAAATTAAGGAACCAAGTTATCTAACTCCAAATTTATTTAAGAGTGAATCGCCAAATTAGTTTCTAAGTTTACCCGCCATTACCTATTTAAGTCCTAAAGTATAAGAAAATAAGAATTAGTCCGTAAAATTACTTCCTAAAGTTTTATAAATAATCTCTAACGGAGATTAATAAACAGGCTTATTAAAAATTGGGTGCAAATATAAGGATACTCTACCAAATTTAAAATTTCAGAGGATTCAAAATAATTTTATATAGGGGTATTAGTACTAACTTTTTTTTTTCCAGGAGGTCCAACTGAACACCCTGGACACCATGTAGGTCCGCCATTGTCCAAGGTCCATAACAAGCTAGATTCGCTAAATGCCTCAAAGTCTACTGCTATTTCTAATCCAGTAGTAGAATCTGACATGAGAATATTAGGAAAGCTTTGGGATGAGGTGTCAGATGACGTTGTTGATTCTGTAGCTGTTGATACCCAAGGAACAGTAGCGCGGTATGATATTGGTTGTGTCCAAGACTCAAAACAAGAAATTGAGGTAAAAAAAAAGAAATTGGCCATCAGATATAATACTCGTTCGCGGGCAAATTTTGTCTCTGTCTCGTTTTGATCTGGTTTTGTAATTTTGTCCTTTAAACTGTCTTAGAATTCGCTAGTCAAATTCACTATCCGCTAGTGGATAGGACTTGCCAAATAGAGCCAATTGAGCCTTAAATTACTTTAATTGAAAGGTTAATTGCACTTTTGGCCCCCTATAATCATTCGTTTGCGATTTCAGTCTCTCTATTTTTTCTCGATTTCAGTCCCTCTATTTCCTAATTTCTAAAGTTTAGCACTTTGAAATTTTGTCAACCGTAAGTTAGACATGGAACTAATTTAAGGCACTGTTTGGTAAAAAGTAGCAGATAATGAATGGACGGATTGTAGGTAGCTTATGAGCTAGCAGATACCAGATAGTAAATGATGTGTTTGGTAAAACTAGCGCTTAAACTAACTAATAAATGTAACATGATATAAAAGTTTAGTAAAAAAAGTGAGACGCTATAAGTTGAGTCAAAACACTACTTGAGTCATTTTTTTCAATTTATTTTTAAATAAGTTGAGTCAAATATGAACAACAAAGTGCTAAATACGTGTATACCAGTTTCCAAGTCTTCCTCACTATTTTTGCAGGTATATTCATTGCAGGATAGTTTGATCCAAATATACTAAAAGTTGGTTGTGTGGGTCTTGAATCGCTCAATGATTTAGATTTGTTCAGGGCGACCCATCACAGAACTTAGCATCATCCCTTGAAGCCATCTCAACTATATTGTAAGTATTCAACCTTTCTCCAAATAACCTTGCTCTTTGCGCATCTGAGTAGAATATGACTTGTTGATTCACCATTTTCATCACACCAAGGGCATATAGTTGCACATGAATATATTCTCTGCAGTTATTTACATTTAAGTATAAAATAACCCTTCTCTCTCCTCTCTTTTTTTCTGTTATTGATTTTTTAATGAATGCAAAAAAAAAGTTTTTAGCCTAAATTTAGGAATGACCGCAGGGAATCGTGATCTATTGCACATGCCCTATCTCTTCAGTAAAGACGCTGGGAAGATATATTGGGAGGCTCTCCATAAGAAATATCTCACTTTTGAAGGAATATGCAACTTTTAATAGACATGCCTCGTAATTGTATAATCACCATTTCAACCATTTCTAAAAGAAATATTTTTGGAAGAATGTTTAAACTATTAGAATTGTTAATTAAAAAACCAATTTCAAAGTTATTCTTTGGTATTTTGTATATTAGGGTATCTCTCTTATACTCCTTTGTTTTATTTTAATTATCTTTTAAGGTTGTGTTTGGTACCTGAGTACTTTCGATTATGAATGAGTCGCCAAAAATCTTCTCCTGGGATGGCTCGTGATGGAGAATTGGAGGGGTTGGTACTTGTACACACTCCAATACTTAAGTCAACACAAGAGAATATGAGAATGAGATAAAAGTGACAATGATTGGTGCATGTATATATAGGGTATCCCGCCAGCTGACATGGTACCCACCAAGCATGTGCGAGCACGTAGAGAATTCGACTTGGCAAGGTAGTTATTACATCCATGTCGCAGCTGAGGTCGTTTCCTAACCATACAATGAGATCTAGGTTGATCTTGGCCCTTGGAGGCTTATGGGGGGTGTGGTTCTTGCGCAAGAGCGAGAATTGGGCCTTCGAGGCTTGCCCAAATATGGAGTAGACTTCGGTCTAGTCCGGAACAGGTTGTTTTGTACAAACTAGGGAAATCAACAAATTTTGTTATTTTTTGTAAAATTATTAGTCCCTTCCCCGATCCTTTCCCTATTTTTGATAAGCCACGGAAACAAATTTCTTATAAAAAATTGACAAATAATATGTAACTAAGAGAGAATATGTATTCAATGGAGTGCTCATTATTAACTTATAAAACTTAGTTGGTCAAATAAAAAACTTATAAAATTTAGATGATTATCCTATTGGAAATTATGGGAAGTAGTGTTATAGGAGCGACGTGTCTAGAGGTATCAATTTTAGTCCAAGCCAACGGGTTGGCCCATTGGCGAAGTGTTTTGGGTTGGGTTAGGCTCACAAAATATAGACTCCAAAAAGTTTTGGAACATTTTGGCCCAGCCCAGCTTCACCATGGCAAGACTAGTCCGATTTTTTTATGCTTCTTTGAATGTTTTGGTATTTTCTTTTGTTAAAAATTGGAAGTGGAATGGTCTCGGTTGACCCGCTAGCCTAATATTTTGGGTTGGACTATAAAAAACACAGCCTGATTCGCTTTTGCATTTTGATTCATTGAACCAGGACAGGCGGGCCGTACGTCACAATTTGACAACTCTAGCCATAGGGTGACAATTATTGAGATATTTAAAACAGCCTAACAGGTTGAATGGCACTTATTTTTTATAAGTAGATGTCGAAACAAAAATAACCATTCGCCCATTCTGCTTATTTTAATGAGTTAATAATTATCTGTATTTTGAGTAAAAAAAAAGTTATCTGTATTTGGTGAGATCTTGAAATGTTGTACTCTAAATTGTAATATAAATACAATGCAAGAAGACTCCGTCGATTAAAATTGTTATTTTGACAACTGCTACATCATATCATATTCATATCATATACTATCATCAAACTTGAAAATTAAACTCCACTCAGCAGAATGCACTCAGAAATATTATTTATTCAGACTTCAGAGTAAGGAGCAACATCAACTCTTTTACATTTATTTAAGTAACCACCATTCATTCTTCATCCCAAAGATCATCAAGTAGAGGTTTGGTTGGTCCTTTGATGAGCCTCTCTTGATGGATTTCACTTATTTTCTTGTAATCATCTTCAGTCAATGACCAATCAAAGATCTGCAAGTTTTGGTTCATTCTCTCCTTGTCATAGCTCTTAACCACAAAAGTCAAACCTTGTTCATATAACCATCTAAGGCAAATCTGCAAAAAATATGTATATGGTACATATTAAATCACTAGTTATACTTACAGAAAATTGTATATTCTACATATTATAAATATATATACCTGAGCTACGGTCTTGCCATGAGCATCTGCCAATTCTTTGAGTATATCATTGTCCATCACTAAATTAGCTCCCCTACTAGCACCTTTCCTTAAGGGTGAGAAGGCAGTTACCACAATACCCTTTTCCTTGCAAAAAGCTCTTAGTTTCTCTTGTTGCCACCCAAGGTTTACTTCCACCTATGTAATAGCTATTTTAGCAGGCATGAATATGATCTTTTTTTGTGAGTAGTAATTGATCATCTATATGGCCTAGCTCAGCTGTTGTATAATTATAATGATAGTAAATACTTTTTTTATAAGCAGTGATAGTAAATACTAAATATACTAAATAGTGATTATAGTGATAGTAAATACTTAATAGGCTATGATTTATATCAGGCTGCATATCGCAGCAGAGCCCAGATACCTGATGGCAGATATGAGTTCATAGAAGCTTAGTTCTTTTGCCACTATTAGTAGATGTCTATATGCAGATATTTATGGTTTCAAAAGTTCAAATGAGAAAGCTTTAAAAGATGCTAGCATGTTCTTGTGCTTGTGCTTCAAGCAGTTCCTCTTACCCTTGGGAGTCTCCCAGAAATTGGTTCCTTTTTAAACCCTGATGTTAACACAACTTTTTTACATGATGACTTAAATGGAGAGCTTTATATGCGTCCCCCAAATGTCTATGTATTAATGATAAATCCGTTGCTTTCCAACTCAAGAAATCCATCGATGGCCTTAAATAGGCTAGCACACAATGGAATGTTAAATTATCTTTCACTCGTATCTTCTTAGGATTAGGACACACTCCATCCAAATCTGGTTCTTTCTTATTTACAAAAAAAGAGTTTTATTGTTATTTTAACATATGTTGATGATCTTGTACTTGTTGGAATTGATTTGTTTACTTCTAAATTGCAAATTCAACATTAAAGATTTAGGTGTTCTAAAAAGTATTCTCTTGTTTTCGAATTGGCTACACTGGCTTTTTAGGTGCCAATCATTGTCTTACACCTATGGATCCGGGTTGCGAACCGCATCTTTAGTCAGAAAATCCAACCCTTTTATCTATAAAAGAAGGAGAAAACTTAGGCGTGGTTTAATAGGTGTGCTAGTGTTGTTTCCCAATAACACCATGACACTTAGGCGTGGTTTCATATGGAAGAGAACGAGATTCGTAAGTTGTATGATGATAGGGAAAAGCCTTTTTCCTATCACCGCGATCGCTTTAAGTATAGGAATAAAGCTCAGCTTCGACTAGATGAGGAAATCAAAGAGGCCCTGGGTGAGTATAGGAGGCAGCCCGCTCTGCTCCCTCCAGATCCCTATGATGCTATTGCCCCTCCATCTGTAGCACGTTTATGCGGCTCTATCAGACCCCTCACCATTACCAATGATGACCGCCCTATCCTTATTCGCTTTGTACAATCTTGCTCTGGATGAATACAATGCTGAAAGTCAGATTACCTTTAAAATGAGTTACTGTTTATGAGTATATAATTTTATGTTTCTTCATTCGTGCTTGTACTTTTATTTTTAATTTTATTTAGGGTAAAAATTGTGTGTTTGATAACCTTGTCAAGTCATCCTTTAGAAGTGTTGCTAGTACCGTGTATTACATTACCTTTCAAGCAAAAGCAGGAGATGCTATTAAAACTTTCCAGGCTCAAGTGTGGAAAAGGATGCACCATGGAAATGATGTCCACTGCATCTAATTTCTATGAAATTGGTTTTGGTTGTGTGCAGAGACTTCTGGGTGTAGTTATATGCGGAGCTGTTTCAGTAGTGTATTATGCTAGACTAGAACATTTAAGGACTTTGAGTTGATACTTTTTCTTTAGTAATTCCATGCCTTCTAATGGCACTTATAATCGAATCTGTGTTCCTAACATTTGATATTTCCAAGTCTGTATCCTTTAGTTCCAATTCTGCATGAATTTGATGATCCACTACTATGAATTGCTTCAATAGACACACATGAGGCAATTTATTTTGGAAATAAAATAATTGATTTTCATTATTACTGCTTCCGGAACAAATCAATTCAAGAAAACTCTGCTGAGAATCGATTAACTGATAAAAATTCACTCAACATTAAATTCCCTTTAGATGTGTGTTGAAAGTTAAATTCTCCCAACCTTTCATCACCCCACTTTTGAGAGATGCAGGTGTTGATTTGTGGTCCTTTCCGTTTTGATTTCATTTAATTTTCCTTTCACTCTATTTCCAAATCAAAGTGGAGATTGGAGGACTCATTTATTAATTTACTATTAATTTCTGTTGACTCATTTTTAAATTGTGTTGATGCCTTAATCACCTCCATTGCTTGAACTATTAAACTATTCATTGTATCATCAACCACTAATCATCATGACTACTAATAATAGATTTGTTTAGCTTATCTTGAAAATGACATAACACCGTAAGTTTTGAAGACATACATAAAATGTACAAATCAACTAAAACAAGGCAAAACCTAAAGTTCTATAAATTTACAAATAGTATGATTCAATTATGATATTGATAACTATTGATTTACAAAAGACACGTCATAAAAAAGTTTGACTTTATCTTAACTACCTTAATAGTCAGTTATACCATGTGTTTTTATCGGTTGCTATTGTGAAGATTTTTCCAACAATTGTGTACACAAATAAACCCATTCTTTGAAAGTTAAACAAATAAATCAATTCCATTAAAAATTAAAACACGTATTCACAAAGGAAAAAAATTTGGGTTTAATTAGTGTAAACATATTTTGTAAAACTTATTACACTATCCACCAATAAAAATACAAGGTAAGGATGATGCATCAAATGTTTACTAATTGAGTAACATAGAATATGCAGCAACATTGTGAAATAAGAATGAGAAAAGAAACAAACTAAATCTGGAAGACACATTTGTAGTATATTGTTAAGATTCTAGGTTGAAGACAATACCGTTTTTTAATCTTCTGAGATCAATTGTACAGAGTGGAGCGAGGAACAAATGGCCATACAAAAACGGAAAAGGTAGAGTGACAATACGGTATCCCTAAGGTAGAGTGATAAAGCCGTAGTAACTACGGATTTATTTCTAATTATCCGTGGTTGGGAAGTTACTTCATTCTATCACAACATAAAATATCATAGAGAAAAGAAAAGAAAAAAAGTTTAATTTATATACACATATCATTAATCACTTTTGAGAAAAAAATCACTTGAAAACACCCAATTATGTTCAAGCTGCTCGTTTGATAGACATTGCTGCTGAAAAAAAAAAATCAATTGATTCAATTTTCTTGTGCCAATACTTTGTTAAGAAAAAAAAATAGAGAAGGGTGAAGTATCAGACATAAGAAAAAAGAAACTCAGTAGTATTTACAAAGTGCGTGTATACTAACCACACACATGCCATTTTTAAGATAAGCACCCATTGTTGATGATACCATGCCTAAAAGATTGCCACACAGTAGATCATCCAACCTAAATTTTACAAATGCACCTGATAGGTAGAGAAGATATCAAACAATATAGTCAAACCTCTCGGAATAAATCTTATAAACAAATTCTCCCATCTCAGGGATGGAATCAGCAAAATGCCATATTCATAACACAACTAAGCTGGACAACAGAAAACACAAATCGGTGCTAATAGAACCTCATCACAATTAAAAGAACCTCTGAGCATAGGGGTGTTATAATCAAGCAGGTAAGGATAAAAATAAACAATATCAATGCATTACCCTAAGCTTCTGTCCTACAAGCAATCTTCCAACAACTCTCTGCTTTGACAATAGCACATCTAGAGTGGCATCTATAGATTACCTGCAGGAAAAAATCAACCAACATTCAGTTAGTACAACATATAAGTCAAAATTCATAGCATGTCAGTTAGTACTTAGTTCAAATTTAACTGCCTACCAATACATGATCAGAGTGAACACTGGAAATGCAGAGAGCAGTCATTGAAGAAGGCAATGCACCCCGTCGAGAATTTTCTTGATGGTAGTAGATCAGTGGCTGTGATTTACTTCTCTTACATATCCACGCACCACATGCTATCACTAATTTAATAGACCTAAATATGTTGTCTAAAAGCAGTTACATACATGTACTTCAGTTCCTCGAGGACATTTTATACATAAAATGTTCCAACATCTAACTGGATATTACCTCTCAAAGAATTCCAGTTTGTAGACATTTCACTTGCAATGCCTCCAGGTCCACCTAGATACCTGTGCAATTGAAGTGTATAACCACGCCAAATAAGGCTCGGCAAAAGAACATTGTTTAGATGCCGATGAGTTATGCACATGAAACACACCAAATAGCACTCTATCAAAAAATTATCTCCATATCATCCAGATAACAATCCAATATATCAAGTTGCAATTAACATCTGACGTGCTTCAAGCTATAACTGACCTAATCCCGCATCACATAGAAGCATAATATTCTTTAGAACAAAAATACACGAAAATTCCACGTTATGCCAGTAGATAGAGAAAAGCTTCTGCTCCCATACCAGTCTCATCAGACTCATCATGGAACATATATTTCTGCATTACCTGATGTCACGTATCTAATCAAATATGGGAAAACGCAGCAACAAAATTCACTTGGGTGAACAAAATCCAAGAAGATAATAATCAAAATTGACCATATGCAGGTTACATGGAGGCACTGCAAAAAATTCCTTGATGCGCTGGGCATCCTTTTGAGTTATCTTAACACATCACTATCTAAAGTGAACTTTTATCAATAAATTGATAGTAGATACTCCATTCAACTCTAATAAATACAGAGTTTTGTTGAATTGATTTGTTATGGAAGCAATTCTAATAAACATCAATTATTTTATAATAATAAACATAAGTTGTATCAGATATTCACTGTCCCAAAAAGTAGAAAGGTGTGCCTTATGTTGACTTGAAGCAATTTATAGTAGTGGATCATCAAATTCATACAGAAGTGAAACTAAAGGATTCATACTTAGAAGACAAATAATAGATTCATATAAAATGTTGGGAGAGCGTACTTGATTACATAGATAAGTGACGAACATAACTTTCATTAAATAGGGTAGTGAAAATACTGCAGAAACAGAAACACAACAACTAAAAGTCCTAAAATGTTCTAGTCTGGCGACGCAATACACCATCTACCGAAACAGCTGCAGCCACGGGAACGGAGATGAATTCCTGCGAAGGGAATAAAGAATCGGGGTAAACACTAGGAATGTTTTCGTTGCGATTCATTGAAAGTAGTTAAATGTGGCTACTAGCATGAGTTGCATTGAAAAAAAATAGGATACCAAAATTTGTGATGGGAGAACAGCTAAAAAGGCTTTAATATTGATTGGGCATAAAATGATATTAATGCAACATCAATATTAGTATATTACCATGGAGCATGATGCTTTAGTTAGGAAGGCTTCAAGGAACACGACTTGACCACAGGGGGGCCTTCACCGGGCATCCTATGCCACACTTGAGCCTGGAAAGTTTTAATAGCATCTCTTCCTGCTTTTGCTCGAAAGGTAATGTAATATTTGGTACCAGCAACACTTCTGTAGGTTGACTTGACAAGATCATGAAACACAAAATTATGCTCTCATCCATTTCTCTTAAGTTTTTCGATCCCGATTTCAGGTTCAGTCGCTTCCCTGTGTCTTCTGCACTTTTCGGTGGCGACGCGCTGCGAGACGGAATCCATCGACATTTGATTAGATTACTCCCTCGGTATTTTGGGAAATGATAATTGGTTTTTTTTTTCTGCTCCACCTTTTCAAATTATACCACCACCAAAAATTTTAATCCAAAAATACAGGGTGGTAAATTTGAGTCAAACTAATTTACATAGAGAATAGGTAAATCCGTTTTCTTAAAAAGTTAAACAGATATAAGTAGATCCGTTTTGGACAAAAGTTAACGGACACGATTCCACTCCTAATATTGATCAACGACCAGATTTACTTTGCCTTTTCAACGGCCAGATCCGTTTTGGAGTTGAACATCCATGACATGCTTCAGGGTATAAGCCGTTGGAGCTGTACGTGGAAACTCAACGGAGCGTCGATGAGATTTTATGTCGTGTGTGTTCTAGAGTAGTCTAAGGATGAAAAGCTCATCTGGTCATACAAGTGGGCTAGTGTTGCTTGACCCATGCCCATCCACCAACACAGGTGAGGTCGTCCAGTAATAGCAACCACTTTGCCTCAGTCCTATCACCGGTCTTGACAGTAAAAATGCCCATCCACCAACATTTTCATTTGTAACGCTAAAGTAATATTAATGAATAATATTACATAACAAGTGTTGTAGCGCAGGGTTGGCCCTGAGCATGGGCGAGAAGGGCAACCGCCCAAGGCCCCATTTTGTTAAAGGCATCATAAATTCTTTTACTTAGTAGTGTGTGTATAATTATGTTATTAGAATTATAATTATATATTTAAAGAATTGGAAATCATTAGAGAGGGAATTTAACAACCGAAACAAAATCAAGTTATATAATATTGAATTCTTTAAAGACAATTAATTGTTTCCAAATAGTTGTAGATATATATCATAATATTAGCTATTCCCTTTCAAAAAAAATATTTTTCTAAATTGAAATTGTTAAAAACTTACTTGTAACCTATAATGTCGCAAATTAGATTAAGTAGTCTCACTTTAGTTTCTGTTGAAAATAATTCTTAAAAAAATGTTAATTATGAACGAATTATTAATGATTTTCAACAAAAATGCAATGAGAGTATTATTCAAATAACTACAAAGGGCATCACGTCCGGGATAAACAAAATCATGTGTCCTGTGGCAGTGCGAGATCTAGTAGCAAAATGCATAAGAATATGTAACTTAGTGTTGAGTTCCCTATGCCATAATGAGATTATGGTAAATTGTTTTTAACTTATCCATGTACTTTTTTATGAGTACTTATCGATGTATCTTTTAATAGACTAGTAAAATAAAAAAATTTAACGGATTACGTTAGTTAAAATGCTATACAAGTCACCTTATGTCCTCATTTTTTTTTGGTTGATACCTTATGTCTTCATTTAGTTTTTGTTTTAAAAACTACCACATTAGAACTGCACTTTTTTGGCAAATAGAATTGTATTTTTACATGACAAGTAACAACTTTTAAACAGAAAACACAATAGTGTTGTTTGATAGCAAACGTGATTGTCACGTGATATTCATACATGATATCAAAACCACTCTATCTTATAAAACAGTCATATATTCTCCCTCATTAACTTGCTATCTCTTTTCCTTCTATACTCACTGTCTTCCATTCTATATTAAAATTAGTGTGTTACTCATGTATTGCAAGTATATGGAATGTTATTTTCTATTTTATTGAGGAAAATTATTTTTGAATAACAATGATAAGTAGCTAACTTGAAAAATAAAATTTTATAAAATATATATTTTTGTATATTAAAATATTGAAATTTATATTTTTTACAAGTTATATTTATAAAAATAAAATAAGGTTGAATAAAGTTGAGTAATGTAACCCAGGGAGTGTGGTTGAGCGTTTGGGGCTCATCCTCCCTTAGCCAAGTGTCAAGGATTCGATCCTCGCCTTGGTCATGGAGCAGCTTTAAATCCATGGGTCAGTTGTCCCACCCTTCGAGGTGCCTCCAATCCAGCGAGGGGAATAGTCACTGCGTTCGACGGTGGATACTCTGGTCTCGACAAAAAAAAGTTGAGTAATGTTGCCACATAGATATACTCTAACAAATTAATTCACATTATGGCATTTATTTAATAACACTAATAAACTTGAGACTAAAGTATATTTTTGGTCTCGTATTTTCAAAAATGTAATGTCTCTAGTTCCGTTAATTTCGGTTTTCAAAATTAACCAGTGATTTGTTATTTCGAGTAAATAATAAGTCTAGTCGCGTAATCATCATTGTCATGTAAGCAATATATATTTGCTAGGTGAAATGATTTAATTACATTATTGTGGGATTATTTGGGGAGAAATTGGATAAAATGAGAGTTTAGGAGTGAATTAATGAACCAATGGTATTTAGGTATTTTTACCAATTAAAATAACCTTCAGCTCATTAATATAGTTATCACTCTCTCACTCCCAAAACACAACATTCAGAACTTGAGGAAATTGAGAACATAGAGAGAGAGGGAGAAGAGAGACACGAGAGAGAGGGAAGAAAGGAAGAGGAGAAGAAGCTTGAATCTTCTTGCATGTGAATCTACCCTCATTACTACATTTTTCATTCTATCTAAGGGTAGCAATGTTAAGACCTTAACCTCCCTTCAGAAAAATTGTTGATAAGATGTCACTGTTCACACACACAATTCCCACACACACAATGCTGTTTAAAATGGTTAAAGAGAAGTGTCTTAAACTAATCGGCATACATCATATAGTATTCCCCTGATCATACGCACAATTCCCACAATACATAGGTCAAAAAGACAAGCATTTTTTAATAAAAACCTCTCATTTCTATTCCCTCAAACTAACCACGTATACATCATATACAAAATCCACATTACATAATGCATCGTCTTAGCTTATACAAAAATATCGTAACATTCTCAAATCACATTTTCAGAAACACCCTTCAGTTATTTTCCATACTACAATCCACATTACATAATGGTTTTTGCTCCAGTTTCAGAAATATCACTAATCATGTATAAACCATAATTTCAATAAGTATAAGCCTTCAAAACTTTCAGATGCATGCTACCAATACTCCCGAAAGGGGTCCCACAATTAATTTCATATTCACATATTCAATATATATATATATATATATATATATATATATATATATATATATATATATATATATATGTTACACAACCAGACTAATAATAAACAGATAATTGCATAAATTTTCATTTATTAAAATTACATACCAAATTTGTTCCACTAATAGGAATGTGTTAGATTCATAAACTTTACCTTCTTGAAATTATTGAACAGAAAAGAGGAAAAAAACATGAAGTTACATGCAAGAAACCCCTTAACCCATAAGGCAACAAGATTTGGGTCCTTTGAAGGTAGAAAACAACCCTATTTTTCTTTACCTTGGAATCAGGCAAATTTGAATATCCACCGATACTGTATAACAACAACGGTACGGAGCAATCTAAGGCTCACTATTTGTTAATCAGAACCATAATTAAGTTTATTAATATAGTTATAGCTAACAATTTATTGTTCATCCACATGGCATTTAAAAAGAAAATGAATATAATTTTTTTAATTAGACTCTTGATTTTTCTAATAAAACACAAGAATTAATGTGGTAAGAAAAGGGAAAAAAGTAGCATTACTAGTAGTAGTTCGGTTTGTTTTGAGCGACTGAAAATGTATGAGAGAAGGTAATGTATGAGTAGACTGAAAATGCAAAAGAAAATATATAAGCTAAGGTCAGAATGGGGTGAGGTCAAAAATGGTGAGTGGTGTGTTAAAGAAGATGAGACTAAAGTTGTTGTGTCAAAAAGAGAAGTTGATGAAACAAAATATGAGAGCTTATACTAAAAATGAGGACATGATCATTTCTTTAATTTTATGTGCACTTGGTGAGGGTTGTGGCCTTTCTTGAAGTGTTTTTTTCTCTCTTGTATTGGTTGGTTTGCAAAAACACCTGGCTTTAGGGGTGGTGGCTTTTGTTTTAACTATTGGTTAGAAGAACCAACATAGGAATTTTGGAAAATGTGTGAGATGCAATGGTGTTTTTAATTAGTTTGTTAACACATAATTATGTTTAGATAGAATTCAGTTATGGGAATGTATGGAATAACTAAGTTAGTTGGTTAGTTAGTTGCAACTGGTTACAAGGGTTTATATCCAATAGAAGTTGGGGTTTAGTTTGCATGTGTTCCTTGACAATAGTTCTAATTCATTCTAGAAAAATTTGGGAGTATTGGTAACGCGCATCTGAAAGTTTTGAAGGCTTATACTTATTGAAATCATGGTTTATACATGATTAGTGATATTTCTGAATATGTGATTTGAGAATGTTATGATATTTCTTACGTATGAGCAAAGACCATGCATTATGTAATGTGGATTATATATATATATATATATATATATATATATATATATATATATATATATATATATATGATGTATACGTGGTTAGTTTGAGGGGATAGAAAGGAGAGGTTTTTATTAAAAAATGTATAGGCGTTTCTGACCTATGTATTGTGGGAATTGTGTGTATGATGATCACGGGAATACTATATGATGTATGCTGATGAGTATTCTAATGCAATCCATTATGCACCTAACCAAATCAAAACTTGCAGTTGCAACGGAAATTATATTTTTTAGAAAAGTTAAAGAGTGATAAGTTGGTCCCAAAAGGAACTTTATGAGCTCTGTAGCCATAAAATCATATCATGAGGTTGAACAATTATCAGTGTAAATTAAACGGCATAATACTAATAGTATCTCACATTAGATCAGGCACATTTGAAAATAAATCCTTTGAAGTCTTGTGTTCAACAACATGGAATATTATCTTTCATGACTAAAAATCTTCAAGCAATCACGTGTGAAATCATCTGTAATGCACATATACACTATCTGCCGAAGCAGCACCAGATATTGCCAATCACAAATTAAAAAGCGATTATATATGAACGAGAAACTGTTAAAATCATCAATCTTTGAAAAATTCTTCATAAATCAGTATTGGAAAGGGGAGAGACCAAGGCTCTAGAATTCCTTTGAAGGGACTAGAGATTCATATTTTCTCTAGAATTAGTGTGTTATTGTGATTTCTTTGTAAATTCAGATTCTGTTATCAATAATAATCCAGAAATCTGTCAAATTATAATCCATTAAAAATCAGTTTCTATCACCAAGTTGGCATTTATGTCCAAAAGATTTCAGTATCTGCCAGCACCAAAAGAGTAAATGAATACTTAGGGAATAAAGTTGCCACTTGACCTTGTACAATGAACTTGCTCTGTAACCATCAAAGGAAACATTGGGGAGGAAACCTGTAACAAATAAGAACCACAACTGAGAATGGCAGGTTAGACAGCCAATCAAGGTTTTGGGACCATAAAGCCACCATCCGAGTTATTAGATATTGCATAGACACCCACCAAAACTCCTTCAGGAACATCTGAATGTTGAGATATAGCAAAGGTCCATTCTGCTAACCGACTTTCGAGAAGGCTAACTTCAATATACTTGAAAACAGGGGAAAATGAAGCAAATAAACTTAGGAAAACTCATGCTATCCAGAAATTGAATCATATCACTAACTAATAGGATACTGAACTACCTAAGAAGCATGTATCTTCACCCAAATAAAACATTTGTTTAAATCAATCATTATTGAAATGTTTCCTCTACACATAAACAAACTATGATGAACATATACTCAAAAAGAGAGAAACAACATAATTCAAAACAATTCAACAAAAAGGAAAATAATTAGTGGAGACCCAATTCGCAAAACTCAACTCGATCAAGAATCGGGATAAAGAGTGAAACTCTCATTGGTGAGCACAAAGAACCTTGCTACCATCTTGAGGTCAATAACTTTGACAATGCCTTTCTCCGGAGACATGATCCTGGTGTTTCTTGGTCCTCTCCCAAACAATGGAAAGCATCATGCTTCCGGAATTAGAGAAACGTTCAACAAATTTGAAACAGGAAAGCAAATGAAAACATAGAATTAATGTAGATATTGATACAGTATAAATTAAAGATCAAGTTAAAAAAATCCAAAAAACACCATAAAATATTTACCATGGTGAGGAAGAACACCACCGTGACAAACGGCACAGTCCTTCACCTCAAGTTATAACGCAAATGCAAAAGGAAGGTTCCAAGATAAAGCATTACCAAGAGAAAACTTACCAGCGATATTTAAGAAGTTGGTCGATATTGCTTCTTATCCTGAACAGTTCACCATGTTCCATTCAGTAATAAATTTATAAATATTTATTTATATTTATATAAATATTAAATATAAATATAAACATGGAGATTTGTGCATCATGCAGTCTTGAAGCAAGTTGAGAATCAATGGCATAAATTCAGCAAACCTTTATAAGCCTCTTCTAGGTTGCAAATGACTAAAGTAAAAATTATTTTGCATTATATATATATATATATATATATATATATATATCAGAACTTGTATAACCATTATAAAGCGAAGGAATTAGAAGTTGGATACAAAAAAAATACACTCCAAGATAAAGAAAAGAACGAAAATAGGAGGTTGACATCATACGCTTGGAAGATGAATAGTACTAAAATCAAAATCAAAGACATTGCTTCTGAAAAAAAATCAATTGGTTCAATTTTCTTGTACCAATATTTTGTAAAAAAAAAAAAAAACATTGAGAAGGGGGAAGTACCAGACATTAGAAAAAAGAACCTTAGTAGTAATTACAAAGTGCGTGTACATTAACCACGTGCGTGCCATTTCTAAGATAAGCCAAACAAATATATTATCGATAGTCATTAGTTGTGTTGATGATACATTGTTTAAGTAAATATAGAGATTGAAGATAGCAACAGACAATAAGCACCCATTGTTGATGATACCATGACTAAAAGATTGCCAGTTGCCACACAGTCGATCATCCAGCCTAAATTTTACAAATGCCACTGATAGATAGAGGATATCAAACAACATAGCCGATGTGCAATGGAAATATATTATAGGCAAAAGAACACTGTTTAAATGCTGATGGGTAATGCACATAAAATGCACCAAATAGCACTTTAATTACCATAATCCCCTAAATTATTAAATTTAGAAACAGGGGAGCTCTTAAACTCAATAACTTACCTCCATATGCTTCAACTAGATAGCTGACCTAATCTTGTATCACACAGATTACATAAGTACATAGCAAAGTTATTCCTTAACAGTTTCCATATATGCTCGAATCAAAAGTTAGGGAAAGAAGCAAATTACTCTTTAGAAGCAAAATGCATGGAAGCTCCATGATATCCCAATAGATTGACAAAAGCTTCTGTTACCAAACCACTATCATCAGACTCATCATGGAATGCGTACTTTTTTGCATTACATGATGTCATATGTGATGTGTCTGGCGCCAGATTAGGAAAATGCTGCAACAAAATTCATTTGGGTGAACAAAGTCTAAGGACAATATAATATTGATGATAAACAGATTACCTAGAATGGAAGAACTACAAAATATTCCTTTATGTGCATCCTTTTGAGTTATCTTAACGCATCACTATCGAAAGTGAATTGCCACAGATGTTCACTACTCCAAAAAATTGAAACATTTGCCTCATGTCGACTAGAAGCAATTAAGTAGTGGATTAAAAAATTCATACAGAAATGAAACAAAAGGATTCAAGACTTAGAAGTTAAATAATTCATTCCATATCAAATGTTGGGAACATGTATTAGATTACACAAATAAGGGACGAACATAAGTGCCATTAGATGGCATGAAATTACTAAAGAAGCAAATCAACTCAAAGTCCTAAAATGTTTTATTTTATTTTAGTCTAAAACAATACACCATCTACCGAAACAGCACCACATTTTAAGTAGACTATTACGTAAACCCAGTAGTCTATTCACACTTCCACGGATCCACCCACATGTTTCTAACGCAACCAAGATGAGCTTCACGACAGGCAGATCAATGGACATGACTTCCTGTAAGGAGAATAAAAGAATCTGGGTAAACACAAAGAATGATATAGTTGTGATTCACGAAGGTAGACCCAAAACTTGAAAGTGGCTACTAGCATGAGTTGCATAGCAGAAATTTTGATTCCAAAAATTGTATGGAAACAACTAACAAGCCTTACCCCATTAAGTGGCCAGAAAATTTTGGAACTGGTACTTGCAAATTAACTCAAATCATCATACACGAGAGAATAAATTGTATCACTAGCAGATCATGAAAATCACAAATAAAATATATATATATATATATATATATATATATATATATATATATATATCAGATGAACGAGATGTTGTGAAATTCATCAAACTTTGACAATTCTTAATAAATAAGTGGTGGTGGATTAGATAAAATTGGAGTGAATATCCAAATTTGTCCCGAACAAAAAATATGGAGACTAATTTAGTTCTTAAGAAAAGAAAAGAACCAATTTGGTTCTGAACAATCTCAAATGTGCACCAAATTAGTCCTTTGAGGAAAAAAATTCAGAGGGATTAATTTGACCCATAATTTCACTTCTTTGGGGAATGAATTAGTACTATTTATTTCAAAAGGACAGACAGAATTGGTCTCTAATATTTGAGTATTTGCTGGATGAAATTGTATGTTACCCTTTGTGAACTTGAGCAAGTAAACGGAACGAAAAAAAACATAATCAAAAGAATTAAAAAGTGTAGCCATTGAACATTAACTAAGCATAATATCAAATATCAAATATTGATGCAACATTGTCAATACCATGGAGAATGCGTTAGATAGGCTTAATGGAACACGACTGGACCTCAGGAGGCCCGGATATCCTATTCCAGACTTGGGCCTGGAAAGTTTTAGTAACATCCTTTGCTTTTGCTTGAAATGTAATGTAATATATGTAACCAGCAGCAAGTCCACGGGTTGACTTGACAAGATCATCAAACACAAAAATTTCACCCTAAATAACAAAAAAGCACAAGCATAAATGAATGAAGAAACGTAAATAAATATATACAAATAATAAAAAGTAAAATCAACCTGATTGTCAGTCTCAGCATTGTATTTGTCCAAAGCAAGTTTGCAAAAGTTAATAAGGATAGGGCGAATACGATCGGTTATAGTAACGGTTCTGACACCGCCGCATAAACCTAATATCTCTGGAGGATCGATAGCATCAAAGGGCTGGAAATCATCATAATATGAGCGAAACATAAATACGTACACAAAATCGAAAGATAGTAAGCTACGATGTGGATACGTACACTTAGGTTCCGTCTGCGCTCCTTGTGTTCAGCCCTCGCCTTTTCTCTTTCCTTATCTAGTTCAATCTGCGCCTTATTCTTATACTCAAAACGATCACAGTGATAAAGAAAAGGCTGCTTGCGATCGTGATACAAGTTACGGAAATCGTTGTAATCCATATCTTCTTCGCGTTTCAATTCCAAAGGCGTCTCCGGTTCCGATTTCAGCCGCTTCTCTGGGGCTTCAGAAATTTCCGGTGGTGGGTGGATGACGGCGCACTTTGAGAAGGATTCCATCGACATTAGAAATTAGAAATCGTACAGCAAGTAACAACAACCAAGTTCCAAATCCCTTTTTTTAAAAGGCCATTGATATTTAATACGAAGAAGCGGTAGATACGAAATGTCAGTGGTGTGAATATAAAGCGCACAAAATCACACCACACTTTGCGCATGTATTGATTTCCAATTTCCATTTACGTTTCTTACGTTCATTTCGTACAATTTTGTATTTCCCAAAATCTATATCTATAGTATTTGGTTAGACTCCTTTATAAAATCTGGTGATTACAAAAACTAAAAAACTTTTTTTTTTGTAAAGTTGACAAAAAAAAGACTCTTTTATAAAATTTGGAAAAATATGATTGTTAACTTCCAAAACTAGATTCCTCAAAAAGAATACTTCCAAAATTGGAGATCCTTAATCGTTTCAGGTATTCAAGTTAAAACCCTAATTGGGTATTCTACTCAACAAATTGGTATCAGAAGCTTCGGAAAGGAATCGATCATGAAACAATGGTGTCAACAAAGTATGAATTGGAGAAATTCAACGGCAAGAATGACTTTGGGTTATGGCGCATCAAGATGAGGGCAATGTTAAGTCAACAGGGTCTCGCCGGAGCATTGGCCGGAGAAAAAGGATTACAGGCAAAACTAACGGCGGAAGAGAAGGCGAAAGCAATGGGGAAGGCTCCCGGTGCATTGATTTTGAGTCTTGGTATTGGTGACAAACCCCTCAGAGAAGTCGTGAAGGAGACGACTGTAGCAACTATTTGGCAGAAATTAGAAAACCTATACATGACCAAATCAATTGCAAATCGCCTTTACTTGAAACAAATAATGATTAGCTTCAAGATGCAGCTAGGAAAAACTGTGGAAGAGCACATTGACGAAGTCCACAAACTCATCCTTGATCTTGAAAACATTGATGTCAAGATTAAGGATGAAGACCAAGCCCTCCTCCTAGTCAATTCCTTACCAAAAAACATATGAACATCTATCTGGTGCTCTTCTCTATGGTAGGGAAACCCTAACCTTAGATGATGTGCAATCTGCACTAATCTCAAAAGAATTGAAGAGGAGGACTCAAGCCAAAGAGGAACACACTAGTGAAGGGTTATTTGTGTAGGGCAAATAAGATAAGAAGGGTCCTAAACAAAAGCAAAAACAGAAGCCATGGGAGAAAGATAAGAGCAAGAATAACAAGTGTTACATATGCAAGAAAGAGGGTCAGTACAAAAAAGATTGTCCAAACATGAAGTCAAAGAAAAAGAATGATACTGATGATGAAGGGAGTGTGTCAATTGCTTCAGAATGTTATTATGAAGGTGATGTTTTAATGGCCACTGAATCCTTCAAAATGGATTCTTGGATCATTGATTCTGGTTGTTGCTCTCATGAAATGTCAAGTGATGACATTGTAGGTTACTGTGATGCTGAGGTTCTAATGGCCTCTTCATCCATTAACAAGGATCATTGGGTCATTGACTCTGGTTGCTCATTCCACATGACATCCAACAAGGAATGGTTGATTGGGTATAGGCAAGTCAATGGAGGACAAGTTGTAACATCCCATACTGCTTCCAGAACTGTCAACTGCCCCCAGGAACCAACACGAGTCTTTTCAGCATGCGTTGTCCTCACTTGCATGCTTTCTAGGAAACTTCCCAAAAGGTCACCCATCCCACTACTACTCCAAGTCAAGCACGCTTAACTATGGAGTTCTTATGGGAAGGGCTCCCAAAAAGAAGATGCACCTTGTTGGTATAGGTAGTCCAAGTCAATTCTTTTAAGCCTTCCTTCAACTGTACAGTCCCATACCTGCACAGCCTCAGGATCCCTCTCATTCCGGTGCGTATTCGGTTCATTCTGGAGCTGCTCTTTGCCATGCCACCTTTTTGGGCACCGACGATCACTCCCCGCCCTCGTTAGCCCCGGATGTCACACAAGTTGTAATGGGAAATGACACTGTATGCAAGATAGAAGGCATAGGTTCTGTGAGACTCAAGATGGAAGATGGAACAATAAAAATTCTGTCAAATGTCAAGTATGTTCCTAGAGTTAAAAGAAATCTAATCTCTTTGGGCGTTCTTGAGGAGTCTGGTTGTTTTTACAAGGGTGAGAATGGTATAATGAAGGTGATCAAAGGATCTCTGGTAGTCATGAAATGGTAGGCATCATGGTATCTACATTCTAAAGGGATCAACAGTTACTGGCAGTGTTAGTGTTGCTACAGATGAGTGCACCACTTAGAGGTCAGACAAGGCAAGTTTGTGGCATCAAAGGCTTGGGCATGTGAGCTTGAAGGGCATGCAGGTCTTAGGCAAACCTGGTGTGTTGGGGAGTGACAAAATAGGAGGTATATCATTTTATGAGCATTGTGTGTTTGGCAAGATGCACAAGATGAAATTCAACACAGGACAACACAACACCAAAGACATCCTGGATTATGTTCACAGTGACATATGTGGGCCAGCAAGGACTCCTACTCTAGGAGGTAACAGGTACTTTATTACTTTTCTTGATGATTATAGTGTGAAAGTTTGGATCTACCTGTTAAAGAGTAAGGATGAGGCTTTTAAATCTTTTAAAGAATGGAAAAGCATGGTTGAAAATAAAACTAGTAGGAAGATTAAAGTCCTTAGAACTGATAATGGTTTGGAATATTGTAATGAATTATTTTCAAATTTTTGTAAAGAACAAGGAATTACTAGATATAGAACTGTTAGGCATACACCTCAACAAAATGGACTTCCTGGGAGGATGAATAGAACTATTCTTGAGAGAATGAGGTGTCTTCTCTCAAATGCAGGCATGCCTATTAAATTTTGGGATGAGGCTGTTCATACTTGAGTCCCTCTACTGGTATTAAATTGACAACACGTTAAGAAATTTGGTTAGATAGAATTCCAAATAGATATTTAAATATTCTTTAAATGTTAACACTACATATTTAAATATTCTTCAACGCTCTCACGCATTTTAGATAAGCAGCAGCCAATTGCAATTTTTGTCTCCCATTCTATGTTTTTTTTAAAACGAAAATTAAAAGTCTTTGATCATGGGAATTTAAACAGCGACATATGAAAATCCAGTTATCTTTCATTAATCCAAAGAATTAAAAAAAAATAATTCAGTTATCTTTCAAATGATAAATGAATTCCACAACAATGAGCACTCAACCAACACAAAAAAAATGAGATAAAGACCACAACCTGGACAAAATCACAATACCAAGTGTGCAGTCTGCATCATAGGAAAACCACGCAAAAGGAAACACCAAATCAAACAGGATAGCAGCTCCGTATCATGAGGACAGATGAAATGTTGTTGCCAAATGGAAAAGACCACAAAAAAGGATAATAAAACCATACAAGACGAGCTTTCTCGGTCAATAATCTACATTGGGAAACCTGGTTGTCGGTTCTCAATAAAGTTTTTGCCACATACAAGATGCAGACTTGAGACCTCGGGGTGGGATCCGAATCTAATTACTACTCAGACCAACCCTTGTCGGTACTAAGTGTGGGTTAAATATGTTTTTCGTTCCTATAAAATTTGAAGTTTTATTTTTAGTCTCTATAAAAAATATTGCTTACTTTTAATCCCCACATTTTCCTTTGTCAATATTTTTAGTCTCATAAATTTTAATACCTATAAAAAAAGTTTTTAGTCCCTATAAAATGTCCAAAACACGGGATTAAAAAGTAGTTAGTGACTAAAACATTTATGGGGAGAAATGTAGGGATTAAAAGTGAGTGAAATTTTTTATAAGGAGTAAAAACAAAAAATTTAAAATTTCTAGGGATCCAAAACATATTTAACCTAATATATATATATATATATATATATATATATAGTAAATTGATTCTCTCTCTCTATATATATATATTCTCTAGATAACAAGAAAAAATATTAAAATATTAAAAGAAAAAAAAGGAAAAAAGAAAAAAAAAGGAAAAAAAGAAAAGAAAGACAAAAACAAAAAAAAACATAAAAAGTTGGCGCCAAAAGTCATGCTGAATGACAAGCCGCTTATATTATATATATATATATATATATATATAGAGAGAGAGAGAGAGAGAGAGAGAGAGAGAGAGAGAGAGAGAGAGAGAGAGAGAGAGAGAGAGAGAGAGAGAGAGAGAGAGAGAGAGAGAGAGAGAGAGAGAGAGAGAGAGAGAGAGAGAGTCAACTTACTCCCAGAGTAACTCTTGTAGATTTACTCCACTTATTATCTTCTTGTAGACATTAAATATTAATGATCCAACCGTTGAATAGTTTTATATTATCTCAATGATCATGCATACAAAAAAATATAGAAATTGAATATATGTAGCTATGGTATCTTATAGTCCATATATTACTTGTATTTTATTAAGTATAATATACGTTGAATTGGATTTATTTGATCAAAAATCAAAAATCAAACATTTTTAAAATTTTATGAAAATTTGCATATTTGATCTACTCAATTAGAACTATTAATGTGACGGTTGGAGGTAAAATTTATTGTATAAAAAAAGTATTAGACGGAATAGCTCTTATAAGAGTTGCTCTTATTGCTGTGGCGGCCTGTGGCTGTGAGTGTGGTCCATGGAAAGAGAAGCAAACTTTTTTTTTTCTGTTCATGGTGCTTTGGGGAGAGAGTAGAAGCCAAGTTTGCCGTCAGCATAGAAATTGGAGTCACGTGACTCACTTAAATAGGCATTTAATCTTAACCATCCATTTTAATATAATAGCTAATAAAAGATCCTCTCACTCTCACATAAAAAAGCCTTTAAAAGAGATATATGTAAGGAGTCTTCAAGTATAAAGTTCTTTTTTTTCCCATTACAAAATAACATAATAACAATTTATGTCACAATATTTTAATTACAAATCAATAGAGTTTTTTTTTTTTGAAAAAAATATATAAGAAACATAAAGGCCGAGTATCCTCCTGTTTTGGATCATCAAACCAAATCACATATTTGTTTTCCATTTTATCAGACTTCTAATGCAATCATGTGTAGCCTAAATGTGTTGGTGAAATGAATTGTCAAATACAAATTTAAAATTGAAAATGAAAATAATTTGGAATTGAAAATAAAATGGGCTAGTTTTAAAAAATTAAAAAAAGGACTAGTGCAATGAAAATGAAAATAAATATCAGACCATCATATTGGGCCGAAGCCCAGTTCCTAGTGGTTCAGCCCATTACAGGAAAATGAATTTTTCAACTGGATTGGGCTAGGCAAAAACTATTTCGAACTCATAGTTATTAGTCCTATCCACCTATTTTATCAGGCATGATGAACCAGTCAATCGAGCAGGGCTCATTTTGACGTCTCTAACATTTTAACGTCTCTATATTTAAACAAGAGCTTCATATCTCTGGTTTTGAACAATAAAACAGTGTTTAGAACCATTGCTATTCAATAGGCTTTGTATAAACAATGTTCAATGAAGAATCAATGCCTACAAATTGATTTTTTAAGCAATAAAACAGTGTTCAAATTTGAAATTTCAGAACTATTGTCATTTAATAGTCAATGTAAAGATAGTAGTAAAGATAAAGTAAAAGATTTCCATTTTGAAGCTAGGATAGGACCACCTAAGAAGCAAGACATGACCACTAAGTACTACCACACCACTAATAGGGATTGCATTTTCTTTATCTCAAACATTTTTTTTTTTTTTTTAAACTTTAGAGTAGGTTTGGGACGGTTTTGGAGAGGAAGACTTTGGAGGGCTTGGTCTATATTTTAACATCTATATAAGATTTTAAAAAATTGAAGAATAACATGATAGATAATGATAAAGCTTAATCACATTTAAATTTTGTTTAGAAACATTTTATAGCTTCCTTAATTTAGAATTGAAAATCAAGCCCTCCCCTCCTAATTCCCCCTCCTAAACCCCCATCCAAACATACCCTTAAGTCTTGAAAAGTAAATACACAAGGTGGAATGCCATGAAATTTACACAATACATAATCACCACCTTAATTAATAACATAGCATATTGACCTTGGCCCATTTAAAAAACTTCTAATTCTATGATTTAAATATGGTAATTTTATAAGTTAACCAATTGAAAGTTCTAAAAGGGATTTACGAATGTACCTTTTATCAAAGCTTGTATAGAAATTATGTTAGTCAGAGATTCACGGGGTTCCTAACAAAGAATAGATAAATGTGGTATAACTTGTGAGCTTAACTTGTTTACTAAATATATATCAGTCCAAAATCAAATACAACTCTACTTTTTAGTAAACTCTCGTTGTGAGCTTAACTCTCTTTGAAGTTGTTACTTGTTAGTAAATTCTCATTGTGCTATAATAACTTATTTCTTGTAAGTTAATGTTTCTTCCCCTATATATCCTTGCAACAAGAAAGCAGAGAACTTTGCATGCATGTGCTCACTACTATCTACAATAGTACCACCCTCTTGACCAAAATTTGTTTTAATGTGGGTAGTCACAATCTCCTTGTACCACCATATGTTACAGTGTGTCTTTATGTGTAACAACCTCATAATTATTAGGTAGTGAAAGCGGAAAAAGAGAATCAAACAGGACCACTGGCATGAACATCTATTTATCTATTTATATTATAACCAAGGTAATCAAAATCGGACCCGCCGTTGAACTGGAAGAGGCAGCGGTTCAAGGTTCTTGACGTCCAACCGGTTGAATCGGGGGTTCAACTGGAATTAATTAAATATATTATTTAATATTTTATTACATTATATAAATGATAAAAATATCATAATATTCATAATTTCACAGCAAATATTAGATTTTATCATGATTATATCAATTTTTTTTTACTATATCAATCTATTTTTATAAAAGAAGATTTATCTTAGTATATTTATTGTTATTTTACTGCAAATCATTGGGTCAACAAAATTATTACTTCTGACAATGTATTAAGCCAGCGATTATATTTAAAATTGTGGAAGAGTTGAGCTCAAATGGAGAATAAATAATATTGTAAAAAGAATTGAGGATATATAATTGGGACAAGTCAAGTTGATGTAATACTCATGAAAAAGGCACTAGAAAGCTGTTTTTGATAATTTGTGAGTCCTTTTTTTTTGAAAAAAATAGGCATTACACTAATAACAGCTGACAACTGCTGAACCGTTGTTTTTTGCTAAGTCTCTCGATTCTGAGGCGGCTTTGGGTTCAAATTGGACCAGATAGGAGTTTGGTTCCCGGTTTAATTGGTCTAACCGCCCGTTTCGGTCCGATTTTTATTGTCTTGCTTACAACGGCTAATAGAGAATGGCATAACCACGCCGTGTCTATAAAAGTGAGCTAGAGAGGGGAAACATGAGCCTACTTAATTTTCATTTTCATGGAATTGTAACACAAGGTTCTTCACCCCTCTAAAAACCCTCTCTAGCTTTTAACCCCATCCCCACAAAACCAAAGACACCTAAAAAAATCCCTCTTCATTTTAAGAAGTTAAAAATCGAAGAGAAAACACTCGTAAAATACAAAGAAGATGAAAACAAAGTGAGGGAGAGAGACGTATCACCTTCATCCCGTGACCACCATTATTGGCCTCGTCTCATATTTTTCAGTGAGCACCGTCACCATGCAGCCATAACCACCATCCTGACCCGTGAGTTCTCCCCCTCCTCGCCTTTCCTCCTCAAATCGTCCATCTACCACCCAGATTTGGTAACACCCCTCTCTAAACTCTTCAGTGTTCTCTTGTTTTTTGTTGCTAAAGGTTTTGACCCCGTTTCCTATTTCTTTTTGTTTTAATTTATGTATTTTCGTTTTTTTCTCCCTGACTCAAGCACCAAAGATAAATTATTTTCTTAATGTAACATTTTATATGCTTGCGATACACACACTTGAATGACATTTACATATTTTTATACTAATTGTGATCCAAGAATACAATGGTTTTATGTTTGAGCTACACACTTGAATGGCAATTCCGAAATTATTGGAAAAGCGATAAAGTTTATAAACAAATTCAAGTTATATTTTGTTTTAAGAAGAAACAAGTTATATTCTAAAAAATGTTTTTTTTAATAAGGTATAAAAGTAATTTATTACATTTTTGTTTATTATCCAAACGATGGAATGCGAATGTCCCTTGTATCTAACAACTATGCATTGTGGATATTGTACAGGACACTTTCTTTGGAGGCTTTTTATTAATTACTATCCAAGAAGCTCCACTAAACCAAATGGTATCTTTCTATGCCTTTCTACATTCTTCCCTTTTTGATGTAGTATATATTCTTTGTTTTGCTCAAAAGGATGTTTGTTTTTCTTGCTCACAAATATCTAAAATGTAGTTTGATATAAAAAAGGCCAATTTGTATCGATAACCTAACAAACATCCAATTAGTTTTTTTTACAAAAGGACATCTAATTAGTTGTTAAAATTATCTGTTGATTTTTATGCAATTTTGTTTATTATTATATGGCGTACGTTTATATCGGCTATAAAATTATTTTCTTAATGTAAATTTATAAGGAGGTTGGTTGTGCAAGAGAAAAGCGACAAGTTTTTTCAACAGTTATGTTTTATAAGTGTATATGTGTGTCTGTATATGCCTAACTAACTAAATATGATATTTGGGAATAACTTAATTTTTTTTTTTTTGGCCTAGCCCAATGGTCTAACTTGATGTATTGTGTTATGGGTAGGGTTGAGATTGCTCATAGAGGCACAAAAAAATACTAACAGCCAGACCATGTATTTTTTGTGCTTTTTAGAATGTTTTTTTTAAAGTTTTCTTTGTTAAAATTTTGGATTGGGCCGGGCCTTATCAAGCCTAGTGTGCTTTAGGTTGGGTTGGGCTACAAAAACACAATCGAAAAGATATATTGGTTGGCTTGATTGAATCTATATTTGTGTTTTAACAAGTTGGTTGTCTAGGCGGTCCAATTTGATAACTCGATATTAAACGAGAATAAAAGCCAAATAATTACGTATCAACAGTCTCTTGGGAAATACTAATCCCAAAACATTACAAAGTAGCAACAAATAAAACAAGGGGATTCTCATAACACCAACTCTTATATCCCATGAGAAACTCCAAGTTTCTATCCACATAATAGTTCCCCTCTCTAGATGAGAGTCAAGACACTATTCCACATCAAGCAAGTGCGTGATATAGGGTTGTCTAACTTAACACCAACTTTTGTCAAAAATTAATAAAACTCAACACCAACTTCCTCGTGTAGTTGTCCCATGACATTCTATTCTAATTTTAAGAACACGGGCCGAGTTGGCAACAAATCACACCAACCACTTGCCTCTAAGGACATTATTTATATTATTATTAGTACTTACTATATTGAGATCATTGAAAATCTCACTTTTTGTTTTGATTGGAAAAATCTCACATTTTTTTATTTAAAAATACTTTCACTAATTTAACAAATTTCGAAAGTCCTTTACCTGTTTGCGCAATGCACAGGTTCATATCTAGTATATAGTCCATACAAACTATTCATTAGTTGGTGATCAAAGTTTTAATGATTTTTTAACAGAGTCTTTCTTAATGATTAAGGAGATTCATATTTTGCTTGAAATTTATTTTAACAGAGTCTTTCTTAATTTATTTTTATATCCGTTAGTTGTTTGTGTTAATTAATTTGTTAAAATTTAGTTATGATCCATGCAATTTGCAGATGTTACATTATGGAATTAATTTAGCACTAACAATTAGAACTTTGACTTTGATTTTTTACTATTGCAATTCGTAGATTTTTGGTTTTTTGTTTTTATATTGCTAGATTTTAAGCATAATATTTATTTGTTTTATACACGATAATTTTTTTTTCTTTTCATAATGTAGGGAGATGCAGACCAATTCGATTGGAGGGAAAGTACCAATTTAAACCCGGTTAGGGATCAAGGAAATGGCAGTAAGTTGTTTTTTTATTTATCATGGTTTGTTGTATGCAATATTTCTATTGTTTAAATTGTTTACAACATGTCAAACTTTCAGAATGTTGTTATGCTTTTGCTGCATGTGGGGCGATTGAGGCACAACACCTCATTAACAAACAAAAACGTATTGTTTTGTCTCCCCAAGACATTTATAATGATATGATTAGTAATGAAGAAGAAGACAAGGATGGAGTTACGATTCCTGAAACATTACAATGGATCAATCAGAACGGATGTGTGCTTGAAGAAAATTGTCCATATGTGGAAAGATTTATGCCGCCTCAGGAAGAACGCAAGGTATAAAATTTTAATTTTTACTTTTCAGATTCATAGTAGTTTAATTATATTAATTATTTTCTTTTATAACATTTGTAGGTGAAATTAAGAATTGAAACTTATAAATGTCTAGAGGAGTCTAGAGAGATCGAAGCGGAAATAAGGAAAGCGCCTTTAGTAGCCGAAATGTATTGGAATGATGATCTGGAAAATTTCAAGGGGGTAAGTGTTAATTTGATACTAAGTTACTTTACTCAACATAGTTTATTGTCTAACTTTTTTTTTACTATAATTGCAGGACATATACTATGCACCTGAGGATAAGTCATTGTATAACATAAATGATATGCACGGGGTTGTAATAGTTGGGTTCGGAGAGGTTAAGAATGAGAAGGGAAAACCAACCAAATATTATATCATTCGTAACTGGATCCGATTGGGGAGATAACGGATATGCCAAAATAGATAGAGAGGAGTATGACGGCATATCCCTCTTCAATGGGATATGGGCAATCAGAGGTGTAACAAAATTTGATCAAAATGGTGTGAAATATGGGCACTAAATATATAGCTGGTATTAGATAAGGTAGTTAGTTACTAATTTGGTCAACGAATAGATTTCGGTATGTGTTTTTTATTGTTATTTTGTCCTTTAAAACTGCTCAAGATTTCAACACTTGAGATACAGAGCCATGTGATTTCATTACAGTTTATTGCGTGATTTTTCGTTAATTGAATATGCATTTTTCGATTTCTTGGACTCCTTTTCCAATTTTCTTCCTTTTGTTCTGGTTTTGCTTCAACCTTTACGTGTCTTATTCACCGGTGACTATCTAATCAATCATCTCTTTAGTAGCTTTTTTTTGTTGCTCAATCATCTCTTTAGTAGCTATCCCCACTACAACATATTCGTTATTCTCTTCTTCGGTGTTGAGTTTGCACCAAGAACCATTTTTCATCATTCTTTATTTCTAGTTCAGATTTGGAATAGTGACTTCCCCACATAAAAAGAAAAATGATAAACCGGGTCTGCTCCACGAGTTTCTTTTCTCATCAATGAATTGGTTGGTTTTAAAATTTGAAAATTTTGGCCTCTGGGGTTTCAGTGTTTACATCATATACACATATGCTCATATTATATGATATGCCAATAGATGGACAAAAGCTTATGTTCCCATACTACTATCATCAGACTCATCATGGAACACGTACTTTTTGTATTACTTGATATCATGTGACCAACTTTGGAAAATGCTGCAACAAAATTCATTTGGGTGAACAAAGTCTAAGGCGTAGATAATGGTAAGATATGCAGATTATATAGAGGAACTAAAAAATATTCCTTGATACCCTTTAGAGTTATCTTAACACATCACAATCGAAAGTGAATTTTAATGTTTAGTGAATTGATTTATTTTGGAAGCAGTTATAATAAATATATCAAATCTTTTATTTCAAAAATAAATTGCCAAAAATATCCACTACACACCAAAAAGTTGAAACATGTGCCATATGTCGACTTGAAGCAATTAAGTAGTGGATCATCAGATTTAGAAGTTAAACAATTCATTTGATATCAAATGTTGGGAGCGTGTATTCGATTACACAGATAAGGGACGAACATAAGTGCCATTAGATGACACGAAATTACTAAAGAAACATATAAACTCAAAGTCCTAAAATGTTTTAGTCGAGATCAATACACTCAGTTTGTTCGCATGACTTTCACCCACATGTTTCAAACGCAACCCAAACGAGTTTCACAACAGGCAGATCAAAGGAAATGACTTCCTGCAAAGGGAATAAAGAACCTGGGTCAACACCGGGAATGATATAGTTGTGATTCAACGAAGGTAGATCCATAACTCAGGAGACCCGGGTATCCTATTCCAGACTTAGGCCTGGAAAGTTTTAGCAAACTGAAATAGTACCCCAATTGAATTGTCTAAGGTAACCACAAATTATCATGTGATACCAAAGTAGAACCATACCACATGCCTCTCCTCTCCTTTGGTGGTGGTTATTCTCAATACATAAAAACAGATAATAAGGGTATCATTAAAACTATTAGATGATACCAGTTGAAGACATATACTGCCCAAAGCAAGCCTAAAAACAATTATAATGAATGATCATCATAATAAAATGAAATAATCTTAACCTTACAAATTATATATCAAGAGACATCGTTGATTAAAAACTAACCTGCCACTGTAAAGGGTAAACACTGAATCAGCATGGATTATATCATAGGTTCTAGGACAAGTAGACATTGCTTCACAACAAAGGGATGGGTTATTAATATTGTGCTAACTAACCAGCCATGATATGTTTCAATCAATCCCCGTTCATACATTGGTCCAAATGTGTTAACCTTGGACTGGACAGGACAGGAGCCACATTCATGACCCAAACAGGATGCTCGATTAACACGGCAGCAACTCCACTCAAGTGTTAGAATGGGCAGCTATTGGTGATGTTATTATTATTATTATTATTATTATTATTATTATTATTATACATTATAGATATTACTGTTCTATTTATTATACTAGTATTGAGAACCCGTGCAACGCAGGGAGAAATTCGTTGAATTATACTTGCGTTTGGTATAATTTACAATTTGTTGCGTTAATTAATTACCACTTTTTTAGTCTGCTATTAGCTACAACTTTGATCAACCTAAAAATAAAATTATAATAAAACTAAACAAATAAAACAAAACTTGTATTAATTTGTATAATAAGTGTATCTTAGATTTTTTGCTGATCGGTCTAAATATTAGTTTATTCTCAACATATTGAAAAAAGACAATAATACAGCTTGAAGCACACATAAGTTTTTACATAGAAGTTTTAACACCATTCTTAAAATATTACAATTCTATTAAAAATACAACATGAAGTACGCAAGACATCATGGAATTGACACCAATTGCAATTTGTAGTATTGCACAAGCATCACTATAGTGGCTCTCATCCCAACTAGGTTGGCACTAAAGTCACTAACAATCATCTGCGGCACACCAAAAGCAGAAGGCCAAAAGAAGATAGAAGCCATGAAACAGATAGTCAGCAGAACCTATAGCTAGGTAAACCTGATCTATTTCTGGAGAAATCCTCAGCAATGAAGCTAGGGGGAAGGTCCCACCAGAGAAAACCATTTGTGTTAATACCATGCCCCACAAGCTTATCAGCACAAGTATTACCTTCTCTATAAATGTGAGTGCAAACGAAGTCCATTTGTCTTGTCAAATATAAGCAATTATTACATCTATTTCTAAGCTTCCAGGGAACAATTTTGCAATCCTTGAAAGCTGAAACTACTAATTGAGAATCACACTCCAACCACAAATACTTCCAACCTTTATCGAAAGCAATCTCTATAGCCAACATAGCCCCAATAATTTCAGCATAAAGGCACAACTGCTCCCAATTGGTGAAGAAAAGCACCCAAGAATAGCAGCACTCATGTCTCTAAAAATACCACCACAAACAGCAGGGCCAGGACAACCCCTGGTAGCGCCATCAGAATTACACTTAATCGTGTAGGGCGCAGGGGGGATCCAGTTAACTTCTTTGATGTTAGCAGAGCTTCTATAATTACCAATGATATTGAAGGTTTTGATAATCATGAACTCAGCAATAGAAGAAGACATCGAAGATTTAGAAGCGTTCCCAGCTAAGGTAACATTGGAGAGGGTTAAATTGATAGCCGAGTGTAAGGGGATCACATGATTATTAAACCTCACCTGATTTCTACAATACCAAATGACCTATATAATATTAACAACAGCAGCAGAGACAATATCTTCCAATTGAGGACTCCAACCATGAGAAGTCAAAGCTAAAATGTTTTGGAAAGAGGCAGTATCAATGTGGATGCTCAGGATTCCTCCAAGCCAGCTCCAAATATGATGGGCAATTTGAGAATAAATTGGTAACCCACAATAGCAGGTTGCCACCATTGAATCTCAGCCGTTAAATATTTTATTCAATATATCGAATGGTTATTTTTACACCCTCACCGGTGAGGAACCTAAAACCTCCCTCACCCTAGACTTCACCATCTTTTAAAGCTCTCTCATTTGAACTTTCGTTTTTTGACTGTATGAAAATGGATGTGAAAGTGAAACCATAAATATTTGCATATTGACATCTACTAATAGCAGCAAAAGAACTAAGCTTCTCTGAACTCATGTCTGCCATGCATTCCTGATATAAATCTTGGCCTATCTGGGCGGCTCCAAGTGTAAGATTGGGTAGTCTCAGCTACCCTAAAAATAATATACGTATTTTAATAAATAGGTATATTTTAAATCAAGTTTATTTTTCTAAAGAGGTAAAAGATTAAAAATATGGTGAGTTTTGTTAAGTTGGTGATTTTGGTTTATTTTTCTAAAGAGGTAAAAGATTAAAAACAAGTACATTAGTCTATTATTATCCCTAAAAAATATGGTGAGTTTTGTTAAGTTGGTGATTTTGGTCCCTCTATTTTAACTTTGACAATTTTGATTCACAGTTTTCTTAATTTGACAAGTTTTACCCTCGAAATAATAGACTAATTTTGCAAAGTTGGGGATTAAAATTGTACAACCACTATTTTTAGGGAGCAAGAGTGTAATAAAAAAATCGCAATAACCAAAATTGTCAATTTAAAGGAGTAAATAATCAAAAGTGAAATAGAATGACCAAACTCATCAATCGAAGAAAGATGCAGGATAAAAAATGCAACCAAACATTTTTATTTGGCCACCCCATAAAATTTATGCTAGCTCCACCTTGGCATCTGAGCGTCTAAGGCCCATACAGGTATCAATCGCAATACAAAAAAATATCATATTTATGCTTGCTAAAATAGTGAGTACACCCACATGATAAGTACTTGATCATTTTTCCTGGTTTTACTATATGCTCAAAATCACGATTGAATGATATAAACTTGTTTTATCTTATTCTAAATTCTAATGCAATCCATTATGCACCTAACCAAATCAAAACTTGCAGTTGCAACAGAAATTATATTTTTTAGAAAAGCTAAAGAGTGACAAGTTGGTCCCAAAAGGAACTTTATGAGCTCTGTAGCCATAAAATCATATCATGAGGTTGAACAATTATCAGTGTAAATTAAACAGCATAATACTAATTGCATCTCATAAATCAGGCACATTTGAAAACAAATCCTTTGAAGTCTTGTGTTCAACAACATGGAATATTATCTTTCATGACTAAAAATCTTCAAGCAATCACGTGTGAAATCATCTGTAATGCACATATACACTATCTGCCGAAGCAGCACCAGATATTGCCAATCACAAATTAAAAAGCGATAATATATATGAACGAGAAACTGTTAAAATCATCAATCTTTGAAAAAATCTTCATAAATCACAAATTAAAAAGCGATAATAAATATGGAGGATTTTCAAAATTCAAAATTCAAAATTCTTATTTAAAATTCTATGGAATTTAAAATTCTTATTTTTGAATAAAAAAATTATCAAATTCTATGGATAAAAGAATTTTTTATCCATATTTATTATCCAAACAAGTTAATTTGATTTGAAGCATTTGAATCACCCTCTTAAATTACATTACCCTAAAAAATTACCTCATCCAAAGAGAATTTCCAAATTACTTTCCTTTTTACGCTTATTGATTATTAAACTTATTTTGTTTCAATTTTGAAAGTTTTGACCTTTATTAACTAGTGAACGGGTGGTAGATATTCTTTTTTTGAGATTCGCGGTAGACAATTTTTGTTATCAAGCATCGATTTTATTGTTTTGGTATTGAAACTCATGTGAACACAATTTTGTGTTGTTACTTAATTATAAGTCTTTAATATGGATAAGAATCAAACATAGCTAGTTTCATTTAAAAGAAATTACTTTTATTTTCATAATTTAGGGAAAAAACGACGAATACGATTAGAAACCATCTATCATTTTAAACTCAATTTTTTTTGGATTTGATGGTCCAGCTAACAAGTGTTAGAACCTAACACACACAAACAAGGAAACCAAGAATCAACATCGAGGGGAATGAACCCGACACACGAGTGTCCATAAACGGCAATACTACTATTGCGACGAATCACCAAACAGTTTAAACTCAACTTGAAATCAAGGAGTAACAAGTGAGTTAATATTTATTTATCATTGTTAAGTTTGCAAGATGTAACACCTTGATTTTGCGAGTTGAAAACCAATAAAACTAGTAGAAGATTTTATCAAATAAAATAAATATTCCGCAACTTGTAATAGATAGTTTGAAAAGAACCTTCATAAAAATTAAATAAGGATAACAAATCCTATTTCAAAAAAAAAAATACAATAACATATACACGTTTTTATAAAATTGGGCGCCATCAAAATATTCCAAAAAAATAATTAAATCCCTCTAGTGTCGGCGAACTCTTCACGTCCTCAACAGTCTCAATCTTAATACCTGAAAACAACACTCTAATGAGATATGAAATCTCAGTGAATAATACACACAGTTCTAAAACGAGTATTGTTCTCAGCCGGTGCGGTAACCGGAAAAATCAACCATGGTACCCGCGTTTTTCAAAAATAATTTATAAAATTATATAAATGATTCAAATGATTTTTCACAACCAAATATAGTAATAATTCTAAACTGGGTCCCTCATTTAATAGTATTTCACTTTCATAAAATAAAGTAAATCAATCACACAGATTTCTTCTGCAGAAAATAAATGAGTTAGAATTCAAGTACAACACATAACTATATGGAGCACCAGCTCGTCTAATGTGGGGTCTAAGACCCATCCGTATGGAGCTCAAACCTCGTCTTATTCGGGGCTCTAGGCCCATCCGTTTGGAGCACCAACTCGTCTAATATGGGGTCTACGACCCATCCGTATGAAGCACCAGCTCGTCAAATGTGGAGTACCCATCCATGTGGAGCTCGAAACTCGTCTAATTTGGGTTACAAGACCCATCTGTATGGAGCACCAGCTCGTCTAATGTGGGGTCCCAGACCCATCCGTGTGGAGCTCGAAGCTCGTCTAGTATGGGGTCTTAGACCCATCCATGTGGAGCTCGAAGCTCGTCTAATTCGGGTTACAAGACCCATCCATGTGGGGAAGCCAATCTCAAACACACACAATATAAAAAGAAATTCTATACTTTTATAATTAGGAACAAGTCATATCTTTATTAAAATATAAATCTTGTGGAGTCTCCCACTCCACCTTCCCTCCAAACCCCCCACCCCCCCTCGCCCTTCCCCTATACACCCCCACCCTCTACCCCCCATATTTTGAGAAAAAATTATTTTTTTTTTCGATAATTAGATTGGTGAAAAACGAAAATTAATTTTGTGATATATTATGTAAAGTGTGATGCTAGCAATTTTTTGAGGTTCTTTGGAGTCCGAAACAAAATTAGTTGAATTGCTAAAAAATGAAAATTAATTTCATAATAAATTATGTAAATTATGATGCTGGCCAGTGTGTTCTTGTGATGTTTTTTCAAATACTCAAAATTCATTCCTAAATATCGAAAAAAGTTTACCTGTTCGAATACACAAAGTTTGTTCCTCAGTGACCGGTTTGGAGAAAAAATAAATTCAAAAAAATATGTAAAGTACGTAGTGTGTTTTTTATGCTTTATTGTTTCCAAAAAAATCTACTATTCAAATGTCAAAAATTTGTGACTCAATAACCGATTTAGTGAAAAAATATATAATTTCATGATAAAATACGTAAAATGTAATGCTAAGCAGCGTATTTTTGGGTACTTTAGTGTTTGAAAAAAAAAAATTACCGTTCAAGTACTCAGAGTCCATTCCTCAAGAACCGATTTAGTGAGAAATAATAATTTCGTGACAAATATGTACATACTCTATTTTAGTTTTTAAGTCCGCAATTGCCTTTATTAAATAAATATTTTTTTTGTTTATACTTACCTTCAATTTAAACAAAGTTTTCTCATGTTGCAATTTAAAAAACAAATTTTACCTAATAACAATTCTATATTAACTAGAGCTTTTACCCCATGCCAATGCCACCTATTTAAGAGAAAGGTCAGCTATAAACCTATAAAACTTGGATATTTTCTCTAGCATGTGAACAGCTACGACCTATAATAAGTTGACTCTAATCAGAAAACTCTGTTTTGTTCATAGGATTACAAGGTGGGTTGATGAAGATGAAGACAAAGTTAAAGCTACAGGGGACAAAAGTTTGCAGTATCATTCTACACCACATTTTAAAACACCACACTTTGAGAGTAGAGTGATGACGTCTTATATCATTCTTTTTCTTGTGTTGAATTTGTAACTGAGTAGAGTTTGATTTGTCTTCAGATTGTTTTCTTTGGGGCGAGTAAAGGGTTTGGTAGGGGTTAAATTTTGAAAGCCGTTGATTGGAATCATATTTAAATTTGTAAATTGGTTTGTATGGGTTTGTCATCAAGAAACCCACTTTGAGTCAGACTCAGTAATTGGGAAGTTGATAAAATGTGTGTCACTTACTAAATGTTTGGCATTTTTAGTACTCTAAAATCACTTTCTTTATATTTTGAGAAACATTTTATGTTGATGTATACTCTCTGTGAATAAGACTGGGCAATCATACTTAAAGACCAAAATTATTGCTATAATGAATCTTTTTGCTTGAAGGTCCTGCACTTTTTGATTTCACTTACGTATCTCAAGGGCATTTCAATATTCATGTTCCTTGACAACTATTGTTGATCGTCGTTGACGACGTGTTATGCGTAATCAATGACCTTCCATCCAAGTGGAGTATCTTAATCAAAATGCTTATGGTGGAAATGTTAACAGTGCTTATGCCGATGGTGGGTATGCTAACAACCTAATAGCAACACAACGTGCCTTATATTAAGACCAAGACTACTGAGATTATGAATCTCTTTGGTGTTGATGGTTTGATTGGAACACCTACTAGGAGTGAGGTCGTTTTAACCTATGTTTCAAAGGGTTGCTTCAAAATCCATTGTCCGATGACTGCTGCACGTGTTCATCTTAGAATAATGCGCAATCAGCCGCCTCCAATTTAGATGCTCTACCCTCATCGAGGCTGCTGTCTCATTCATAGGAGTAACTCTTCTCATCATGAACAAGTTGGCCAAAGTGCTCACAATCCTATTATTATGTAATGACTTTTTTTAGTGGCATGTACCTTCAAGACATTTTATCTTTGTTTTGTTTATTTTGCTCTATCTTCAAACCTTTGTTGAAACTTTTATTGTTATGGAAATGTAATATTTAGACCTTTTGTGTCGCAACTTCTATTTTTTTTTCGCTCCCCGTGCACAGCACGGGTAACACGGCTAGTTCATCATAGTCTTCTAATATATTTACGACACTATTCAAACATTAACGTATTTATGATGTTGAGAAATATGGAAGCCACAAATGAGATTGAAATCCTAAATGTGTTAAACTATTCAGACTGAATAATTAAGTCAAATAAACAATTAAATAATTTATTAAAACTTAACAGTTGATGAAACCAGAAAAAATCAATTAGAATATAATAACCTTCTTAAGCAATTATATGCGGATGTGTAACACTAACAGGGGTATTATTTTAACAGAAAGAAAAATATATAAGCTAGGAATATTGGGATGAAATAAAGAATACTTCACAAACTTCTAATAAAGGACAACTCGAATCAATTTCGAATGAATATAATAATAGTCTAAAGCATAGAATTATAGTCTGAAATCTGAATCATTTACTAAGTGGACGATCAATCATTCAAGGAGGACTCAAATAATGCAATAGTAAGTGTTCTTGTCATATGGTTCTAAGATTACGTACCGTAAAATCCCCAATTTAATCGAGACAGGTTTTTATCAAAATAAGATTTCAAAAGTAAATTATTGTTCGAAATTTTCAGTTCTTATATGATCCGAAATTCACAAAATAGTGTACCATAGAAGGGTTTAAGGAGTGTGATTACTCACCTTTTAGACCAAGATTAGTACTTGACACTCACTATTTGTGCACTATCGTTATCTCCGGCCGTCGACTTTTTTCTTGCTTCCTTTTCTCCCATGTGATTCTGCGCTAAAACTAGGTTTGTGTGTAGTAGGGTTTTCTATTCTCATCCCACTAATAGCTCTTGAGTTAGGTATTTTATATGTCTATCATAATGGGCCTCAACTTATCTATTTGCTTACCCAACCGTTATATTATTGGAACCCATATCAGCATTGTCTTTCTCTTTTTTTCTTCCTTTTTTTAGATAATCCCCCTCTTTTTTTTTACACACTCAGACAAGTACTTTTTCTTGATTATTTTTAGTAATCAATAGGATATAACTATTACTAATTTATGTACTCTGCTTTTAGCTAGTACTTTAGGTAATCATATATAACATATAACATAGTGTCATTTATCTATAATAAATAATCTAAAAACATATATATTAAATCTAAAGCAAACAAAATTAATTATTTATCATCTAAATTATCTTAGGCCTTTATAAGAATAATGATCTTTTCAACTGTAAGCTACCAAGTTCCAATCTTATAGCTTCAAAGTCTAAATAATTATCTTAGTCACACTGTGGACTAATTTAGAGAAATATCTTCTTTTTTTTATTTTGGGTAAATCAAAGTGTGCGCAACTGCAGAGATTAATCTCTCGAGGTGCTGAGATCCACTTAAGGGCTTGACATCTCCCACCAAATGGTTAATGAATGTAAAGCATTTCTGAATGTAAACCATACATGATGGGCCCATCAGCAACAAAAATCCATTGTTTCTTTTGCTGGCTTGATGTATAAATCGCTTCCACATGCACAACAAATTCATCAATATCAAACTCACCGTAAGAATAGTATACAACAAACAATCATGAACATCTTGAAACAGAAAGGGTCAAAGTAAAGGAAGGGACCAGAAGTCCAGAACGTGACAACTAATATACTTCCAGATCATTTAAGTTACAAATAAACAATAAAGACAAGACTATTTGAAAGAGAGAGAGAGAGAGAGAAAATCATTTTGGTTGAATACAACGATTTTTTATAAAATTTAGAATAGCAAATTATTTTTCTCAAGGGGTGTGCTAAAACCCAAAATTGGGAAGGAGGGAGTATTATGAATGATTGAAAATCTGTGGAACTTGTGGCACAAAATTATGCAAAAATGTGGAGATTTGCATATCATGCAGTCTTGAAGGAAGTTGAACATCAAAGCCTTACCATCTGCAAAAAACCTTTGTAAACATCCTCTGTAGTGCACACAAATACAAAGAAAGTGGAAAGAAAAGTTTCACGCTTGCGTTTGCCACTGCAAAGACTTCTGTTCCATCCCCACCAAGAGAAATTTGATCAAAATACTGTCACCGTATTATCAGTCACTTTCTGAGATTTATGATGAACATCCTCTCCTAAGAGACACAACTCTCCGAGTCCTGTCACTATCTCACTTGAAACTCACAAGAAAAATAAAGTGAACAATAAATGGATAAAAATATGTACTTTACAAAGTGAGTGTACACTAAACATACACATGTCATTTCTAAGATAAGCTAAACGGATCTACTCTTAGTAGTCATGATTAGTTGTTGAAGATACGACTTTAAAAGTAAATAAATATACAGATTGAAGATAGCAACAGACAATAAGCAGCACTACAACAGATATTGAAAAAAAAGGCGCTAAAATAGGCAGCGTTTATGTTAGAAGCGCTGCTTTTGGCTAAAACACGGAGCAATGGGCAGCGCGTATGAAGCAAGCGCTGCTTTTGGGAAGGACACGCTGCGCAATAGGCAGCGCCTATGCAGCAAGCGCTGCCTTTTGGGTTAGACGCGCTGCGCAATAGGCAGCGCCTATGCAGCAAGCGCTGCTTTTTGGGTTAGATGCGTTCTCAATGGCCAGCGCTTATTAGTGAAGCGCTGCCTATTGGTGTGTTTTTTTTTTTTTTCATTTTTTCCCTCTCAACACATACATTTTCTCTCTCCTCAACACACTAACACTCTCTCAAGCTCTCTTCCTCCTCCTCCTCCTCCTCCTCCATTGGCCTCAAACGGACACACACTCCTCTCAAGCTCTCATCTTTGTCCTCTCAAGCTCTCATTTTCGTTCTCTCAAGCTCTCATTTTCGTGGCTCTCTCCCATTTTCGTTTTCCCAAAGGACATCTCTTCCACACTTCTCCATTTCTTCTCCATTTTCGTGTAAGGTGATTTCTTCCCCATTTTCGTTTCTCTTTCACAAAGTTTAGTATTACTACATGTTGCTCTAGTTATTTTAATGGCATTGGAACATTAGGTTAGATGATTTAAAGGTTATGGTTGATGATTGGTTCTTTAAAATGGTGTTTCTAAACTTTGGGGGAAATGTAGTCTTAGAGTTTGTTGAAATGCCCAAATGAAATGCTTGTTAATTTAATTTGATGTAGGCTTAGTGTTTGTTGAAATGCCCAAATGAAATGGTTGTAAATTTAATTTGATGTAGGCTTAGTGTTTGTTGAGATGTCCAATGCTTGTTAATTTAATGTTGCTTTCGGTTAAGGGATTTTATAAACTTGAATATTTAGGATTGCATGTTGTTTTATTAATTTTAATGGCATTGGAACTTTATGTTAGATGATCAAAGTTGATGCTTATTGATTGGTTTATTGAAAGGGCGAAGTGTTTGTCTTATTTTGTTAATGTCACAAAAATTGATTGTATTTTTGTCTTCCATATTTGTATGATGGTTCTTTAATTAGTAATTTAATTAATGAATTGTTTATAGAAATTAAAAATACTTCCTTCGAGTTCGTGTTGGTTCGTGAGTTCGTGTTTGTTCGCTTCATTTGCTAGTGCGTGGTTCGCATTCGTTGGAGTTCATCGTTGCTTCCACTTGTTCAGGTACTTTTGTTGTTTTCTTGTATTTATTATATGAAGAATGACAATATGGAAGACATCAAAGTCTTTGATTTCTTTAGTTTAAAATAGTTGAATGTATTAGCTTCAAAAAAATTGTTCGTTTTGTGTGTTTGTCACCTATAATAGGTTTTTAAGTTATCTAATGAATGGGTACACGTTCTATACAAAAAACCATGATGATCAAAGTAAAATGCAAAATAGCGGGGTGACTCTTGTAGCTCAAGCTTTGCATACATCAAGTGCCAAAGACAGAAATCCCATATATGCGAATATGTCATACTTCGGGGTCATTGAACACATATGGGAGTTGGATTACAACATGTTTCGGGAGCCTGTGTTCCAATGTAAGTGGGTTGACAATAATAGTGGTTTACAGATTGATGAGTCGGGGTTCTTGCGGGTGAATTTCAATAAGTTAGGATATAAAGATGAGCCTTTTATTTTGGCATCCCAAGCTCAACAAGTGTTTTATGTCACTGATCCAGTTGATACAAATTGGTCCATTGTTTTATTGACAAATAAAAAATTGGTGAATGACATTGAGGATCAAGCAACCGATGATGATGGTATTGAGGACGACCCTTTCTTTGGGACATCACTACCAATTGTAGGTGAAAGTACTCCTATAGAGGATTTTGTGTATGTTAGAAACGATCATAGTGATGGGATTACGATTCGTCAAAAAAAAATACTAAGACGCGAATTGCAAATACAATTATATCCAAGAAAAGGAAAAGGTAATTTAGACTTACATCATATGCTTTTTATCTATTTCCAAGTAGTTATTTTACATAGTTTTCATCTTCTTGTCTGTTTATTTATTTTGGATAGATAAATATAACAATAACAATGATTATGTTTTATTGCAGGTTAGATGGCGGATCATAGTGATCATCACAGTGATCATGACAGCGATCATCAGTGTGATGTTGAAAAGTATATCAGAAAGCAGGCTCCTCGTGGAATGACGGTCAAAAAAGATATCATCAATCGAATAAATAAAGGAAAAGGAAAAGTACCAGTAAGTTACTAATTACTAATTACTAATTAACTTATTAATTCAACACTTAGTTTTAATTGTTTGTTAACTAATTTACTAATGACATAATGTAGGTGTTGTGGAATATTAAGGGCCAGCCAATTGGGGATAATCGCGCAGATTTGGTTACCTTCCTCGGTAGTAAGGTAAAACAAATGATACCAATTACAATCAGTACTTGGAGTGAGAAAAGTGCTGTTTTGAGTAAACACAAAGAGGAGTTTTGGTTAACAATACAGGTATATAATTTTACATCTCTTTAGTAATCTTATTTAATAAATTTGTAACCATATATATTTATATCATTTTCATTGAATATGTGTATGCAGAAATATTTTGATGTGGATGAGTCCCGAAAAGACTGGTGTATGAAGGAAACTGGAAAGCTACATCGGAATTTCAGGGGTAGTCTAAAAAAAAAATGGTTGTTTGATAATAGTGGAAACCTCAGATGGAAGCCTCCAACGCCATATAGTGGATTTATTACGGAGGAGGATTGGGTTACATTTGTTAGGAGACGCACCGAAGATAAAGATTTCATGGTTAGTACTATAATCTATTAAGTTATAACTTAAAATATAGTTGACAATTATATATTATACATTAATGTATACTTATGTCTCTAAATAGGAACTATGCCAAGCGAATCGAGAGAGAGCTTCTGGTTGTGAGTACCCTTATAGAGGCGGTGCTAGTGGATATCAAGTTTTTGAAGAGAGATTGGTAAGACACAATAAGCTTGATTTCTCTTTGTTTAATAAATCTTTTGATTTATAATTTCTTAACATTTGGTAAATTTAAATATAGTTGGAGGAGAGTGGGAAAGATCCTACTAAAGAAAGCATTGAGCGACATTTTTTGTGGGTAGCAGCCAGACAAAAGGATGGAGAGGTTGTGGATCCCAAAACTAAGGAGGTGACCGACAGAATTGTAAGTATTTCCAAAATTCGAATATTGTTTTGAAACTTTTATGATATTTAAAATGTATAATAATTTTATTTATTATACTTTTGTTTGTGAATCAGGAAACCATATCAGAGTCTGTGTCACAGGGAGAGATCACTGATTGCTCTGAAAAGGAAATCCTTACTCGTGCCTTGGAAAAGGAAGAATACACAGGTCGTACAAGGGGTTGTGGATTTGGCGTTAATCCATCCAACTACCTTGGATCAAAGAAGAGAACTTATGAGGAGCATCATGATTGTAAACAAAGTAGAGAGTTGCGGGTATTGTATGAAGGTCTAAGGTCTGAACTTAGTCAAATCAAATTGCACTATGGGTTGGTTTCGCCTGCAGTACCATCCCCTGCCACAGATAGCGCACGAGATAGCTGCACCATTCCGTCAACTAAGGTATTAATTTTTTTTTGAGGATAAATAAGAAATTAATTATTAAACTCTCTTTCTTCTACGCAATATATTTATTAATTTTTGTTTATAATTGATTTAGGACAACAATGAGTGTGAGTGTGAATTGTATATCTCAAACTCACACCAAATGGTTGCAATAGGCTTCACATGTGACCAATTGGGAACTTTGATGCACAATTTACCCATACCTCCAAATCATGTTAGAGTCAGAGTTGATTGTGCAATTGTGGGGGATTGCATTTTGCCTGCTCCAATACCCAGTATAGATTTACTAACTGTGCAAGATGCAGTTGGTACATTTGTGGCATGGCCAGCACACCTTATTGTTGTAAGTGACAATATATTTGTAACTAACTAATTATTTTATTTTGTCATTTATTGTGTGCTAGCTAACGAATTATTTGATTTATATATAGGTACGCCAAAATGCAAAATCTAGGGGCAAAAGTGTTAGCAAGGCAATATCTACTAGCAAGAAAGTGTCTCGGTCCGGCCGTTCAACACAAGTTTCTCAGCCTGCCCCTCAAAAAGTGACTCGGCACTCTCCTCCTCCAACAGTGACTCAGCCCTCTCCTCCTCCAACAGTGACTCAGCCAGCCCCTCCTCGAAAAGTGACTCGGTCCACCCTTGCTCCAAAAGTGACTCAGCCCGCCCCTCCAAAAGTGACTCAGCCAGCCCCTCCTCCAATAGTGTGTCAGCCCTCCGCCTCTTCCATTGATGATTCTAGGATTATTTAATTTGTATACCGAAATGCATGCACAATTCAAGATGGATGATGAAACCCCGCTTGTATTGGAGATGGATGACAACATTTTTGGAAATCCCGATCAACTATTGATAATCCCAAAACAGGATATTAATGATTTATGCATGTCAGATGAATTGGGCAACCAGTGTTTGTATTAGAGCATATATCAGGTACGTATGTAATTTATTATTTAACATCATTGAGTTTATTTTATTATATCGTTAATTTAATTTATATATACATATACCTCTAATTGTAGGTGCTTGTATCATAACATTTTGGTCCCTTCGGAGCGGACACAGAGATATATGTTCTTGTGTCCGGATAGTACACACCTCCGTAATGTCAGGGAGGATCTGTCTAATTATAACGACCTTGTGGAACAAAACAAGACAGATGTTACAAATTATATCACTTGACGCTTATCGGATGCTCAACATAGAGGCGTCGATACCATGTTTTTGGCACCGTGTCTCGTAGGGTGAGAGATTTAATCTATTCTTATATAACATGCATTTTTTAAATACTAGTCAATTACTTATTCAAAGTTTTATTTTGTAGGGATCATTGGATTTTGCTTGCAATAAATCCTAAGACAGATACGGTGTACTACATTGATTCTGTGCATGGTCATTTCAACACCCACCCAGACTTGGTTGTCATATTTAATAGGTGTGTGTATTTCGATCACTCTGCATATTTCTTTGTTTTAGTTGTTAACTATATGTATTTTTAATAGTTCAGTTGTTTGAAGGAATATTGGGGATTGGAACAATCACAGACAAAATGGGTGCCAATAGTGGTAAGTTTGTAATCAATCTTCTCATATATTTATTTACATTATTGTTGTCAAAATAATGTATTAAATTAAATTTAACAATTAACTAATCTTTTGTTTTGTAGTGTCCGAAACAACCAAATAACAATGATTGTGGGTATTACGTAATGAGATTTATGAAGGAAATTATTACCCACAATCAAATGGTTATCCCCAGACAGGTATCTTTACAGAACTCTTTTTTATTTTGATTTAACCATATATTTCAATTCTAATTTTATTTAATTTCAGTATTTTTCCGATTGTCGGTGGAAGACATACTCTACTGCACAGATTGATGAGCTTAGAGGAGAGTGGTGCCATTATGTCTCGCAATTCTTTTGATTTTAGATAGATTGTAATGTTGTAAATTGTTAGAGTTTTATTGATTGGATACATGCATATGAATTGGTTCATGCATATGTAAGTTGCTAACTTGTTTTAATATAGATACATATTGTAAGTAGCTTGCTAATTTTGGATACATGCATATGAATTGGTTCATGCATATGTAAGTTGCTAACTTGTTTTAATTTAGATACATATTGTAAGTATCTTGCTAGTTTTGGATACATATTGTTAGAGAGTTTGATTTGGATACATATTAATTTGTTAATATTGTAAGTTGCTAAGTTTTGGATACATATAATAACTTGTTAGCTAGTTTGTTTTGGTTTGTGATCATATTGGTGCATTGGGATATATAACTAGTTTATATATATATATATGTTGTTAGTATATAATGGATTGGATTGGTATTAATTGGCTGTATATGACTAGGAAATTATCAAATGTAAAAAGGAAAATACAAAAAAACAAGAAAAAAAGGAAAAAAAAAAATTAAACAATGGGCAGCGCTTGGTGTGAGAAGCGCTGCCCATTCACCTAGTGCGTATAGCAATGGGCAGCGCTTGGTAAAGGGAAGCGCTGCCCATTGCTAAACGTGCCTATGGCTATTAATGAGCAGCGCTTCTCAAACGCTGCCCATTTTTGGGGAGGAATCACCAGCGCCAAATTTAGCAGCGCCCAGAAACGCTGCCCATGGCTAAAAAAAAACGCTGCCCATCCCCAAATCTATTGTAGTGAAGCATCCATTGTTGATGATACCATGGCCAAAAGCAGTGGATCATCCAGCCTAAATTTTAGAAAAGCACCCGATAGATAAGAAAAACTTAATATGTTGTCTATGAGCAGTTACATAGATGAAATTCAGTTCCTCAAGGACATTTTATAAAAAATTCCAACACATCCACATGGATAGTACCTCTCAAAGCATGCCGGTTTGTAGACAATCCACTTATAATGATTCAAGACCCACCTAGATAGCTGTGCAATGGAAATGTATAACTGCCTCAGATGTTCACTATTGGAAAACTTAGAAAACTGAGCCTCATGTCGACTTGAAGCAATTCATAGTAGTGGATCATCAAATTGATACAGAAGTGAAACTAAAGGATTCAGACTTGGAAGTTAATGATAGATTTATATAAAATGTTGAGAAAGCGTATTTTTTGATTACACAGATAAGTGACGAACATAAGGGTCATTAGACGGGGTAGTGAAAATACTACAGAAACAGAAAGATATCAACTCAAATGATATGAATTATGTTCTAAAATTTGTGATGGAAACAACTAACATAAAATGATATGAATGCACGATGATTATTACCATGGTGCATGCATTACGTAGGCTTCAAGAAACACGACATCACCACAGGTGGACCCTCGGAGGACATCCTTTTCCACACTTTGGCCTGGAAAGTTTTAATAGCATCTCCTCCTGATTTTGCTTGAAAGGTAATGAAATATATGTAACCAGCAACAAGTCTACGGGTTGACTTGACAAGATCATCAAACACAAAAACTTCACCCTAAATAACAAAAACTATTAAGCATGAATGAAATAAACATATATACACATAAACAAACAGTAACTTGTATTACAGGTAACCTGATTTTGAGCATTGTATTGGTCTAGAGCAAGATTGCACAAGCTAATAAGGATAGGGCGATCATCATCGGTTATTTTGAGAGGTCTAACAGAGCCCAGTAAATGTGCTATGGCTGGAGGGGCGATAGCATCATAGGCCTGTCAATTCAAAGAGAATAGAAATCATCAAAATATGAACGAAACACAAATTATCGAAAGCTACGATGTGGATACGTACACTTAGGTTCCGACTGCGCTCCTTGTACTCGTCCATGGCCTTTTTGATTTCTTCATCTCTTCGAATCTGAGCCTTATTCCTGTACTCAAAGCCATTACGCATATAATAAAAAGGCTTTTCGCTATTGTCAAACAACTCATGAATCTCGCTCTCTTCCATAGTATATAAGCGTTCCGATATCTCTCTCCATTTCAGGTTCGGCCGCTTCCCCGAGACTTCTGCACTTTTCGGCGGCGGTTCGGTGACGACAGGCTGAGACACGGAGGAATCCGATTTCAAAGGCGTTTCCGGTTCCGATTTCAGCCGCTTTTCTGGGGTTTCAGCAATTTCCGGTGGTGGGTGAGTGACGGCGCACTGTGAGAGGGATTCCATCGACATTGGGTTCGGCAAGAAGGAGAAATCGCACAGCAAGCAACAACAACAACAACCACGTTCCAAATGGAAAACAAGGGGGCAGCAAGGGTTACTTTTGGAGTTTGGGCTTTTATGTTTCGAGAAAGAAAGGAATCATTCACAGAGAAACCCGAAACTATTAGGGTTACTAATTCTCTATGTCTTGTTGGTCAAGGAATCCTCTTTCTCTTTTATCTCAAAACAAAACGTAACTTTTGGAGTTAGTTTGGGCTATTATCCACCACACACCCAACTTTTAGTAGATGCACCTCGACCAATGAGAATTGATTTTGACATAATTTATTTTAGATAAAAAATGAGATGAACGTATGCAATTTTTGTTTGGATATATTTATGAAAAAATGATTTTTAACAATTCTTATTTTGATACATTTGGTCGAAACTGCTTTTTATGTTTAAAATTATCAAAATATGTTTCAACTTAAAATTATGTTACAAACTTAAAAATTCATAAAAATAGACAAAAAAAATACCAAATTATCATATAAATTTTATAAAATTTTCAGTATATTATTATTTTTTTAAAAAAATTAAATGCATATTAAACTATATTTATGTTAATAGATTAGGGTGTTGGCCAGCGAAATGATTAAGAGCCCCAAGTAGCGAGCGCAGATTAGTCCTTCGTTGACAGCGTTGGGACACTGCGTGGGTCGCCCGCGAGGGTGCAATACCAAAAAAAAAATATTTATGTTAATAGATATTAAGATCGTAATTTATCTTATATACTAAATAAGGCCTATATGGAGATGAATATTGTTCTGGAGTGGGCCGAAGCCCAATCCAGCTCTTAAGACTAAGGAGCGACCCACCAAGAATGGGCAAAAGAGCAAAGAGCCAGATCAACGGCTCTGATTAGTCTGTACAGCAATCCAAAGGCCATACGCGATTTACGGATACTATATAAGCATTCATTGCGTCAGTTGTCAGGTGCACACTATTCACTAGTATTGTTACTCTGCTTGTTCGCTCCTGACTTGGGCGTTGGAGTGTATTTGCAGGTACACCCGCCCTCTTTCTCTAGGCGCGGAGCACGATCAGAAGAGCAAGCAGACAAGATTTGGTACCTCGTGAATTGCCTATCCAGCGAGCTCAGGTATAGATCAAATACGAATGAATTGTAGTGTATATCTATAGGGATATGTATTAAGTAAGAGTCTTTAAATCTAAACCAACCAAATCAAAAACACAAACAGGTCCAAACCAAATTGAAAACTGCAAAAATCTACTTTGGTCCGGATATGTTCAAATCACTTTTAAAATCAATCGATCGGTTCGTTCGAATGACAGCTTTTTTCGCGCAACTGAACCAAACCAAACCACGTATATTATTATATATAATTCAAAAATAAAATATCTACGTTTGTCAAAAAATCTACTTATTCTAGACACACTAACAAAATCTCACATACACTCACAACTTACCTAGTCACACACGCCACACAACTAGGGTCGTCCCAAACAATTTGGAGGCGTTGTTCAAATCTTAAAAATGGACCCTAATTATAATTTTATCAAATAAATTATCAGATACTCAAACTTCATTATTTATATTGTAAATAACATCTTAATACAAATTTAAACTAATATTAATCTTCTAGTTACTTAAAAAGAGCTATCCTAATTAAAATGTTGAGGAGAATGAGAATTACTAACTAAAATATTGTCAATAATCAAAATCAAATTATTACATTTTAATTCCTATATATTTGAATGATTATTTTAAAAAAATCATTAACAAATATATTGTCATATGAAAATGGATGTGAAAGTGAAACCATATAGACCTCTATTTTAATATTAACAAAAGATCATATATTCTGCTGCGGTATGCAGCAGCCTTATATAAATCTTAGCCTATTTAGTATTTACAATTACAACACAAAAAAAGGTCATATATATACTCATGCCTCTGCTAAAATAGCGATTGCACCCACATCGTAAGTACTTGATAATATTTATTTGTTTTACTAAATGCTCATAGTCACGATTGCAATCCATTACGCAGCTAACCAAATCAAAACTTACAGTGGCAACAGAAATTGTATATATATATATATATATATATATATATATATATATATATATATATATTTCTTATAAAAGTTTAAGAGTGACGACAAGTTGGTCCCAAGGAGGTTGAACAATTATGAGTGTAATTAAACAGCATAGTACTAATATTAGATGAAGGCATATTTGAAAATAAATCCTTTGAAGTCTTGCATGTGTGTGCTCAACAACATGGAATACTAACTGTATTTCATGACTAAAAACCTTCAACCAATTAATCACGTGTGAAATCATCTGTAATGCACATTAATTAATACACTATCCGCATTTAAACTACATGTACCAGAAGTCTGTTCACGCTTTCACCTTCCATGTTACTAACACAACCAAACCCAGCTTCACAGAAGGTACATGCATGCAGCATTGAGGTACATGCTAGCATGAGTTACATTGCAGAAATTATGATTCGAAATGATCAACTATCAAAACTTATAATACCATTAATAAGTGAGTCAGAGAGGATAATGAAATTGGTACATCTTAAGCAAGATGACTCAAATCATCTCTTACCCAAAAGAAAATTCAGATCACAAGCAAGCAGATCTTGCCAAACACAAATTAAAACATAAAGACATTGATGAAGGTGCATAAAAATAAAATGATATTAATGGAACATCATTATTACCATGGTGCGTGTGTTATTGTGGAGAGCACCACTTCACCACAGGCATAGTGTTGGTGGTATTCTAGAGATGGTATGCAGAAACGTGAAATAAGAAGAGAATAAAATTGGGACTAAGAGATACTTCTTGATTCTGTTTCTTTGTAATTTGTTTTTCTCTTTGACAATCATTGAAGATGAGTCACATATTTATAGTGATCATTAGAATTCTCTAGATACTATTAACTCTAAGTTCATGCACTCACAGTAGCCTAGGTTCATGATTATGCAATTCTCTAGATACATGAACAATAATTAATAATAAAGCATTTATGCTACTGCACATTATTCAACATTCTCCCCCTTAATGTGCTGCTCCTGAATTCCAAGAGCTGCTCTAAATTTCTGGAATTTTTCTCTAGGAAGTGCCTTTGTGAAAATATCAGCAACTTGATCATTGGACTTGCAAAATTTCAGCTGCACTTCATCTTCTTCAATTGCTTCACGAATAAAGTGATGTTTGATGGCAATATGCTTTGTTCGTCCATGAAAGACTGGGTTCCTCGCCATAGCAATGGCCGACTTGTTATCACAATGGATAGTCACAACTTCTTGTTTTTCATCAAAGTCTTCAAGTATTCTCTTCAGCCATATTGCTTGTTGAGTAGCTAAACCAGCTGAAATATATTCAGCTTCTGCAGAAGATTGAGAGACACTTTGTTGCTTTTTTGAGCACCATGAGAATGCAGCTGAACCAAGTGAAAAAGCATACCCGGAAGTGCTTTTCATATCATCCATGCAACCTGCCCAATCACTATCACAAAAGCCAACCAATTTTGTTTCAACTTTGCTGTCATATTTGATCCCATAATTCAAAGTCCCTTGAATGTATCTTAGAGCCCTTTTTGCTGCACCTAAATGAATGTGGCTTGGATCACTCATGAAGCGAGAAAGTAAACTTGTTGCAAACATGATATCAAGTCTTGTGTTAGTGAGGTAAAATAAGTTACCAATCAGACTTCTATAGTGACTAGCATCTACCTTCCTGCCACCATCTTCTTTCTTCAATTTTTCATTCACAACCAATGGTGTATCAGTTGGATTACAACTAAACATCCCAAACTTCTTCAATATTTTTTCAGCATATTTCTTTTGACAAATAAATACTCCATCATCCTCTTGGTAAATTTCTATTCCAAGAAAATGATGTAGCAAGCCCAAGTTGTTCATCTCATATTTATTCATCATGTCTTTTCTAAAATCTTCAATCAACTTTAAATTATTTCCAGTAAAGATTAAATCATCCACATAGAGTGCAACAATCAAAATATCAGCCATACCTTGTCGTTTGACGTATAAGGTAGGTTCATTCTTGCTCTTTTCAAAGCCTTTCTCCATGAAGTAGCTATCAATGTTGCTGTACCATGCTCTTGGTGCTTGTTTTAGCCCATAAAGAGCTTTCTTCAATCTATAGACTTTTTCTTCTTGGCCTTCAGTTTCAAAACCTTGAGATTGTTCCACATAGACTTCTTCTTTTAATTCTCCATTCAAAAAAGCTGACTTTACATCTAGTTGATACAACTTCCATCCTTTTTGGGCTGCGAGACAGATTAGAGCTCTAATGGTGTCCATACGTGCCACAGGTGCAAACGTTTCTTCATAGTCAACATCTGGTTGTTGTAAATAGCCCTTTGCAACAAGTCTTGCTTTATTCCTCTGAACCGAACCATCTGGGTTATGCTTCACCTTGTAGACCCATTTCACTCCAATGGCTTCTTTTAATTCTCCTTGAGAACTTGAGCATAGCAAACACAACCAAAAATTTTAAGGTGTTTCACCGAAGGCTTTCTTCCTCTCCATGCTTCAAATGGTGTCATATTCCATACAGCTCTTGTTGGGCATCTATTTAGTAGGTACACCGCTGTATTGACAGCCTCGGGCCAGAACTCTTTAGGCAATCCTTTCTCAAACAACATGGACTTAGCCATCTCCATAACAGTTCGATTCTTCCTTTCAGATACACCGTTTTGTTGAGGTGTATAGCCAACAGTCAATTGCCTCTCCACACCTTCTTCTTCACAAAATTTATCAAATTCATTGGAGGTGTACTCAGTTCCTCTGTCACTTCTCAAAACTTTTATAGACCTGCCACTTTGTTTCTCAACAAAAGCTTTGAACCTTTTAAATATCACAAAGACTTCAGATTTCTGTCTCATAAAATAAACCCATGTCATGCGGGTTAAGTCATCAATAAACAAAATAAAGTACCTATTTTGAGCATGAGACAAGGTTCTCATAGGACCACACACATCTGTATGCACCAATTCCAGCACTTCTTTGGCTCTCCTTGCTCCTTCCTTTGGAAACGGTTGCCGGTGGTGCTTTCCAAGTACACATCCTTCACAAACTCCTTGCTTTTTTCCGATTATTGGTAGCCCAAACACCATATTCTTTTGGGAAAGCAATGTGAGGCTGTTGTAGTTTAAGTGTCCGAGTCTCTTGTGCCATAGACCAGATTCTCCTTCTTCTTTGGCCATCAAGTTGAGATTCTTTTCATATTGAAGAGAGAGTGGAAAGCTTTTATTTTTTGCCATTTTTACTATAGCAACAAGACTTCCTTTTGAATCAGAAATTCTGCACTCTCGATTCTCAAAATGCAGAGAGTAATCATGTTCCAAAAGTTGTCCAACACTCAACAAATTTTCAGTTAATTGAGGTACATAAAGGGTGTCATGAATGACCTTACCTCCTTGTTTTGTTGAGACTCTAATGCTGCCTTTTCCTTGAACTTCAACATATTCTCCATTCCCTAATTTAACTTTTGAGCTAAATGAAGGATTCATGCTAATGAAAGCATCTTTATCTCCAGTCATATGATTGGTGCAACCGCTGTCCACATACCACACATTTTTGAATTCTTCAGTCGCCTTTAGACAAGCAAAGAACAAGTTTCCTTCATCTGTTTCTGCAAATGCAACATGTTGCTGGTTGCTAAAGTGACAATCTTTCTGTACATGCCCGAACCTTTTGCAATTCTGACACTGTGGCTTGCCTTTGTTCCAACAGTCTTTCTCTTCATGGGTATTCTTCTTGCATATTCCACACCATTTATTTGACTCTCCAATATTTTCTCGTCTACCATAAGTGCCTCTTCCTCTTCCTCGCGAGTTTCTGCCTCTTCCAAATCTGCCACCTCTAGAAGACTCACCTCTATTTTGGCCTGATTTATCGTTATTGGATTGAATAGTGAGCTTGGATTGAAACGCGCTTTCAACTGACTTTTCAATGCGTCGTAACAACCTTTGTTCATAGGATCTAAGTGACCCCATCAACCCTTGAACAGACATGGTTGATAGATCCTTGGTTTCTTCTATAACAGCCACCATTGAATCAAACTTTTCAGTCAAGCTAATCAGAATTTTATCAACAATTCTGCGATCATCTATTGTGTCTCCATGAGACTTCATTTGATTGACCAACTCAGACAATCTATTGAAATATTCATTCAAGCTTTCATTCTCTTTCATTTTTTCATTTTCAAAATCTCTTTTCAAAGATTGGAGTTTCACCGTTCTCACCTTTGAATCTCCTTCAAACTCTTGTTGCAGAGTTTCCCACGCTTCTTTGGCGGTTTTTGCCCTCATAATTCTTGGAAATATGGCTATTGAGACTCCTCTTTGAATCATCCCAAGAACTCCAGCATCTGTGATTTTTTTCTTCTTCAAAACATCACGTTGTGCAGCACTAACTTCTGCTGTATCTTCTGTTGTATCTTCGGTTTCTTCGTATCCTTCTTTGACGAACTCCAATACATCCAAAGAGGTGAATAAAGTCTCCATCTTTACTGCCCAGAAGTCATAATTTTCTCCTTCAAATAAAGGTACTTGGACATTGCTATAGGTTGAACTTATATTTGTTGAGTTGTTGCTTGAGGAGGCCATGACTCTTCACTTCCTTTTTCTGCTGCAAGGATCTAAGAGCTCTGATACCACTTTGTTGGTGGTATTCTAGAGATGGTATGCAGAAACGTGAAATAAGAAGAGAATAAAATTGGGACTAAGAGATACTTCTTGATTCTGTTTCTTTGTAATTTGTTTTTCTCTTTGACAATCATTGAAGATGAGTCACATATTTATAGTGATCATTAGAATTCTCTAGATACTATTAACTCTAAGTTCATGCACTCACAGTAGCCTAGGTTCATGATTATGCAATTCTCTAGATACATGAACAATAATTAATAATAAAGCATTTATGCTACTGCACATTATTCAACACATAGATGACATCTCCTGCTTTTGCTTTAAAGTAAATGACATAGATGGAACCAGAAGCAAGTGCACGGGATGATTTGAGATGACCATCAAACACAAAAATTTCACCCTAATACATGAATGAATGAATGAATTGAAGAAAGAAACATAAACTTAATATTCCATTCAACGAGAAAGAAGGAATCACTCACAGAGTAACTATTAGGGTTACTAATTCTCTAAGAGGGAATCACACCGCAAGCATCCCTAATATCAAGTGAGAGTTAATGTGAGAGGGAGAGAACAATAAATCTGAACCGTATAACAACACATGAATGACCATAATTAAAAGTCGTGAAGTGATATTATCACTCAAAAAATCACATAACATATGAGTAGATCAACTTACATTTGCTTTTAACAAAAAAATGACACTTGCGTGTATTTAAGTTCACCAATTTAGACATTTGCTACTTATAATTAAGCCTAAAGTTGCAGAGTTACATTAATATTTGAGTTGAGGAGTGTGTGTGGGCAACACTTTCTCCCTCTAACACTATCTATAATTTATTGAAATAATCTCTTTAGGGTCATGTTCCAAAATGATGGGACCACCTAAATCCAGTCAATGATGATGAAGAGAAGCCACAATCATGTAACCTTTATAAATATAAGTGAACAATTCAGAAAATAATACAAAAAAGGACCAAACCTATACATAAAACTAAAAATATAATTTAGAAGCAAGATTATATTTACTCTTTTCTAACATGTACTATTTGTTTTCCCTAAAAAATCTCGTATTTTTGTATGCCCTTTTCTTTAATTGACTAATTTTATTTTGTGTGTGCACCTTGAAAATAATGTTTCTCTCTCCTTTGTCAATGTTTGTGTTGTGCTCTCACGTTCACTCTCTAACAAACATTCCGGATCACCACAGGAACTTCTCTCCAACTTACCATTTTTTTCTCTCCTCCTCCCATTTTGAACAATCACCACAAAAAAGGCGAAACAATAGAAGAGAGGAAAGAAAGAAAAAAAGCTAGAAGTACGAGACAAACAATCATTTATCTCAAAACAAAGCGTAACTTTTGTTGTTAGTTTGGGCTATTATCCACACATTCAACTTTTATTAGGATGCATCCCCTAGCAAGTTTTTATATGTTAGGTCATAGCGTCGGTTTGGTTACTCCGTGAGAAGAACTGGTTTTGATATATACTTTAACAATTTTTATTGATTAGATAAACTAGATCGAAATTGCTTTTAGATATAAATTTTTAAAATAGTTCTGAATTAAAAATAATGTTAGAAACTTACAATTTAATAAAATAGACAACAAAAGTATAAAATTAATTAGCATATGTTATAAAATAAGAGATAAAAGAACAAGAAGAATGAAAGAAGATGGGAGATTTTCTATTCACTTCAAGTGTCCCCTACACATAGGAGATAGCTCTATTTATAAGGTTGAAGAGAAGTGAAAGATCAACAATTTGAAGAGCCACTAACCACCCATTACAAAGGGATTAAATTACAAGTGGAATTGGAAGAGAGGTGGACATCCATATTAATCTTAACACTCCCCCTTGAATGTCCATCGAGGATATGCCTCATTAAACCTTACTAGAAAAAACCCCGTGGGAAAAAATCTAGTGAAGGAAAAAGAGTACAATATCCTGCCAGTGGGAACTGCCTCGTTAAAAACATTTCCAAGAAAACCTAGTGAGACAAAACCATGACAAAGGAAAAAAGAGTGCAGCTTTTCTCCCCCTGAATGAAGCGTCACTTCGGAATATGAATTTCAACATCCGGAGTTTTTCCCTGAAAGCATATGGAGCAATCTACTCTGCTGTCACTTGTGATGTATCCTCTTTTAATGGAGCTTTGTGGTCAGTATTATCTTCAAAACATCTCCCTTGAATTGTTGGCATTTGGGCATGAAATGAAGAAGCAATAACCATATGTTGTTTTGTAGATCAAGAGATATTTCAATGTCCACCACATGTAGTTATAATAGTTGACTAGCATCTGACTTGATCTAGCTCAGAAAAATATTTTTTCTCTGCATGGTTAATTTGTGTACCATACATAAAATGATTTATTCATTACAATAGTCAAACATAAATATGCATCTTACCCCCTTATTCTGATGAATTTTGGTTTGTGATTAATTATATTACTACTAATTATCACATAATACTATCATATCAAGGGATATAACATTTAGTAATATGCATGCATGCTTTCATAGTCTTCAGGACTGAGATATTTCATATATATGTACTAAATATAAATAATTTCTGCAGATCAATATGAGACTTTCTTTCTTAAAAGAATTTATTTATAGATATTTACTCTTATCTTGAATCCTTCTAGGATTTCCATGGTCACCTACAGCTACAGGTTCAACCTCAAAAATCCATCAGATATAAATTGATGTCATTCATCTAGAGCTCTTTCTTTGAACAGTCTATAGTTTTTTTTCTTGGAAGCTCTTTAAGAGTTCTGATAATATTTATGTCATCAACATAGACATCAGTTATGGTAAATTCTTTTCCAAATAATTTTATAAAACTATATGGATAGGTGATGTCATTTTTGTATCCCTCCTTTAGAATATAAATTTAGACGATTATACCATATGTGTTCAAATTATATTATCTCATAGAGGGATTGATTCAATTTAAGTGAGAATTCGAAAAAGTTTGTATTGGAATATTAATCATTCAGGGGTCTTCAAATAATTATGACTATCAAATGAGTCATACAAATAAGTTGTAGCAACATTCATCTTATGAAAATTGAGCTCTTCATGTGTGCTAATTAAGTACTGAAAAGTACTTGCATCCCCCCTTGAACAACATGTCGAGCTATGAATCTCACAATTTCACCATCCTCATTCAACATCTGGTTTCACACCTTCAGGTGTTTGGACTACAGGTCCAAAATTTTTTGTAAAATGAGCTTAATTCTGCTTCAATTCCATCTTTTAATTTTGGCCAGTTCTCACTTTGCGTACAATCTTTAGTAAACTTTGGTTCATGATCCTCGCTATCGTTTATCACATTTAGCGCTATATTTTATGTGAAAATAACGTCGACGTTGACTTCCTTTCGGTTCCATTGTATTTCATTATTGACATAATTCATTGAGATCTCTTTAATTTCAGAATTTTTTCAAGTACTTGATTAGTTCTTCTGGAACTGAAATATTAATTATGTCTGAAGACTCTTTTAGAGTTTCTATATCCTTGCTTGGACCATCTTTGGTTTTAGCTCCTTTCCTTGTTCGAGGATTTTTATCTTTGGAACCGATTCGTCTATCACGCTTCAGGCGCGATTGAGACTCATTTGCAATTAATATTCGATTGTCCAACAGGGACATCCATTTTATTGGAGCATTAGCAGCTGATATGTATGATTTGGTAACACTTTTGGGTCAGTGAATGCATTTCGTATATGATTTTATAAGATTTGAAAATGAATTATCTTTTGAACTTCTAGTTCACATTGTTTAGTTTGAGGATCAAAATCAGACAATGATAATTCATTCCTACTTATCTCCTTTTTCAACTGCTTGTTCTCTCCCCCTAATTTTGAGAAATTTAATTCATCAAATAATAATCATCAAGTATCTAAATGGTCCACAAGGTGGATGTATTAACCCACAAATATCACCATGTATACGTTCCCAAAAAATTGAGAGATTTGTTTCTATTTTTTTTGTTGGCGATGGTCTAATTATCAACTTCCCTTGTGAACAAGAGGTACATGAGAACTTATTGGATTGAAAAATCTCCTGGTTCTTCAATTGATGACCACATGAGTATTCAATTATTTTTCACATCATTATATACCCGGGATGGCCCAACTGATTATGCCAAACAACAAAAAAAAATTTATTTGTAAACTTCTGGTTTACAATATCTGCTTCAGTTGCACTGATATAAGTGTAGTACAAACTAGAGCAAAAACCAAATAGTTTTTCCACTACACTTATTTTATCCAAAATATGTCTCGCTATATAAAGATACTCAATTTCTCCTTCACCTCTCATTTCAATATGATATCCATTTAGACGGATATCTTTGAAACTTAATAAACTACTACGAGACTTAGGGGAATACAATGGATTCTCAATGTGTAAACTTAGATAAGCAAAATAATAAACTTGATTCATTTGTGCAATTTTACATAAAAACGGTTATTTGTGCAATCCTTCGGGGATGCTTGAATAATGAATTTATAGTTCTTCACGAGCCTTATCACAAATTTCGATCATATTTCATTTGTTCTTCACGAACTATATCTCAAATCTAACGATTGAAAAAAAAAATATCAGGCTTTGAGCAATCTTTAATGGATGCTTGAGCATTTTTTTTTCTGAGTTCTTCAAGAACTAAATAACAAACTTTCACACTTTGAGCAATCCTATAGGATGCTTCAATATTTAGTTATTTGTGCAATCTATCTAGGATGCTTGAATGTTGAATTCTTCGGGAATTCATCAAGAATAGAAAACATGATAACCATTGTAGCTATGTAAAATTTCTATGCAAGAAATATAAAATATTAACATGATAAAATAAAAGCTATAAGGAAGAACATCATGATTTTTTTTTGATCAGTAGGAGGAAGAAGAAGAAGAAGAAGAAGAAGAAGAAGATCACAATATGATAAAAAGTTCGATTAACAATAAGATAGTAGAATAAAACATATCTTTGTCAGATAGCCTCCAAGCTTATTTCAAATTTCTTAATGATAGTAGATTTGCTCTCCCGGAGCCTTCAATTATCTTTGAAGGGCAAGTATAATACCAACATCGGTTTCTCACTTCACTAAATAAGAGAAATATTTCGTATCTTTTAAATTTGTATGAGTAGTTCCGCTATCAATGAGACACATATCTCCATTATTGATGCTAGTGTCAATATTCATTCTATTAAAATAAAAAAAATGACAGAAGGTAAGCATGAGAACTTTATAATTAATTTTTTTTAAACATAATCTATGGAAATTGAAAACGCACTTGAATAAAAAAAACTTCATTATTATTACCATCGTCTTCAAAAGTAAAATGATTCTCAATCCTTTTATCTTTATTTTTTAGGTGATTGTTAATAGAGATCAACGAGATGTTTTGGTGTACGACAGGTACGACCCCAATGACCTTGGCCTCCAACCGATAACAAATATTTTCATTGCTTTTACTACTCTGTGCCCACTTTTTTGTTTTCTCAATATTTTTCCACTTCCGGTGAAAAGATGTGTTCATGTAATTTCCACTGAGACTATGATCAAGACCACGACCACAGGTTTGCCCATAGTGTTGCTACATTCACTTCTGGGAATGAAGCATTACTAGTGAAACAAGCCTTATGATTTTTCATCAAAATTCATTATTTTGTTATCGAGTGTTGCTACGTTCACTTCGGTGAATGGAGCAGAACTAGTGGGATGAGGCTCATGATATTCCAATGAATTTTAGTAGAAGGCGCAACAATACCATAATCAAGTAATGATATTCGAGTACAGTGTACTTGACAGGTCATGTTGCATTTTCCCATAAATTTGTTACAGTAATATAAAGGAAAAATCGCATAAAATTAATCATGAACCGTGAACCATGAACCATCTAAGAATATTGATCAATCTCATGGAATCCAACACGAAGAAACACTTATTTATCTCAAAACACTTTCCATAGACATATCATAGGATATAAAGTCAAATTCATTCTTAAAGGGTAAACGAATTTTACTATTTCTCTGAGAGATGTTTGGCAATATTATCAAATTCATTCTACAAATATCATAGAATATAAAGTCTTCAATAAGATATTGAAAACTTGAGTGGAAGTATAATCTAATGAACTCTTTGAATACTCATATACAAATGGAAACAAATATATGAAACCAAAAAGATACAAATAAAAACACTATATCAAAGTTTTAGAATCAGTAACCATTAAATACAAAGAAAAACAAAAATATAAACCAATGCATAAGAACGATCTACCAAATGCATTCTATAATATATTAGCCTAGAAGGCATTCTGTTTTTTCTTTTGCAATACAAACTTAGCACACACAAAAAATAAAAACGATCAACTACCAACTCAGGACTATGTGATCTACCAAATTGAATGTCAACATGTACTGTGGATGAAGCCGGATGTTCAAATTAAGTTGCTAAACAAGAAGATAAACATGCAGTAAGACAAGTAACTAGAAATTGAACATGCATTATCTTGATCGGTGCTACCTCAAAAAAATAAAACAAATGGCAACTATATAATATAACCAGTAATATTATGGAAAGTAAAAATCAATATCACCTTAGGATATTTAAAGCTTCGTGCTGATAACGTGTTATAAAATAAGAGATAAAAGAAAAAGAAGAAGAATGAAAGAAAATGAGAGATTTTCTATTCACTTCAAATGTCCCCTACACATAGGAGATAGCTCTATTTATAAGGTTGAAGAGAAGTGAAAGATCAACAATTTGAAGAGCCACTAACCACCCATTACAAAGGGATTAAATTACAAGTGGAATTGGAAGAGAGGTGGACATCCATTGGAAGCTTTGTCCGCATTGTATCAACGTCGAAAACATGATACGTGGGACATAAAAAAACTTTTGTCATAAGTGTATTGTAATTACGGTACTCACCGTGCAATTTGGTTAGGTTTAGAACCAAAAAAGTCATCTGAATCATATCGCAAAAACACACACAGTTAGCTTTGGTTGGCTTCCGTAAATCAATCTGATGCGAACAAATGCGATTCGGTCTAGTTCGATTTTTTACGAGTCAGAAAAACAAAATTTGATCTAAAGTTTATTTAATTAGTTTAGTTCTAAATTCTAATATTAATAAAATAAAATAATATTATGATTATTATTTTATCACAAAAAATGGACTACCAAACTTAAAATGTAGTAACATTAAAAATACAAGTTGCACGAAAAACTTAATATGCAAAAATGGTAAAAACGACAACTATATATAGAATAAACCATATGTAGTAACATTGAATTAAAAGCAAAACTGAACTTGGTTTGTAATTTCAATTTTTGGTGTGTGTGACTAATCGGGTTTCTGTGTGTGACTAACCACTAGCTTATAGCGGATAAGCACATTGTAGGTGTTTGACATAACTAACTAGCTTATAGCATTTTTTGACTAGTTTATAGAATTTTTTGAAACGCTGCTTGAAGTAGCGTTTGAACTTATAGCTTATAACGTTTCATTTTTATCACATTTTTACCCTTATTATTTTAATTAAATTTCTCATTTATCTTCTATTAAATGAATCTTCTCTTTCATTTTTAAGTATTAATTACAAATGTCCATTTATGTCATTAGTGGGGGACCCTGATTTTACAAATTGGGAAACTTGAGGGATCAAATTCGTGAAATTAAAACTTGGGGGATCAAAATCGTGAGTTGGTGAAACTTGGGGGACCAAAACTGTATTTAAGCCAAATAGTTAATATTTTGTTAGTTTTATTTTTTATTTTTTAAAATAATAAAGAAAACAAGTTCTACTATTAATAATAAAATTAAGCAAAATTGCTAATGAGCACAAAATGACATGTGAAAATGCTAAAAACTTAAAATGCACAACAAATAATATTTGTGCGATTCTTATGAAAAAAATAAAAATATCAGTGAGAATTGGGTATTCAAAGTTGTCTTTCTGTACTTATATTTTATTTTCTGTTTTATGTTTGCAAACAGTTTATTTAGCCGGTTATGAATACATAAGACTAGCTTTGATGAAAGGACCATGGACTCTAGCTTAAAATAGAAGAGGCTTGACCATCTCTACTATTCATTCCGCCAGTTTGTCCGCTCTTATGAAAAAAAATATGAAAATATCAGTTAAAATTGGGTATTCAAAGTTGCCTTTCTGCACTTATCTTTTATTTTCTGTTTTATGTTTGCAGACAGTTTATTTAGCCGGTTATGAATACATAAGACTAACTTTGATGAAAGAGACCATGGACTCTAGCTTAAAATAGAAGAGACTTGACCATCTCTACTATTCTCAAAACTATAAAGCACCATTGCATCTCACACCATTTCACACTTATTTTTAAAGAAACCACACTTATTTTTAAAGTATCCACAAAGTTAAAATGGTAAATTTCTACTAGATGTTTCCTTTTTTTATTTTGTATTTTTTTGCTCAAAAGGATGTTTGTGTTTCTTGCTCACAAATATCTAATTAGTTGTTGACATCCTCTCTTGATTTTTATGTAACATCCTTCTATTTGTTTATTATTATATGGAGTAAGTTTATATCGACTATAAAATTATTTTCTCAAAGTAAATTTATAAGGAGGTTGATTTATGCAAGAGAAAAACGAGTCAAGCGACAAGTTTTCTTTTCTTAAAAAAAACGAACTTTTTCATTTGTTATAATTTATAAGTGTGTATGCATGTCAGAATATGTATAACTAATTATGATATTTGGGAGTAACTTCAATTTTATTTAATTATTTTCGGTCTAACAGACTAACACTTGATGTATGGTGTTAAGATTACATTGCATTATAGACACCGTTTCTTTCTTTCTTTCTTTGGCTAATGAAATAAGATTACATTGCATTATTATCTACCCGATACCAACTTCCTCGTGTCGTTGTCCCATGCCATCTAAACCATGAACCAAACTCCAAAACCTTGCCACATAGGATGAACACTAGTTGAATTGGCAACAAATCACACCTACCATTTCTCTTTTAGCATTGTAGCCTTGGGTTGCTCTCATAAGGTGTGTTTTTAATCTTTTAGCATTGTCCTTTGACCCCTATGAGGAATACGCTGGGTTTTAGGTGTGCTAGGTGTAATTGTGGACAACAAAATATGTTCACTCTTCAATGTGTTTCTTGTGAGCTAGCTTTGCTTAATAAAAAGAAAAATAATTTTGTTTCTTTCTGTTGAAAAACATGGCATCCATGGAAATTAGAGAGAAAACTTTAAAAGTCTATTATATTGAAATTGGTAAAAATATTACTTAAGGAAAGAAAATGATTATAAATGAGTGTACCATCTATCTTATATACTAACTAACTAATGGGTCTTACTACTAACTAATGGACTTACTATCTATATTTTAATACTTTCCACAATTTAGATTCAATTTGATTGGAGACCTAAAGGCATTTTGAATCCGGTTCGACAGCAAGGAACTGCCAGTAAGTTAATTTTTAGTTTTTATAAGGGTTTTAAGTATGTTTTTTGTCAATAAAAAATTTGAAAATTTTGTTTTCAGTCCCCGTCAAAAAACTCACTCACTTTTAATTCCTACATTTTCCTCCGCCAATGTTTTTAGGCCCTCACGACTTTTAATAGGGCCTAGAAGGGCTATAAAACCATATTTAACACTTTTTATGATATTATTTTTGTTTAATTTGGTTAAAAATATATCGATTTTGCATATTCGTGCTTTGCCTTTATGACATGTGCAGCAATAGAAGCGCTGTATCATCTTCGAACAGGGAGAAGAGGGGACGACAGAATTATCTTGTCCCCTCAGGATATTTACAACAACTTGATCTCAAATGATATAGAAGATGATAACGGGCGTACTGTACCAGAGACGCTGAATTGGCTCATGCACAATAGTTCTGTACTGGACATAGATTGCCCTTACGAGGAAGGATACAACATATGGGAGGGGGAACGAAGGGTACGTTTTTCTCATTATTATTACTATTATTACGTTTTTGGCTTAAATATGTTTTTAGTATCTGTAAATAGAGCAATTTTTGGCGTACATTTTTGGCTTAAATATGTTTTTAGTACCTGAAAAAAGTTGCAGGAACTAAAACCGAAAGTCGTTATATTTGTAGAGACTAAAAACATATTTAAGCCTCCATTTTTTATCCATTCTATTTTGATGTGTTACGCAAATGTGTGTAGGTCAAATTACGGTTAGAAACCTATATACCACTAGAAGATAATGAATGCGGAAAGATGGAAGACAAAATAGAGGAAGAAATACCGAAAGCCCCGGTAGCAGCTGAGATGTACTGGATCAAAAATATGCATGATTTTAAAGGCGTAAGTGTCAATTCTTCATTATTTCCCATAATTTCAATTTGTTTTTTAGTTTGATTTTTTTTATTAAAATTACAGAATGGCATATATTATACACCCGAGGATGCATCGGTGCTTGAAGAGGCAGAAAGCCATGGGGTTCTTATCGTAGGTTTTGGGGAATCGATCGGGGAAGAAGAAAACTGACAAAATTTTGGATCGTCAGAAATTCCCATGGACCAAATTGGGGTGAGGGAGGATATGCCAAAATCGAGAGGTCCCTTGTTACAGGTGCATGGGTTGGTTCGTGGCATTTCGTTGGAGGATCTTAACGGTATTCCATATGACCAATAATTTTATTGTTAGTATTAGTATGTTAAGATCGAGTACTTGTAATTGTGAATCAAATTGAACCAACTTCTGAGGTTCTATGACATTACTTAAATTAGTTGAAGTTATTAGTATTAGTCTGTTAAGTTTGAGTACTTGTGAATTAGTCTGTAGTAGGGGTACTCTTTTTCCCTCCTTGGGTCTTTTTCCCAATGAGTTTTAGCCCTGGAAGGTTTTAATGAGACCCGTTAGGTGTAAGGGGTTGGTGCACCCCATGTGCGCCCCTTAATGAAATTGCTTATCTAAAAAAAACATCTGATGTTCTACGACATTACTTAAATTAGTTGGAGGTGTCTCTTCTTGAGTTGTTCATAAATATATATACTCATCAGCCATCTTACATATCAGCAACCTGCGACAAGGTAAAAATTGAAAGAGCAAGAGTCAATAGCCTCATTTTAAATACAAACATAATAATCCATAGAAAAAGTTAGAGCATGAACAAACAATAATGATAATCACCAACGGCTATCTTACTCAATGTTGCGACATTATTCTCATAGCATAAAATCACACAACTCAAGTCGATAGTCAACATTTAGTCATTTAGAATAAATACGTAAATAATATAAAAGTTACTTCTTATCAACGATCGTAGTTTGTTGATGGAAATTTTAATAGCAAGGTACTGTTAAACGTTTTCGAACAGAGGTCGAATAGATGTAATAATAGTCTAATAAATAGTGTCCTATTATATTGAGAGGATATTAATAAAAGCAGAAACAGTTATCATTTTTTTGATGTCATAATCACATAAGAAAAATATGTCCTAACAACAACTAGGGATAAAATTAACCTCTTATGAAAATAATTCAGCGGTAAACGGAGTTGCATCCCTCTCACCTGGTCCGGTATCCTATGATCCAAGATTAGGAGAAACCCTAATTAATCATGACAATATGAATACTTATTTGAGGAAACTATATAAATAGGTAATAGAGTGTGCAGTGGAAACATGTACTAGAAAAGTCACACCATGGACTAATACAGAGAAATATCCATTTTAGATTTCATAATATGTGTCGTATTTTTACTCGAGTACTACATCTTAAATTAATAATTGATACACAATTCACAAATTAAGGGGTTTGAGTTCACACATTTTCTGTATTCTACTCAGGTAATCCCTATTGGATTAATGTGTTTAAAGTGACAACCAAAGAGCCATAACCACGTGTCCTCGCAGCATTTATGAAATTCACATATTAACTCAATACGATAATTATGTAAGACCTATATAGTCAAATATAGACGAAGGGCACACATTTGATTGGTAAAACAAACGTTAACACTACATATTTAAATATTCTTGGTTGGTTCACGCATTTTAGATGAGAAGCAGCAACCAATTGCAATTTTTTTCTCCCATTCTATGTTTTTTTGAAAACGAAAATTAAAAGTCTTCGACCATAGGAATCTAAACAGTAACACATGAAGATTCGGTTGTCTTTCAAATGACAAATGAATTCCACAACAATGAGCACTCAACCAACACAAAGAAAAAATGAGATAAAGACCACGACCTGAACAAAATCACAATACCTAGAGTGCAGTCTGCATCAAAGTAAACCACGCAAAAGGAAACACCAAATCAAACCTGTATTCGCAGGATAGCAGCTCTGTATCCCCATGAGGACAGATGAGTTGCCGTTGCCAAATGGAAAAGGCCACAAAAAGTTTTCAAATAGATGTGGCAGTGGTAGGTGATTGCCATTTGCCACACTGAAAGAATGCAAAATGCAAAATATATATAAACGACTGATCAGTATTAATGGTTCAATGTCAACTTGTGTTAAATTTGCCTAAGGCGCTGGATTTTGGTGAACCTCCGGATATGTAAATAACGCTCAAACAGATAAAGAGCCCCAACATGGTTGAATCTTGGAGGATGTGTTGTTTACCTGCAAGCAATAAAAATTGAAAAGCATTATAACACATGTATTTGGTGATGATCAATTATGAAAGAGATAACCACATCTAAGACAAATATTTCCATCAGCCTGTTCAGCAAACCAAAATGCCAAAGAAGAACAAAACAGAAATGCCAAATGAATATCATAATATCTACTTACTATTTGATAAATAATGGTCTAAATCACAAAAAAATAGAACGTAGTCTCGTTTCCACCCATGTTTAGGCTGACTATAAATACATATATAGAAAAATGAGGCCACAACATTATATATATATATATATATATATATATATATATATATATATATATAAAGAGAGAGAGAGAGAGGAGGCCACATCATACATTAAACAGTAAACATGCTGGCCGATGAAGATGCATTAAAACTCTCTGATACTTAAGGTTACCACTACCGAAAACAGATTACAGAGAAGAATCATAATCCAGCTCCAGCGAAGAAAAATGCAGCAGAGTTACAAACAGCAAGGATCAAACAATCAGGTCACAAAATAGGTAACAAAATTGTGAAAGAAAAATGCAGCAATACCCACCACTAGAAGAGATACGAACAAAATCAAGTGTGTGAATGGAGGAAGCGGAGATGGGAAATTGCAATATGGCACTACGTATAAGAAGTAGAGATTTTGAAAAAACTAGAGTGGAATTATAAGCAGTGCTATACATTAGCCCTCCCCTGCTTCAGATATGTTTCTCAATTTTGCTTTCTGTGGATTTCTCTCTTTCCATATTCTCTTTTCACCAGCGAAAGCAATAAAAAGTATTCGAAAATAAATTCTGAAACTAAATAGTGAAGGAATTGGGGACCCGTGGATAAACCCAACCCCGTTTGGACGGGGATGGGAAGGACAAAACCGGACACCGCTAGAGATGAGGGTGGGGACGGGAGGAGACAAAACCCACCACCGACTTGGCATGTTGCCATCCCTAGTTCCATGATGCATAATAAGCTAGAATCTCTTGTCCAACTTCTGATAGACTTGGCAGCGGGCCAAATTTCAAATAATAGGTCAAAGTTTTCATTAGCATCAGCAACCCAGATATGGTTTGTATGGTGATTTTCTGTTTTTATAAGCTTAAAGAAACCAAACTGCTTATAACAAAAACATAGGTTTCATATAATTTCTAAAGTAACACATCATTGTAGTGTTTCGCAAACTAGACAACCTAAAATCACAACACTAACATTTTATCTACCAATACAAAACAAAGAAAAAGATTGTGAAGAAAAAGAATCACAATCCGCAATGGATAGTTTAAGATTGCAACAACAAAGAGATAAAACATTATGATTACCGTATATCCAAAAAGGTTATTGTTGATTGGTGGAAATGACCATAATCAATCAATGCGGAGCAAAAGCAGATGGCAAGCAATGTATCAATTAACTTTTCTGAATGTAAACCATACATGATGGGGCCATCAGCAACAAAAATCCATTGTTCCTTTTGCTGACTTGATGTATAAACTGCTTCCACATGCACAACAAATGCATCAATATCAAACTCACCGTAAGAATAGTATACAACAAACAATCTTGAACATCTTGAAACAGAAAGGGTCAAAGTAAAGGAAGGGACCAGAACGTGACAACTAATATACTTCCAGATCATTTAAGTTACAAACAGAATATAAAGACAAGACTATTTGAAAGAGAGAGAGAAAAAAAATCATTTTGGTTGAATACAACGATTTTTTATAAAATTTAGAATAGTAAATTATTTTTCTCAAGGGGTGTGCTAAAACCCAAAATTGGGAAGGAGGGAGTATTATGAATGATTGAAAATCTGTGGAACTTGTGGCACAAAATTATGCAAAAATGTGGAGATTTGCATATCATGCAGTCTTGAAGGAAGTTGAACATCAAAGGCTTACCATCTGCAAAAACCTTGGTAAACATCCTCTGTAGTGCACACAAATACAAAGAAAGTGGAAAGAAAAGTTTCACGCTTGCGTTTGCCACTGCAAAGACTTCTGTTCCATCCCCACCAAGAGAAATTTGATCAAAATACTGTCACCGTATTATCAGTCACTTTTTGAGATTTATGAAGAACATCCTCTCCTAAGAGACACAACTCTCCGAGTCCTGTCACTACTATCTCACTAGAAACTCACAAGAAAAATAAAGTGAACAATAAATGGATAAAAATATGTACTTTACAAAGTGAGTGTACACTAAACATACACATGTCATTTCTAAGATAAGCTAAACGGATCTACTCTTGGTAGTCATGATTAGTTGTTGAAGATACGACTTTAAAAGTAAATAAATATACAGATTGAAGATAGCAACAGACAATAAGCATCCATTGTTGATGATACCATGGCCAAAAGCAGTGGATCATCCGGCCTAAATTTTAGAAAAGCACCCGATAGATAAGAAAAACTTAATATGTTGTCTATGAGCAGTTACATAGATGAAATTCAGTTCCTCAAGGACATTTTATAAAAAATTCCAACACATCCACATGGATAGTACCTCTCAAAGCATGCCGGTTTGTAGACAATCCACTTATAATGATTCAAGACCCACCTAGATAGCTGTGCAATGGAAATGTATAACTGCCTCAGATGTTCACTATTGGAAAAATTAGAAAACTGAGCCTCATGTCGACTTGAAGCAATTCATAGTAATGGATCATCAAATTCATACAGAAGTGAAACTAAAGGATTCAGACTTGGAAGTTAATGATAGATTTATATAAAATGTTGAGAAAGCGTATTTTTTGATTACACAGATAAGTGACAAACATAAGGGTCATTAGATGGGGTAGTGAAAATACTACAGAAACAGAAAGATATCAACTCAAAGTCCTAAAATGTTGTAGCCTAGCAGAATACACCATCTAGCGAAACAGCGGGGGTCAGTTCACGCGCATTCACCCCATGTTTCTAACACAACCGAGACGAGTTTCACAGGATGTAGACGCAACGGATTTTATTTCCTGCAAAGGGAATAAAGAATCAGGGTAAACACTAGGAATGATATAGTTGTGATTGATTGGAAGTAATTAAATGTGGCTACTAGCATGAGTTAGCATTGCAAGAAATTATGTTCTAAAATTTGTGATGGAAACAACTAACAAGGATGAAGATGCATAAAATGATATGAATGCACGATGATTATTACCATGGTGCATGGGTTACGTAGGCTTCAAGAAACACGACATCACCACAGGCGGACCCTCGGAGGACATCCTTCTCCACACTTTGGCCTGGAAAGTTTTAATAGCATCTCCTCCTGATTTTGCTTGAAAGGTGATGTAATATATGTAACCAGCAACAAGTCTACCGGTTGACTTGACAAGATCATCAAACACAAAAACTTCACCCTAAATAACAAAAACTATTAAGCATGAATGAAATAAACATATATACACATATACAAACAGTAACTTGTATTAAAGGTAACCTGATTTTGAGTATTGTATTGGTCGAGAGCAAGATTGCACAAGCTAAGGATAGGGCGATTATCATCGGTTATTTCGAGGGGTCTGATAGAGCCCAGTAAATGTGCTATGGCTGGAGGGGCGATAGCATCATAGGCCTGTCAATTCAAAGAGAATAGAAATCATCAAAATATGAGCGAAACACAAAATATCGAAAGCTACGATGTGGATACGTACACTTAGGTTCCGACGGCGCTCATTGTACTCATCCATGGCCTTTTTGATTTCCTCATCTAGTCGAATCTGAGCCTTATTCCTGTACTCAAAGCCATTTCGCATATAATAAAAAGGCTTTTCTCTATTGTCATACAACTCACGAATCTCGCTCTCTTCCATATTATATAAGCGTTCCGATAACGGTACCGATTTCAGGTTAAGCCGCTTCCCCGAGGCTTCTGCACTTTTCGGCGGCGGTTTGGTGACGACGGGCTGCGACACGGAGGAATCCGATTTCAAAGGCGTTTCCGGTTCCGATTTCAGCCGCTTTTCTGGGGTTCCAGCAATTTCCGGTGGTGGGTGAGTGACGGCGCACTGTGAGAGGGATTCCATCGACATTGAGTTCGGCAAGAAGGAGAAATCGCACAGCAAGCAACAACAACAACCACGTTCCAAATGGAAAACAAGATAGCAGCAAGGATTACTTTTGGAGTTTGGGCTTTTATGTTTCGAGAAAGAAGGAATCACTCAGAGTAACCAGAAACTATTAGGGCTACTAATTCTCTATGACTTGTTGGTCAAGGAATCCTCTTTCTCTTTATCTCAAAACAAAACGTAACTTTTGGAGTTAATTTGGGGCTTTGGGCTATTATCCACACACACAACTTTTAGTAGATGTACCTCCACTTATAAGAACTGATTTTGACATAATTTATTTTAGTTAAAAAGTGATATCTGATTTTTGTCTGGATATATTTATGAAAAAGTGATTTTTAACAATTCTTATTTTGATAAATTTGGAAACTGATTTTTAGGTATACAATTATCAAAATATGTTTTAACTCAAAATTATGTTAGAAACTTAAAAATTCATAAAAATAGACAAAAGAAAATATCAAATTAGCATTTAAATTTTATAAAATTTTCAGTATATTATTATTTTTTAAAAATTAAATTATTAAAATATTTTAAATAAAATGCATATTAAACTATATTTATGTTAATAAATATTAAGATCGTAATTTATTTTATATACTACTACTAGATAAGGCTTACATAGAGATGAATACGAATGAACTGTAGTGTATATCTATAGGGATATGTATTAAGTAAGAGTCTTTAAATCTAAACCAACCAAATCAAAAACACAAACAGGTCCAAATCAAATTGAAAACTGCAAAAATCTACTTTGTTTCACATATGTTCAAATCACTTTTAAAATCAATAGATCGATTCATTTGAATGACAACTTTTTTCGCGCAACTGAACCAAACCAAACCACATATATTGTTATATATAATTCAAAAATAAAATATCCACGTTTGTCAAAAAAATTTACTTATTCTAGACACACTAACAAAGTCTCACATACACTCACAGCTTAACTAGTCACACACAAACACATAGACGACCACACAACCAAAAATTAAAATTACAAACTAAAATTGTTGTTCCCGTAAATGTTATAAGTTGTTTCTATGCCTTATGCATATTACGCTTTTATGAAACTTTTATTTTTGATGTTACTACATTTTAAGTTTGGTAGTTTACATATGAATGCAATGATAATAATTTTTTATTTTATTTTTAATTTTAGATTAGAATTAAATTAGGAGATTTAACTTTAGATCATATTATGTGTTTTGACTCGGAAAAAAACCGGAACCAGTCAAGTGCTTTTACTAGGGATTGTAAAATGGGTCGGTCCGCTTCAACCGGCCTTTGAACGCTATGAGCCCACTAGAGAATAGAAGGCCAAGAAGTTTAGTCTGCCCCTTAGGCGAGTTGGGCATTAAATAAGCAATTAAAAATGTCATTAAAAAATACTTTTAGGCTAAAAATGGGTGGGTTGGTGGTTGTCTCGCCCAAATTAAGATAAAAAAGGCAGGTTCGCTCGCCAAAACTCGCAAAAGAAAAAATAATATTTTTTAAAAATTAATTTTAAACAAAGGGAAAAATAAAAACAATCAAACTCAGCAGGGAGGGCTATAATGGGTTGGTAAGTCGAAAAACCAACCCAACCCGCCATTTTTTGTTGAGCTAGCCTGTCTTGCCGACCTCAATTTGCCATCTCTAGTTTTTACCTTGCGGTTCAAATGATTTTTTTGTTTAATGCCGAATCAAACCACACCGCAAGCATCCCTGATATCAAGTGAGAATAATAAATCTGAACCGTATAACAACACATGGATGGCCACAATTAAAAGTCGTGAAGTGATATTTTCACTCAAAAAATCACATAACATATGAGCAGATCAACTTACATTTGCTTTTAATAAAAAAAATGACATTTGCGTATATTTAAGTTCACCAATTTAGATATTTGCTACTTATAATTAAGCCTAAAGTTGCAGAGTTACATTAATATTTGAGTTGAGGAGTGTGTGGGCAACACTTTCTCCCTCTAACACTATCTATAATTTATTGAAATTCAAATGTGTTATAGCTAATCTCATTAGGGTAATGTTCCCAAATGATGGGACCACCTAAATCCAGCCAATGATGAAGAGAAGCCACAATCATGTAACCTTTATACATAAGTGAACAATTCAGAAAATAATACAAAAAAGGACCAAACCTATACATAAACCTAGAAATATAATTTAGTACCGAGAGAAGCAAGATGATATTTACTCTTTTCTATAACATGTGTATTTGTTTTCCCTAAAAAAATCTCGTATTTTTGTATGCACCTTTTCTTTGACTAATTTTATTTTGTGTGTGCACCTTGATCCATCGATCTTAACACAATCTTAATCAAGCATGCAACCAAGAAAATAATGTTTCTCTCTCCTTTGTCAACGTTTGTGTTGTGCTCACGTTCACTCTCTAACAAACATTCCGGATCACCACAAGAATCTCTCTCCAACTTACCATTTTTTTCTCTCCTCCTCCCATTTTGAACAATCACCACAAAAAAGGGGGAACAATAGAAAAGAGGAAAGAAAGAAAAAAGCTAGAAGTACGAGACAAACAATCACTTTTTCCTTTTTTTCTTCATTCATTCTCAGACACAAACAAATTGTCTTTGCTTTCAGCATTTTTGTTTTTTCCTTTGATGGTTTCACTACTCCCTTCCCTTCATAACCTTTAATATTTTCTACCATTCTTAACATAAATTTCTACCTCTCTCTTCAAAAATTTGTTTGCTGGGGTCTCATTCTTTTTTTTGTCACAATTTCTAGTCCTTTGATCCCTGTTGATGAGTTAATAACCACATTGGCAATTGGAGCTATTTAAGTTCCAAAAAAAATGGGGTTTGATGAGAACAAAGGAAAAGGACAAACTAGTGAGGGTGGTGGAGAACATGAAGAACATCATCAGCTTCTGAGTAGGCAACCTAGTGAGTCTTCTGTCTATGCAACAGAGGAAGAAGAAGATGAATATGGAGCCAAAATTGAATTGGGTCCTCTGTGCACCCTCAAAGAACACCTTGAGAAAGATAAGGTTTTGTTTCTTGTGGAATTAAACTATACATTTTCTTGCTAACATACTTTGTTTATTGTTTTATTCCTTATTTATCTTTTTCCTTTTGTTTTGATTGTACTATTGGAATATATATAGGATGATGAGAGTCTAAGGAAATGGAAGGAACAACTTCTTGGAAGTGTGGATGTTAACAACATTGGAGGTATCTTTTTTCTCTCTTACAAGCTTAGAATTCAATCCATGATTTATAAGTATAGACACCGGAGACGACACTAATATGGAGGCGTAGATTTTGATAATAATTTTAGGAAATCAAAGCAATTGAATCGTTGACGTCTCCCACACAGCAGATCTTTAATTTGAGTATCGGTGCTACATAATCTACGATTATTTACAGATACATCTAGAGCTGTCAATTTTGGCCTAGCCTAACACACTGGCCTGATGACGCAGTGTTTTGGGTCAGGCTCAAAAAACAGAGGCGTAGAAAGAACAGGACCATTTTGATACAACCCAATTGGATCATGGGCCAGCCTGGGCCCAATTTTAGTGACTTCTGAACATTATGTTTTCCTTTGTTAAAATTTGGACTAGGTTGGACTAGGCTAAGAAACGAAGTCTAATAAATAACTGGGTTGGCCCAGCCCAGTCCGCTTCTGCACTTTGGCCTGTTTGACAGCTCTATCAAACATCATTGAGACATGCCAAGCGTATAATAACTATCTATGACGTTACATCAATTTCTCCCAATTTGTCTGTTGGTATCTATTAAACTGTGTATTTGTCATGTACTATTGTATTTTTTATTTGCTTTCCATATATTAATGAGCTTAATGACAATGTCTCTTTCTAGAAATTCTTGAACCTGAAGTGAAAATTACAAGTCTTTCTATCATATCTCCTGGTAGAGATGACATTGTTCTTCCCATTCCTGAAGATGGAAAACCAAAGGGCTTGTGGTTTACTATTAAAGAAGGTTGTCTTTACCGTCTCAAATTCACCTTTGAAGTGAGCAATAACATTGTTTCTGGCTTAAAATACACTAACACTGTTTGGAAGACTGGTGTCAAGGGTACGATCATTGAATCTTAAGGCCTTTGAGAAACATTTTCTCATTACATTTTATGTTTTCAATTTTAATTACAAAATTTTCGCCTTCTTTTCAATTTAATTCCAACTTTCAAAGATTTATACAGAAAACAATTGTTTTCATTGTACTATCAGGTACAAATCCTTGAAAACATGTGTTGAAAATAAAATGTCAGTTTTGTAATTAAAAGTGAAAATGGAAAATGAAAAAGAAAAACACATGAGGAATTCGGATTAAGTGCGGTCAGAGTCAAGCTGTTGGTATACTGCAGTCGTCCAATCAAAATCGGATAGTCCAGATTCTAAAAGCAGTTTTTTGATTTTTGTTTAATATAGAATTCGAATTTTAAATTTGAACTATCGGATCATGATTAGACGGCTTCAAGCTTACCAAATGCATGAATGCACACTTCTCCAACCGCACACAAATCGGATCCACACGTGAGATGCTTGGAACATTCTATTACAACAATTGTTGTTTCAGTGGATAGCTCAAAGGAGATGATTGGAACTTTCAGCCCTCAGCTAGAGCCTTACACACATGAGATGCCAGAAGAAACTACACCTTCTGGGATATTTGCAAGGGGACAATATTCTGCTAGATCAAGGGTAAGATAAGATTACTACTAAAAAAGAAATACACTAAATGCACTGAATTTGTATTACAATTATATGCACTTCTATAGCAAATATCTCTGCATTTGCAAGATTTCCAGAGAATCATTAAAGATAGAAAGCAAAGTAACGATACATGTATATATAATGCTGTAATTTTGCTTTTGCAGTTTCTTGATGATGACAACAAATGTTACCTGGAGATCAACTATACTTTTGATATTAGGAAGGAATGGGCTTGATCAATATACATGGAGAAGACCTTCCTAATCTGCAATATTCTCCCACATTTAGTCAATATATGTTTTAATTTTTTTAATTTATTCAAGAAAATTTTGGCCTGTACCAAACTCCTTTTATTATTACGTCGACTCAAGGAAATGAAAGCGAAAGAAGATTATTTCTTAAATTTCCTTATGAATGTGCCCTGTTTGTTGTTTACTAACCTATAAGCTCTCTTAGCTCCACTTTTAGTCAATAGGATGAAGTAACACTCACTCACTCTTCATGTAAATGTGTCCATAATTGAAAGGAAAAATATGTGATGAGAGAGAGAGAGAGAGAGAGATCCTACCAAAAAAAGAAAGTAGAAGAGATAAAAAGAGATGTGAAGTTATGTTAAAAGTAGAGTAAAAAATTGTGTCACGACGAAATTTGGAAATTTAGGTGGTGTGTGAAGACTAATGTTGGTCGTTTGATGCCAAAGTGCTAGACATGGTAGAAGAAAAGAGGATGCATTGAACGCACGACTATAATACACAATAAAACTTCAATTGTTTTTTGTGATACTCTGCAACTCAATTTCAGCCACTCTCTTTTACAAAATTTAAATTTGAATTTAAAAATTAAGTTGAAATTTTCATTATCCCCGTGCATTAGAGTGCAACTTTCTCCTTTTTTTTTCTTCTCGCATTCACATTCGAGCTATGAAATTTAAGTTACATTTAAATATAGGTGTATTGTTGTCTTTGTTTCTATTTGAATTTTAGAATTAGAAGGAAACCTTAAAATTTTAAATTTACAAATATTGAAGGGCGATTTAGGAAAGTAGGAGCAAAAAAAAGCACTCATGCTGGGCTAGTTTCTTTATATATTTTTTTTTGGTGAAACTAGTTTCTTTTTTTTTGGGTCAAAAACTAGCTTCTTTATATATAGTTATAGAAGTTATAGATATAATAATTTAGTGATCCATTTTGTTCGATTTAATGCATGTTTTACTATTCCAGTATTATGAGATCTGGTCATCCTTATCATAGCAAGTGTTTGACCGTATTTTGTAAGTATTTAGGGGAGACTATTGTAGTCTATCTCGACTTTTGGTCGTTATTAAGTTACCAACCTATGGCTATGGGGGAGATATTACTTATTTAAAGCGTTTGAAGGATTGTATTTAAAACTTATTTTGCTCTTACGACACAAAACTCATGGAATAAATATCCACTTTAGTTCGTCAAGTATCATTGACTCTCCTATTTAGTCCCAAACGATGAAAAACCTATTAAACAATCTCAAAAGTTTATCTCTAACCATCAATTTTATCCCTAGAATTTGTCGCTTGAGGTATAAATTGATAGATAAAACAAACTTTGGAAACCATTTATTATATTTTCATAGTTTAAAGGCTAAATAAGGAAAGAGAGCTATACGTTAATAATTAAATTAGACTGATATTATTGTTAAGGAAAAATTTATGACATACTTTGAGAGAGAGGGAGGGGGTGCTAATGTCTCCCCCTCCCTTTAGGAATTACTCTTCCTTTTGCCCCCTTACACATCCCTCCCAGTCAAAGCCATTCCCTACCCTAATTTCGTAACTCACAAACAAACCCTATATTTTGAGACGAATTATATTATGAGATTTTTACAGAGCTCTTATTGTTATAAAATTAACCTAAACTAAAGCAAGAAGAAGAACATGAAAATAAAAGAATGATAGAAGGGAGTTTTTGTACTATACTCTTCAAGTAGTGATTTACAATGTCATAGGAGTTATATTTATAGAACATCAGCCTTGTAACCTACAAGTGAATTAAAGTCTAACATAATGAGCCTTTGACATATACAATGAAGAACAATTACAAGGAGTGAAAGCCTATTATATTCACAATACTTATCATGTTATGGGCTTAAGTTGTAGAAAATAATAACAAGCACACAATCATGTGAGCAATCAAAATGTCGAGATTACGAAGTAAACATTAAAATAACTTTTAAAAATCAATGAATGATCGAGCAACTTTAAGTTACTAAAACCCTACTTAAGCACTCCAAGCAACCTGACTCCGTATCCTGCTATCTCTAATCTACCACCACAATGATCTACAAAATCTATGAATTTTAACTTGGTGGAAAAGAAACAATGTTCATAAATCTACAGTTCTTTTTGTTCACTTGAAACTAAAGTGGTGATTGGGGAGAAAGTCAAGGGTGTGACATCATAGACACCTTTTGAATCACCATTGCCTGATGAATTTTCTTGTTCTGCAACAACCATAAGCATCTCGAGGCGCTTGTCAAATTGCAAAGCACTCGCATCTCTCTCATCAAGCTCAGCCGCTTCAATTTCAAGCCATTTATCACGTAAATCGTCGAGAAGATTTTCTTGAGTGGTATTTAGTGAAGATCCGGGAGCACTCGGGACAGTGGTGCGAAGAGATGAGTCTCCAGATGGTGGAGGCAAAGTCAAAAGCATAGCCCGGAATTCTTTAGTATCGGCAAATGTTTCAAAATTACAAGCGATGGTGTCTAGACAATATTCCCGAATCTTGATAACACCATACCTGGGCATGAATAAATATTCAAATACAGATACCAAAATATTCACATATTACATACAAATATACCGAAACAACAAAAAGATCAATTATCACACAGAAAACAAGATATGTCATTCACCAAAGGAGGACTTCCAATATTCTGCAGTTATGGGTTAGGAATCATTGAACAAAAACATGATTTCCTCTTTCAATACAATCTTAAGGTCAATTTGTGCATTGCCGAAAGAATTAAAATGGCAAGCCATATCTTTGATAAAAAAAAAGACAAAAAAATCTCTTATTTAGTTCTTTTCAATAGTGAATTTTTTCCCTAAAATTTGTGCAGTCATAACTTCCAAATGATATTGATGATCTTTCTTCTATTAACTTCAATCCTCCATTTTGAATTTCAACCAACTAATTGTTCGTCTGATTTCTAGATCAATTAGTTAATACTAAAGTCTGCTTGAGATCAACTAGCATTACAACAAAAGACACTCCACCAACCCATCCAGATAAACCTTTAACAAATAATTATAGTATAGCTTATTAGATAAGCTTTACTGGCATAGAGTGGTCTACAATAAATTGAAAGGAAAAGGTAAAACAGTATTAAATTGTATTGAAATAACTATAGAAGCATAATAGGAAAACAGAATAAAAATGTGACGAAGGATTCCCATCCCTCCCTCAGTATACGTATTAAAGAAACAGCAATAATTGGAGCCATTGGGATGAAGGGGGAAAATTGGGAGAGAAGGAAAATACATGTCTGCTAGCATTAACCAATGGCAAAGTTCTTCAGGAGACGCCATTTCCAAGTGTGGCAACAAGACATCAGCCACCGCACGCTTGAGAGGGAACAGTAAGTATCTGGAAGCAATATCCAACATTTCCTCGGCCTGTTCAAAACATATTATCAATATTTGACAATAAAAAGACAAACCACTTTTAACAAATATCTATATGGATGTATAAAAACCTGATCGGGATTGATATCCTGCAAACGATCGGTGTACCTGAACCAACAAATCAGCAAATATCATATTTGCAGCAGAAACTTGATGTACAAATACATTTTTTCCCAGAAACTTCATGCTGAAGGCACAATCACAGGAACATGCTACAGAACTAACATAAAATAAAACACAAAAATGACCTGGTACTATAACAATCCTGCATAAAACTAAGGCAATTTAAATAGGGTTTTACTCAATCTTGACAAATTGGAATCACAATCAGAAATCCTAAAGAAACTATCAAAATCAAATTAAATAGAATTTTACTACCATTCAACAATCAAGTTTAGTCAGCTTGGTACATATTCCAACTTGTCTTACAGATACAATAAATAGTCGAAGCCTGACTCCAAAATACAAATACATATGTCTGAAACATAAGAAAGAGTATCCACCGTGCAAAGCATTTAACTATAAATCAGGGAAACCAGAATTTAAAGAACAAAACAGAGAGTTACAGATGCTGATTTGCTACATGATCTCAAGTTACCACGGAAAATATTGCCTTATTAATTCCCTCTAATATTTTCAATTTCCAATTTTCACAGTTAAGGGAAGAGACTTACATATATTCAATCATTTTCTCAAATGCTTCCACACTCATGTCATGTTCTTCAAGACATGGAAGGCAGCCAACAGATAATTCATCTTTCCCTTCATGGAAATCCTTCATACGTGACATCCTTGCTCTGAAATACTCTGACCTCGATGCTAGAATAACTTTATGGCAGCGGAAATTTTTTCTATCAATTTTTACACAAACATCAGCAAGATCATCTAGAGTTTTATTATCCACCTGCATGGCACCCATTCTAGATACCAATTTATCGATTCCATCATCTTGACTATTTTCATGGGTGGAAATTGAAAGGGCAGTCAGAAGAATTCTACGCAAGGCTGCAGGAAGCCTGTCTTCTTCAGGGAGAGATAAACCCTGTAAAATATACCGTTTCTGAGAATTGTCTACATCACTCAGTGCTTTATACTCTGCATATTTTTGGTGAACCACTTCTTTCTCAAGAATTTTCTGTAGTGATTCACATTTGCATACTTTGCAGATCCTAATAAGATCTTCCATATCATCCACAGCAATCTCTAATCTGTCTGAATAAAAGAAGTGTACAAGACTATAAAGCGCAGGATATGACAACTTTTCTCGTGCGAATCTTACTTCACTGCGGTCTTTCCAATCAGTCTCAAACTTTTTCTTGAAAAATGGTGACCTTGCACTTAATATGACTCTGTGAGCTTCAATAGGCCTTCCCTGTACAATAAAGACCACATCGGGAGGAAAGTGGTTGCAACTGGACCCCTGAGTGGATGAAATACCTATTCAATTATGATAGATATTGAGTCCCAGACCATGTATACATACAAGATCATTATCTGGAAAAAAGAATAGTCACAAACAATGACATCGCCATCTGACATGAGAAAGAGAAAGAGAGAGAAACACGATGAAGAAAAAACAAGCCTTCTTTCGTCATTTGATAGTTTAAGTGGTAGCGTCTAAATTCTGTGTTACATAAAAATACTAGATATTTTACATACTCGAGAATCAATTGTTCTATATATTTGATAAGTTGACTATGCCTAAAGGTTAGTTGTGACGGAGTCGTTAATTTAAGCCACTTCAGGGCTCAGTCAGTTCAAGATGCATATTGTGTCTAAAACAAGTGATTTTCTTCGTAATTTTCAACAGAGTTGACAATTCTGAATTGAAAATTCAGTAAAGCAGTATTAAGAAAAATATATTCAGATTTACTGATGTTGTTTCTGTTCAAATTAGCATTAGAATTCTGATGTCAGATTTCTATTTGAGGTGGAGTCCTCCCATACAAACCCTTTTATCCCTCAGATTTCCTCATAAGATCACACCATCTTTCACTTTTTGTGGGAGCTTCTATCCTGATTACACACCAACTTAGTTTGGTAAGGTCGTGGTAGGATCATCAGGTAAGCTTGTATAATCAACGAAATTGACCAATATATGTGATCTGGGAAAGCCACCGCTGCAGCAGTAGAGAAACCCATTTTTCAAGGAAAAAAACCTACCCAAACTCTAGTGAGATGATTTATGTCGGGTGCGCTTCAATTTGTTATGTTTGGTTTAACTGTGACTGACAGTTGAGTTGCAGGGTTTAACTGTGCCTATCTGCAATGTGGCTGAACTCTTGTCTCTGTCAATCTGTTTCTATTTTGATTGGGTGCTTACTGATTACTTTTTGCTTCGGTGCCTTCTGTTCAAACATTTTGTGCTTGGCAGGTTGGTTGTGTAATTGGGCGGTTTCTGTGATTCAGTTTTGGTTTTGCTGGCTATGTCATCTAGTGGGGCTACTGATATAGTGAACATGTCACTCAAATATGATATCTAGGTTATTTTGCTTATTTATGTTGTTTTACATGTGCTTATATGTTTGTTTGAACTTTGAATTTGATTTTATATTTTAGACATAACATGGCAATCACACATTTGACATGCCACTGTCTTCGTCAAGATTGATAAACTTGAACATAACTCCCAACCTGTTTCCCTATACATAAATACATAATGTAGGGCTATTTCATAAACTATAAATTAAAAAAGTATCTCTCTAAGAGAAACTGAAACTCCATAAGCTAGGGTAAGGGTAGAAGCTAATCCAACCAAAGAGAACATAACATAACAGAAGTGTCGGTGCTACAAAGTATGTATATCTTTCACTACCCCTATCAACGCTCATTCAATCCATTTGAACTAAAAATCATCCGCTTCACAATTCGTGAATTTGACTAAACTTGGATAAACTATTCAATGAGTAGTTATACACTTATACTAAGAAAAGAAAAAATGAAATAACATTGCAACAACTTTGAACATACTAAACTAACATGAGCTTATGCAGCTTAACATTCTCAAAAACACTTTCATCTAAATTCTCAGTAATCACCTACACAGAAATTCATAATAGTAGGAAATGAAAAACGAGAACCGTACCAGGAAACTTAAATTGGGAATGAGAATTGGCATTACAAGCCAAGAAAGTGTCACGGAGGGAAGCCTGCAAGGGGTCCAAAGGCGGAGGTCGAGCCTCGAAAGCCTTGAGGAGTTTTCGGACCTTTAAATTAAGAGAAGCGTAGTGACAACGATCGCCGTCGAATGTATGTTCGGAGCAGATAGCGCCGCTTTCGAGGAGCATACGAGCGGCGTCAAGGTGACCGGCGAGGCAAGCATAGTAAAGAGCGACAGAGTCCCATTGGTCGCGGGCGTTAACGTTGACGCCAGATTCTAGAAGGTACCGGAGACGATCAACGTCGCCAGCGCGGGAGGCTTCAAAAACGTCGCCGTTTGGGACTTTCTTGAGAGGAACTGATTTGCCGAAATCTGAGGGCTCTAGGTCTATGCCGTCGTCCATGAAGCTCATTTTTGTGATAGGAGATTTGAGGATGATACCGAAAAAAGGGTTTTTAGTTTAGCTTCGGTTACTGTCTGTCACTCACTGGTTTTCTTGCTGCAGTTGCGCCGCTCGACTTGTTTCAGGAGAGGAGAGATTGTTTCCATTTAATTTTTTAATAATTATTTTGTATTTGTGGATAAAGATGAAAAATAAGGCTAATTTCAAAGCTAACCTTAAATATTTGTTTAGCCCTAAAAATATTATCTTAATCTAGTTAGGCCCAGTAAAAAAAACTTTTAAAAAGACACTTGTAAATATTAAGTATTTCTAGTTTAGTCCCTCTGTTAACTTTTCAGTCAAAATAGATGATGTGGCAAACGGAGATGACGTCAACATGACGTCACTGCCACGTGTCATCATTTTATTAGACTCTCGTGCAACGTTATCAGTTCCATGTCATCATAGCCACATCATCAATGCCATGTTCACTGACTTTGTCACGTGGCTTGCCATGTCAGTAGCGAATGAATGGATGCCACGTGGCTGAATCTTACTAATTGAAGTGGGAGTTGAACCCACAACCTCCAATACAACTACCTTACCACAGCTTCAAAGGCTCAACACGTTTATTTTCTTACAACTAACTATGGTATAAATAACGTTTCTAAGTGACAATGTTTTTTTTAAAAGGAGGGATCAACTAGAAACGAAGGAACCAAATCAGAAACGCTTAATATATTTAAGTCAAAGCTACTCCCTCAAGGGTTGGGGTGAGCATAGGCGGGCGAATCTGAACTTTGCAAGACCTGTGCCTAACATGCATTAAAATTGTTGGGCTCATGTCTGACTTGTGGCATGTAATAAGTCCAATTTTGAGGTCTGATCCAGTTTTTGAAAGTCTGATAAAGCCCGTAAACCTGTTTAAAAATTTATTTTACTATTTTTTTGTGAAAGTCTACAACATGTGAGTGGTGTAGGCTTTTGTACATAGACTAACAAACTTATAGATCAATGAGATTCATTTCTAATTTAAGATCTAACAAATCTTTTAAGAGAATTATATTTATATTACATTATATTTAAATTCTATTTTATAATAATACTTTTAAATATGTCAAAAATTGATGTACGTTTATGTTCTACTCTAATTAGCAAGACTAAACACACTAAATCTCACCCAAAAAATGACTAAACACACTAACCTCATGAATTCTTGGCATATTAATTTAGTATTTTCAAATTAATAATCAAGAATTCATGAGAATTATCTCATAGATTCTTAATATGCTCATTGTTGCTCCATCTCTCTTAATAATTAAGTATTGAAAAAAAACACTAAATTAATACTTCAAGGATATAATGGGAAAAAATCATTAATGCATCATTTGTATAAATTGTATTGCAAATCAGACAAAATTTTTAGGCTAAAACTTCAAGTAATATGGGGCGAAGGAAGTATAATTTGTACAACTATTGCTACTACTATAAATTTAAAATATTGATGGTACAACTATGGAGTTGACATTCCAAACTTTAAAATTTAAGCATAAAACTACTTGTTTTGAGTCTAGCGATCGACTAACTTATCTTAATTCACGAGTATTAATATATTGATGATCTACTAATATATGCGTTTGTATTTTAGGGACATGACGAGATAGGCAATCGAGGGACAACCCGAATTTGTCCTTACTCGAACCCAAGTTACTACTCCGGACAACCCCATTTTGTCCATTTTTTTTGTATAAGACATGATTGGGTTCAACCCTAAACCATTGGATTATGATGGGTTGGCGGGTTGGGATGGGTCATGCTCACCCCTAGGACACCCCAAAGCTTGAAAGTACCAAACTACTCTCACAAGTTTGTCTCTCTCTCTCTCTCTCTCTCTCTCTCTCTCTCTCTCTCTCTCTCTCTCTCTCTCTCTCTCTCTCTCTCTCTCTCTCTCTCTCTCTCTCTCTCTCTCTCTCTCTCTCTCTCTCTCTCTCTCTCTCTCTCTCTCTCTCTCTCTCTCTCTCTCTCTCTCTCGTGTGTGTGTGTGTGTGTGTGTGTGTGTGGTATTGTAAACACCATTTCCAGGTTTACCGAAAAAAACTCTACATTCTACATATTGGACGAAACATTCTTTTAAAGTTATGCGACATAGTGTCACCGTAAAATTATTAAAAAAGAAGAAAGAAACATGAAGCAAAATCATGTGCGACAACAACCGGAACCCAAGCAAAAACCTTAAATATATCTACAGTTAAGTTTTCTAACTTTTTCTCAGGTTATACTTCTGAACTTTAGATTTGATGACTGTGAACTTAAAATCAACGTCCTTTTCAGTGTCATCAATAACCTACGGAACATATATGCCCTAATGCTTATCCGTTTGCAACAACAAAATTATGTTGTTGTGTGAGATTTGGCCACCCTTGGATTTTCATTCCTAAGTCCTAACAAAGGGATAGGATAACGGCAAAAGTGTGAAGGTGTAGGGATGGCAATGGTTACACTATGGGCATGGTACTATAGTGCACGTCCGGCCGTCCCCGAGCTCGCAAATGTATGGGCAGGGTATTGTAGTGCCCATCCCCGTACCCTCTGGGCACCAAGTGCCCATGGACATGCCCATTACCCGCACTTTAACAACAAAAAGTAATAAATAACATTAAAAATATTATAGTTTAGTTTAAAAAGTTATTATTTTTTGTATATACTAATTAAAACATTACACATGCTAGTATTTAGTTAATTAAAAACATTCAAAATATTAGTAGCTTGGATTTATTTTTTAAAGTTGGATATACTTGAAATTGTAATAATAGTATCTATATGTGTGTGTGTGTGTGTGTGTGTATATATATTTATGCGGGTGCGGGCCTAGAGCGGGCTGGGCACCATAGTGCCCGTCCCCGAGCCCGCACCCATGTGTGCGGGTAATTACCCGCCCGTTTGCGGGTAATTTTTGCGGGTATCCTATGGGCATGGGCTCAATTGTGGGAAAATCATTGGGTTAGAGGTGCTCCAAGCTTGCTTAACAATAACATTACTTAACTGAATCTAGCTCCCATCTTTTTTATCATGTTTCTCATTACATTGTTCCTATTATTTCTGGTGATATGAATTAGATGCTTTTGTTAACAACTAAACAACATATTAGATGATTTAAGTGTCCAACCACATGTTAAAATAATTCGGACTTCGATAACTCAATTCATCGCGTTTTTGTATCATAAATTATTCTAATGTGGCTATAACACTTCATAATTTTTCATCAATTTATTGTTCCCCACAGCTCAATTATGGTTCCAAAGGTGGCTCAAAAACTTGAATTCGTTTTGACATTACAACACATAAAATTCTTACTCATGCTTTAAGACATTTGACAAATATGTTGAGAAAAATTGCAGATTCATTTTGAACACATTTGAGAATGAAGTATACAAAGAATTTAACATGCGCTCAACCCATCTGTTGGCTAACACTTAGTGTTGTCATAAAGTTGCATATACAACATATACAACATAAACATAAAGATTGATATTGAGCTATAAGTGCTCCCTTTTGTGCCTGAGAATATTGGGCGCCGTAAGAAATATTTTGTAATCACCTATACTATATATGAGAAAAAGGGTAATGCCATTGACTCCATTGTGAGTATGCAAGCTGATCACATTCAGTTATAGTTTAAGCAAAAGGCTAATTAAACGCCAAATCAGTAATGCCTTTGCTTACAGAAATGCCACCAGGATAAGACCTATGTATTCTTGGTTTAGAAACGGATAGTTTTTCACTTAAAGAGTTGTGACCAACTTTCTTTGTTGTTATGGGTGAGTTCTCAACTGTATCTGTTGTGTCAGCAATGAATTGCAACCCCTGAAACACATACGTCCATAAGTCACCTCTAGCTAGGAGTTTCAAAACAACTTAATTTTCAAGATATTAGACATAGTAAACAATACCTTGAGTGCTTTCTCCTCAAGTGCCATTTTCGTATAGTTTGTAAGTTCTTCATTATTCTGTCAAAACAATCATAAAAACAAAATTCAGTTTTTGCACAAGAAAAGTCAGAAGTTTCTATCATAACCTAGAGCATTATTATCCACAATGAAGATGAATGTCAACAAGAATATTAGTAAGTAACCGGTAGTTGCATTTAGGATAGGACCTAAATCATAAAACCTCTCTCAATAAAAAAATCACCACAATCTCTTTTCCTGACCAATTTATACACTCAACAAGATGATAAATGGAGGAGAACATGTGCAAAGCTGAAACATCTTACCTTTGGTACATCATTAAATCCCTCGGCAAATTGGCACAAATACCAGAGACCTGAGTTAGTAGTGTCCTGCATGATATTTTTCATAGAAAAAAGGGAAATAATATATAATAAATTTGAAAAACAAATGGTAGAATGTAATCCATGTCGGCAAAGTTAAATTTATAAGTCCTTCACTGTTGGTTGCCTTGGCAATTTCAGCGACATGGGGATGTCGGATCCCAGGTTCGAATCCAGGTGTGAGCAGTGGTAGTGTGTGCGCGTAGTGTTTATTTGTCATTTCATCTAAGTAGACAAAAAAAAGTTAAATTTATAACCTGCTTGCCTTCAACAAGCTTGAGCTTCCCCTCCTATGAAGTTAACCAATAGATTCAAGTTAGAACATCAACAATGTATTAATTGATTATTCAATTTGTTTAGATGCTTAAGAGAAAGGTAAAAGAGAGCAGAAAAGAGAAACAAGGAAAGCAGCAAGTTCTGCAATTACCAGCCCAGATATCATCTCATGTATAAGTTCAACATCACACCCTATCTGAGAAAGGTCCGACTTCACTCCATTCACCTGTATGAAAATTTTAAATGCACGTCAACAGTGTAAAAGTTCATTTTACCAAAGCACCTAGTTTTATACCAACCGCAAATCTAGTTCAGAATACATACTTCATTATGAAGGATCAAATAAAGTTCAAGTAGATTGTTATTTATTTTATTACCTATTTAGGCAATACGTAATTAGGGTTTTTGATTTGGTATTATTTTATCATTATATAGTATTCAGGGTTTTCAAGTTTAAAATAGGAGCTATTACTACTAGCCTAGGTTGTTGGCTTTATATAAAGTCTATAATAGGCCTTCAGTGTAAGCATTTAGACAGCTTTTCAATGATTAATAACTATCTATTTTTCTATTCAAAGAGTCACTGAGTTTGAGACGGAGACTCGAAAGGAGCACTCTGCACCAAAAGGCTAATCCTTAGAATTTGGGCTTAGGGGGTCTAATTTGTGCATTACTTTCGTGTGGTGTGTTTTTCGTGCAATTTTTCCCGACAATCAAACTATGCCACACGCCAGTCACATGCTCCCACAAACCTTACAAACTATGACACATTTCATACATTTAGTGATTTCTACAATAGTGCCATGTTAGCCTTAGCTACCGCACCATCAAAGACAGTATCCTGTTACCCATTTAAACGCCACTAACAACTGCATCACCTTTTATTACCACCTAGAAGTAACCATTGCCTAGTGTTAACTTTGACCACTAACCATCTTGACTTTGACTAAGACATCTATTCCTAGATCTTTGGGCTTCATTAACACGACTTTAAACTGCTTTTGCATTTTGCAGTTTAGAGCCTCTAGGTGACTGTTTTTGGATTTCCCATCTCTTAAAATGCTACTCCCTTCGTTCCAAATTAATAGTCGTTTAAGGTTTTGGCACAGAGACTAAGAAAAACAATAAATTGGTAAAGTAACATGGTAGTTTTACTATATTAACCCCCATCAATTAATAAATGGATGTTGGTGATGTGTTTGATTAGTGAAAAGTTACAACAATTAATGAGGGTAAAATTGAAAAGATTTAATTAATGATGCATTGGAATGACAAAACGACAATTAATTTGAAATTTTATACTTTGGCTAAAAAGACTATTAATTTGAAACGGAGGGAATATAATGGTATAGCGGGTAGCATTATGGCCTCTACGTTCGAAGTTTAGGGTAACATTACAAGAAATTTATACCATACACATATAAAAGCTGAAAAATTGATTAATATACATAATTGGCCACTATTAGCGGTGCTACAGCCGCACTCAAAACTAGAATGTAATGGGCTTTTGCGTAGCACCTAGTTGTAATTTGCTTTTCTTTTATCCATCACATGTGTTGTTTCGCAGTTTCATATTTAATTTTTGAGCTTGCATTGCACTTAGGTAGTATTGAAGTTCATATATGCCTATACTTGAATACCTTAAGAAGAGTTTTTCCAATTTTGTTACCCAATTTTCCACTATGAACATTTTCAATGGATTTTCTAATCGCCTTACCACAGTAGAACCCAATTTGTTGAAGTTATTTATTCCCTTTGTGTGGCATCAAATAATACATACCACGATAGCAATAGGGAAAGTCTGGGAGAGACTTTAGATGACTCTAAAGCTGATGAGATTTCAGGTTATGTTAGAAAAACAAGAGAAGTTTAATAACCATCAGGGTAGGAATTCTTGGTCAAGTTAGAAATCCCAGCCATTGATGGATGTCTAGATCCTGATGCCTTCTTCAATTGTTGGAATTCTGCTAAGTTATATTAGTCAACTGTAGAGAGAGTTGTGCTAAAGAGGGTCAGATCATATAAATAGTTGGGCTGAGATGCGTTAAAAAAAGTAGGATAAATACTTACCCACCTGAAATAGGAACCACGTCATCGACCGATTGTTGGAATCTTAGGTAGTTGTTAAGTTTTGTGTTTGATTATATGGATAACATTGGGAGCTTGATGCTCAAGCGTGGCATTTGAGAAGAAGTTCTAGTAACTACTATAGGTTTGCTAACTGGTTACATTACAAAATGATATTGAGAGAGTGGTGCAGCTTTTATCCTCTTCCAACCTCAAATGAAGGCTTTCATAAAGCTAGGGAGGTAGAACAATTTGGCACTGTCTCACATTGTCTTCTTCTCTTAACCTTTATCTTTTCAGATCTAGATCAATTCCTCAACCCACCCTAAGTGTAACTGCTAATTCTATGTTTATGCATCGTCAGCAGTCCAGCCACATTCTGCATTGTCGACTGCTAACACCCACATTCTTCATGATTAAACTTCAGAACAAGGTAAAACAGTTTGTACTGTCAACAATTCAAGCCCCAAAGCCTCTATAATGAATAAACTGCATTGCTTAGAACAAAATAACACAAATTTGGATTCTCTATTTGATGTTCTATGGCTTGCTTAATAGCATGTCTGTTTGATCTTTTATTTCTCTTGCAGCAAGCTGTCACTGGAAATGCATTAAGTGGATGTCAAGCACGTTTTTCTTCATGGTGCTTTGCAAGAAGAGGTGTATATGGAGAATAAACCGAGGTTTCTGGCTCTATGATAAGAACTGTAGATCGAAGAAATTATTGTATCACGAGTGAACTGCCCCAAAAGCTCAACATGTTAGACGAAAGGGAGTGAACGATTTTAATCTAGCACGCCCTATCAACAAGCCCTTGGGCTTTAAGTGTGAATAATGCACAGACCCTCCCTACCTTGTGCTAACTGCTAAATTATCTTATATTTAGAATAATGGAGCAACAAGTTTCGAACTCTAGTCTAGACCACATAGTCAATGTAAACTAAATTTATATATTTAGCTAGATTAAACGGATAGTAATTTCTCTTACGTCTTTTGAAATGAGTTGGCTTAACTCATTATGCTCTTCCAGCTTCCAGTCAAGACCTTCCAACCTCTTTGTTAGATGCCTTTTTGTTGACTGTGCAAATTAAATAAACCAAATTTCAGCAACACTGAGAGGAAAATGTTCAAATAGTATAACACAAGCTACTTACTGCCAATGTTTCATGTACATTCTCTAGTTGCTTTGACACGGTTGCAACAGCATTAGCCATATTCTGCTTTGTCACAAACATTACATCGGAAAATGACAATCCCTGCACAACATAGTAAGAATATATGTGTTAATCAACAGCATAACGTGTCACATCATATTCTGTTTTATACTCAAATGCATTGGTGAGAAAACAAACTGGGTTATAATCTCACCCTCCACCACATGTAACAATATCCCATAGCTCCTATTGCAGCAGCAGGTAGTAAGTACGAAGCCAAACCCCCTGGGTACAATTGTTAACATTAATATATTTATATAGTCAATGAGATAACTTGTAGGAAAGTAAAAATGTTACATTTGATAATAAAATTTCTTAACACATCGTAAACAATGTTATTAAACTTGATTCAATCAAATCATTGGATTACTGGATCGCTAACTAAATCAGTTGAACTGGGTAAACATGTATAGACTCCAAGTTTTAAAATGCTATAACACAAGTGCACAACACACTTAAGTTTAATAGAAATAAATAATACAAATTTACAATCATGAGTACAAAATACAATTAGACATAGCTTGATTATTAGAATTCAACTCCATTATTTAAATTTTAATATAACCATTGAGGAGAGAAGGAGGGGAAAGTATACATAGCCAGGTTTGAAGGAGTAGAAGTTGCAACAGAATTGGATCTACATACCATTAGAAGAAGAATTGTCATTGAAAATAGTCACAGGCCTGGATAAGGTCAACTCCTTAATTTCTTGTGCAAGTTGACGAATCTGAAGTTAAATACACATTTACATCATGCGTTAAACAAAAAGTTTAGTGTAAAGAAGTAGCCATTGACATCAAGTATTATAAAATGAACTGGACCAGAAATAGTTGAGTAATATTGAATTATTTCTGAAAGCCTGCTACCAATATCGGTATTCTATAAATAAGAGTACTAGGGTTGTACCAAATAGTGGAAGCTCTCTTCTCCACTCACCGTCTCTATGGAATAAAGTATCTTATGCAATTAAGTGACCTGCTTCTCTCTTGAGCTGTTACAAACTCTTCCTCCTTTCCTCTCCTTTCTTTATCCCTCTACTTATTAATCGGATCCTTTCCTTCGCTGCCATGCTAACAGGATGTTATTTTCCTTTTCCTCTAACTACTCGAATCCTTTCTTGCGCTCCCATATTTTCTCATCACAACTCCCATAGTCTAATGGCTCTAATTCTCCAAATTCCTCTCCCCCCCCCCCCCCCCTTAAAAATTGTGGGTGTAGCTAGGGACTTATTAAAAGAAGCTATAAGTATGCAACAAGCTTCCAGCCTAAGATCTCATAAAAATAAAAAGCTTCCAGCCTAAGATAATGAGCATGCTTGTAAATTCCCAATCGCTATTGGTATGCACGGGTAAAAAAGTATTCAATGTTAGACATTTTCAAAATACCTGAGCAGAGATAAGCCTGGGGTCATATCCACTTGTTGAAATTTCGACCTCATCGACCCCCTTGAGCAATTCCTGAAGCTGTGCAATTACAGCAGACAATTGCCCACTATTCAATACAATGGAACCAGTCAAACCTAAAATGCAGCAAAACAAAAACAATAACTTAACAGACAGCCATGATAGTTGATGTCTGAATATTATGAACAAAACAAACACAAGACAAAAACCACAACAAGAATACACTTTCCAATTACTTCGAAAAATTGATGAGAAAACAAATTACCCCCATTGTCGTGTCATGTATTGGTTTATCAAGAGCTAATACAAAGTTTTCTTGAAACTTTATTATAATAATAATAAGAAGAGGAAAAAATAAGAGTACAAAATAAAGAGAAATCAAATAGAAATTGAAAAGAAAGGAAAGGAGAGCGTTGATACCTGCTCCAAGGAGGATTAGAACCTTGGAGGAGTTCATGCCTACTTGTAATGCCATGGTTCTTGTTGCTTTCTTCCTTGCGTGACGGTCTCCTCGGTTCTCCAATGACAACTAATAATACTCAAGTTAAAAGGCATGTTGGGAAAAATAAACTTAAAAGGTTTTTCAAACCAAACTATTTTAAATTTAATTATTAATTGTAAAAATTTCCGACACAACATAGACAAAATTACACTAGAGTTCATTTAAGTTATTTAATTGTAATAAGTTGGTTCTTTAAGTTTTTTCGTACCACTTAGATTCTTTAAGTTACATAATATGTACACGGTTAGTCATTTTCTCATTTTTCGTCACGAAAAACTCAAGTTGGCACTAATAGAGTTGACGTGGCCATGATAGAGTTTATGTGTCATCTATTTGGTGACAATTTGGTCATTTAAATGGACCAAATTATTACACGGCGGTAGTCTTAAATGACCAAATTATTACGAGACAAATGATACGTAGGCTCCGTCACAACCATGTCAGCTCTAATAGTGCCAATGTTTTGGGTTTTTTTGTAACGAAAAATGAAAAAAGAACTAACGATGTACACATTATGTAACTTAAATGACCTAAGTGGTACGAAACAAACTTAAAGGACCAACTTGTTACAATTAAATAACTAGGACCTCTAGTGTATCTGTCAAACTAAAGGAAATAAGACTAACATTGGTCCCCGTGAGAATAGGCTGGCTGAACTGGACTTTGCAAGGCCTATGTCTGGCTTGTGTTGAAAGTGTTAGGCCTTACCCTGACTTATGGCCTATTGTAGGCCCAACTTTTAAGCTTGGTCTGACCTTTTTGAAAGTCTGGTAATGCTTGAAAGCCTGTTTAAAAGCCTATTTCACAATTTTTGTTTACAAAAGCTTACAATCTTTTAAGTAATGTTCATAAATAGACTAAGAAGCTAATTAATTAGTGACTTAAGTTTTATTTTATTTGACGTCCAATTTAAATTCTACTTATAATAGTAACTTTAAATATGTCAAATATTGATTTAGGTCAATATGTTTTAACTATAAAAAAATTAGCATATTTTTATGATTTAATACGGAGTACAAAATTTTATTTAATAACAATAATAGTAACTGAATGGTCTGGCTTGACGTAGCTAGGCCGTACTAGGCCCTTGTTAGGCGGTCTGGTCTATTCCCACCCAAACCTGCAGTAATTGAATTTGAATTCCGAACCGCAAAGCTAGATACACATAGCAAGTTAGATATTTTGGCGTAGATTACTTACCGATAAAATCGGTGGATACTTCGCACAAATAACAAGGAATTCCAAAACTAAACAAAATTGAAGTTGTTTGGGTTGTTTGCAAACTATAAAACACTATAGGGATTGTGTGGTGCCTATTTGTCATTTTGGTTAAGCTCGCTAAAATGAAAAGATTGGTACCATCGTGTTTGTCTTTCGTCATTTTTTATTAAATTCCATCGTATGCATAATTGTATATGCATTTTTTTTAGTAATAACTTTTTAAAATTTTTTGATTTCTTTTAAATTTTATATTTCACTAAATTACTAAATATTTAAAAATTTACTTGAAATAAAGGAATTTTCCTTTAAATACTTGTACTTAAATCAAAAAAAAAATTAAAAAGTATATAAGAGACTTTTAAATATAAACAAGTTTTGTGTGAATATTTTTATTTTAGATATCATGAGCATTTAGTTTAGCATGTGTTTGACTGCGAGGTGAAATTGAGAAGAAAAAAAAAGATGCAAGAGTGGAAAGAGGGGATCTAAAGTGATGTAGGTGTGGGAAAAGGGGAAAGGGGGAAATGGGAAAAAGTCACATTTCTAAAATCACATTTCTTTATCGTTTTTTATCACAAATTAATTGTCATGTGAGAGCAAATGGGAAAAAGTCTAAATCATTTATGAAGCTGAGGTAGTAGCCCCTTTCCGTTATGATTCAGATTTGAAGCAATGTATCCATACATTTTTTTTTTTTTGGTATAAACTGAGTATCTTTTGCAAAGTCAAATGTGAGGAGAGCCCATATAGGAGATGAATTGAAGTGACTTTGCAAATCGATTTGTTTAGAGTGGCTTTGGAAAGTAAAACTGTTTAGGGAGAGCTAGTTTTAAAGTAACAAATTCAATTGTCTACTTCTAAGTCATAAACTGCTCCATATCCTTCTTTTTAGAGTGGCTAATGGGTAAAACAGGAAAATGGTGGGTTTGTTCAACAGTCTAAACATTTCCCTAGAAGCTTTTGATTTGTTCAGTTCTACTATATTGACTATTTTTTCACCAAAAAGAGTTACATAATCAACAAGTAACAAATTATACATATTTCATAATTTACACTTAAGATACATAATTTACAAGTTGTCTTGGCTGTACAAGAAAAATACTAATAGTCTAATCACCTAAGTTCGGTGATTAAGTAATGCTCAACATAATTTGCAAGGGCCTAAAACATATTTAAGCCTTCATTTTATTCTAAAATGTAATTGCTGGGTCTTTTCAGTATTTATTTTTTCTCAGAAAACGTGCAAGAAGAGTGGAAGGAAACAATAACATAAATGCTATTTTTAAGTGCAAGGTTGAGAGTAAGCGTATAAGTTGTCATATGGAACATTAGTGGCGGACAATTGTATTTCAAAACAGATTTCAAGTTACTACCCTTCTCCCTTGCCAGAGCAGCTATAGCCACCAAGATGGCATCTAATTCCAAAGCTAATGAAACACCCTAATCTATTCTCAAGCAAACATTCTCCACAAAAAGCAGTTCAAGACATCTCTCCATTACCTATTTCATTTCTGAATCAAACCCAACAATAAGTATTTTAGACAAATCCAAAGCGAAGCATCCACAAGCTTGCTGAAGAGGACAATTATCACAAGGTTTATAAGATATTGACTCATTGATTCAAGGGCTAACCTGCAAGCAGGAAGGGGTCAGTATCAGAGAAACAAATACAGAAAACATATTATTTTGTCATCTTGATTGAATCATAGATATACAAATTATTTGCAACTAACAGATCCAAATACCAAAACCAATTTAAAAGTTGTTTTATTTCTAGCGTGGCAGAGTTTGACGAGATATAAGCAGGGCAACCTGGACAAGACAAATAACAAAGCTTTTGATCCCAGCACTAAGGATACAGAAAGAAATATAAAAATGGAAATATTAATATCAATCAATTGGAAACATGATCATCTCGCCTTCACTTGATTCTTCACAAAATTTTGGAGATGTACTGAACCCACTAACATAACTAAGTATTAATAAATAGTAGGCAATTTCTAGCCTACTAGCACACAAGCTAAAAAATATGTAGGAGGGAGTTTTAAGAGATACTGAGCCGTTCGTGAGATCACGAGAATTATAGTGGAGTCACTTGCACATTATTATTTCCTCTTCTCTCTAAATTGCTCGCCACAACTGCCATGGAAAGCCTCAGAGTTTCCCTTCAACACCAGCACCACCAACTCCACAAAATCTGCCCCAAAGCTTCAACCGCCACAACCGTCACACTCAAACCGGATCCATTCTATCATTTGTACTGGGTCTGTTGGTATCTAATGCACCTGTTTTTTCCTTTCATAAAGAAACCTTAACTAGGGACTTATCATTTATAACAGCCTAGATAAAGAAAGCGTAACTTTGAACCTATCATTTATAACAGCCGACAATTGGTAACATTTCGAATTTAAACGTACTGCAAATACGCCAAATGCTTCCTATATCCACCAGCGAGGACAAACAGAAGAGACGATAAATTCCACTGAATTTTCTTAGCCAAATGTTGCTTTAATAAAAAGAGTAAATTTAGGTACAGTTCCCAATCATAACATGACACAAGTGCGGTTTATTTATATTACTTTTTTAACAAAAGTACATAAAGTTTTATCTATCCTTAATATAACTATATTTTGCAAAGTTACTTCTTATCATGGGAAGCAAATTCTGTACTTAAAACCTCTACTCTCTCAAATTTTATGCCAAAGACAACGCAGAGTGTTGAAATATGTTGTAAATAGTAGATTTATTTATATATGTATTCGGCCCATTTACCTGGCCCGTTAAGTAGCCTATTTAAACTCAGTAGTGCTTGTACTCAAATTACAATTACACAATTAATAAGACGGAACTACAGCTGCTCTGTAGTCGCAGACGTAGGCAAAGATTGGCCGAACTGCGTGACCAATATCGTGTCTTCTTTTTCTACATGGTATCACGAGCTCTCGTTCTTGAGGGCCTTGCTTCCGCATAAACCCTAGCCGTCCTTATTTCGGCAAACCCAAGTCACCTTCATTGTGACCCTTCCCTGCCTTCATTGCAGCCCTCTTTTTTGCACTATTACTGCCTTAATTGCAGTTCTGACCCGTTTCCAATTTTTTGGACCCGTTTTTCAACTGTTTCGCCAAAAAAACACATAAACGCCCTTCTTTCGTGCTCCGATCTCTTCACCACCCATACCATCAGAACCGGAATCAAAAACCGACCAACCCCTTAAAATTTCTCCGCCGTCCGCCTTCCGACGCGCCTCCACGCGCAGCTTTACTCCGGCGACCTTACGGGCGCGTGGGCCCCACGCGCCGCCCTGCGCTGATTTTTTCGCGACGGCTCTTTGAAACAGTTTGTAGATCGGCATTTTCTGGTCCTGTTTGAGGGATCAAATCTTGGTTTTGACATTTTTGGCTTGTGAGTCACTTTGAAGGCACCTCTTTGGTGTTCGTTTCTGTGTTTTGGTTACTGGCCAGCACCCTCTGCTGCGTTTGAGACTTTTTTCAGCACGCGTCTTCACTTTGAGGGAAATTCCTTCAATTTTCCAGTTGGTTTGGGTGTTTAATCACATCCGGCACCTTTGGTGTTATATACGGTTATTTTGCAACTTCGGGAATAATTGTTTCCTTTTCGTGCCTGTTTTTCTTGACCGGTGTTCAAGATGTCTGATAATATTGCTATTGATTACTCTTTATCATTCACCGAGGATGAGGTGAATCGTTTGAAGGCCCTACTTTACTCTCTCAGTAAGTCTTGTTCTCTCCCAACGACCGGTATTAGCGTATGCTCCCGATCTTTCAATGTTTGCGGTAAAATCCCTAAGGATGCTTGGATTTTGGATTCTGGTGCTACCGACCACATGACATTCAATTCGAGTTTATTTTCTTCTTTTACCTCCTCTGAGAAGAATTGTTATGTTACAATTGCTGATGGTTCTTATGCCCGTATTGATGGCTCTGGGAGTATTAACTTGCAATCTTCACTTCAATTACAGGATGTGCTACATGTTCCCACACTCTCTCACAATTTAATATCTGTTCGTAAACTCACTCGTGATCAGAATTGTAAAGTAACTTTTTTCACTTCTTATTGTGTTTTTCAGGATCTGACCACGGGGAAGATAATCGGAGTTGCTAAGGAAAAGGGAGGGCTATACTACTTATCTGATGAACCAGATTGTTCGAAGGTGTTGGCTTCTTGCTTGCAAACCGAGTCTGCTGAGTCTTCTCATTCTGCCGCACAAATTTGGCTTCAGCACAAACGTCTTGGTCATCCTCCATTCTCTTTAGTTAAGTCTATGTTTCCTTCCTTATTTTTACATCATTCAGTTGAGTCTTTTAAATGTGAAGTTTGTGAGTTAGCTAAACATCATCGTGTCTCTTTTCCTCTTAGTTCCACTAAAAGTGCTGAACCTTTTGATCTTATACATTCTGATGTTTGGGGACCTGCACCTATTTCTAATGTTTCGGGTGCTAAATGGTTTGTGTCATTTATTGATGATTGTACTCGAGCAACTTGGATTTTTTTGATGAAGGATAAATCAGAAGTACCAGAATTATTTATCAGATTTTATCACATGGTGCAAACACAATTTGGCAAAGGCATTAAAAGAATTCGCTCTGACAATGGCAAGGAATATGCCAATCAGAGTCTTTCAAATTTTACCAGTCAACAAGGAATTTTTCATGAGTTTACATGTGTCGACACTCCACAACAAAATGGTGTCGCAGAAAGAAAGAATCGTCATTTACTTGAAGTTGCTCGAGCCATTCTCTTCCAAATGGCTGTTCCCAACTCATACTGGGGAGAAGCAGTACTGACTGCTGCCTACTTGATTAATCGGGTCCCCAAACCAATGTTAGGTAATGTTAGTCCTGTTCAGTTTTTGACTTCACGGTTTCCTTCTGTTCATGTTTTGCAGAGTCTTCAATCTCGAGTGTTTGGTTGTGTTGCTTTTGTCCATGTTCACAAACAACATCGAAGTAAGTTGGACCCTCGTGCAGTCAGATGTATTTTTGTGGGTTATCCTCCTAACAAAAAAGGATATAAATGTTATCATCCTCCTAGTCGTAAGTACTTTATCTCTAAAGATGTCACGTTTCATGAGAATGTATCCTACTTCACTCGTCCTCAGCTTCAGGGGGAGAGTATTCATGATTATTTGGAATCTAAGTCCGAGTTTCTGGTCCTACCTGAGTTACCTGAGGCTCCTGTCTTAAGTCCTACTACTGGTCCTACTTGTCCTGCATCCACAAGTCCTTCATTTGAGTCCCCTGAGTCGCATGTGACTCCTGTCTCACCTTCTACTATTGATCCTGCTTCCACAAATACTCCTGTCTCACCTTCTACTATTGATCCTGCTTCCACAAATACCGAATTTGAGTCACCTACTTCTATTTTGGTCCCTCCTTTATCTTCTGTTTTGCAGGAACCATCATCTTCGGCACCAGCAAATGCTAAAGCTAGTGAGCCAACTTTGGTGTATCAGAAAAGAAGTAAGCCCGACCTGCCCCAGACACAACTTCAATTGCCTGAACCGGAGGTAAGTACTGAAATTAACCCTCCTACTAGTGATTCCCACAATTCTGACACTAGTGACACTGATACAGATGATTTGCCTATTGCTTTGAGGAAAGGGAAAAGGTCTTGTGCGAAATACCCTATTTCTCAATTTGTCTCCACTAAAAATCTTTCTGTGCAGCATCAGAGTTTTATTTCAGCTGTTGATTCTGTGATAATCCCATCATCTGTTCAAGAAGCATTCAAAGATAGAAATTGGGTTCAAGCCATGGATGAGGAAATGAAAGCACTTGAGAAGAATGGAACATGGGAAATTGTTGAGAGACCGGGAGGCAAGAAGCCTGTTGGTTGCAGGTGGATCTATACAGTCAAGCACAGATCAGATGGTACTATTGATCGGTACAAGGCAAGACTAGTGGCTAAAGGATTCACTCAGACCTATGGCATTGATTATGAGGAGACTTTTGCTCCTGTGGCAAAGATGAACACTGTTCGGATCTTACTATCACTTGCTGCTCACTCCGGATGGGAACTAAACCAATTTGATGTCAAAAATGCATTCTTGCATGGAGATTTAGAGGAGGAGGTGTATATGGAGATTCCTCCAGGATTTGGTTCAAAAGATGGAACAAACAAGGTGTGTCGATTAAGGAAAGCGTTATATGGGCTAAAACAGTCTCCTCGAGCATGGTTTGGGAGATTTACAAAGGCAATGGTGTGCTTAGGCTATAAGCAAAGCCAAGGAGATCACACTCTTTTCTTCAAACATTCGAAAGATGGAAAACTGACTATACTTCTTGTTTATGTTGATGATATCATTATTACAGGTGACAATTTGGCTGAGAGACAACTACTTAAGGAGCAATTATCAGCAGTGTTTGAAATGAAAGACCTTGGGAAACTTAAGTATTTCCTAGGTGGCCTACTCCGATAAAGGCATTTTTATTTCTCAAAGAAAATATGTTCTTGACCTTCTGAAAGAAACCGGAAAGCTTGGATGTAAACCTGCAAGTGTTCCTATTGAGCAAAATCACAAAATTAGCTTTGAAGAAGAAAGTGCCAAAGTTGACAAGGTCCAATATCAGAGATTGGTGGGAAAATTGATTTACTTGGCACACACTAGACCTGATTTGGCTTATGCGGTCAGTGTGGTGAGCCAATTCATGCATGACCCGAGGCAGAGACATTTGCATGCTGTTGATCGTATTCTTCAATATCTCAAGGCCTCTCCAGGAAGAGGACTATTGTTCAAAAGAGGTGGGAGCCTAACTATGGAAGCTTATACTGATGCTGACTATGCAGGTTCAATAAGTGATAGAAGATCTACTTCAGGTTATTGCACCTTCCTATGTGGGAACCTTGTTACTTGGAGGAGTAAGAAGCAAAATGTAGTGGCTCGATCAAGCGCTGAGGCTGAATTTAGAGCTTTGGCACAAGGAATCTGTGAACTATTGTGGATGAAGATTATACTAAATGACTTGAAGATACAATTTGAAGGTCCTATGAAGTTATTTTGCGATAACAAATCGGTTATCAGTATTGCTCATAATCCCGTTCAACATGACAGAACGAAGCACATTGAGATAGATCGTCACTTCATTAAGGAAAAACATGACAGCGGGTTAATATCTACAACTTACATTCCTTCCGGACACCAATTGGCAGATGTATTAACGAAGGGCTTGCCAACAGAGCATTTCAAAGAACTTACATCCAAGCTGGGAATGATAGATATCCATTCACCAGCTTGAGGGGGAGTGTTGAAATATGTTGTAAATAGTAGATTTATTTATATATGTATTCGGCCCATTTACCTGGCCCGTTAAGTAGCCTATTTAAACTCAGTAGTGCTTGTACTCAAATTACAATTACACAATTAATAAGACGGAACTACAGCTGCTCTGTAGTCGCAGACGTAGGCAAAGATTGGCCGAACTGCGTGACCAATATCGTGTCTTCTTTTTCTACACAGAGCATGGACAAAAAGATTCATAACCCTGTTTAGATATATATTTTTACACTAAAATGGCAGAAAAAAAAGAGAAAAATAAACCCCACCAAGAAATGAGAAGAAAGGAAGAAAATTTACCTGGCAGACCCTCCTAAAAAGAAGAGCTTCAACTTCATAGAAACCCTCGGAGCATGGGATCCTGTCCAACTCCAGGAACTGGAACCCCATCTTTGTGTTCCTCTTCTCTTTCTTCATTTGCATCTTCCAAATCTTACGGTTGGGTTTCCTCAGCTCCCCCTTTCTGCAACTGGGTATTCTCCTTTTCAGTAAAAGAAGCATCTTTGTTTCCATCACCACCATCTCCAGGCCCCAAACTTCCTTCTATAGCTTTGGCACCAAAACCAACGGCAGAAGCATCGTTCAGTACTTCTGACTTCTGAGGGTGCCTTCCACTTCCCTTCACCCTTTTAACGACCTCAAGACTCGAGTGTTCTCTCTTTTTTTTCACCTATGATCTTTTCTTATACTTTTTATTTTCTTATTCTTTAGACCAACACTATCTTTTACACACACACTCTCCAACACTCACTCTATGATTGGTTAAAATTCATTGGAGAGTGTGTGTAAAAGATAGTGTTGCTAGCACTTCTCTTCATCTATATTTTACTGACATGCATTTTACCAAATCAAGAATTCGAAAATAATCATAAAAGAGGGCTGAGTCTTTGCCCTCCAATCCATCACGAGTGACCCTGTTGCCTCCAGTCAGGTTATTACATGGGCTACCACCAATAATTAAATCAAAACCTCCAAATGCACTCATCAGCTGCTCCAAAAGATCGGCATCTAGCTTTTGTACATCATCCAGATCAATTAACTCGCCTTTCTGATTAGTCTGCTCCCACCAACCTCTAACAATATTCCTATTTACTTCTGATTTTTCAACAGACACGACATTTTTAAGAGGAATGCGGAGCAGATGGAGAGCTACCTCAGCCCCACCAATTCCAGAAAAGAGAGAAAGAAGATTAATACCATCTGGATACATTTCCTTCAGTACGGACAGGTGGTACGCTACTGTGTCAACCTGAAATACACTGAACACATGAGGAAAGAGAATTGTATAGAGCAAATCGCTGTAGTTTGCAATTAGAATACATCGGAAAATTAAATGGCAAAAGGGAAAATAAATAGTAAAACTGCATATATTTCTGGCACTTTGATAAAATTATACTGAATACACTAAAACATCAAAGCCTTTTCTCACATCCTAATATCACAATCGTGTTGTATCAAAACAATTCTTTGTAGAGGATCATTGCATCAAAACCTATTTCAATAGTTCACTCAGTTTTGGTGTTCCTAAGCTCCTCTTTATTATTATTATTATTATTATTATTATTATTATTATTATTATTATTATTATTATTATTATTATGAATTACGGTTACTTGAAACATTATTATATAGATCCAAGTAACATTACATTTCTAAATGACATAAAAGTGAACGCGTTCGAACGATATTGATGGGGGCTTTGCTATTATAGGAACACACAGAATTATCATACCTGAAACGAATTGCCGAGTGACTTGTATCTATCGGTCCTACTTATTCCACCTCCCCTTGTGTGATTCCTTGGGAAACCCATCAGCCTTTCTACTTCATCTGGCTCTAGTGGGGCAACTTTATTCCTTCCTACCCAAACTAAGTTCCATTTCCGACACTGTTCAAGGACATACTTTTGAACATTTTTAGGTGGAACTCCATCGTGTCTTTCCAAAGCATTCCTAATTCTTTCAGTTAGTTTTGCACTGGCATAAACCGTTTGCAAACAATTAAGTTTGGTCCGTGTATCCCATGAGGGCCACCACTTCTTTGTTAGGGGTAATGCATCATGTATGGTGTTTGGTGGCAGAGGCAGCAGAGGGAACCTATTTACTATGGGGAGATTGTGAACATAGCCCCTCTTTCTAGCTGCAGCACAGAAATACTTAGAATCCACAAATTCCGGCTTAACATCGAACAGGAATCTCGATATTGTTTCCCAAACACCTTTTGGTGCAAGTGCAACATTTTCATAATAAAAGTAGGGAGGCCCCATAGCACCCTCTGGAAGCTTTCTCTGTGTTATGAAGTTTGACTCTGTAGGAACTCCAAAGCCAATCATTGGATTTGGAAGATGAACTGCCTCCTCCTCCTCCTCCTCCTCCTCCTCCTCCTCCTCCTTCTTCTCACATAATATCCTCGGCTTTTTCTTTCCCAACACTTCATAATCATAAAAACTTCGTTTTTTGGGTTTGGCATGCCCATTGTATACTGGCTGTGAAAAGAAGTTTAAAATTAATGCACGTTATAGTGTAGCAGATGACCAAAAAACATGTAACTGATGAATGGTAGATCATAATGATATTAAGGGGAAAAAACAAATTATAAATATGCATTAAAACTCTATTTTCTTTTAACATGCTACCTTATCTTCAGGAGGTAGAAGGGCATCAGCTGCCTTTGCCATTTGAGCAACACCAATAAAATCAACCAAGTCTCCAAGTGACGCGTTCGGGCCTGCAGTATTTCATTAGAAGAATGAGGCCCAGAAAATGGAGTAAAAAGTTGATTAGAAAGGGCCCAGTCATTACAAGTTCGTTTCAACATTGCTTATCCTATAAGTACTTGTTGAAAATTTTATCAAACAGACTCCAAGACTTATTTATGTTGCTCTGAGGCTAAAGTTTCCCAATGGGCATAAATCAAGGTATTGGAAATCAATTGAAGATAGTGAAACCAATAAAATCAGAAAGGGCTGGCATTTTTGCAAAATGAAAAACTAAAAGCCTAGAACAAATACAAGGATGAAAAATATAAAGCACACCTAATCTTTCTATGGCCACAAAAGCCTCCTCATCCTTGAACCCCATTTTTACGAGGGACAGTAAGGTATCATCATAGCCAAAAGCAGATTTTGCAATTTCCTGCAAAATAACACAATAATCAAGCCATAACTTTGAATACATAAGTTGGCTACGATAAGCAATTCTAGAATTCCCATAAATACATCTAAAAGCAAGTGGAAGCACAGCGAAGATACTTTTACCCTTCTTTGAAGTAGGTTAAAGAGAAATTTTACAAGTAGCTCAGATTATACCAAGGAAGAGCAGAAACCATACTAGTTTATCTCATCGACAATAGCTTTAACTGTACATCCTATAGCAGACTAGAAACAGTCGTAGTAGATGACACTAAAGTTGCAAAATAGCATGATGATAAAATAAATTAAATAGCCAAACTCCGAAAAACAAAATATCAAAGCACAAAGAGCATAGTTTACTTCATCAGAAAAAGAATCCTCATCCTTGAAATCTTCCAAGGAGATCCCTGAAGATTCTGAAGACCAGGGATCTGGTTCAACTTGCTGTTGCCGCTGAGGAGAACTTTCTAGAGCCTGGAAAGATGAAAACAAGATTATAAAGACAACTGTAACATTGGCAGTCAAAATTGCAAAACACGTAAATCATACATTAAAAATGTCAGAAAGAAGTTTTAAAAAAGATTAAAACAATCAAAACGAAAAAGGTGAAATGGGGAGAAGGGAGCTAGAGAATAATTCCACTGCCAATAGTGCTAAAAATAATGCATGTATCATTAGCACATGTGGACATATAGTATCGGCTACTTGTTTGTTTCCATGAACCAGCGGCTTTTATGAAGGTAATCGCCCAGATGAATTCCTAACATAAATTATCACAAGCACATATCTATCATTGAGACTTGAGATTGGTAAAGTATTACTTCCCGATTACACTGTGTAAGGCACAATTCTATGTGCAGAATGCTTAGAACTTACTGTTCTAGAACCAAAAGTCCCTTATTGTCATTTTAGCATGATTAAGCTACTCTTGAACACAAACCTACATCTTAGGCAATTCAAGACTCAAATTCGTACGAGTCAAACTGTACTAATTTACAGAGTTTCAATTAGAATATAAAACTCCGAGAAAATTTCAGAAGCTAAGGGAGAAAAAGAGAAACTGAAAGCGCTCTCTGAAACTGAATTGTTAGGTCTAATTGGTTTTGAATAGATCTATTACATTTATGGGTTAGAGTTGTAACAGCTACAAATTCTTCTAACAGAACCTGTTAGCAGAGGTGTCACCTGGCAGCTCTAACAGACTTAACTAACAGAAGCCTAAGCACACACATGTATATCCCATAAAACTAATATGGTGATGCTATCTCATTACCCCTTTAAGTAAAAATAAAAATCACACTAAATGGAAGCAAAAAAACAGAAAATAAAGCTATTTAATCAAATAAAGCTCTCAAATGCCTCTGCATATTTTCAAGGAGTACTCCCTTAAAGATACAATGCATGAACACTAGAAGCCATAAAAGCAGCCCCAATGTCTTATCCCATGAGTTTGCAACTGGTACTTTCGAAATCCCTCATCAACTAAAAATATGGCCTATGTAATTCTTCAAATCCCAAATTTAAGATGGTATCAAAGCCTATATGAGATATGTTAGTGGGGCAAGGTATTCGTTATTCCATTCATTTGTCTATGCTCTTGAAGTCCTAGGCATGAGGGTGTGTGTCGAGATCCTTGTTATCCCACCCATATCAATTCATGCTTTAGATGTCGAGTCCTAAGCAAGAGGGGTGTGTTGAAGGCATGGGATACCCTCAATGACAAGCGGGTTTGGAGTGGATTAGTTAGGCCCAAAAGCCCAAATTTAAGAGATACAAAGACAGCAAAAATAACTTATGATTGACTTCAATTCTTAATAATTAGAGCTTTAATATCATTTTTTTTGGATGTTATTTCTACAAAAAATGTTAAATGAAAATATCAGAATTAAAACTACAAATTGTTATGAGAAAAAATATAACAATTAAAGGAAATAGATTTAGATCCTTACTATTTTTTAAAAAAGGTATTTTTGTTCTGGGTTTGAGAATGAACTCATTATTATTGCTTATTTGATATAGATGTTGTTAAAACCATAAATTATTTTTTGATAATAATGCTATCAAAAAAGAAGGGCCTTGATACGATGATTGAAGTTGTTTATGTGTGACTAAAAGGTCACGGGTTCAAGTTGTGGAATAAGCATCTCGCGAATGTCAGGTAGGGATCTTTACGATAGACCCACCATCGATCCACCCCCTCCCTTGATCCTGCCATAGTATGAGCTTTGTAGTGCTAAGCACTTTTAATGCTACTCAAGTAATTTCATTTCATGTGTAAAATTGTGAACATATATATCTACAGTTCACCGTTATACAACTTTGGTAAATCCTGAGTCCTATGAACTAGGTAACCTGGATAGCCCAAAAAACTAACAATTGCCAAAGAAAACAAACAATTATCTGCAATTCATTATGTAGCTTGATACATGCTAGAAACAAGCACAAAAAAATTAGATGCCACCAACTCCAAAACATGGAAAAGTTGCTTAAATTTAGGAAGACATGAGATGAGACAGCAAGTCAGTAACAGCAAAGTGGGGATACTACAAGTTGGGTATAGTTTGATAATAGTTCCAACTGACAAGTCCAAAATGGTCAGTCAAGGCTTAAGAAAATATCAACTCACCGAGTATGTGAGAAGTTCTTCAAGTAGTTTATCTTCATTTTCCTCACCTGGAAGTTCAGAAAAGCAGCATTAGTTGTGAACTTTATGAATCAAAATCTAAATTTAATGGAGTAAGGCAGTGTTTTTACCATTTTCCTCAATTACTCTGGAAACCATGTCTCTAGGAAATCCCATAGCAACAAAGTAGTCAAATATTTTTGAATTAGATGGACCTGCAGACGAGCTTGCCTTAAGGGGAAGAGAGTCAGGCATTAGTAGCTAAAAGACTGGATTTCCTTTTGTAGAATCCTATTTATATATGCATGGTTCTCAATGATGCATATCGAAGTATTTGAAAATGCAGATATGCACCTCATATTAGCATATTCCATGTATATTTAACCAGATATAGGGGATGCAGTAAGTCAATACAATGGCTCTATAAAGAATGAACTTGATTTGAGATGAAGTAAAAATGTATAAAATCCACAAAATCCAAATAGTAGTACCTATTTATATGTAAAACTAATTTTGGAAGGTCTCAATTCCTAAAGCTTTCTTTATCTGTATTGAGCTGTCAGGTTAGTCAATCTTTTGGTTTAGAAGGCCAATGCATTAGCAATAGCATTATCTTTAATGGTTTGTTTGGATAGTGAAAGGAAAGAAAGTTGAAGGAAAGAATGTGAGTAGAAAGTGAGATGATTTTGTGGTTGTTTGGTTGAAGTGAAAATAGAGTAGAAAATGAGAGGAAAGAAAGAGGTATATTTTACAAATTACAAAAATACCCTTATAAAATGTGGTGTATTTAAATAAAGGCAAAAATACACTAGAGGTTCTTTAAGTTATTTAATTGTAACAAGTTGGTCCTTTAAGTTTTTTTTCGTACCGCTTAGGTCTCTAAGTTACAAAATGTGTACACCGTTAGTCCCTTCTTCATTTTTCTTTACAGAAAACCCAAGTTGGCACTACTAGAGCTGTCGTGGTCGTGCCAGAGCCTACGTATCATCTGTCTCGTAACAATTTGGTCATTTTAGACTACTGTCAAGTAATAATTTGGTCCTTTTAACTTAAATACAAAAGAATATGAACAATTTTTTTAAAAAAAAATTAAGTTGAAAGTACCAAATTGTTAGATGATTGTAGTCTTAAGTGACCAAATTGTCACCAGAAAGATGACACGCAGACTCTATCATGGTCACGTCAGCTCTATTAGTGCCAACTTGGGTTTTTTATAAAGAAAAATGAAAAAAGGACTAACGGTGCACACATTATGTAACTTAAAGGACCTAAATGGTACGAAAAAACTTAAAGGACAAACTTGTTACAATTAAATAACTTAAAAGACCTCTAGCGTAATTATGCCTTAAATAAAATAATAGAATCAAGATGGGGGTAATTAAGGAATTGGAAAAAAAAATGCTCATAAGAGTTGACATGGGCCCCACCACAAAACTTTCTTTCCTTCCACTTTCATGTTGCAACCAAACAAAAGAAAGTATATTGGAATTTGTGCTTTCCTTCCCCTAAGTTTCTTTCCTCCCACTTTCACCTAAACCAAACAATACCTAACTTTCAGGAGTATTTCATGGGATTAGTTTCCATATTACTAAGATATTAGCAGGTTTTTTTTCCTAGTTTCCTTATATGATTAGGATAAGTGGTCTGTAAATAGGGATTAGTGTTTTGTCTCTAGCATCGAGCTATCATCAAGTAATTATCAATCATAATATACTATTATCATATTCAACATTCTTATTATTTCCCTTACTTTCGATTTATCTAAATCCTCATAGTTTCTTCATTTTGTAATATTCAACTGCTCATAAAGATAACCTCTCACAAAATAAGTGTCTAAGATTTTACCTCTCCATACTCAGTAATAGTCACTTCATTGAGACCAGTTAAACATTTCGATGAGGACTGAAAATTATTGATCTCAAGCTCATCTTCAGTGCTCCAATCAGAACTGACACTCCCAACGCCAACACCAGAATTATCACTCTGCAATAATTGTTATGCACGTCTTAAAAGTAAATATATGGAATAATTAAAGAAGAAAAAAAGCAGGAGAGTCAAAATTTAGAACCACATTGCTTGTGCACCAAGGCACACTACAGTTGTAAATAGGACCCATAAAACAACAAAATATACTGATGTAGAATGTGGATGTAATTTTCAAATTGGCAAGTAAAACATACCATCTTTAATCTCTCAATTTTGCGAAGTACAGATCTTCAGGCTGCTCAAGCACAAAAGTAAGAAGATTAGCATCAGATTTAGCTAACTACAGTTAGTTGCGGTCAAACCAAGCTAACTCAACAGACTTTGTGGATTTAATTCAATGAAAAAAAAATGATTGGGCTAAATTACCAACTAAACCACACAGATCTTTGACTTGGTAACTCATAGCTTAGTTTAAACAATGATCAACCATTATAACATCATCAAATCAAAGCGAGCTTGGAGCCAAAATATTTTAGCTGGTCAGTGATCAAAATTTGAACGCAATCATTACAAAATTGGCTTAAGAGCATTTTAGCTTCTACACAAAAAATGCCCCAATATGTGCAATCTGGAGGAGCCAGTAACTGCAATGCCCTTATAACAGCCGAGATGCTGCCATTGACAACCCTATCACCCAATGCAATGCAACCACATTTCCCAGATCCCCATCTCTCACCTCCTTCACACCACCACATGTCAATGAAAACACCATCTACATAAGACGAAAACAATCTATTGTTGGACTGCTCGGGGACCATCTACATAAGCTATTATGACACATGCATCGATACCAATAAGGCATTTGAAAGTGCTTGTTTCGACGTATTTTCATTAAGTGAGTAATATCATTAATGTTCGAAAATATTATAAAAATAGCTTATAAGGTATCCATAAGTAAATTTCAACTAAATTTCATCATGATGATTTGTAGAAACCACTTTATGCAAAGCTTATGCATAGTTGACCTCATTTTTCCTCCGATTGATAAAGTCATCTGTATCATAAGGGTTCTACGTAAGCTCTACTATGATAATTGATAAGGATTACATTACATGTCGACATTGTCAACCAAAACATACAGAATCCATCCACTCATTTCCCGTGTAAAGCACTTAACAAAAACAAAAAAACATGTCAAACCCCAAAAAAATCACAAACCCCTAAATAGAAAGGGAAAAACACGTTGATCGGTGACTTAACACATCAAGACTTCTGATAAAGAAACAGAAATTAGCATGCATGCACGAGTAGAATCTCTACCTTTTGGAAAATGCAGGAGGGCGAATTCTCCAATGGAATGGAGAATGAATGCACTTCAACTTCTGCGCCAAACACAAAGAAACACACACGTTAACTTAAAATGCAACAACTCAGTTACATTCACCTGAAGTTGAGAAATAATAATTAAATAAAAAATAAAACCTCTGCACAAGTTATCGCGAGCAGAAAGACGATTCACGATGAAGAAGAAGAGGTTTACAGCTTGGTTGGTAGGGGAGAAATGTAAAAGATGTGCTGAAGGACGAGAGAAGTTGGGGAGAGAGGGTGAACTTCTTTCGATTGGCGGTGAGTGTGTGTGAGAGTAATAAGAAGGGAGTAGAAGAATCAAGAAACTGTTATACCCTTTTGTAATTACTGTTATACCCTCTTACTGTTATACCCTTTTGTAATTACTGTTATACCCTCTTATCTATCTTTTATCATCTCTCTTTACTGGGAAGCGAGTTGGCCGCTGAAGCGCGCCAACTTTCAGTTTTTTTTCTGTCTTTTTTTTCCTTCTATAACTTTCATTTTTTCCCTTTTTTTCTTTTATACCATTCTTTTATTTATTTTTCGATACTTAAACTTTTTTTTTCATATTTTAATGTTGTGAAAAAAATTATAGTTTGATGACAAAATGCGTAAAGTATGATACTAAACAGTGTGTTTGGCGCTACTTTCGCTTTCAGAAAAAAATTAAGAAGTTCAAATACTATTTTAGCATTCGGAAATTTTTTAAACTGTTCAAATACGTGAAATTTATTTCTCGATAAACGGGTGGACGGAAAAAATAAATTTAATGGCAAACTACATAAAGTGAGGCTAACAGTGTATTTTGATGTACTTTATGGTTTCAAAAATAATTTAATTGTCCCAATACGCAGAGTTTGTTCCTCAATAATTGATTTGGTGAGGAAAAAATTTGTGTAAGAATACGTAAAGTGAAATGTTAAGAAGTATCTTTTAAGATACTTTAGCGCTCAAAAAAATTAGGTGTTCAAATACACGAAGTTCAATGTCTTTCTTGATATTCTTTTTAACTTTATCATATTCTTTTGACTTTCTATAAGTGCTCCTATTTTAATTATGGTTTTCATCCAACCTTGCATACCCACGTGTTTCACTTTCTATTTGTGTTGTCTTCTATATAATTTTTGTCATTTCACACCAATAGCTATTAGAAGCACACTTAAATCGGGATTTATATTTGAGTATCGCGTTGCAATATTTACCCCTGTAGGAACTTTAGTCACATTTACAATAGAACCCCATCATCTTCTTTTATATTGTGTTTCTATTTCACGTTGCGGTTTGGTTCGGTTTTGAGACAAAAAGTGAACTGAACCGCAAGATAAAACTACATGTGGTTTGGTTTGGTTCGGTTGGCTTCCTAAAATAAAACCAATGCAGTTTGAATTGGTTCGGGTGGTTCGATTTTTTCAAGACAAAACATAATTTAAAACGAAGTTAAAATTTACTAATATAAAAAATGACTAACATAAATCTTTAAGAAAAAAATCTACTCAAATATTTGTAGTATATAAATTACTCTCTTTTAATTCTTTTAAGATAACTAAGACAATATTTAAAAGAATTTGAATTAAATATTTTATTGTAATTTTTAAATATAATATAACATTATGGATTGTTTATAAGTGAGTCAAAAAATTAATTGGATTTAGGCTAATAAGTGAGTGAAAGTTGAGTTTTAGTTGCACTTAGTAAGAAAGAATGTAAGTCAATTAACCGTAGTTGCACTTGGTTCGATTTCTCTAATCAAAACCGCGAACCAAACCAAATCACGCGGTGCAATGAAAAAGGAAACCGAACAAATAAGAAGTGGTTTTTTGCGGTTTTCGGTTTGGTTCAATTCGGCTTGCGGTTTTTTATTGGTTTGGTTCGGTTTTAAACACCCCTATTGCACTTCGAATATAGTCCTCTTTCTGTTTTAGGAATGTATGTATTTATACACCTAAAACTTAGGTAATGGACCATCCATTTCTTTATTTCTTTTGAGAAATGGAGAGGATTTCAACCCCTCTTTCTTCCCCAAATATTTCTATGTATTGAATATCACATTCACATCTATTTGACACGTGACTGACTATACAAAAGGTCAACTATAATAAGCGCATTAACATTACATTATACATACGATGAACATCTTATATGTAGCACACTTTCACATACAAATTTGCTTTATTTTTCATAACTGTTTTCAGCAAGCTCTGCTTGACTCGAGAGTCGACTTAGCTAGCCACAATAAGCCAGGATCATTCCGCTTTAGCACCAAGTAAGCTTCAGAATTCCCCAAATTGTCAAATATAACATCTTCACTGAAGCCAACCAAAGAGAGAATTTCCAAGGCAGCTGTAGCAGTAAAAATTGGAAAAAATATAGTTAACCCAAATTTGAGTGTTACCATCAGCTGCTACAAAAACTTGTTTATGTATTAAATTCTAATAGTTGTTTTGGCCTTGCTATCTATTTGAAAATAATGTCACAAGATATGTTAGTTTTGGTTCTAAGCAGACTATGCTCAGGTGGTTGTTGCCATTCAAATTTTAGCAGAATCATAGCAAACCTAATATGTAGCAAAAATAATTCAAATAGGAAAATTGACTTCTCTATATGGCAGTTCTACACAATAAGCAATAATGAAATCATAATCCAATGGTCAGGAAGATGCAAACCTTTAATATTTACGATATTTTTCTCGATGACGGGATTAGCCTGCAAACAGAATGTTTATTATATAGACATAAAATTGCGGGAAATATTACGATAAAACAATGCCTGAGGCAGCCAAGAAAGGGAAAAATAGATAATATACCTTCCGCAATCTCTTGTATTTTTCCTCCTCAGGATGTTCAATCACATTCCTGCGATCAGATGGCAACAATGATGCATAGACAATGGAATGTTTAAAGTCATAACTACACAGAGAATTACTAGAAGTATTTTCAGAAAACTTTCGAAGCTAAAGCCTTAAAGAAAGGAATGTCCATTCAACTCATAAAAAGGTATCAATTATTTTTCAAACTTCTTGTGCATAAGCATACCTAATTATTTTCAAGAGGGTTTGGAGAATTGAAGCAGTTTGCATTGGACTAACTTCACCACTGAGCATCATCAGGGCCTTTGACAATCGGTTACAAACAGCAGCCACTGTACTGTTTATCCTATGAAGTTCTTGGTCATCAGGATCTGGCTCATCAGTTTGCGGCGTAGATAATGTTGGTGTGGGAGCCACAAGATCATCAGGATCAGGTTCTGCGGTCATATTGATTTCTGCATAAAAATTCATCACGAGCATGTGCTTTATAACCATGGCTGCCATATTAACTTATAGTCCAAAAACTAAGGAAAATAGGGAAGCAACTGAATCAGGTAATTATTGAGAAAGAAGGATAGTGACTTGGAAGAGAAAATAGTCACTAGAGGAAATTAGTTAGATAAATAATAGTAAGGGAAAAATTGGTAGACAGGATATTCAGGTAAAGTATATTTTGGGAAGACCGAGCAAGTGTTCAGTCGTGAAACGGGAAATCATTGGAGATCTGTCTTAGTTTCATCAATAAAATTATTCTTTTTTTTTATTTCCAACGTGGGTTCCCTTAACATAACAGACTATTTTTAATTGAACTTTTCTGCTGCCAAGTCATCACCGAAGTTTATGAATGTCCATCCTTGATACAAAATGTCTATCTAGACTACCCATTTTTGGAGAACACTTACCAACAGCTGGAGCAATAGACTTCAAAGACATTTCTGAATCATCTGGATCACGGTCCGCAGCCGAATTCACAGTACTCGTCTGAGAATGCAAAGGTTCTGCTACGCCAAAATTAACAGGCTTTTGTTTAAATAAAGTTTAGCTATCAGTAATTCCTGAACAAAACAGCAAAAACAACAGCTGTACCATGGTAAGAATCATCTGGATCAGGCTCATGTTTCATTCCATTTTTATTATGATCATCAAAATCAGGCTCATGAAGTTCTCCATCCATAATGATGGGCGGCGCGTCAGTATTTTTGATTTCTTTGGAGGAAGATCTCATATAATCAGGTTTTTCACTAGTACCATAATTAGGATCTAGATCTTGATTTGCTTCAGACCCTCCCGACTTGTTAGCAGAAACATTAGCCATCCGATGGTAAGCAGCAGCAATTGAAGATTGACGGGCACCCATTAGCTGATCCGTCCTGTTACCTCCAAGCTTCTGAGGAATATTGCTATTGTCTGCTATAAAATCATCTTCATAGATTTCAGAACTCCTTACTCCACCCAAAGTGTAACTTGCAGATCTAGTCCAGTCTAAACTAGCAGCTTCTTGATTTAACTGCCAAACAAACAAATTAAATCAACATAAGACAATAATATAAGACATAATAATGGACTGACAGCCAAAAATACTCAAGCAAGTGCATGCACCTGCTTATCCAGAGCATAGAAGTTAGCATCATGTTCCGAGTATATCATGTGAGCCTGAAATAAAACATATGATGTTAAGTTTAGTTAAATGACTTTCATTTTTTTCAAACAGACGATTTTAGTTTTTTTCCTTATTATTCGAAGTACTTAGGAATAGGATTACGATCACATGATACTTGTGTATGGTATATAATATATTCTAGCTTACAAGTTCATGCAGTAGAGTTTTCTTGATGCTTTCATATTTCCTGAAACCTTTAAGGTCATCAGTTCGAAGTCGCAATGAAATTTCCTCTCCACGATTCTGTAAATAAGGGTGAAAAGAAGATAAATGAACAACAGGATAAAAATGGTTACTTAAAATGTCATGCCTCCTCATCCCCGAAGAATGCTATACCTTGTTAAAACCAAGAATACATTTAGGGCTCACACCAACATAACCAATGGGAGCCATCTCAGTCATAATTCCCACACGCCAACAATGCTATAAGAACCAAACTGAAGATTTGTCAGAATATGCACCACATTGTCATCAAGACACAAATACATATTGACTATGTCAAACTTTGTTTGCACGTACCTTATTCATAACAGCAACAATTCCAGGATCTGCAGCAAGCATGTGCATTCTTTTCAGTGCCTCAGAAGGAGGAGGTTTCAACTGGCGATAACAGAAAGCAAAAGGCATTCATGATCAGTTGAGAAAACTCCATCAACATGATGACATGAGTGGCAAAGAAAGTGATGGAAACTCATTAACCATTAACGCACCAAGTTAACGAGGTAAAATGCCATGCATAGCCTACATATTCCTAATCCAAAAGGAAATGTATATTTATTTGCCAAAACACTATTTTATAGTTATGTAAGAAGAGTAAATGTGTAATTACAGTAGTTAGAGTTCTCTATATATAATATACTCGAGTGTAATTGGGGATGAGTTAGGCTGCATCTCCAATTCTAAGATAGTTTCAAAGGCCATTGAGATCCGTTAGGCCACCCACATATGTAGTCCTACAAACTTCACTCTCAAGAAGTCCAACCCTGGGCGTGGGAAGTGTTGGAGACTTGGAGTCACACATTGAGGATGAGTTAGGCCGAATCTCCAATTCTAAGATAGTTTCAAAGGCCATCGAGATCCGTTAGGCCACCCACATATGTCCAGTCCTACAAACTTCACTCTCAAGAAGTCCAACCCTGGGCGTGGGGGCTGTTGGAGTCACACATTGGATAGCAATGTGACCTCATTATTAGTGGAGTTGGAGTGCGACCCTCACCCGACAAGCTAGCTTTTGGGAATGAGTTAAGCCCAATCTCAAACTCTAATACACTATATCCCTAGTAACAAAAGTGCTAGAGCATAAGGAAAAATTGGATATAAATACGATAGATGCATGATTCTTTGCTTGAGCACAAAATAATAATCAATAATCATATTGTAAATTAATACCTCAACTCCTGGAATTTTGAGAGTGCGAAACTGACAAAATATATAAGGTCCTTGTGGAAGTTTCAACGAAAAATGCGGTCCATGCGAAATTCTCTGTTTCAGTCTCTTTTCTTCGTCCTCAAATCCGGCTATTCTTAAATTTGCTTTTGCATTTTGCAGAACATCTTCAACCTCATTTGTCGGCACACCCATCATCAGAACCGACCTGGCCTAGAGAGAGAAAAACTAGCAACTTAGGACAACAATACAACCACCACCACCACAAAAATATTTTACCACTTAGTAGGTCTGCTACATGGATCAAATGGCACCATAATATTCTATGTTTAAAGAAAGATCCTTTAAATCTAACTTAAAGTAACAATAAGCCAAATAATTTAGTCAACACATTCATCATGATGGTACTAGTAGCAAAATAGCAAAAGGGGCACTAGCATTTCAGTCTGAAGTAACTCTTTGTATTTGACCATTGACCCAGTTAACCTAGCATAAAATACCAAGATTTATCTTCTTTGTTTCCATATTTTAAAATTCGACTTCAACTGCAATCCAAGATGGAAGGAATGAGCATAATATAGCTGGTACAATAGCATATTGAAAGGAATACAGCTACTAAAGTCAGCTTAGGAGTGTGTATCCAACAACAAATTGCATATCATGGGAACAGAGATGATGCCTCCTGAGCACTCAATGATAATCTATTTCAAATAAGTTAAACACTTGAAGTTGCATTTTAGATACCATGTGATTAGAAAAAATACCAGCTAACATAGTCCAAACTGCAAAGTTTTATAATTTGTGGGCACACTAAGAACCATATTTTTCATGTTGTCGAGTATTAATCCACATGATATAGTACATGTAAATGATAGTACCTCAGTAATGGAAGTTTCCCGCAAACTCAAAAGTGCGTGCTCTGTTGAAAAGGGAGCCAGCAGTTTGGATGCTCTGCCAGCAATCTGTGGAACAATGAGCCGCATGGTATCTTCCTTGATATTCGTCAACTTTTGCAATTCCTGCCCTAGATCCTTCACGGTGGCATCCAATTTCATCTCTACAGCAAACTTCTTTCCCCTCCATGTAACAGAGATGTGAACGGGGCTTGATAGAGGTTGCATATTTGATCTACACAGAATCAGAACAAGTCTGATCATTGGCTAATAATTACATCAATTCTGACACAAAAAGTGCCCCACAAGGAATGTCAAAGACACCTAACATATGTGTGTAAGTGTATGTAGATTGACCACAGAAGAAAAACTTTCCATGCAAGTTAGCTTCAAACAAAAGCTTTAACAATTCCCCCTTCCCCTTTCCAATATTATTCCTCCTTTCCGGGGGTTATTAAAAAAGAAAGATTCCTATAAGGGCACGCCCATAACTGTATAAACAATGTAGCCAGCCCAGGGATCTCAACACAAGAAAAATCTCACAAATTCAACCACAATCCATCCATAATATAATCGAGAAAACTAAAGACCTTCATAGAGACACATATACAACCAAAATCCAAAAAACCTAACCTTACCAAAGAATCAAACTGGTAATCAGTATTAGCAATCAATAATTCAGCAAAATTCACTTGAAATTCTCACAACCAAATTATGGAAATTAAAGAAACCGCATGTGTATGGGAATCCTTGATTGGAATTGGAAACCATCCTTAAACCTCAAACAGATAAAAGTATAAAAAACTGAAACAAAATAAGCTCCAACCACAACTATCCCTTTGCTTTCGTTTTCTGTTATTATCACAGCTGAAATAACAGCATGGAATAATGGAGAAGGGGATTGGATTGCCTTACCTGAAGCTAAGGGAGTAGAAGAAAACAATTGGAGACGGGTAATGAGATAAATTGAGAGTAGGGGGAAAATGATATCGAATTGAAGGAAGGGTCAATAAATCATAAATGAAAGAAAGAATGAAAATTGGGAAAATCGCGTGACTGGGAGATGAATGATGAACGTATGCGCTGACGCACAACCAGACAGCACCTCGAATATTCTAGTGAAAATTAGGAAGACAATAATAATGTGCTAAATAAATTGACTGTGCCTTTTTTGGGTTTTTCGTTCCTTCATTTTTTTATTAAAAAAAAGCTAAAATATGTTTTTTTTTTACCATAAAGAGCTAAAATGTACCGAGAGTACTTGGATGAGATTGTCGGATCTCTTCCAACTTAACAAACGTCCTGGGTTCGAATCTAGAATCGAGTATACAACAATGTTAAGTCTACCCGGTTTATACTTAAAAAAATAAATGAGCTAAACTATGTATGCACAAATCAACCCAACTATATCCACTCAAAAAAAAACACAACTAATAATTTTTGGGATTATTCAAGTTTGAATTCAAAATCTCTTCTTTACATATTAGAGCTTACAAAAATACTTAACACCATGTCGGTCGACAAAAAAACCACACCACTCATAATCTCGCATGATAGCACATGCACATCTAACTAACGAGTACAAGCATTCTTTTTTTGCTTACCATGTTATTGATGCACAAGTTGGCCACATGTACACCTCATGGCTTTACCAATTAGTGTGGTTTTTCCCTAGCAACCGAGTTTTTGTGACACTCAATATTCAATTTAAAACTTTGGGGGTGAGATCCGAGCCGATTTACCACTCGGACCAACCCTTGTTGTTGGCAAGTATAAACAATCTTTTTTTTTGGTAAACCAATCCTCCACGACAACTATGGAAACTAATCATTCGAAGTATCTGAGATTCATTTAAGGGGTTGACCTCTCAACATGTGAGTATAAACAATCTAATAAGCATTTATTAATATTTGTGTTAACATTGTTGATACTATTTGAAAAGAATTTGCTCAATTGTAGAATAAGTGGTTCACAAAAAAAATAGTAAAATAACCGGAGAAAACAATGAATTAAAGATTATTTGTTTTGAGTGGTAACAAGTATATTACTATCTCCCAGTTCCTTTTTAGATGTAGTTTTAAGGTTATATACTTATACACATATAAAAAAATTGCTACTATTGCTAGAATTATGACTAAAGACTCAAATTGGTGTCTATGGAATTTTTTGGGGACAAATTCATCCCTAACAATTTTTCAAGATACATTAGTGCCTCACATTTTTAAAATGAGACACAATAGTCTTCCTGTCCATCAAGTATTAAACACGTCAGCTAACGCCTTCTACTTGACACGTTATGTGCTAATGTGCCACGTTACCGACACGTAATATGCTATTTTAGTCGAAGTTGATCTCTTAGTTGACAGATTCTGAAATTTTAAAAAAAGGGACAAATTGGTCTATGCTCGTTTTGACATAAATCAGTCTTTGGACGTCTTCTTCTTTTTCAAATGTGTGGTTTCTGAAAAATAGAAATCATTTCACCATTTTCAGAAAATCACCTCTTAAAATAGGTTTTCCTCTTAATCAATTTAAAATCAGTACGAAAACGAAAGAATATGGAAGAACATTAGAATAAAACCTAATTGTTTTTGCGAAAATGGAAGAATCAACAACACTGGGGCATGGGAAAATAGGAGAATCACAGTGTTTTGGTTCTCTTCGTCGTTCTTGCTTCTCTCATTCTGTGTTCTTTCTTTGTTCTCTATGTGTCTAATGGTTTTCTGAAACCAGAAACCACTTTTGTGGATAATCAGAGACTAATTTGTCCCAAAACGTGCAAAGACTAATATGTCCCTTTTTAAAAAAAATTCAGGATTTGTCAAGAAATGGTCCAATTTGGACTAAAATATCAGTCTCAATAGTCATACGCTATGCTCTAGCACTTTGGGTTTGAGGGGTAATTCTTTCTCATTGGATCTTGTTTTTAGAAGTGTTTGTTTCAGTCATATAGTATTTGTTAAATCTAAATGAGCATATTTATGGACATTATTTGTTCTTGATGCAGGGGAATTGGTTTATATATTATGTGTGCCAAATATGTGGCTGTAATATATAAGAAGGACTTTTTTCCTGTTTATTATGGTTAGAGAGAGAGCTACAAGTATATCATTTAAGCCAGCAGTGGATTTTTCTGGTTTGGGAGTGTTTTTTATTCTGGTTTTCTGCTTTCTATTGATTGATTGCAGTAACTTTGTGCGCCTATTAATACAAAACAGTGAATGTCTGAAATAATCAATAAATTCAAAGTACAAATTTATTGTTGCTGTGGTCCTAACCTAATTTGTGAAAGTTACTTGTATTTGAATATTACTAGTATTTTTATCTACTCATCTTGCTTTTGCACTAAATTTTCTTCAGACCCCTACACTATAGAAGCTAAAATCTCCCAATAAACACTTCCCACAGTGCATGTAGGTCTCATCACAGAAATGAGAAACTCCGTCCCTTTCTTCTCACCCCTTTTATGTACAAACCCAAAAAAGTGTCAATATGCCCATTCCATTTTAAAACCACATTACTCTCACTTTATAGGCTCAAAAAATCATGCATTAATAATACAAGCTTTATTTTTTTGGTCCTTAAATCCCAACTACCTCATTCACCTAAACACCAAAGTCTCATTAATATTCCAAACCAATATTTATGCCATCACAAGTTCACAACTCACACTAAATGATCATGGAAGGAGCCAAAATTTTGTGCATACTTTTGTTTCACTGGCTTGTCTTCTTCGTTAGTGCTAAGGTTCCGGCGATCATAGTGTTCGGAGACTCATCGGTCGATGCGGGTAACAATAACTACATATCGACGGTTGCTAGGAGCAATTTCCAGCCATATGGACGTGACTTTATGGGTGGGAAGCCAACTGGGAGATTTAGCAATGGAAGGATAGCAACTGATTTTATATCAGAAGCCTTTGGAATAAAGGCATATGTACCAGCTTACTTGGATCCTAGTTATAATATTTCACAGTTTGCTACTGGGGTTAGTTTTGCTTCTGCTGCTACTGGCTATGACAATGCCACTTCAGATGTCTTGGTACGTATACAGTTTTTTTAAGGTATACATATTTAGTGTTTTATTTGTAGTTTTTATGTTTTGGTATATAGTGGTAACTGCTAACTCATTTTTAACTTATGAACACATGACTATATAAGTAGCCCATAAAACTGTTAGTTTCTAGGATTAGAGCCATAGACCTCATGTTTTGAACTCATTTGGTGTTCTTTAATTAATTATTTAGGTGACTATAGTCAGTTAAAAATTAGGATATGGCGAAATAAGAGTTGAAATTACTCTAGTTATAGACTTTCAATGTAAATGGGTTTTATATATTGGTCTACGGCTCGTTTGTTATATTTTTTAAAAAAATAATCTTTTTTTTTTGTAAAAATAATCATTTTCAGAGGTTTGTTGTTAGTTTGTTTTAAATTTTTATAAAAATGAGAATCTAAAAAGTAAAAACTGCTTTAATTGAGAACCTATTTTTAATAGCTTCTCATAAAAATCATTTTTTAAAGAATAAATTTTTTGAAATAAGGGATTTTCAGAATGTTACACAAATCTGGTCTAAGGCACAAATCACTTGTATATTTTAATTAGAAAATTTGTGTAATTACTACTATTCTTTCAAAAAATATATATGCTTTCAATTACTTCCACATTTCAGTGTATAAATGTTTAAATTGTGTACATGCAAAAGGAACATAATTAATGACTTCAAACTTTGGGTTTCAGTCCGTTATACCATTATGGAAGCAATTGGAGTACTACAAGGAATACCAAAAAAAGCTAAGTGCTTATCTTGGAGAAAGTAAAGCAAAAGAGACAATTACCAAAGCATTACACATAACAAGTCTAGGAACAAATGACTTCCTAGAGAATTACTATGCAATCCCTGGGAGAGCATCTCAATACACACCTAGAGAGTATCAGAATTTTCTGGCTGGGATAGCTGAGAATTTCATCCACAAACTTTATGGTCTTGGTGCTAGAAAGATTTCCCTAGGAGGTTTACCTCCTATGGGGTGTTTGCCTTTGGAGAGAACCACAAATTTTGTTGGTGGAAGTGATTGTGTGACTAATTATAATAATATTGCTTTGGAGTTTAATGATAAACTCAATCAATTAACTACAAAGCTTAAGAAGGACCTTCCTGGGATCAGATTGGTATTTTCAAATCCGTATGATATTTTATTGCGTGTTGTTAAAAAGCCAGCTCAATATGGTAAGTTGTTCATATAATTAACTTTTAATTTGATTTTATTTTCCTTTTTTTTTATGATATACCAAAATCAACTCATTTCATTTCACATAAAACATTTCTTTTGGGACATGAGAACGTTGATTCTCGAGTTCGAACTGAGGTGTGACTGTGTGTGTTAGAATTAAAACAAATATATGGTAAAGTGGTGTGTTAGGATTAAAACAAATTAGAGTATTATTGATTATTTGATTAATTAATTAAAATATTTGTGTGGATTAGGGTTTCAAGTGAGCTCGATGGCATGTTGTGCTACTGGAATGTTTGAGATGGGATATGCATGCAGCGGGGCTGGTTTGTTCAGTTGCATGGATGCTTCAAGATATGTGTTTTGGGATTCATTTCATCCAACTGAGAAAACCAATGGCATCGTTGCAAATTACTTGATGAAGAACTCATTAGCTCAGTTTTAGCATTTGGAAATTATTCCCTCAATTTACTATTTGTAATAATATAATGCCAATAACATTGTGTGGCTTTTTAAATGAATTTCTTCAATAATTTCACTACCGGTGAAAACTTATATATATATATATATATATATAAACATATATTACATACTATAGAATATTTACATGGGAGTGTATTGCCAACCGTGACAGATCCTCCGGAATTAGAGTTCAAAATGAAAATTATATCTTGGGTGCAATTTGGTGCAAACTTAGGAGTATATTAGTGCACATTTAATTTTTCAGGGGGGAAATTGAGATTTTTTCAAGGAGTTTAAGTAAACCCTGCCAATATAGAAGCCCACCCCTGATTGCTAAGATGGAGATGTTGGTACATTTTTAGAGGTCAGATTGGATAGTCCCACCCGTTCCAATCTAGTTCATCAAGCCTGGTAATATGGCGAGTGGATCCGGTCTATAAACTCATTTTTTGTTCTAATATTTATGCTGTAAAAAATGTCAAAAATATAAATTATGGCAATTTTGACATGACCTTAGTGTGTAAATTAATGTTATTATGGAGTTAAAATTACTGTGAAAATTGAATTTGTTTGGATCAATTTTCAATATATATTGATAATATTTTAAAGAAATATAATTACTTTAATAGAGATCATGTAAGAGAGTAATTTTCAATATGTTTTTAGATGATACCCGACTCGAGGGATTAGTCTCTGCAATTGCGAGTAGAAGATACCCAATTTATATCAAAAAAAATCAATATGTTTCTAGAGGACCCGTTCCTGACATTTTATGGGCCCTAGGCAATTTGTGAGAAATAGACCCCATTGCATAACTATTTTTTAATTTGAAAATATTTAAATAGAAGACAAAAACAACAACTTATTTCAATTAAAATAATACGTCTTAATACATAATAATGGTTTTACAAAATATCAGAAGTTTTCTCTTTTCTTGGAAAGCTATAAGAAGAGGTTTTTTCAAGCATTTTGAGATGCAAAATCATTTATAATCTCATCAACATCATTGTTCTCCAACATATCCTTCTCGTTTGACAAAGTTGCCAAACCATTCAATCTCTCGTGACATTGAAGATTTCAAGTAAGTTTTATAATAAAGAAATAAATGGGGTGTGTTGGGAAAGAAGGAATTGAATGGAATCATGATGACTAATTATTATGTGGAGTGAGAATTAGGATATTTCAAAATTTATAGAGATAATTTAAGTTTTTTTTATTTAAATTCTTTTTATACTAGTATAATTTAGGCTTAGTATAAAAAAAATTGTACTAATAAAATTTAGGTTTAGCATAAAAATTTTTAGAACCCCCTAAAAAAGTGGGCCCTAAGCAGTTGCACTCCCGGTCTACCCCAGGGCCAGCCCTGTAGGAGTAGAGTGGCGGGAAGGGAAGGAGGAATAGGCAAGAGATAAGAGAATTTTTAGAGGGACAGGCATACAGAGAGAGAGAGAGAACATTGTAACATTGTTTGTGAGTTGTGACATATCATCTTGTGAGTTGTAGTATTGTTCCACGGACATCTTTGTCATAATCGAGATTAGCCACTATCTCTATCTCTATAATAATATTGATTGTTGATTGATTGATAATAATAAAAGTAGCAGGCATGTTTAGTAGCATGTTTTTGGCGGATTACCTATTAAATAACGTTTTTGGCGGACTGTTTCACTTTGGTGTGCGGTTTTGGCGGACAAATTAGATTTCTCCTAGAATATAAACGTCATTTTAGTGGCATTTTCCCGCTCGAGGGTAATTTTGTCCGAAGGAAAGTTAGAGGCCCTCTGTTTTCGTAAGCGGCACAATGCAAAATTAGGTCAAGCGGAAACAAAACGTCAAGCAAGGAGCCTTTCCATTACTTTTAGATTCGAAACCCTTAAAGTTCAACCCAGTACAGTGATTTTTGAAGTCCATGTCTTCAATACATGCTTCCCTTTGATTTTATTTGTGATTAACACTTTGGTGGTAGTTTTTTTTATTGTAACTTGAGAGCATAGCTGCTGCTACATGAATCAAAATCGCATTTCTTAGCAGATTGGGTCATTAAGATTGGCTTTACCGTCATTGTTTAATTTTAAGTATTCCAAATTCAAGTCCAAATGAACATCTGGGAATACTAATATCCAATAAAGTTGAATAGTTGAACAATGTAGGAATACTAATTTTGTATTTTATAAGAAAATTTTTGTGAATATTAAGAAGTTTTGTGGATATAGTTGAGTATTTGGTTATAGGTGAATGAAATAATACTGGATTTAATATATTTGTTTCTTTCTATCCTTTCTTATCAACCCGTTCATTTTTTTGTTTATGTAATTTAGTGATGTTAGTCTGTGTTTTGATAGTGCTGCTGTGAAACTACTGTCAGTTATCATTGCTATTATTGTTCTTACTGTTTTGCTGTGAAAATGCTTCTGTTTTTGGTTGTTGATCTCATAGTAACAAAATTAGTAGAATAATTGTTAATTCTATATTTTCTTTTCTTGGCAAGTAGGATTAGTTAGTTGGGCCCTTCTGTTTATCTGACAATAAGTGCTTAGATATAAGAAATAATAAATAGGGTTAATAATACTAAATTACAGCTTTTTAGAAATAAGATTACTACAAAAATAGAACTATAGGAACCTAAACGCTATATCCAGCCTATCTACTAGCTGTTATACTCTCTCTCTCTTCCTCTCTCTCAAATATATCCACTTTCCAATATGCTTTGCGGTGTAAATACAGGTTACCCATAAATTAGGCATTTAATACCTGTTCACTTTCCTATATTCATGTTTAAATTAAAAATCTGTTTAATACCATCCGTAAGTAGCTCAACTGGCAAATGCCGAAATTGTTAGGCTGGATATCATGTCTCGGATTCGAACCCGGGACCACACAGTGGTGTGCGTGAGTTTCTAGTGGCAGTTGCCACTTCGTCTACAAACAAAAACAAAAAAAATCTGGTTAATACCTCTGGTGTCTTTACATATTCCGAACTGTTCAGATTTTTGTTTTATAAAGACGTTTCATAAATGCTTCTTTGTTGCATTTTAAATGGTGGTATGTCAAATATTTAGATGGTGGTATTGGAAATAGGTGCACAACCACCAAAAGTTAATCCTACAATAATGATGACATGTTTCGCATTCCAAAGTTACTATTATTATAGGGTATCTTAGACTTTTAATAATCCTGTCCTTATTCCATGTTGTATTGGAGTTGGAATTGTAATAGGGTATCTTAAATAAAAGAGCATTTGCTTCAGAAATGGTTGAATAATTTATTTTAAGTTGCATATCTATTTTCGGGTTTAATATCTATATAAATTGTTTTCTCCTTTGTTTTCTCACTCATCCCTTAACCTTCTCCTTCTAAGTCTCATCTGTTTAGCACACCATGTCTCAAGGCTTCAACTTACTTTCAGAAATCTGCCTTGGTCGATTTGACTTCAAGATAAGATTTGTGTTCTTTACAAGTGGAAGTGGTGGGTTGGTTCTAATCGATGAAAAGGTATTCATGTCTCTATTCATGTATTTAGTAAATGCAGTATCTTTTCTATGTTGCATTTGTTTGGTATCTTTTAACAATATATAAAGATATATCATATTTTCTTCAAGATTATGGTGAAGAATACGAATTTGGTCAGTGCAACAATCCTTCCCCACATGTTGCAGATAATATCATGGTGCGTATATGGTATCATTGTTCTCTAAATATGTGGGGAGTAATGTTACTAATATAAATATAAATTGATTAGTCTTTTGTTTGTGTATGCTTTGTTTTTTTGGTAGGTTGTCACCGATGGTGGAATCACAAATGAGCTGATAGAGACCTCAAAGAACAGTGATACTCCTTCAACTAAGTCTACTGGAAAAAGGCCAATTGAAGCGTTACCTCCCCGTTTGAAGATAATGCAGCACAGAATTCTTCCACAAAAATGCCTAAAGTGGTATCAACAAGGAAGTGAATGAGATACCACTTATTTCAGGGATATATGTGCTGTCATTCGCTATATTATTAGTTCTTAAAGTTTGTTTAAGTATTTTGGCGTGTTTTTGTAATACATTTCAACCTCTTGGTGTTGGACACTTTTATGAGTATTGTTTCTAATCTATAATATCTATTTTATGAGTTTATGAAGTCACTTTTATGAGTTCTGTTTCTAATCTGTAATATCTATTTTCTCTCTATATTTGATGAAGATATTTTTTCTTGGCTAATATATTGGATATTAGAAATAACAATGAATGCAAATTTACTGCATCTTGATAAAAATATCTATGGTAAAAACCTGTTGACATTCTAAAAATTAAGGAGTCTAAGAAGAGATGACACAGTTGTATCAGGTAAAAACAAGGATGTATTTATTTGTATGAATTCTGTATTAGAACAAAAAATAATATAATATTACTCAAAATTAAGGAGTCTTACTTTTGAGGCACCCACCAAGACATCTGAAATTGCTAAGGGTGTTAATTTGTAAAAAAATAAAAAATAAATCCCCAAAATCGAACCACCAAAATTTCAAGGTTCTAAGTTTCAGTGAGTAAACACATTTCCCCCTTTATCTATAGGCAAGAACAAGTTTACTTCCAAAACCAATATTTTATTATCTTTAATATCTTCACTTTCTTTATCAATTTTTTCATTTTGTCCATATAGTAAATCTCTTGCAAGTAAAAGTTCCAAACTCTAACATATAAAATATATATTATTTGAGCAAAAACTCTACTTTTTTAAAAAAAAAAAAAAAACTTATTTTTTACATATACTATCTCTATTTTGAAGTGCATCAGTTGACTCAAAGGTACTACTCAAGTCCCTATTATTAAAAAATATGAAGTTTTAAATTCATCTGATAACTTATTAATTGTTTGAATACAAGAATGAACTTATTATTCACAAAAACTCGACCAAAAAAAATTATTCACAAAAACTTCATCCAGTTGCACGGGTCATGGTCTAGTAGTAGAAATAACAGTAGCAAAAAGGACATAAGAAAAGTAAAACACAATCTTCTCACTTGGAGAGAAAACAACACATCTCACTAGGAAGGAAAACCCTAGGAGAAAAGCTTTACTATAGAAAAATGCATATGGTAAATAAAATTACTCTTGGAATAACATTTGTAGGAATATAATGGGAGCAATAACAATCTTACGTACTTTCTCAAAAAACAGTTTGATAAATTTTTAAGTATTCCAATGAATAAGGTGCTTATAGAAATTAAAATAATTTTTATATTTAAATTTTCACTTAATTCTAATGGGAATCTTTATCCCTTTTCACGACAATGTTTTCATGGGAATGATGGATGTCATTGGAGGTTATCTTACTCCTAAGAATCTTTATATTTGGAAATAGTTTTTTGGGAACACTTATTCCCAATCCATGCATTGGCAAAAATCTTAATTCTAGACTTGAAATAAATGCCCCATTAGGAAATAAAACCACACCATTGTACTACGTGGAAGGGGTGTAGCCGTGTGGCTCCTCTCTAGTTATTGAAGTTTTTCAATATGAGGGAGAATGACTCAATAAATAAAATATTAGTATTTTATTCACCGGGTCACTCTCTTTAGGAAAATCTAGTAACTAGAGAGGATGTATGTGGAGAACTCGGTTCGCGCAATTGACACATGATTGACCAATTTGCACAATTAAAACACGAGAGAACAAAATATTATACCATAAAAAAATTGTCAAATTTTTGGCTTTGTCAGTCCATGTGGTTCTTCTCTTCCAAGAAAGTTTTTGTCACATCCAAGATTCCAAATTCGAAATCTTAGAGTGAGATTTAAGTCCAATTACCGCTTGATCAACCCTTATTGGTAAAAAAAAATGGCCTAATTTTTTGGTTACAAGCTTCCATGCAATAGTTTTTCTTTATTTAAAAAAAAATCTCAATAAATAAATTGAATGATTCTTTATAACCGCTAAACCCTGAACGCTAAAGAATGCAAAGAAGGTTTTAGAAATTGATTGATTCTTTCGGAGAGGTGATTTCGAAAACAAGTAACTGTTGGCAAGAATCGATTTCAGACTTGTTAGGGTAATCTACTAGTTGACTGTAGAAAAATGAGTCGGTGCCGAGCCTCTTCACGCCCTACTGACGATGACCCGAACGACAGGTTCGTTTCTGATTATGGTTGCTACAATGAAATCAAACTTGGCTAGAAAGAAATTTATCATATACATTGTGGTTATGAATTACCGAATGCTCTTCCTTTTGGTCTAGGATAGTAAATTTCGATGTTGTTTGTTTGTGGTGCCATTGTTTTAGAATAAGGGTTTAACATGATCAAGTTTTGATATTATGACTATATGAGCATGAAAGACAATATTGATGACTCTCATAAGTGTATGTTGTTAATTGATCATGGAGAAAGGAAGGGGGTTCATTTTGAAGATAGGTTTTCTAGTAGTAGTATAAGTTTATTCTTGTGTTTCAAGGTTTAAAGAACAAATGGTGGGAATGTTGCTGGCTGTTAATAATTATGCAGGGTAAAGGGGACTTTATTTAAGCCATGAAATTTGTCTGGATTGATTCCTGCCTGCCATGTATTTTGTTTAATTACTCTTTTGTTGTAATGTTGTTCCTTTCTTGCTTTCTTATTTTAGATCCAATAGAGAAAATACTGCTTTGAATGAAGAGAATTTAGAAACTTCATCTACAGGTGAATTTTATTAATATATATACTTAGTCTGCCATAAAAAACGCCCATTAACTTCTTTGTAATACCATTTTCTAACTGTGGTAGGCCAAGGAATGACTTATAGGAAGACCCGGATTCTTAATTTTGAGGTTTGTTGTTTACCAGTAGGGGAATTTGCTAGCAAAAGTTTACTTTTCTAAGTCGTATTTGCTAACAAAAGTTTACCATTTGTTCTTGCAGCCTGACACTTTTCATGATCATGGAGACAACAAAGTTATAAGCTACAGCGACTTCATTAACAAAGAGCTCATTTTGTTCTTCATAGCCGAGCTACAGAGGTCCATTCCCTCGATGGTTGATGGCCTGAAGCCTGGTCAAAGGAAGATTCTTTTCTGTTCATTTAAGAAAAAATTGTATGAAGAAATTAAAGTGGACCAATTTATTGGTTATGTGTCTCAATACTTTGCTTATCACCATCGTGAGCAAAGTTTAGCAAGCACAATTATTGGAATGGCACAGGATTTTGTGGGCAGCAACAACATCAATCTCCTCAAACCAATCGGGCAATTTGGTACTCGTAACTTGGTGAGTTGAACCTCTACGGTATTTTGTTGCAATAGTCCCTGCCTTTCTTTTTGAAATTTATATTTACCGGGTGATTTGCTCTTCTAGGGAGGTAAAGACCATGCAAGTGCCAGATGCATCTACACTGAACTAAATCCGGTTACTCGGTGCCTCTTCCATGAGAATGATGACAAGCTTCTTGATTACTCGGTGCCTCTTCCTGGGAGTTCAATTGAACCAAACTGGTAATCTGATTCCTCCTGTCTTTCTAAAGCCTATTTAATTTAGTTTATGGAGTAGTAATTAGTAACAAGTAACAACAAGGAACACCATATAATCTTATTCAAATTCTGCTTGTCCAAACAGGTTCATTCCTATTATACCTTTGGTTCTTGTCAATGGTTGTGACTGTGAGGCGATCGAGGCAGACTTGAGTTCTTACATTCCCAATTATAATCCACGTGAAATTATTGCCAATGTGAAGCGTTTGTTGAATGGTGAGAAAATAGTGCCAATGGATCCATGGTACAGAGGATTCAGAGGAACAATTGAGAAAAGTGCCAAGGAAGGTGATTATATAGTCAATGGTACTGTGGTGGAAATAGATGAACAGACTTTTAGAATCACAGAGCTCCCTATTGGGACGTGGACTAAAGATTATAAGCAGTTCCTTGAATCCATAACTGATGGGTCACCTAATGTCAAGGATTCTCTCATTGAGGTAAAATGTCCTAAACATTGCTTCGCCATATACACAATGGGTTAATAGGTGTCTTTTTCTCATTTGATAACTTTCTTTATGCAGGACTTCAGGCAAAATGGGGATCATGCAATTGTGGACATAGAAATCAGGATGAAGCCCGACAAAATAGCTTTGATCATGCAAGAAGGGCTACTTAAGAAATTTAAATTGACCACCACCATTAGCACAAGCAACATGCATCTTTTTGATGCAAAGGGGAAAATTAAAAAATTTGACAATCCAGAACAAAGTAAAGCTTTTGTTTTCCAGAGTTGTTTTGAAGAATAATATATCACTTGATGTGTTTTACATTCTCATTGTTTTGTGTCACTTCTTGTACAGTTTTGGAAGAGTTCTTTCCACTACGGTTGGAGTATTATGAGAAAAGAAAGGTGAGTAATTGTGACAATACTTATGGAATTTTAATCACGTGGTGTGTTTTATATTAGGGAATTTTGTATCACGTTAATGTGTGTCACATTAGGGAATATTTCTGGAACAAAAATATCACATGGTGTGTTTTACATACTTATGAAATTTTTGTATGCATGCAGGCATATATACTGGCCAACCTTGAGCATCTTCTGTTGATATTGGACAACAAAGTCAGGTTTATATTAGGGGTTAGGAATAGAGACATTTTGCTTGGTCGCGAAAAAGCTGAATATTTGATGGAGCTGAAGCGGAAAGGTTTTACTCCCATGCCAAGGAAAGGTAAATCTGCAGAACCACAAGTTGCTGGGGCAAATGATGACAATTCAGAAGCGCAAGAAGATGAGTACGACTATCTGTTAGGCTTGCCTATTGGATCTTTAACCGTCCAACGTGTTCAGAACCTGCTAGCTGAGAAGGATGAAAAGGAAAAGGAGTTTGATATTTTGAAGGCAACACCAACAACGTCTCTGTGGATGGCAGATCTTGATGAGCTAGAAAAGAAACTTGATGTAGCAGACAATTACTTAGATTCATAAGGCTTTGCATGGATTGTATTGAGTCATAATGGCCCTTCATACTTTTTTTCATACTTCAACAAACTTAGCTTCTAATTCAAAAATATATTTGCATTCTTCTCTATAAACGATTGTGTATATTTTGATCTAACAACAAAAAACACATTCTTCTTAAATATTACTAAATCACACATCATTTACACTTTCTGAATCATTACATGTATGTATGTATATATCACATCACAAACTGACTACCAATTTTCTATTTCCTTGTTGCTACATACAATTGGTATCTACTTCCTAAACTACCTAACTATCTAAATTAATGCTTATGTGACATAACAGAGAAATCTTCATCTAATCCATCAATTTCTCCTTTAAATCTATGTTGTTGAATAATCAAAACAGAAACATTCATTGAAAAATCTGGTCCAAAAAGAACATCTCCAATTGGTCCAAAGTTCTGGACACTGGACATTGTTGCCAATCATTCATTCCCCTTGTCAAAATAGGATTAACTCCTTCTCTTTCTACTATCACCAAAGTCCTTCAAATAATGATTTTAAAATAGAAAATGTTGATGCCGCACTTGCAAGGTGTTTCTCTATACTAGTATATGTGTCACCTGCGCCAGCACGGGTATACATTTCCTTTTAATTTAAATTTTCAAATTGTTGTTTGGGGATTAAAAAAGAGCCAGTTGAATATTTACGTATATTATGTCAAAAAAATTGACTACTTTGGACACCTTAGAAAATAAACCCACCATGACAAATTTTAGTAGGACACGTTTATTAGATTAGATTGTATACTAAAAAATATTATAGTTAAACTAAAAGTCATAGTTTAATATTTTAATATAAAATTTAGTCCTCCTTTTATTTATTGATATTCAAAAAATAAAATTAAGAATAAAAGATAACAGTTAGCACATTTTTATTTTTTATTAATATTTTTAATTAAAAAACACATATAATGTACTCGACAGCGGAATGGTCCCCGTCCCCATCCTCATCCCAGAGTTAACAGTGAGGGAATTATCTCTCTCGTCCCTGTCTCCACATGGAAAAATTTCTCATTCACGCTCCATTGGGGGCAGTCCCCATCGAGATTCCCACGTACAGGTAGAAAGCACTCATTTAGTCGAGTGTGAGACTGTGAAGGAAGGATGAAACAATACATCCATCCATAAGTATACAAAACAAAGATCTTTTGGTCACTCTAAGATCTTCCTCATGATCTTCATCAAACTTCCACCTTGAGTAACACCAAGCTTTGCTTTCTCCGAACCTTCATCACAGAGAAAGAGAGTCAGCAAGTTGGAAAAAAGTAGATTAAAAAATACTTTATTATTGAATGTTGGGATGTTTATTATTACTTATTTAAAAAACAAATTGTTATATTAAAATATCATGTTTTAATTAAAAACAGCTTCCAACACTCAAACATGGGATGCCACGTCATTTAACTTAGTTCCATTTCAATCATTAGTTTGACCAATTTCGACTGGGGGACCAAAATCGTGAATGAACTATTATAGGGGACCAAAAATGTAATTAAACCTAAAATATTTGATGTTATAAGTTTGAAAGCAAGATACAAAAAGAAATTAGAATATCAATATTAGTATTGCTTATTCCCCATATCTTCTTTTTTAAAAGGGACTTATTCCCCATATCTTATTTGCCTATAAAGCTCCATAATTAATGAGGTATAATTTTTTTTTAGAATTAACAATAATTTATGATATTTTATTTTAATATGAACATTATATATTTTTTTATTAAACCTTATATATTCATTCTATTGTAACATCTATGACTAAATAATTAATAGTTTTTTTTGACAAAAATAATTAATAGTTGGAGAATGATAAATATTTTACTTAATTATTAACTAGGGGGAAAGACGGGCCATTCGGACCCGTCTTTCATGTGTTGGTGTTAGTGGGTGGTTATAGAAGTAATAGATAAATAATATATAAGCAATAAATAATAATATAGTGAAATAGTGTTTGTGGGTAGTTATAAGGGCATTTTGGTCAGAAAAATCTGACACCAAAAAATCAGTTACAAAATGAATCCCCTTTATATATAAGTATAGATAAAAACATAATGATGCATCAGATTAGAATTTTTTATCATACGTGCGATATATAATATTAGTTGGAGAATGATGAACATTTTACTTAATAATCAATAAAAAGGATAATGATGCATTAGATTAGGTTTTTTTTAATCATATTGTTAGTATCCAACGACTTTGCCAGCGACTAATCTAATTTTGTAAAAAAAAACTAAATATGGAACGATCTATTGCAATCTAATTAGTATTTGAGAGAAGTCCCAAATTTAGTGGGATATAGTGACTGTGCGAAGAAAGAACCATTAGTTCAAATTTTATTTTATCTTAGGGTTTCTCTCTTGGTGAAAGCTGTGAAATTGTATCCACGAAACCCTCTTGCATTGACGATCGAGACATTGTGATGGTTTAGAACGTCGGCATCTTTTGCGGTGGAAGTGGCGAATATCGTTCTTCATCCTTCACACAGTATCGTGGCCAACTTTTTTATGATGCTAACAAAGGAAACTCTTCAGAAATTTAGGGAAAAACGAAACCCTAACGAACGAAGATAGAAGGAGTGATGGTCTATGAAGAGAGAAATGCAGTGCTCTGTTTCTTCTGATTTTCTTCTTTCGTTACTTTGCGTTTTGAGTTGATCAATATGAAAGAAGAGATGGAGGACAAACTTTTGTAGTTCATCAAAAAAAGATTGAAATTTTGTGATAGAAAATGAGAGAAAAAGAAGGAGGGGGAATGTGCGAATGAGATGAAGAGAGATTGTCGAGAGAGGGATTGAATCCACAAAATTAGCATTGTATTCATTACTTGTTTTTGTTTTTTTGAAACAGTCAGCTACAATCAATGTTATTAAAACCGACCCGGTGATCGACCCGAGCAGATCACTGGGTCATTGGGTCAATGGTCGAACCGAGGGGTCACTAATTGACCCGCATGACCCAATATCAATAAATTTGATATTAAATTAATATGAGAATTAAAAAATATAAGATATTATAAGTCAATATTTTTAAATTTAATATAATTTTGAACTAAAAACAAATTTGAAAATCAATAAAATTACTCATATTTAATAACAAATTTGAATTACAAAATATTAGATGTCAAATAAATATGATATATAAATGTAATATATCATAAGTAAATATTAGATGTCAAATAAATATGATATATAATTATATAATATATCATAAGTAATTTGAATTACAAAATTATTCCTATTTAATAACAAATTTCAATAAGTATTAAAATACATATAAATAAATATAATTAGTAGGTAATAGGTTTTGCTAGAAATAAAAGAAAAAAAGGGTATATATTCTATAATACGCTTTAGTTACAAAAAAACATGGTTGCTCGAATGGTTAGTGTTGGAAGGTGCGGGTGGGAGGAAGGGGGTTTGATCCCCAAATTCTTCATTTTTGAGATTTTGAGATATATTTCGAAGCAGGCAGTGGCGTATCTAGGACCTTGAGATAGGGAGTGCAATTTTTTTTAAACACATGCATTGCTATAAATATAATAAAGGAGGAAGAGAAGAAAGAAGAAATTACTCGAGAAGGAGGAAACACGCAGAGAGAGAAAATTAGAAATATGTAAGCCTGCAAGTAATTATGTGAATATGGTGTATTAGATAGGTGCAAAATTAGGAGTCTCGATGCAAACAAATACTTTGAGTGTGCAAAATATTTTTTAATAAGATATAACTGCTAATATTATTTTTTAATAGGAATATTAATACTAATAGTATTTTTTCAGGGTGGTCAACAGGCATTAACGTAGATCCACCCCTGGGTGCAGGCAAGGGCTTCTCTACCATCTTTTCCACCAATGAATACTAGATCTTACCCGTGCGATGTTTTGGATATCCTTATCAAAAAATAGATGGTAAGTATTAGGACATATTTCAATTTGTTAGGTGCTTGAACTATTTGATATGCAATGTATTATTGGAGAATTTTATATAAAAAAAGCAAATATAACTCACAGATAAAGCTATGTGATGAAATAGTATTAGTGACATATATCGAGGTTAAATTTTAAAATGGAAACAAAAATTAAGTTATTTTAAGGGAAAACAATAAAATTATTTTTTGGAATCTCTCAATTATTTTAAATTCAACTCTATAATTATTTCGCTGTTCTTTTAACAACTTTCATATTTAGAATTTGTGACGGTCTTTTTTAAGTACTCAAAAAAACACACTGATAAGTGTCTTTACATGTTTTGTCATGAAATTAATTTTTCTCTTGCGTAAGCCAATTATTGAGGATCGAATTTGGTGTATTCGAACAGTTATAAAAAAAATTTCAAACCATAAAGCACCCCAAAACACATTGCTTAGCGTCACACTTTACATATTTCGTCACAAAATTATTTTCTTTTACCAAACCGATAATTGAGGAACGAATCGCGTATTTGAACATTTAAAATTTTTTCGGGACCCTGAACTACCTCAAAACTCATTGTTTGATGTGACACATTACTTATTTTCTCACGAAATTATTTTTTCTAACAACCCAGTTATTGAGGAATGAACTTCGCGTATTTGAACATCTAAATTTTTTTTCGGACCCGAAGTACCCAAAAACACTCTGCTTAACGCCGTACTTTACATATTTTGTCACGAAATTAGTTCTATTTTTCGCAAAACCGGTTATCGAGTAACAAACTTTGCCTATTTGAACAGCTCAATTTTTTGAGCCCTAAAGTACCCAAAAACACACTGCTTAGTGTTGCACTTTACGTATTTTGTCACGAAACTAATTTTACTTTCCACCAAACTGGTCATTGAGGAAAGAACTTTGCGTATTTGAACAATTAATTTTTTCTGAATCATAAAATACCCCATAACACCCAGTTAAGTATCACACTTTACGTATTTTGTCATGAAAGTTGTTAAGAGAGTCCCATATCGGATGTGATATGGCTTGAAAAAGAGTTTATAAGTGGGAAGCATCCCTCACGTTACAAGTTGGTTTTGTGGGGTTGAGTTAGGTCCAAACCACATTTTAAGAAAAGTAATTTTATTCACCAAACCGCGTATTGATGAAAGAACTGGAGATTAGAATTAAATGATGATTAAATGTTGGATCTGATCCATTTGATGATTAAACGGTTTTGTGGTGAATAACATTTCTTTTCTTTTATTCACCAAACCACATTTTAAGAAACGAAATGGATCAGATCCAACGTTTAATCATCATCATCAACGTTTAATCTGGAAATCGTTTAATTCTAATCTCTTTCGAATTCAATTTCGTTTTAATTTTGATTTTCATTTTGATTTTGCCCCAAATTTCGTTTTGCTTTTGCCACAATTTTGATTCAACTTCGTTTTGATTTTTCCCCATTTGAGGTTTTGGTTCGAACTACTGTTCCTGGTTTTGATTTTGCCCCAGATTCATTGAAGATGATGATGTTGTGAAGAAGAAGAAGGGAAATAGATGTAACAAATAGTTTTTGTTGGCCAACAATTATCAAATTAATAAGTGGTTCAATGGTAAGTGGCGTGGCAGATTACCTAAAGGTTGCAAGTTCAATTCCCACACTTGCCAAAATGTTAATTTTTTTAGTAACAATAACGCTGACGTGGCACAAGACATGGGTTGATGACCTGGCAACCGGGACGAAACGTATATTTAAGCCTATTTAAAATTAGAATATGATTGATGTTTGTTTGCATTCATAATAAGAAGTAGAATTGGAAAATTAAGAATGGAATTTTATTTTTGAAGATAAGAATCTAAAATTTATTTGTCACTAAACTGATTTCTTAGTATATAAATAAAAAACATATAAAGTGATAATGGATAATGGATGGTATTTAAATTCAGTAAATAGATATAAACGTTAAAAAAGAATTTATATAAAATTATCAAATAGCTTCTTATTTTTATTTTTGAAATTCTTATCTTTAGTGGAAGTGATTTGAGAAAGAAACATATTTTTGAATTGAAAAAATCTAAAATTATTGAAGAATTGACCAATTATTTATGCTTTTTTTTGTATGAGAAACCAAATTCTACTTAATTTCAACTGTATTCCGGTAAACAGTATTGTTCCAACTCGATCATAATGTAATTTTTTTTGGTTATAAACGCTAAAAAGGGAAAAAGAAAAAAAAAGGCGTAAAGCTTTACAAACTCATTGCCCAACCCCAAAGTATGAACTAATTTTAATTTGAATAGGAGCTTTCTTGCAATAGTTTTTCATTATTTAAAAAAGTAAAAAAAATAAAAAAAAATTGTCTTTATAAGTAAAAAAAAACATGGTCATTCGGAGAACAAGAAGAAGCTGTTGCGAGTGTTGTTGGCAAGAATCATTTCAGACTTCTTGAGTGTGAAAGAGAGAGAGAGCAGCTAATTGACTGTAGAGAAATGGGTCGGTGCCGAGCCTCTTCTCGCCTTCCCGACGATGACCCCAACCACAGGTTCGTTTCTTACGAGCTCCAATTCTACTTCTACCTCACTTTTTGGATGTTGTTTGTGGTGCCAGTGTTTTAGAATAAGGGTTTAACATGATCGAGTTTTTCTTCATGAGGTTATTCAATTGGTTTGGCCTTAGGATTAGGAAACCTTGTATATTATACAAAAAAGAGTGGTTTTATATGAACATGAAAGACAAGAGATATTAATCTTTCTTGACCATATGGTCAAGGTTGTTTTATTTGAATCTAGTTTTGATCATTCATTTATGTTTGTATAGTCAAGATTGATGACTTGATTCTTGGGTTTCAATGTGTAAAGAATAAAGAGTGGGAAAGTTGCAGCCTGTTAATAATTATACAGGAAAACAGTTTTTTTTTTTTAATATTGTCATTCTTTCTTGTTTTTTCCTTTAAGGGAGATATGTAGGAGGATCTATGATTCTTGTTGAAAATGAAGTAATATGGGGTGTAGTATTTTTTCAGTGCATCAGTTTTGAGGCATACATGGGCACAAAAGTAAAGGTTTTAGATTTGAGGGAATCTTAAAATGCAAAAATCAAATAAGGGGGGGTTACATAAGGCAAAACAAATACTCGATCTGAAATGTTCTTCCCGTGACTAGGGTGCACAATATTAGTTTCTTTTCCTTTACTTATTTGAAGGGGAACTTATTTAAGAATGTGTACTTGTCCTAGATTTTTTATTTTGTTTTTTAGTAAATCTTAGTTTGGAGCATGCCCTTGGATGCATGAAATTGGTCTGGATTGCTTCCTGCCACGTATTTTGTTTAATTATTCTTGTGTTGTAATGTTGTTCCTTTCTTTGCTTTCTTCTTTTTTAGATCCAAGAAAAAAAAGACTGCTTTGAATGAAGAGAATTTAGAAACTTCATCTACAGGTGATTTATATTAATACATACTTGTCAGCTATAAAAAACGTCCATTAACTTCTTTGTAATACCATTTTCTAACTGTGGTAGGCGAAGGAATGACCGATGGGAAGGTATCTCTATATCACTGTAATTATTGCAACAAAGATATTTCGGGGAAGATCCGCATCAAATGCGCTGTGTGTCAAGATTTTGATCTCTGCATAGAGTGCTTCTCTGTTGGTGCTGAGGTGACACCTCACAAAAGCAATCATCCATATCGGGTTATGGTATAAACCCTTCTTTGCATTCTTCTTGTTTTTTTTTTTTGAATATTTATTCTATTACTTTTACATAGTTGCATCTTAATTTTTTTCTCTCTAAGATTCAATTGATAGAAGATAGTGCAATAGCTAGAGGTAGAGGGGAACCTTCCAGAATCATTGGCCAAACTATTAAATAGATTTGGATTTAAATAGATGGTTTATGATGGAAGTAAAACAATTTCACTACGAACGAAGCTTCCAGCATAAGTGCATCAATGCTTATGGTTGAGCATGGATGACATTCATGTATTAATTGAAGTTTTAAAACACATTTTTTCAGGATAATCTATCTTTTCCACTTATATGTCCAGATTGGAGTGCAGATGAAGAGATGTTACTTCTAGAGGTATGGATGGACTTTTGAGTATGGGGAACTCTTCTGTTTTAGTTTTTCTTATATGCTGCATGCTAAATGATGTTGCTTTTCTACTTTATTGCTTGTTATCAAAATTTGTGTATCATAACAAACGTGTTTTGTTTTAGGCCATTGAAATGTATGGATTTGGGAATTGGAATAACGTTGCAGATTATGTTGGAACGAAAAGCAAATCTCAATGTATTGACCACTATAATGCTGTGTATATGAATTCACCATGTTTTCCTCTCCCTGTAAGACAATTTGACAACCCTGTTATTGACAGTATACATTCAAACCATCATTTGAATGCATGGTGTAATTCTTCATATATTCATCTAGGATATGTCTCACATAATGGGAAAGGGCAGAGTCGAACTCCTTGCCATGGCAAAGGAACACGACGTCAAGAAAGGTTTGTTCTTAATGATCTTAATCACAACTTTTGGAGATTTTGCATGCTAAACTTGATTAGCTTGTTTGATTCAATGAGCCTAAATACCTAGTTGTATGTAACCAAATGGTTCTGTTGAGAAGGAAGAGAAACTAGGGATTTGGGTATGTGTAACAATAAATACAAAGATTACCGTTACCGTATTTATTATTGTTCAAGACTGAACTCAGAGATGAAAGATTAGGAAACCTTGCAAGTATGGACATTTTGAGGCAGAGGTGCAGAGTGCAGATGAATATTGGGCCACTTGCACACACTTAGATGCTCAAGTGTCAATAATTGATTGAGGAGAGGGAGGGAGTTTAGAATGAATGCTTACTTCAATAACTGATGGCGCCCAACTTAAATAGCCACATATTAATGCTACCACCCATTTTCTTATATTGGTTATTATATATTTTATATCATTCACAAATTATCTAACCATTACATTTATCTGTTATTATATTATTATATATCTCGTATCCGTGATTCACCTCAACTAAGTGAGTTGTATACGTTCAGTTTAGCGTTTGCACCTGCAAACGCCAGTCTGAACCTTCCCTGGTCGTGGAAATGCATAAGCAACAATATGTAGCTTCTACGTCACTGTGAGAATTTTTCAATGATTTTAGTTCAACGTGAGAGTTTCACCACTCATCCAAACAAACACGTAGGTAGTTTCAGAAACAACCGTCAAGCGGTTATTTCAATAAGTCATTTTTTCTCTTATTTGATGTCTACTACTAGGGGTGGCAATGAACCGAACCAACTCAAACATAGTTCGAAACTCGACTCGATAAATAGCTCGTTGAACTTGGTTCATGAACCAACTGAGTTGAACTTGAGCTAAAGATTGAACTCGTTAAATAAATGAGTCGAACTTGAGCTAGATGTAGTTCGACTCATCTGGTTCATGAACCAGCTCGATAACTATATATATATTATGTTACCATTTTTTTATTTTAATATGATCTCTCATTTTTCATGTTATGCATTTTGTGTTTCTAGAGCAAAATTCTTTGTTTATTGGTTGGTAGCAATAACTATTATATCATTATGCTATTCTCAAAATTTTTATTATTATGCTTGTTTATATTTTTCATTAAATTCATGAGATAGGTAAACAAAAATGTTATAATTATATTTATATTTTCATTTTGGTAATTATTTCATTCACAAACCACCAAAACCACCAGTAAATTGCTATTTGAAAATATCCAAAATCTAGAAATTTTCAGTTTTTTTAACTTTTCATCCTGCAAGCCGAGCTTACGAGCCGAACCGAGCTGCTCGCGAGCTTGAACCGAGTCGAGTCGAGCTGGAAAAAAAAGGTTCATGTCGAACTCGAGTCGAGCTACAAGCTGAACCTATTCTTATCGAGTCGAGCCGAGCTGAACCAAGTTTGACTCAGCTCGACTCATTTCCAGCCCTATCTGCTACCTACCTTTGATGGGCCTTTAGACTTGTCTGGTCTTGGTTGCTCAGAGTAACTGGGCCTATGTTGGGCCAGCTCAATGGACCGATGTCCAACAGTTGCCCCAAGTCAGTTCTGTATGTCGGCGTGTAGAGCCGGCATGTATGATAAGTCAAAATTCCTATGTACTTTTCGTTCCGTTGACGTGAACCGTCAATTGGGCCAACACTGATATCAGGCTGCCTCGGAGTGGACCTAGTCCAAACCACCAATGGGCCTTTCTGTATACAGTTTGTGACCTTTCATGGCCTAGTTAGTGTAACAGTCATCTCAGGATTGATAGTATTTGAGTTCTGCAATTGTGACTTTACTGCCACATTTGATTTTCACCTTTTAATCTTTGCCCCTTCCTGTCTTCGTGCCTGTAGCCTTCCAACGTCTTTGCAATTTACTACTTTTCTTCCTGTACTGTCTTTGAACTTCTTCAGTTCTCTCCAATATTTAGGCAATCCTATTTTTTATCCTTGCTCTGTCTTTCCCTTTTAAAATATGGACAAGCCTCTTTAGGCTCTACAACAGCTCACAGAAAAAATGACTGGAGAAATACACTCATACTCACAGACCGGAATAATGACAATAAGACAAAAGTGTTTCCTCTCTAAGGTGTACAAAGCTTACAAAAATAAGAAACAATATTCCATGCCTGACATTGCTGGGTTATAATCCACACATGTCTTTTTTGTTGGTGCTGGGGTGCTTGCATGCTTTTGTTATCCCTAATTTATTGGTTGTATGTTGCGATATCAAGTTTCTGGAAGTTTTTTGTAATAATGTAACTACGTAAGTATTGTTCCATATTCTTTTATATTTTTATTCATGCAGAATTTCCCCCAAATGAAGAGCCTACTGTGAAAGAAGAACCTCTTTTCTCCTATGGAATAAAGTACACTTCACCAACTTACTCTGATTATTTAAATTGTTCATTTATGACTCTGCTAATCCTTTGGCGTGACATCTCAGCTCTGAAAAATCTAAGAAGGCAAAGACTAGTAATCAAACAATGTCTGGGTCAACCTCAGGTACTATCATATAGCTTGAGAAAAAAATTTCTTTACCATTTTGTAGTGACATTTTATGTTATTGGGTATTAATTTATATGGTGGTCTGAGCTCAGTATGCAGCAAAGTTTATTCAAGTACAATCAAGAAGGCTTCCAATGTGAGTCAAAATAACGATGGAGTTAAGGTGGAAGGTATGTTTTCTTAAATATTGGATAAAATTTACTGTTCCATATTTTGTTTTTGAAGTTGGAGTTTTCTTTTCATGTGTTTATTTATGTATAAATTGGCTAGTTTGGCAACTTTGAACAACTAAATCTCTGCTTTGTTCCTCAAGAGTCAAGATATTTTCAGAACATCAATACTGTTCTTGAAAGTTTATTACATTAATTTGGTCGAGTGATAATTTTTTGACTTCAAAGTAATCAAAAGTTACTGTTTGGTTTACTTTGTCAAATTGATGTTAATCAAATATTCAATGACCAAAAATCTTCTGTAGAGAACTGGTTTGATGCCACTGATCTTTCAATTATTAAATTAATGCTTGGAAAATCCTTAACAAACCTAATTAGTGGGTTACTATAATTGCTCTTGGAACTGAAACCTGGACATACTATGGTAGCAAAATCTCATGCACATACATAGTAATCCTTTGGGCTTGAAGGCTTAGCAATACAATCATAGGGATTTCCTCAATTATAGAGATACTGATAGGATACCTAGCTGGCAGGTTGTTATGTGTTGTTAGTGGGTAGTTATATGTGGCAGGTAGTTTATAATTAGTTAGTTTTCAAGAGGAGTATTCAAGTATAGAGGAGTATAGAGGAGTATTCATTCAGTTAGTTTTTGAATTGTTAACTTAGCGCCTTGTAAGGTTGGGCAGAGAGAGTTTGTCATCTCTTCTCTGTGGAGTAGTAGCTTTGGGGTTACAGGGGGGGTTTCCTTTCTGTAATACAGTTACGTTTTCAAGAAATAATACAGTTCTTTCTCTCTTTGAACTCTGGGTTCCATCATATACAACTGATTACAACATTACATATTTCCTATCTTACCCTAAATACAGCATCCATCAAGGAATATTTACGATATTAAACAAGTATAGTGCAATACAAAGTATCTAAAACATCCTATTTTAATCAACCCTCACCAAATACAGCTGTTACTCTGGTAAGCATTGATGAGGCAGTTATTATTATTAACCAATTTGGATCCCAATCCCCTACTCCGATGAACCTTGATATTCCTATCGACCTTTCTAATTGGGGGCCTGCAACGGCAATACACTTGGCTGTTATCACATTTCGCATACTCACTTCATATGATATTTGAATGTTTCATACTTTAAAATCTTAGTTTTGTCATATACTTACTCAACTAGTCAACTGGTAAAATGTAAATTAGAGACTGCGAATTTTATGTATTTATTTGTTCAATTGAATTTTTTTAGTAAAATCTCAAGCAAATTGGAGCACTGGTGAGAAGAAACCTAAATTATTTGGGGAAGACAGGCCTTCTATAACAGAGCTGAGTGGATACAATTCTAAGAGAGATGAATTTGAAATTGAATACGACAATGATGCAGAGCAAGTTTTAGCAGATATGGAATTTAAGGACACTGACACTGAATCTGAGCGTGAAGCAAAACTAAATGTGCTCCGTATTTACTCAAAAAGGTATGGGTACTATATGTTATTGCCAAATAAGAAAACTTCTTATTCTTCCCAATGAAGGAAAACTAATGCGACCCTGTTAATCCCAAAAAAAAACCTCAGTACTTTGAGATCTTTTGGGAAATCAACGTGGAGCACTGTTACCTAAGGAGGGTGAAAATGGGAAAATGTGTTTTTCCCATTTTTGATCCAAGCATTGGGGAAGGAGAAGGAGATCCCTTCTCGGCTCCATCCCACCATATTAGCATCTATTAGAGTAACACCTTTACTAAGCACCAAGTTTATCTCTTCATCTCTCTCTGCTTAGATCAAGAATTACAGAATTGTAACATATTTGTTGCTATGTCATTGAATTGTAAGCAACACTTTTGTATTCCAACTTCATATATATATGTATGTGTGAAATGTGAGAAACTTCTTGGCAGGTTAGATGAAAGGAAGCACAGAAAAAAAATTATACTCGAAAGGAATTTACTTCATCTTGATCCTTTTGAGAAATATCTCTCACCCGAAGAGCTTAAAATATGTCAACGGTACAAAGTCTTCATGCGGTTTCACTCAAAAGCAGAACATGAGGAGTTGCTAAAAAATATTATTGAAGAACACCGGCTTCTCAAAAGAATACAAGATTTACAGGTATTACATTTTATTATGCATTCTACTGCGTCAACGGGCTTTATGTGCATATGTTGTTGTTGTTGTTGTTTTTTCCTTTATTTTTATAACGGGTGACAGTTTTCTGCCAAAATGCGCTTGAATGAGATCTAGCTAGCTACCTTAATAGTCTCACTTTGACCCGTTTCTTACTTTGTCAAATTCTTTTTCTTCTAATTTTATAAAATTAGATTATGATTATAAACATACTCCCTTGATGTTCTAATGACGCCAACCATGGTCACTGGGATTGCTAGGATAACTATATTGACAACATACGTTATATGTGATTTGGTATGTCTCACTGCCAAGTATATCAGTTACTTAGTAACATCTGATAGAGTTTTGTTAACCTTAGGACTCTGTCATTTCCCATTCAATGATTTTGGTCAATGACCACACTAATAGCTTTACAGTATAGCTTTCTTTAAGGAGATCAAGAACGTAGTTCCTTTGAGAAATGGAGATACCTTACTTGGAGGTCTTCAATCCCAAGGAAGTACTCTAGGCTTCCAAGATCTTTCATTTAGAAACAAGCCATTGACTTCTCCTTTAGGAGTTGTTTATCTGCCATGTACTTAATATGATTAGATCTTCCAGATAAGCAAGACTGTATCTTTATAAATATAATCACCTTATTCCTTCCACTAGTGTAGTCACATCGGGGTGGAATCTCCATGTAAATCTCGCTTTTCAACTTTTGTTTGGAAGTGATTTTTTTTACATCAAATTTATGTGATTTCAACCATTTTGAGCAGCAAGAGAATAGCATTATCATACCAGAGCAAATGTTTCCTCATAGTCACTTCCACAAGTTTGTGCGTATTCTTTTCTAACCAATGTTGCCTTTTTACCGGTTGAATGTGCCATCAGAGTGATGTTTTATATGTTATGTTAATATTGACTTGTGATATGGCCAAGTTAATGCATACAAGGCTTGAGCAATCTTCACTCTACGAGCTAGCTTTTGGGGTTGAGTTAGGTCCAATGTCCAAAATCTAAGATGGTACTTTTTGGGACACTTGTTATTGAGCTTTCCACGTTTGTCCACAATCCAATGCTCGATCCTGGCACGTGTTTGTTATTGGGTCGTCCTTGTTTGTCCATGCTCCAGATGTTCAGGGGTGTTGAAGGCCCACATTGAGTATTGATATGCCCAAATTTATATAATATAAAACTGGTTTAAATATGTTTTTAGTCCCTGCAAATATAGTCATTTTTTAAATGAGTCCCTGCAAAATTTATTTTTTTTAAAACGCTCCCTGCAAAATCAATTTTTGTTTTTATTTTAAAATTTTTTTGAAGCTGATTTGACATGCCACATAGGATATTACATCATACACTAAATTAAAAAACCCTAAATCCCCAATCTATCCTCTTCTCCATCTTCCCATTCTCCCCCTCTCCTCTTCATCGACAGAACCCCTCTCCCATCTTAACCAAAATCCTCTATTGCATTCAAAATCTGCTCTGAGATTATTTCCATGGTATAAGGATCCTTGATTGATTCCACCATTGTCAACCAAAACATCGTTTCTGGTTTTGACTGATGCACTTCCTCATTACTCATTAGTAATATCATTACTTGAATATACTCATATATAATCACAATAATACAGCCCATTGAAAACCAATTTTTTTGTCATTTAAAAACAATTGGAAATAAAGGGGTTTAGAAGGTGAAAGAGACCCGTTTTTGTCATCTTCACAAGAACTCCTCTTTTGCAAATTTGCAGCAACACCTATCTTTGTTGCTTAAAATGATGTTTTTATTTTTTTCTAATGGATGTTGTGAGTGTTCATTGAAGATGTAAGGTAAGGTGAAGATGAAGACAGGAGTTATGTGTTACTCAGTGAAGATGAAGAGAAGAGAGGGAAGAATGGGAAGATGAGGAAGAAGAAGAAGAATTGGGAATTTAGGGTTTTAAACTTGATAACACCTAATAATTTATTAAAAAATGGCATGCCAAATCAGTTTTTCAAAAAATAGAAATAAAAAAAAATTAACACATCAGCATTCTGTTAGCCACATCAGATTTTTTTTAACAGATCACTAACAGAAGGACATATTTGAAAAAAGTTAATTTTGCAGGGAGCATTTTAAAAAAAATAATTTTGCGGGGACTTATTTAAAAAATGGCTATACTTGCACAATCCTCACCCAACAAGCTAGCTTTTTGAGTTGAGTTAGCCTCAAACTCCAAATTCTCAAGAGTATATATCCATTTGCGTTGCACTACTCTTTTATCTCTTGGACTCTCAACAATCTCAAATATTCCATTCTTTTTATGCTCTCATCTCCTCATCGCTTGCTGGAAGGAATTCCTACTGAAACTAGTTCAATTTGAATAGATATTGGAGTATACTTAGTGTAGCCAGTAACCTGCAATGTGTGTGTGTGTGTGCATATCTATTGTAATTGCTAGAGTTAGTTAGAGTCAGTTATTTTTCTGTTACGGAGATTTGTTGGTTAGTTTCAAAGCTAAAGGGGTTTTCTGCACGACCCACAGTTGGCGAGGTTTCTTGAAATTTTTGCCTTCATCAAATTATACTAATTATAGTCGCATCTGTCAAAATGTGCCGATACAATGCTAATTCCGTTTGAACTATCTTGCAGGAAGCTCGAACTGCTCGCTGTGCAACTGCTGCCGAAGCTTATCGATTTATTGCACACAAGAGGACAAAGGAAACGGAACAAAGTGCATGTAAAGAAACTGGTCGGATTGGAACAGGTGGTAAGACATTACACAGACCAAATTATCCTAAAGTAGAGCAATCTAGTAGCCCACAGGGTCTTCGTAAGGGCACTACAGTATCATTTACTGGTGTCAAGGATTCACCTTCTGCCATACAAGCTATAACAAGGTCTCTTGAAGAATGGGATATCAGTGGATTTGAAGGGGCTGAATTACTGTCAGAATCTGTGAGAATTTTCTTTCTCTTGTTTCATAGCACTTCATTTGTCTTTTACCTGACAATTTTTTTTATACTGGACTGCCTTTATCTGATTTGGTTCTATTCTATGACATTGAATAATGTGCAGGAGAAGAAGCTGTGTAATGAGATCAGAATACTACCGTCACACTACCTCAAGATGTTGCAGATCATGTCATTAGAAATTTCTAAGGGCAGAGTAACCAAAAAATCTGATGCACATGCACTGTTCAAGGTGGAGCCAAGCAAGGTTGATAGAATGTACGATATGCTTGTGATTAAGGGAGTTGGTCAAGCATAATGATATGCTCTGTAATGATTACAAGGCCATTTTTGTAAATTTCCGTTCGTCCTCGGCTAATTTTTCCTTAGAAATATAATTAGAAGATAAATATAGCTAATATACAATGGCCAGATATTAAAAATGAGAGAACTTGTTTCAAGAGGGAGGGGGATTTTCTATTTGTATAAACTCCCTTCTCCCCCATTATGTAAACTTGTTTTAGAGGAATTTTGTTTTATTTTTTACACTCCGTTTTGACCTATATCATGCATGCTGAATAGGCAATTGTGTAATGTGCCTGAGTTCTGTACACATCCTGTTGTCACTTCTGCTATATTGATTCATTTTTGTTGCCTTCATTCAAAATATCTTTTTTACTCCTAATTTTTTCTTGACAAAATACCATTTGGGGCCCAAGAGACTATTGAATATAGAAATATTTTCATAAATGGTCATGATAATTTACCTAATGCTCATGTAAATGCGTTTCACACTGGATCACATATAAATTTTGTGAAACCAATATAAATTTCAACCAATACAAGACATACTGTTGAAAAGAATGCGTTAAAGTATAAAACTAACATTTTTCTCAAGATAAATCTTATGTACGATTCCAATAATCTTCTTAGTGTTGTTTTCCAATTACACATTGTTATGTAGATTTAGGGATGTTTTCCAATTACACATTGTTATGTAGATTTAGGGATGACAATTTGGTCCATGCCTATTGGGCACCCGCAAAAAGTGCCCATGGTGGGTGGATAATTAATTACCCGCCCAAATGGTTGGGCTCGGCTATAGGCACTATGGTGCCTAGCCCGCCTTGTGCTCGCACCCGCATACATATATATATATATATATATATATATATATATATATATATATGTATTTATTATTTATTACTAGTTACTATGATTACAACTTTTAAGTATAATCAACTTTAAGTAAATAAACTCATTGAACATATATCTAACTACTAATATTTTGAATGTTTTTATTTCGATAAATACTATCTATCACTTGTAATATCAGTATTTATGTTAGTATATTTCGATAAATCCCCTTAAAGATTTATTTTATTTCGAAAAATTGATTGTTTTTTATTTGAACTATGATAATTTTTATGTTAATTATTATTTGTTCGCAATTCAAGTGCAACTATTAGGTGCCAGTACGGGCACTTGGATACCCAAAGGGTATGGCGACATGTACTAGAGTAATTGCTCATACATGTGTGGGCTCGGGTACGAGCAGTATAATGCTCTGTGTGCCCATTTTCATCCCTAATTGATTATTTAACTTCTTTTATCTATTGAAGTTATCAAACATAGTTGAAACTTGAAAGTCTTCTCAAGGATGCAAACCACATTGGTTTCTGTAAAAAAAGTGGTCCCTGACAGACAAATTATTGTAATGGAAACAGACATTGGGCTAAGTCAAAAAAAAGAAATACCTGACCAAACAATGTTTGTTTATAAATAATGTGTCCCTTTATTATTATTGTTTTACAAATCCAGCATCGAAATTAGAGTGTTAAAGTGCCATGTGGTGATCTCAGATGCCTGCACATGGCTTCTCTTGTTTCTAATTAAATGCTGGTAAGCTAGGGTTTTGGACCACCAAATTGCTATTAGAATAAACAAATCCACTGTTTATTTTTACTAATATATTATCCAATTCAGAACTTGGGAAATGGAAACTGAGGGTCTCTCTTGAAGGACGATTTAACATGTTAGTAATTTAGCACTTATTTGTACTATAGTACTAAGCCTTGTGAAAATCATCAAAAGCGATTGTTTTACCTTACTTCCCAATTGCAAACACATCTTATGCTTGTTTGTTACTCTTACTTCTTTCACACACACAGATGTCAACAGTATATTCAACTGTGAAGAGTATATACTCTCTCTGATCCTATTTATAAGAAAAACTGCATTTTTAAATTCATTGAATAACTGATATATCTGGTTTATATATCTCAGTTATTCGGTGAAACTAAAACTATAACTTTTTCTTATAAATAGGAACGGGGGTACTATACTATTTAAAAACACTTAATCAATCCAAAGTAGCCAAACAAACTTTCACCATCATTGTATTTCTCTTTGTGTTGAGAGCTCCATAGTTTAATTTTGTGAAAGAAAGAGAGATAAAACTGGATATACTCATATACCTTAAAACTGCCATGTTTGGGTACATGCTGTTAAAATCCCAAAAGAGCTATTTTCCTTCTTCCTATTTAACCTATAAGTAAAGTCTAAAAATTTCTCTTAATTATTTTACTATTATTTTCATCTGCTTTTTCATTTTGACAACACTTTTTTAATAGGCTTTTTGAAATGAAGTTCATGGGGTGGGAAAGCAAAGTGTCATCTTATCAAATGCTTTCTTGCTTTTGCTTATTTTCATGGATGGTTCCTTTTTCTCTCATGCTTCTTTTTTCATCTTACCAACTATTGGTAGGATTTGGATTTCTCTCCCTTCTCTTCACATCTCTAGCAGTGATTTTGTCTACTGTTCTCTACAAATGGAAACACAAAACTGTTCCAGTTGATAAATCAGCTGAAGAAAATGTTCCAACTTCTGAGGGTAATAGTTCACATGAAAAGGAAAAGATTGCACCAGTTTCAATGATCATGAATGAATCTATGATTGAAGAACAAGCTAGTGATGATGTTGCTATTGTTTATGACTCAGATCAATTGTTGTCTACTTCTGAGGATTCTGAGTTAGATGGTTCAATTTCTGATGAGGATAGTCTCATAGAAATTGCACTTCCAAGTGGACACTGCAGTTTGCAACAGAATAAGAGGGGATTATTGTTGTCAGATGAGTCCCTTTTTAACCAACAAAGTTTGATGGAATTGTTAGCAGAATTTAATGATATGTACGAGGAAGAGAACTTGATAGAGATTGACATATCTATGGGTTCAATCAAGTGTTCAAGGTTTGAAATACAAGCATAATAGGTAAGTAAGTAGCATCAATGTTTTAAAAGTTTAATGTTTGTTATAAAGTTTTTTTTTTTTTATCAATCTACTCATTATACTTGGAATGTAATTACTGTTGTTATTCTTAATGTTGTTTTACAGAAGTGTTGCTTATGTTCCTCACAAACTTTGGATACCCATTAAAGCGATTGTATTATGAGTTATGATCCTTCTTTTTGACTTCTTAATGCTCATTAATTAAAGTAATTAAAATTAAAGTTGAAAGTGGCCGGACCCAGTTGATGTAAATTCCACAAGCTGGCATTTGCATTTTCTTTTACATAATTCTTATTTTAGTTTTCCTCATGCATTTTGCATTCTAAGGACCTATCGAAAGGCAACTTGGAGTTGAGATTAGATGAATATTAATTAACTGGCTCATTGTCTTTGGTATATTCTTTTTCATTGGAATTCTTAGTAGCTTGAAAAATAAAATATGCCTGAAAGCCCAAAAGAGATTATAGAAGATTAAACGAAGAGTAGGAACTCCCAAAGAATCAAAAGCAACAATATTTCTAACACTATCTCGTAGATCATCAAACCTTAATAAACTACCCACTAAGTCACATCCTAACATAGCAAGGCCATTGGCCACTTTATTTACTTCTTTAAAAAAATGTTTATACTCTTAATTCTTCTAACAAGACCCCTCCCTCCTATGTGCACTACCTAGCTAATGCAATGCCTTGGAGGTACGGTTTTTAGTTGCAATTTACGTATTTTATCACCAAATTATTTTTTTTACAAAATCAGTTATTGAAGAACGAACTTCGCATATTTGAACATCTAATTTTTTTCCAGACTTTAAAATACCAAAACATGTAAAAAAGAAAAAAAGCAAAGAAGGTAAAATTTAGCGCGTATTGCCCAATGAAGACGGTATTTGCCATAAAAGGATGAGAAAGAAAATAAATTGATGTATAGTCTATTAGGGATCAACTATTACTATCCAAACTTATCAAAAAAAATTACAATCTAAAAGTTGGACAACTATAAGGTTGACTCTTGACTTTTGATGTATTGAAGAACTAAACCAACAAACTGGCCAGTCTCCTCTACACAAGAATGAAAGACTTGATAAAATCAACAAATAAAGAATTGACAACATTATTCCAATCCTCATATGGTTTGAATTAAAAAATAAACCTGATTTCAGGCGACTATGGAAGTAACTTTGAGATTTTTATACAACAAGCTAATAAACCTTAGTAGTTAATTAAATCAAATTAAATGAATGCCAAATAATGATGGTGGCTAACAATCTCATACTTGCAAGTTCATCTCAAGCATGCTGAAGTTTAGAACTTAACAAACGAGGAGCATCTTTTTTGTTGAAGTAGACATAGGATTTCTTGCAAGAGGATGTGCTAGTAAGAAGGGTAGAAAAGCCATTGTAATTTCCATCCAATTTTGATAAGCCTATTTTTGTAAGAAAGTCAAACAGCTCATTTTCTTTCACAGAAGGCTGGGCTACATAATCTTCAATTGGCATCCACTGAAAATGATACAAAAATTTTGTCAAAATAAAAGAAAATGATACAAAAACCACATTAAATTAATTGGCTTCTTGTTGCATGAAATGAGCCAGATATTTTCTTATGAAGTCACACATATATTATATGAATAAATGAATAATTTTGTTTAGATTTATTGTCAATTAAATTATTTTGCCAACATCATCAAATCAATACTTATAAGTTTAATTTGAGGTCATTCTCTCACGTTAAATTGTCAATTAAATATAAAAAAAATACTAGGGCACACCTAAGTCCCTTTTCCTCTGCCTAGGGGTGAGAATAGGCCAATTTCATATGAAGTCACACATATATAATATGAATAAATGAATATTTTTTTAGATTTATTATTTATTTTGCTTATATCATCAAATCAATACTTATAAGTATAATTTTTAGTCACGTAGAATTGAACAGACACTTATGGAAGACATACCTGAGCTGCATCAATTTCTGAAACCTGCCTTTGAATGTTAAAGGAACGAGGTTGCAACATGCAGACAAAAAGCAATTCTGATTTCTGGAAGAAAGACTTATGTCTTTCCCTGATCCCAGAAAAACAAATATCATTACGCTCATGCACAATATCGGTAACGCATGTTGTACCAATTTATATATATATATATATATATATATATATATATATATATATATAAAATACTATAAGTTAGGTTAAATATGTTTTTGGTTTCTATAAAATTTGAGTTTAAAAATTTCCCCCTATTTTTGGTCTTTATAAAATTTGATTTTTTGGCTTTAGTCATGACTTTTAACAGCGCTTATAAAAGGTCAAAAAAACACCGTCAAAAGTCATGAGATACTAGAACAAAAAAAACCAAATATTAGAGGGATTAAAAGTAGGTGAATTTTTTTTTAGAAACTAAAAATAAATCCAAAATTTTATAAAGAACGCAAACATATTTAACCCGAAATAAGTTTTGTCTTACTCTTACCTGAAAGCTATAATCTCAACAAACTCAGTTTCTATCTGAAAAAACAATAAGAAGCCTTGGCATTAGAAACTAGAAAGGGTTTGAAAAAGCAAATTAAATATGGTTAAACTATAGTATTTAATTATGCTTTTGCTCACTCCTGTCTCTTCTTTGACTTCTCTAATTGCAGCAGCACAAACATCCTCACCCTGTAAATAGAATTCCAAATTAATCAGAAATTCACTTTTTAAAAATGTTTAAAAATCAATAATCATTTTTTTAACATGTATACTTCATTAACAGCTCCAGTAGGCAATTTCCATATTCCTTTGCCACTGAATCTCCCATTGCTTTCTTGTACCACCAACACCTATCAAATTGAAAAGAAGAAAAAAGAATTTCATAAGTCATAGTAATATGGTTGATCACTGACTCATTACACAAGATATGTACAAGACTTTAGGTTAAAATCAAGGCAAATATTGACTCCAGGTTCATGAAAATTACAACTCAAACTTTGAAATATGGTTTTTTCAGTCTTACCAAAAAGTCCAAAATACCTTCCACAAAAAGTAGAAATAGTCAAATTAAAAAAATTGAATACTGATTCTCATTTGGCAGTGGAATCTCCTACAAATCATTTTTTTACAGCACAAATAAGTATTAATCCCATGTCCTTATTACAAGAAACTAAATTTTAATTCATATAGATCAAAAATTTGCATTGAAATCTGTTTTTCTAATTAACACTCGCAAAAGTTGAGCTTATTTCAAATTCTCTTTTTTACGAAATGATTTATAACTAATGAACCATTCCACTATTATAAGAAATAAATGCATCGTTAATATATGTCTCACTTTAAATAACGATAAAAATAAACATTAGCAATAATACAATTAGAAAATTTAATAATGTTTCTTATAATAAGAAGAAAAATCACTCTTTTGTTTCTTATAAAAAAATAACGAGTACTACTTATTAAGATACTAGGATGATATAAAAAGAGACCAGGATGGTTATGTCAATATAAAAACACTCTTTTGTTTCTTATAAAATTCTATTGTTTAAAAGGAAGGGGATTACCTCCATATTGGTATTCATTACAAAGGCACCAATACAAATACGGTGAGAAGCATTTGCAGGAATAGTATCAGGAGTATTTGGAATCCAATATACAAGCATCAAATAATCTGGTTCAGCATGATGGTATTTGAATCCAGCCTATAAAATAACCAGCACAATATTACTACAAGCTAGTTAAATCTTCACAAAATTTTCAAGCTATATATATATGCAGCAGAATATAACAAGTCTTAATTTACCTCAACAGCAGAGGCCACAAGATTTGAATGTTTTCTTTGCAACTTGATCCAAACCCCTTTCTTTCCCTAATAAAACCACATTCTGATCAATTGGACTAACCATGAAAAATTACAATCTTGATTATTTTTTTTTTGTTAGCTTAGACGACACCATGTACACGTTCATACTCGGATTCGAACCCGAGAGCCACGTCTACATGTTGTTGAAATTGCCAATACAACTAGTTGTGTAAGACTAAAATCTTAATTATGATTAATTTGAACTTTACCTGTGTCCTCCATTGTGACATTGAAGATTCTAACATAGAAGCAAAAACTGAGGAATCCATAGGTTCCTCAATGTTTATAATGACTCCCCCATGTTGGTCTTCCACTGCTCTTAGTAATCCAATGCCTTTACCTCTCATTTCCTCTTCCTTAGCCAATAAAGCTGAGGAGGCAGACATGTATATTCTTGAGAAAAGAAAACTGCCCTTGCAGCCTAAAAGAAAAGGGGTGACAAATTATTACTTCATTAATTAATGCTCAAGCACAAAAATAACAATATTGAAGAAAAACTAACTCAGCATGTTAAGGTTTCTTTACTTTTTAAAAATATTTTAGTTTCTGTTTTCTAAAATATATATTTCTCTCCTTGTTGTTGTTTGGATAGGTTGAATCTTTTTTTTTAACGTCTTGGATAGGTTCAATCAAAATCATTTTAAGGTGTGAAATTACCAAGTTGAGTTGTAAATTAAAATTTAATAAAATAGATAACAAAATAGAGAACCGGTTTGTAACATCTATGAAATTGATTTTCAGTAGACGTAGAAACTCCTAATTGTGTTCAAGTACGTAGAATCAAGTTTGGGGGTAAAATTGAATTTTGTTTAGACAATCCAAACAACTTGCAAAAGAGGAAAATCGCTTCCACCAACACCAAAAACCATTGGAGGATCTAAGACCCAAGGTTAGGTGGTGAAAACTTTTTTAAAATCATGCATCACTAAAGATATATTAAAAATTGAATATATTTAATTAGATAAATTACACAACTCAAATTATCCTCTTATGCACATGGGAGGGAAATGAATTGATGTGAGTGACTGTGCGACAGTGGTATAGTATGGAGTTTTTTTTTATCAATGATATAGTATGGACTGAGTACAAAATTAGGAGCTTAGATGCAGATTCATTTTTTCAGGGTGTTCAAAATATTTTTTTATAAAGTGAGTAGGCTTAATTTCATTTTTTGAGTGTATGCGGTTGACTCTCCTCAGCAGAGGTAAAATCCACCACTGCCAAACACATACAACCCCGTTGGTTACACTTAAAAGCATTTCATTAGTTTGTTGCAACTTTTAAAAAAATATCTGAAGAAAAACATTTCAAAAATAAAATTAGTTTATGGTTACAAGTTTGTTAGGAATGAGAATCTGAAAAAGTAACTAACTTTTACCTAACAACTTATATTCTTAACAAAAAAAATCTAAACTGCCTTGAGTAGTTAGGAAAAATGGAAACTATCTTAAATAGTTTAAGTAAACAAACAAAAACGACTTATATTTCTCTTCAAAATCTCTAAAAATGAAATTCTGCTTAGGGAAAATGTAATTTTAGAAACAATAAAAGCAAGTTTGTTAACATTTTCAAACTTCCAATTTTCAAAAATTGAAAATGAAAACATGAAACAATAGAAGTAAACTAACCTTGAGCTTGAGATTGAGGGATAATAGAGCCGTGAAGTGGAGGGACAATAAAAGAAGTAGGGAACAATTTAGAAGTTGCAAAAAGGCAAGAAGAATAAAGCTTGCTAGCTCTAGACCTCATCATCATGAAGAGAATAATAAAACACAAAGATTGCTATTATTGTTGTAATTATTACTTGTTTTGAAACTAAGATAGATGCGGGAGAGCATATAAGCTTGAGAAATTTATACGAGTAGTAGTTAGAAAAAAGGACAATTTCCGTGTAATTAGAGGCTAGGAATTTGAATGAGTCATTGAATATGTTTACGTTCTTTAAGGAGCATTTAGAACTTAGAATTATATTAGAACCAATTAAGAAACTAACAAGAAAAAGCTTAGCTATGAGACAGAACATGGAGAAAATAGGACACTACATTACAAGTTACCTTTTATTTAGGCATTCAAGTTCAACACGTCGAAATTTCCAATTCACTTTTTTCTTTGAAGTTTCACATCAAACGCGCTGCAAAATCTATCAACCATGGTCAATGGGACCCGGAACCCTTGCTAATTGGTCTCTATACCAACCCATTTTTACCTTCACGTTAGTTCTATATCAATCTTATTAAGGCTCGTACTTCCTACAACTCCCTACTTACTGAACACCCTCAATTTTTAGAAATTTCAAAAGTACCCTTACGTGAAACACGCATAGAAACTCACATACGTTGAACTGATGACAGATATGGTAGTATATTGCCGAACACGTTCGATAGTTAATTACCGTGGCAACAATAACATATGTTCGGTACTGAACTTCTGGACTGATTCATTACTTAAATATTAGAGTCTATTATAAGGGGTGTGTGGGAAGAAAAACATTCACAGTTCTACGTTGCAGAACCTGTTCGGTATCATACTTCCGAACCTAACTGATACTGCATAAAAACCGCAGTTTCAGTATAGGCCAAAAAAATAAACTAATTTTAGTTTTAAAAAATACAACATAAGCAAAAAACGACTAATTTTACCGAACATGTGATCAAGTGTTGAACATAAGATGAATTAAATGGACAAAATGTCTTCTCTAAATACAAACTCGAATAGAAATTCAACAACATATTCAAATAGACATCTATCCTATTAATATTAATCTTTAGTTAAGTCTACAACAGAAGGGGGTGCTAGATCTAAGTTTAACGACTTTTACTGTTGCAATCCTTTACTATATCTGCCCTGTGTCTATCCCAGTAACAATCGCTTGGGGGTATTGTGCTTCCTTTCTTCAAACCAAGATGCAGTATTATTTCCCTGACTCTCCCGTCTGTTGTCAAATCGAGATATCATAGTTACCATCCTAACGGACTGCACGATAGAACGTACCCATGTCGGACATACCATGCCAACAAGTCATCACGAGTATCAAATAATTGTTTAGTTTTGAACGAACTAGTATGGTCCACAAACATTGAGTCATCTCCTCCTGCACCATTTTCCGCCACTTTATGTTCCTAAAAGAGTACAAAAACAGAAGACAAATGTTAAACAAAAGTTTCTACAAAATCTGGTAAATTGGTATGATACTGTATTAAACTTATGAACCGGTACGAAAGGTTATGAACCACTTAACCTCAAAATATCCCTTTTAACAGGTTTTAATAGGTACATTCGTTTACTGCTGAACCAGATCGGTTTTAGATTTCTGAGTCATGTGATCTCCGCCATCCCTTTATTACATGTTTTACAAGGCCTAGTGGTTTGCTTCCGAATGGGTTCGGTAACCAGAAATTAAAAACGTTCAAATGCACATATTCACGTGAAATAAAGGAAAGGGTTGGAAAGAATCATACCTTAATAGGGTTGCGAATGTGGGGATGATGGCTACAATGTCAATTGAAGTTTGTGAGGAGGGTAGGGTTTGGGGTGGAGAGATGGGAGGTGTGGGGTTTAGGAGGGGTGTGTAGTAGATGGATGGGAAGAAGAAGGAAGAAGGATAGAGAGGAAATTTTTTAGCGACCGATTATTCCCCCTCTATTAGCGACAAATTTATCCATTTCTGTTAGCGACAGATTTTAAAATCCCTCGCTTAATATTTAGTGACGCCAAAATTCGTTACGGATTATGGGTCGTCGCAAATTCTGTCGCTAAACCAATTAGTGACAGATTTTTGTTGTTTAGCGACGGATTTTGGCCAACTCTATTTTTCAATTTTTTAGTAGTGAGACTAGCTCTTGTATAATTACTTTACTTAATATCTTTTTGTAGATAGTAAATTTTACCGATTCAACTGTTGAATAGTTTTATATTATCTTAATGATCATGCATACTAAAATTTTAGAAATAGAATATATGTAGATATTGAATCTTATAGTCAATACTTGTATTTAAAAAGTATAATATACTTTGAATTGAACTTAATAGATCAAAGACCAAACTTTTTGAAAATTTTATGAAAATTTGCATATTTGTTCCACTCAATTAGAACTATTAATTTGATGGTTGGATCGGTAAAATTTAATGCTTAAAAAGATATCTTAAGTTGATCCCCACACTTTTTAATTTAATAACAACATTTTGGTCCAAAAAAGAATTAATAACAACATTTGAATTCTATTTTTATTATTCTTTTTTTTTTATCATATTTTTAATTTTTCTATACGCATACTTTTTTTACAAGAAAAAAACTTAAATAATTTCATTAAAAACATAAGTTGCAAGACATGTTAGAGCATCATAAAATCATTGGGGATTAGAATCTATGATTGTCTGAGCTTGTTTATGAGTAACCATGTTAACAGGTATCTTAAAATATAAAAGGTAAAGAGTCATTGTTCCGCCAAGTATTTCATGAAATATTTCATCAAGTTTGTTACAATGTTTCATTCCCGCCGGCTACGTTTGAATCTGGTTTGGTATATAGCATAGAAAAGACATCTACATGAGTGCATGTGGTTGCTGAAAGTTGGTTTGGATTCTTTCCTGCGTATTGTTTCTATTTCGTATGGCCCACACGCAGTTCCTCATATTGGTGTTTTGTACTTTACCATAACTTGCGGTAAAGGATAATGGGAAGTATGGTAAATGGTAGAGTGTTGCAAAGAGAAAACAGTGGAGTGATGGAGTGAATAGTCCCCGTGGTAATGTTCATGTACAGTGCACGTGTGCATATGTCACATACCACCACTGTTTATGTACGGTTCAAGGGGATAAAAGGAAACAACAAATTCAGAACTTCACATGAATAAAGTGGGTGAACAATTGAATTCATGTTTGTAAGTTACTATTGTTTGCATTACCATTTTTAACATGAGTACTATATTTTCGTTACACCTTAACTGAAAAACACGTTAACATAAAGAGCTGAAATATTAACATAAAAAACATGAATTCTACTAACATAAAAAAGTGTTTCAGAATATATATTAGGAAATTAAAAAGGTTAAAGGAGACATATAAAATATAAGGGAAAAATCATTATCATTATAAAATAAAAATGTAAACAAAAAAAAAAGAGAAACAAGACAGAAACAAAAGAAGGGGATTTCAGAAAAAAAAATGGTGTTAAACAAAAACTAGGGAAACCGAAATTAGGGAGCAACGGAGAAGAAGCAGAACCAAAAATTAGAAACGAAGAAGAAACAAACCAAAAAAATTGAATTACCCTGAGAAGAAAAGATCACATAAAAAATTTTCAAAACATAAATGATTTAATAGATCTCTTTCATTATAAAAGATAGAAACAAAAAAGTTGAACTTTCATCTTCACCGCTGGTCTAGATCTATAACAAGAGGGGGAACAAAAGCTTCATTAAAGGCCATCGGTGTGGATCTACCCTGTTGCTCAGTCAGACTATTGCCGTTTCTCATTCGGACCACCTTTGTTGCTCCGTTGAGGAGAATGTAGTGACTGCGCCGACATGAATGGAACTATGAGACTGAGCGATGAGAGTGAGAGATGAGGGTAGTTATGGTCCCAAATAGTGGGATAAGAGCGATGAGAAGAGAGTGAGAGATGAGGGGGCCACGAAAGGGAAAGATGAGAGTGAGTTGTAAAAGAGTGAGATGGATTGTGTGGTTGCTGCTGTGAAGTTTGCAGCAGGATCCCCACCTTTTTCCTGCTTAGTGTGTTGAATTATCTTTTGTTGAACTTAGGGTTTATTGTGGATTTCGTATGGATGTTGGGCTTTAAGCCCATTAGTTATTACTTTTTTAAAGCCCATTAGCTATTTTTCTAAACATTAGTTATTTTTCTCTCTACTGTCTATTTTAGTTTTTTTTATATATGTTATGCGTGCTTTTTTGACAAAGTGTGTGTCTTTTTAGTTATTAGGATTTTGTCATTTCTTTATTTCTCTCTTTTTCTAAAATACTTGAATTTATATTTTTTAAGTAAATAAAATCTAAGCCTCATTCATGTTTACTTCCATTCTCTCAATAGCTACCGATTCAGTGATTAGAGCCTTCCTTTGGATGCCACTGGTTTTTTTACATTTCTTTTTTACATGCCACTATTTACAATAATTTTATTTAATTGTTCACTGATATTTCAATTACTAATAATCGAATTTATTTTTTATTTTAAATACAAAACCTTCATTTAGTTAGTTACAAGTTTGGAATCACATGCTCGGGAATCCAATGACTTGGAACGTGATTCTCGAGGATTTTCTAAAACATGTTTGGTTAGTTACAAGTTCGGGAATCCAATTCTTGGGAACAATTTATAAAGTTGTTTGGTTCGTACTATATATTCCTGGAAATAAACTTTGTAATTATCGAAATCCCCTCTTTATAGAAATGTTATTTTTACTTTCTAAGTTTTCAATGTTGAAATAAAAGTACAAAATTAAAGTAATTATAACTTACAATTTTTTGTAATAATCTATTGTTACAAAGCAAGAAACGTAAAATGGAGAACATAAAAAAAAAGCAAGACATAAAAAACAAATGGAGGAACGCAAAAAATTATGAATGAATTCAAAAGAAATAAAAAAAAACACATACATGCGACTCTATGTAGTGGGTGAGTGGGGTGGGGATAGGAAGGTAATTTTGTGCTAAAAATTGAAACCACCCTTTATGGGAGGTATCAGATTCCCACAAATATGGGAAGAAAGTTTCCAGACTAAATATCATTCCTGGGAATTTTTTTTGTTTTTTTCAAACCAAACATAGGAATCGTTCATTCCCAACCTAGATTCCTTGGAATGCAACTTCTAACCGGGAAACAAACGCCCCCTTAAGATTTTTGTGATGTTGTCAACCCAGAGAGAATTAAAATTGGAGTTGTGCTAATTGACGATTTCGGGAAGCCATGGCAAGGATTGTCGCTACTTGCTGAACAGATAGAAGCGATAGAAAGAAAACAAGATAATTTCAAGAAAATAAGAGAGAGAAGCGAACCTTTGTGAGTAGGGTTTCTTCGTTTTGTTCAAAAATTTGGGTCAGTGTGCAAGATCTGTGTGTTTTATCATTTTAAACGGGTTGTGGGTTCTGCTCAAAATGTGTTTTGGGTTTGCTTTCGTTTTTGTTAATGCTGGGTCAAGTATTGGGCTCTGCTATTACTATTGGCACCCCTGAAAATTGCTAATTGCATTCCAACATGTGACAGCGGCGACATGCATGATGAAGCTATGAAATTGAGCGATGAGTGTGAAAGATGGGGGTAGCGATGGTCACAAAGAGTAATAGAAGATCGATTACAACGACATTCCCAAAAAGCAATTCGATAAACATAAATTATTTATTACTGATAAATTCTAAATTCTATATTACGTTTTACCAATTTTGTTTTGTCAAGAAAAATATTGTAGTCTAATTTGTACCTAAATGATTTCAACACAATTTTCAATACCCGTGGGTACCACGGGCACACTGGCTAGTTCTTATCTATACAATATCTAATTATAGACACAAACTCGGTGGAGTCAATAGATGACACAAACAGAAATCAAAGACACTAATTTGAAATCCAATTTAAAAATAACATCAATCAAACTCCCTCATCCAATCATTAGTTGTTCTCAGTCCTAGAGCTTCACCCACTTTGTGTTGAAGAACATGACGACATCCATGGAAACTAGAGAGAAAAGCTTGAAATGATTCTAATATTGATAAAGGTAAAAGTGATACAAATGAGAAAGGTTAAAAGTAAAATGCTTACTTAAACCTATTTATAGGACACTTAATACTACTAGCAAACTATATCTCTAATACTTTGACATGAAGCAGAGGTTTAACTCAAAGTGTCTTTGCTCTCATAAACAACTTGAAACTCATCTCTTAAGCACAAATTTATGTCAACATGGTAGTTGAAGATAAAGAAACATCCACATTACACTTGACAAACTTGAGAGAGGATTTGTGCCACTTTCCTTGAGGGACTTTCGTACGAATCAAACTAGTCTCTTATTCTCCCCGAGCTTTATGCCATTCTGAAAGCACATAATTCCCGGGACCAATTATAGAAGTAGGAGTCTCCTTCACATTTTGACAACATTATTTGACTAAAATATCAATAAGAGTTGTTATGATGCAGTCAAAAAATGATAAGAATTGATAGGACAATATATTAAAATAGGATGGAGATCTACTCTTATATATATATATATATATATATATATATATATATATATATATATATATATATATATTCGCAAGGGGATATTAATGTTTCACTTATTATTGCTTACTTATAGCAGCTACTAACTAACTAACTATATTTCATCATTGTCAGTCTTATATTACTGAATAATACTTTAGCTAATAATACTATTAAATTATTGTCACATTTTTATCGATCTCATATCAATAGTGGAAAAAAGATTCAAAGTCGGATATTTTGGAGTCGGATTTTGGACATATCATAATAATTTTGAGAACTAGTTGTAAATAAGGTCACCCTAGCATTGAACTCCACATGAGAATTGTTACTAAAAAAAGGAAAAAAGGTCTTACAAGCATATAATAAACAACCAAAAATGGAATTAAGCGATTATTTGTTTATATAACATAAAATGCAACTTTTTTTTGACAAACCAAAAATGCAATTGTTTAATTTTTTTTACAACAAGCACTTAGTACATTTCATTAATAATCAAATCAAATCAAATCAGCAATACATGCAGACATATCATAGTACTCCTAAGGACTAATTATAAATAAAGTCACCCCAATAAAAATACGAGCAGCTTTTTAGCATTTTTCCTTTGCAAACTCCGCACTAAAAAAATGAAAAAGTGTACTATAATAAACAACCAAAAGTGCAATTAAGCGCGGTTATTTTATTTTAGTTTATTTATATAAAATATAATGCAAACCTATGTTTTAACAGATATTATTTGTTCGACAAAAAGAGTACCATACGTTTGATTCACCGAACCGAGAGAGGAACTAAACACATACATGCGGTTCAAACAAACCCACACACTCATCAAACCTTCTGAATGGTGCCAGTTCCAACATCCATCCCACTTCACTATTTGTCCTTTTTATTTATACCCAAATTTAAAGAAAATTATTCATTAATAATATGCTTCATGTTCAACCAATTCCAATTGAAAACTTGGAAGCAACAACTTCTTCTTCCTCCTACTACCTCTGTGCTCCTTTAACGGTGTCTCTATATTACCCTTGCTCTAGCTGGTATGTAATGTAACTACCTTCCACTTTCTATTCTTATATCTCAACTGGGTATGTAATTTTGATCTTCCTTCTAAATTTGATGAAATTTTATAATTTTAGGATTTATTTCCCCTTCTGTTGTAAAAGGTATTTTCAACTCTGTCTTTGCTTAGGAGTTAAAGGGTTAAGGTTACAATATTATGATTCTGTCTAGTTTAAGTTTCTGGATACAATTTGTTGAAATCAAATGGAATATCTACTATTACTGTGTTTATATAGATACAGTATTGTTGTCTTTGGTGTTTCTAATTGTAAACTGATATTCAGTTTGATAAAAACTGATTTCAAACTCTATGCTTTTCATGGTTTGGCTTTGGCTGTTGGATTTTTATTTTCTTATTATTTAAGTTTGAGATATGATGACAAATTATCTGAGGTTGAGTTCATGACCTGTTTTATTGGTTTCCACATTGAAAAATACTTTCTTTCTTTCAACACCAAAGATCATGTTGACACCTAGTTCAACTATACATCATGACAAATTTACTGTTGTATTGAACCTTGTTAAGAGAAAGATATGGCACTGGAATGAAGCTTCTGCTAAATTGATTGAATTTCATTTATTTCTTGTTTACCATTTGAATGTCTTGGTACTTTTCTAGCTTTTTTATCCTTCCTTTGAGCCTTGTTCTTTTGAGCTTCCAAGTTATCTTGTTGAATTTTCTAACTTGAGTTTAGAACTAATTTGACATTTACCATTTTTTCTAACTGTTAATATTTATATTTTCTAGGTATAGTTACCATAAATGGCAGTAATAATGGCTTCGCACGGTTGTTATTATAACAATATCGAGTCGGTAAATCAACGAAGAGATCTAGACAATCTTGGTTTTACAAGCTCAATTTCAGTTCATAAATTGTCAAAGAATAAAAGGTCAACATCTGATAAGTTTCATAGATTCGTGGTGGAAATGCGACAGACAGAATCACCTCCATCAAACTATGGTACTAATGGTAGAGCTGTTAAAATGGTACCAGCAAGTGAGCTAGTGAAAAGAAAGACAATGTCAGAGAATAAAGTTGAGACGACGGTAAATGGTTCCAAGCAAACTGTTAATGGAGCGAGTTTGGTAAGAAGAGATCCTACCCCAGCCTTGACAAATACAATGAAGTCTAGAACCTCTGAAGAACTCCCTCCTTTGGAAGAGCTTAAAGTTTTACCCTCAGATGAAGGTTTCAGTTGGGCCAATGAAAATTACAATTCATTGCAGAGGTCTATTGATGTCTGGTCCTTTGTTCTTTCGTTACGTATTCGTGTTCTTTTGGACAACGCAAAATGGGCTTATTTGGGTGGCTTTACAGAAGAAAAGAAAGTGAGTTCCGGCAATTCGTTTGTTGTCAAATTCTCTCTTTTAATAATTGGTTAAGTTAATGCAGCTTGTGATTGTGCTTTGCTGAGCTGAAGTATTTAAACATTGCATTTTAGAAAAGCAGAATGAAGAAAACTGCTTCATGGCTAAGGGAGTGTGTACTACAGCTTGGTCCAACTTTCATTAAACTTGGACAGTTATCATCAACAAGATCAGATCTATTTCCCCGTGAATTTGTCGATGAACTCGCAAAATTGCAGGTATTTTTGTAGATCTTTTGTCCATATTTTATCAGGCTCATTGGAGATTCTTTAATATAGTGTAATAAACTTGGATGGCCAGATTTTATAGATACTAATTTTTACTCTTAACATTCTCCAGGACAAGGTCCCCGCTTTCTCGCCAGAGAAAGCAAGAGGCTTTATTGAGAGTGAATTAGGAGCTCCAGTTAATGTATTGTTTAAAGAGTTTGAAGATCGGCCAATCGCCGCTGCAAGTCTTGGTCAGGTAAATTATACGCCTGCAGTCACATTTTTCGCACTTCTTGTAGTCAAACTAATGATCTTTATGTATTGATAACTACTACTCATGAATGATACTTACTATAAATTTAATTGCAGCTTCTTTGCAGTACAGACAATTAGAATATTATTAAGTTATTTCTCACATCAATTTTGTGGTGACTGTTTGTAGGTTCATCGCGCTATTCTGCACAATGGAGAAAAAGTAGTTGTCAAAGTTCAAAGGCCTGGCTTGAAGAAGCTTTTTGACATTGACTTGCGTAAGTTTTGCTCATTATGTTTCTACCATTTGCAAATCTGGTGATTTTCATTAACACAAGTGACCATTGCCATCATAACTGAATACCCGGCTTTTGTATTGGACCAAACAACCTCATTTTTCTTCTTTGTCTTCACATAACATAACAGTCCCCGACTCGAGTTTTCTTTATGTATCATAAAGTGTATACCACTGCATTCTAATGATCAATACATGTTGTAATTTGTTTTTCACTCCAACAACTTTGCCTCTCCTGTCCAGAAAACTTAAAGCTGATTGCCGAATACTTTCAGAGAAGTGAAAGTCTAGGTGGTCCAACTAGAGATTGGATTGGTATATATGAAGAATGCGCAACGTAAGTAATACATAAACATTGTTAAAAGAACATTTCACCTTTCCTCACTCCATTTTTAAAGTCCAAGTAACTCTTTTCAGGATTATTAATCTACTGTCACAAACTACTGCTGCCATCATTTTTAGTATTTTGTAAATTTCCTTGTATAATTTATATCATCCCGCACATGCTACTTTTCAGGATTTTGTATCAAGAAATTGATTATATAAATGAAGGGAAGAATGCTGATAGGTTCCGTCGTGATTTTCGAAACATAAAGTGGGTTCGAGTACCTGTATGTTTCTTGCTGCTATATACTAATCCTATTGAATATTTGGATAGTTTCAGCTACCTTGAAACTTGATTTTAGCCTATAAAAACAGCCAATGTTTAGCACCAATTTTAATTTTAACTTCATATTCTTCATTTGCATCCTTGTAGCTGGTTTATTGGGATTATACAGCAACAAAGGTGTTGACCATGGAGTATGTACCAGGTTATCATCTTGACTAGTGTGTATTCTTTGTTTTCTTCGTTTTCTTCCTTATGCCATTGAACTTGGATTCTTAAATGCTCCTACTTTATTATACCAGGTATCAAAGTAAATCAAGTGGATATGTTGAGTTCGCGTGGTTACGATCGAATGCGAATCTCATCACGTTCTATTGAGGCATACTTGATTCAGGTCCTCAACCTTGTTTGACTTGCTCTAACCTAATATTTTTTTTGAAGGACTAATCTAATATCTGACATTAAATATATTCATCTCTTTCGTTCATGGGAATTTTTAGATAAAAATGTTTGATTAATTTTTTTTATGTATGGCAGATATTGAAAACAGGTTTCTTTCATGCTGATCCACATCCTGGAAATCTTGCTATTGATGTTGATGAATCAATTATTTATTATGACTTTGGCATGATGGGGGAGATAAAATCTTTCACCCGTGAGCGATTGCTTGAACTGTTTTATGCTGTTTATGAGAAGGATGCCAAAAAGGTCTTTTCAAACGTTATCCCAACAAACAATTACAATCTGATATATTTATTCCTGATAAGCTATTATGTGAACATTTTCATATTTTTTGTTGCTTTTACTTAGACTTTAAATTTACAACTGTGCAGGTTATGCAATGCCTTATAGATCTTGGAGCACTCCAACCCACTGGGGACCTATCATCAGTAAGGATATGAAAAACTTATAATCTTTTATAAAATGGTCATTTAATTTAACAGTTTGATACTATGATTCATAGCTTGCTAAATAAATTTCTTAATTTGACTTTCAGGTGAGAAGATCTGTACAGTATTTCTTGGACAATCTTCTAAGCCAGACACCAGATCAACAGCAGACATTGAATGCAATTGGGGAGGTATGCAAGTATTTTAGTTCTTTTGGATGAATAAATTCTTAGTTCCTTCATAATTATTTTGTGTGATTATTTTTTTGGAAATGATGATAAGTTGAGTATGGAAAATCATTGTTTTAGTGGTCTATTCCCAATTATCTACAGAATGTATAGTATACAATACAATTTCATTATTGATGGAATTTTGTGGCAGGATTTGTTTGCAATAGCACAAGATCAACCATTCCGGTTTCCGTCTACCTTCACCTTTGTTATTAGAGCATTTTCTACACTTGAAGGTTTCCCCTTCTCTCTAAACTGTATTGTTTTTCTATTTAATGTATTGAATCTCAGATCAGAATTAATACTCAGGTTTTATTTTCCATTGAAGTTATAGTATGAGAATAAGAAAATCTAATGGTGCTTTATATATTTCTTTTTTATTGTTCTTGCAGGCATAGGTTACATACTCAATCCAGACTTCTCCTTTGTGAAGATTGCTGCACCATATGCACAGGTTCAGACTGCAATAACCAGCTAATGTTCCTATTCTCGGTTAAAATGTTATGTAATAATACTCATATACATCATACTTGCTTATCTTACAGGAACTTTTAGATATAAGGCAAAAGCGGCGCACCGGACCACAGCTCGTGGAGCAGATAAGGAAGCAAGCAGATGATGTACTACACTTTACCTCAAACTTTCATTTTAGCTTTTCATTCCAGATAATGTTTCTTTTGTAGTTTAAAAATCTGATATGAAGCATTATTTTAATGATGCCACTGTAACTACTACCATTGACAAGTCTCATGGAACATTTTTAGGTAAGAGCCAATTCCATGTCAATGCCATACAGAGTTCAAAGAATAGAGGAGTTTGTAAAGGAAGTTGAGGCAGGGGATCTGAAACTTCGAGTTCGGGTGCTAGAGGTAATCAATTTCTTTTATATCCACATGGTATATAAATGGTATATTCATATATTTCTATACTGCATCTAGCATTTCAAAAGCGCCATTCTGCAACTTGTTTTGCTTATTTAAAATTATGTATCTCGATTTGCTAGTCTGAAAGAGCTGCTAGGAAAGCAACAGTATTACAAATGGCTACTATGTATACGGTATTAGGAGGAACCCTATTGAATATTGGTGTCAATTTGAGTAGCCAAGGCAACCAAGCTTTTGCAAATGGATCATTTATTGGTGCAGGTAAATTTTATATCACATTTTTTTATCATTTTCAAGTTTACATTACCTCTATTCTAGTGACTGACTGGTATAAACTTATCCATATGCAGGTGTTTTTTTGACACTATTTTTGAGGTCTATGCAAAGGGTAAATAAGCTTGACAAGTTTGAGAAAATGATATAATTCGTTCCCAAGAAATTCGATTCCTTCATCTTGTATATGCAAAATATAGTTGATCTCCATTTCGTTACTTGTAAACGTTCACATTCAATTTTTTCACATAAACAGACTAAGCTATACAAAGTTACAAATACAATACGGATATTACAGAAAAATGATTGGAAGGTGTTGAAACCGCAAGCAAGAAACTATCATGGAAAATAAACATGAATGTGACTTGTAGATGCAATAATAGAAGCATGGAAGAAGAGTTGACAACTTTTTATGTGTTTCTTTCTATGTTTTGAAGCTCTATTTATAGAGAATGGCTTGGCTGTCTATAGGCTTGTGTGTTAGTCGACCAAAAACAAAGACTCGGCTGTGATGGCAGGACAATATGCAGAAGCGTGAGAGAGAGAGAGAGAGAGAGGAGTGGTTGGAGAATAAGACAAATGTTGTTAAAGTAGATTCGGATAGAGAAAATAATGCTGAAGTCTTGACCAACTCTGTTCAACAAAATGATGTCATTTAGAGGATTTTCATATCCGTGAGTGAGAGAGAAGCATTGCAGAGGTATTCATTTATGTTTGTTTTGATAAAGATATTGTTGATATTTTGAAAATGGAAGTAAATGTGAGATGTGTGTGAGAAGCTTTTCATACTCGTGAGTGAGAGAAAAGTTTTCAATTTGGTTTATTAAGATCATAGTAACCATGCTATCAGTATTTTAGTAGTAATAGCTTTATTATAGTAGCAAATTTGTAGTAATGCTTTTGAGGCATAGCTCCGGCCAGCTATCTATGCCCTTCTACTGTCCACCTGTGTCTCGAATTTGGACCAACGGTTAATGGCATTACTTTGGTCACAAATTAATACTTACTTATCTTTATAAGTCTGCTCAAGTATCGTTTAATAAAGGAAATCACAGTCGTCGAAACAGGATGGTAGAGCTGAAAACAAAGAGGATGAAGAATGTATATAAATATAAGAAAACTTATAAATTTATCAAAATTTCGTACAAGGAAAAACAAAAATAAATTATAAATTTATCAATTTTCATTAAATTTCACCACATTCATCACGAACTCTTGAATATTTTGATAGAAAATGCTAATTTGAGAATAACAATCAACATATTGATAAATACATAAAATGAAGAAAATCAAACAATTTATATGGAAGCGTAAAAACTAATAACAAAGCGATACATTATTTATGCAATATGAAAGAGTGAAAGAATACATTACATGTTGCAAGCACAAAACATAATTAAACCAACTTGTCAAGTTAGATGAAAAAGAAAAAAAGTATAATTAGTTGTTTTTGAAACACAATGTGGAGAGTTAGAAAAGGGCGCATGGTACAAATATGAGGGGTGCAAATAGGACTCAGATTTTTCAAAACAAATAAAAGCAATTAAGAGTACTTTTAGGTTGTATTTTGAATACTATTTATTATTTAATTTAATAAAAAAGAAGTGACCGTATAAAAAAAGTGAGGTTGTTTTTTTTTTGAAATTTTGCGTAGATGTAAGTTCTATAAAAGAGAAAGTAAAAAGAAAACGAGTCAAACCTTAACATAAGTGACTGAGTGAGAGATGAAGGACCATGTCGGCTGGTGAGTGGGGGTTGACAGAGGTGACTGTGATGGTAGTTCGCGATGGTGTTCTGGCGGTGAGGGGTTTGGTGAGTTGGTGTTTTGTAGGGTGGAGAGTGTTAAGAGTCCCACATCAGATGTGATATAGTCTGAAAAAGAGTTTATAAGTGAGAAACAACTCTCACCTTACAAGTCGGTTTTGTTAGGTTGAGTTAGGCTTAAACCCACATTCTTTGATGGTATCAGAGCCTATCCAAGATGTCTGTTACTGGGGGTGATGGTATCAGAGTTTATACCTTGGTTGCTTGGTTCGCCACTCACTCATTCTACTCTCTACTCATGGTTTTTCATACCCGTGAGTGAGAGAAAAGTTTTCAATTTGATTTATTCAAGATCATGGTAAATTTGTCTTGCCACGTTCATTGAATTTATGACTGATGATTTTATTTTCTATTGAATCACATTATTGCGAGGGTTTGTTTTTACATGATTGCTTGAAATTGTTAGGGTAGTGAAATAGATACTTTCTTAACATGACCTCTGCATTTTGCTTCCATTATCTTATGTATTAATTTGGTAATATCTGGTTGTGCTTATAAAACTTGACACATTTGGGTTTGACACCATTTCAAGTTTTAAGAGTATGTTGCTTAAGCACACAACTGCTAGTGGAACATAATAAGTTTGATTATGGTGTGGTAACAACATACAAGTCAAATGTGTAGAGAAGGGGGATTGTTGAGTCAATAGAGACTCATTCTTCCTCTAGAATTTGTGATGATTTCTGATATTCTAAATTGTTTGTCTTTTTTATGTAATTATTTTCAATAGAAAAAGGTAAATGTTAATATTTTGAATTTTGAATGGATTGAGACTTTGGTTTTGCTTTCTTGCTGATGCTGCCAGCTAAAGAGCGCCTCAATAGTCCCTTTCACATTTCCTAGTTTATAATTCTGTAATTCTGATTTTTTTGCTTTTCTATGACTATTTTCCAAGTTCAACAGTTCGTAGTGGAGCAGTTTTGCTGGTTATAAGCACACAAAACTGACCTTCAAGAAAGAGCCATGAACACTAGCTTAAAATAGAAAATGCTAAAGCATCTACAGTTGGTTTGAAATTGACAACTCCATTTAACTTTTCTATTCAACCCTTTTGTAATTTATATTGAGTAATTGGAAATTACTTATCCAAATGTTGTTTTAAATGCTTGAGACTACTTTTGTATTCATCATCTCTAGTGACTCACGCACACTGGCTGGTCAGCGTGAAACTACTTTGTTTTATCCACCAAGTAAATATGAGATTGAAAAAGTAATTTAGATTTTAGAATGGTTATTTAGTTTGTTATAATAGTTAATAATAGTTAAGACATAGGTAATAACTAATAAGTTAACTGTATGTGCAATAAAAATGCGAGGATTCGGATATCTATTTCTTCATTGTTCACTGTGATGGGACAGGCATTATCCAAATTACCTTAAGCTTAAATTGGTGCTTATGATTGCAAGTTTATAAAATGTAACATTAGCTTAATTTAAATAGCCCTGTGGAATTAATAGGAAACCAACTTTATTTTTACAATCCCTGAGATATTGTTTTCCAAAACCTGAGTTTAAAAAACTGCGACAACAGATTTTTTGATTATGTAGAGGGGTGTTTAATGTAATATTGTCTATCTATATTTGAGAGGCTTCAATACAGTGGCGGATCCAGAAAATTTGTTTTGTGGGGGGGAAAAAATGTATAATTTTTTTTTGTTAGGACCATTATTGGCCACCCACAAAGTGTTCAACGCTTTCAACGAAATACTAATCTCTATAGTTCCTGTTTGGGATCAAATTTTGCATTTGCCAACACCGAGTTTGTCTATTGCGGGAATCGAATCTGAAAGTACTGGGTCGACCCTTATGTCTCAAGATAAATTAAGCCACGGGAAAAAAAATATATAATCTAATATATAAAAATTTAACAAAAAAGATATATTATGTTTAATAAAAAAAATTATCCAGTAAATAAAAAATCATATTTTAAAATTGGAAATTACCTAAACAATTTTGTTTTAGAATTGATGGAGAAGAAAATAGTTTGTCAAAACAAGGAGAAGAAAGTAAGAGGGGAATAATAAATATATGAAATGCATCAATCATAATATTTACTAATGATCTCATGTTTTTGACGTTGAAATTTGAATATTTTATTCGAAAGGTGTAACAATATAAAGTAGATCTTTTTTTTTTTGTCGGAAATGTTTGATTTTCATTGATAGTGGGCAAAGTCCAAATCAGTACAATCATAAGATTCACTAGGTGGTGCAACTAGCGACCAACTAACAGATAAAAACAAAGTGGCACGCATACCCAATTTAACGATTAAAACACGAAACAGACAAAAGGACCCAAAATAAAGACCCAGCCCAACTCTCACTCATAATTAGCACCACAACTACTTACACAGAAGAGGAAAGAATTCCACCCACTCCCGCGAGTAACAAAGCAACTCAAACCCTAATTCAGTAAAAACTTGAGAGCTTAACATTTTCATCAAAGCTACACCACTCTCAGCACTCACCAACAGATAACGACGGCACTTCCACGGAGATAGATCGAGCCTGAAAATCTCTTCTAAACACTTCAGATCAACTGCAAGGTTTTTCTTTGATGGAGAGACCCAGACTCTTCCAAAACCTGAGTTTTAAAAAACTAGGACTACAGATTTTTTTGATTATGTAGAATTGTTTAATGTAGAATTGTCTATCTATAATTATTAAGATGATTAGTTGTTGTCCCAATTTCCAAAACTCTCAGATGTTCTCCATATATTCTTTGATGGATTGATGGTGCTAATGGTGTCTAATCTTGTTGACATTGTGAATGGTGTGAAAAAAAATACCTCAAAAGTATATTTGAGAGGCTTCAATAGGATGAGGATTATCACTAACAAAATATTTGAGAGGATTATCACTAACTTCACAAGGCTTTATCACTAAATATAGTTTGAAGGGTTAAAAATACTAGTTGAGAAAATTTTAGTGTTGGAACAAAGCTTTGATGTTTTTTTAAAATCCCATTTGTTTTGAATTTGAAACAGTATTGCTGTAGTCATGGTGGCACCGACAAAGCCAATAATTATTGTGCACAAATAACACAGTTACCAAAAAAATATTGATATTTTGATAAATGACAAATGACAAATGTTACCACTTAATGAGTGTGTGAGAGGGAATGAAAAAGTAGAGTGGAGTGGCTTGATATAGCGCATACATGATTAAGAATCGGAAATAGGAGTTGCCAAATTGGATGTATTATTATTGTGACTAATCCCCTCGCTGGATTAGAGGCACCTCGAAGGGTGGGACAGCTGATCCAGAGATTTAAAGCTGCTCCGTACCCAAGACGATGATCGAAGCCTCGACACTTGGTTAAGGGAGTATGAGCCTCAACCGCTCAACACCCCCTGATTTATTACCAATGTCCTTAGCTATTTAACTATTATAACATATAACAAATTAAATAACCATTCTAAATTACTTTTTCAATCTCATGTATGTGTGTATATATATATATAGTGAATAAAAGAAAGTAGTCACATGCTGACCAGGCAGTGTGCGTCAGTTACTAGAGTCACTGGGGCCAAGATTTGTTGAAGATATGCAGCCTCCAAATGATTAACACGCGATTGAGATACTAGCCAAGATTCTTTCCACCGCCAAACTCCATCCCTCCACCCTCCAAAGTCCCGCACCACCACAAGGTTTGATTCACGACCCGTCCATAGAGAAGGAAAAAGCCTAGAAAAAGAAGAAGTTCCGAACCAAACATTATTCCAAAAATCCACCGAAGCGCCATTCCCCATCCTACGAGAAATCTGCTGACTGAAAGAAGATAGAGGAGAAAATGCGAGATCAAGCATCATCAAATCGCGCCACCAAATAGACCCAACAGCACCTCTTCTTAATGCACCCTCCGACCGTTGTATAAAGGCATCCTTGAAGCTTCCATATCTATGAAATAATAAGCCTTTTCAAGGAGCGAAATCATCAACAAGTGCCCGCCACTTCCACTTACTTAAAAGAGCCACATTAAATAAATCTAAATTTTTGATACCGAGGCCTCCGTCATTCTTCGGTTTGCAAATTTTGTCCCAAGCAACCCAATACATACCCCCATCTCCATCATTGATTTGCCACAGAAAATCCCTTTGTATTTTAATCATTGTTTTAATAACCGACTTCGGTGCTTTATAGAAAGAAAAGAAATACAAAGGGATACTATTTAACACCGAATTAATAAGAGTGACTCTACCTCCAATTGAAAGATGATGCCCCTTCCATGATGCTAGCCTTTTTCTAAGCATATCAAGTACTGGCTTCCACGTTGTCGCCCTTCTCGGATTGGCCCCAACCGGAATCCCCTAGAATTTAAACGGGATGGACTCCGTTTTACAATGAAGGAAAGTAGAAGCGGAATCAAGAAACTCCTCTGAAGTGTTAACACCAATGATCTTGCTCTTATGAAAATTCACACGTAACCCGGAAACCAATTCAAAGCTTCTTAAAATTGTCTTGATGGCGCACAGATTATCCCAAGAAGGCTTCCCCATTAACACCGTATCATCTGCAAATTGCATAATAGAAAACCGGAGAGAAGAATTAATATGATGACCCGCAAAATAGTCAATCTCCACCGCTTTAGCTACTAAAGCCGACAAGCCTTCCGCCACAATGAGGAACAAAAAAGGGGAAAGAGGATCCCCTTGTCTCAAACCTCTAAACGCCTTAAAATCATTAGTGGGACTCCCATTAACCAACACCGAAAAAGTAGTATTGCAAACACAAGACTTCATCCAAAGAATCCATTTTTGAGGAAAGCCCATCCGATATAACATATAAAATAAGAACTTCCACGAGATGGAGTCATATGCCTTCTCGAAATCAACTTTAAAAATCAAACATTCATCCTTCGATCTCTTAGCATAATCAACTACCTCATTAACGACCAACACCCCGTCCAAAATTTGCCTACCCCCCAAAAAGCCTATTGGCTATTCGATATAACACTAGGGAGCACCTTCTTAAACCGATTTGCCAACACCTTTGCCAAAATTTTGTAGAGAGACCCTATCAACGAAATCGGTCTATACTCCCCCAAACCTTGAGGATTATCACTTTTGGGAATCAATGCAATAAAAGTTGCGCTAATGGCCTTAGGGAGAAATGCCTTATCATGAAACTCATTAATAAAATCAACATCATTTTTCAACAAATCCCAACATAATTTGATGAGGCTCATGTTAAAACCATCCGGCCTGGGGCTCTTATCGCCATCACACCTCCACACTTCCTCCCTAATTTCTTCCTCCGAAAAAGGTTCGATCAAGAAATCCATATCAACCAGAGAAAGCTGATTAAAAGCAAGACCATCAAGAGTGCGGCGAAATTGACAAGACTCCACAAAACAATTCTCAAAATGATGTTTAACCGAATTCTTCACTTCCTCCACCTCCTCCATCATCTCACCATTACTCCTTAATAACAACAAACTACAACGGCGCCTTTTAAACTTTAAAAGGGAATGGAAATACCTTGAGTTCATGTCACCTTCCTTGATCCACCGTGCTCGAGACTTTTGCGCCAAAATTGACTCCTTTGCTTGAATTTGATTCCAAAAAGAAGTTGAGACCTCCTTTCGGTTCATAACCAAAGCGCTATCCCACCCCTCACATAAAGCATGGTCAAGCGAATTCAAATCCCGAACCAAACGACTCTATGTTCAAGTCAAGCTTACCGAACACCTCTCTATTCCAACCCTGCAATTTCTCCTTTAAAAGCTTGAATTTTTCCTTTACCACATGAGCCTTATGACCCCTAATATTGAACCCATTCCAGCACTCCTTCACGAAGGGTAAGAAATCAACATGATCATACCAAGCCTTAAATATCCGGAAAGGCTTTGGCCCCCAGTCTTTTGCAAGACGAAGGAGCCAAATAGGATTGTGATCGGATATGTTACGCTTACCAATCCATTGTCCAGATATGCTCCACAAATCAATTAAACTCTCAAAAACAAGGAACCTATCCAAACGACTCATAGAAAGACCATCCGAACAATACCAAGAGAATCTGTTACCTGATATCGGAACATCAATCAAATCCATGGTTGATATAAAGTTGTTAAAATCAGAAATTTCTATATAAGAACTATCACCACTTCTCCCCCGCCGCTCCTCCACACTAGAAACCGCATTAAAATCCCCAACAACACACCATTCCCCTTCTCCAATGGACTGTTTAATCAGTCTCAAATCATGCCACAGTCTTCTCTTTTCCACTATCGAGCATGGGGCGTAAACATTGATGATATGCACCAAGCTAGATTGGAAAGATATAGTAACTCCTAAAAAACCTTCACCATTAAAGGTAGAAGAGACAGACCAACCACTTTCAACCCAAGAACACAGTAAGCCACCTGAGAGACCTGTAGACGGATGATAAATAAATTTAAACGGCTTTGCTCCCCATAACACGCCCACTTCCCTTTCATCCACCACCTCCCTCTTAGTTTCCTGAATGCAAATAAAATCAAAGCAACCAGACTGAATATTAGTTGCTAGTCGGCGCCGTTTACTACGGTCACCCCACCCTCTCATATTCAACGAAAGCAAATTCATGGAACCCCGTTGGTGTTCACCCTCTTACTGCATGTCTCTTCATCTCTTGCCTCCCCTTCCTCAATCAGCCTAACATAATGTTCGTCAGGCATGTTTCCTTTAATTCCCAAACTCTTTGCAGACTCCCACACCTTTTGAGCAACTGACTTACTCTGCAGAATCCAAAACTTATTATTACAGCAAGCAATATTACCCGAAGAGATAGAACCATCACATAACACCACCCTCGCCGAAAATAAAGATGATGAGTTTGGCCTTTGATTGGATACCAAAGGAACAGCGACAACATCGTTTTCCTCAAGAGAAGCGGTGGAAACGGATTTGAGCTCACGGGGAGCTTTCTTTAGCCCAAGAGATATAGTTGATCTTGTTAACAACTTTGGAACTATCCTCCATCAACCCTTCAAATGCCAAATTATTTCTTTCTTTCCAAATAGTTCACATAGAAGCCATCCATATCAAATGATAAAGCTTTACATTTCCGGATTTCCTACTCATATGATCAATTTCCTTACCAAAGTCCCAAAAATGTTGAGTCCCATCCACACCAATAATTTCTTCAATCCCCAACCAATCATATATATGTTTCCACACAGATTTAGCAAATGGACAATGGAAGAATATATGCTCTATAGATTCATCAACACCTTCACATAGGTTACACCAACTATTATTAATAACCACATTCCTTCTAATTAAATTTACCTTAGTTGGCAACCTATCCAAAAATATCCGCCAACAAAAAAACGCCACTTTAGATGGCACAGGGACTTTCCAAACAACAGATAATACCTCTAGAACATGAGTACTCAAAGGAGTATGATTCACCAAACTCATAACAAGAGTGAAACAAGAATGTAAGATTATATAAGCACTCCACTTCCACATATCATGTGTCCCTGACACCAATTGTACATCCAAAAGAATAGACTCCAAGAGTCGCCACTCCTCTTGTTCCTGTTGATGAAATTCTCTTAACCAATTCAAATTCCACCGCCACCGATCCCTTTCCCAAAGACCTGCGTCCGCCACGAACATATCGTGATGGCTAGAAATTATATACAAATCCAAAAATACAACCTTCAAAGGAGAAGAGCCTAACCATTGATGGTGCCAAAAAAGAATAGACGAATCGTCCCCTATGGTACACTTCATTGCATTATGAAAAAATTCTGACTTGTATAATGTTACCACCTAACAACATCAAGTCTCTCCACCATATTGAGTTTTTTCGTCCCCAAATGCGACCAATGCTACACGTGTGCCTCAATAGTAAGTCACCATATCTAAAAGAAAGTAAATCTTTCCACAAAGCATCTGTATCATTTATACATCTCCATTTCCATTTAGCTAGTAAAGAGATGTTAAATGCTTCTAAGTTCTTCACTCCTAATCCACCCTCCTTTTTTGACTTACAAACATCATCCCAAGCCATCCAACATATTTTCGTTTCATCATTTTTTGAACCCCATAAAAATTCCTCTGAATTTTTATGATTTCTTTAATGACTACTTTAGGAGCTTTAAAGAAAGAAAAAAAATACAAAGGTAAACTAGCAAGAACAGAGTTAATCAAAGTTACCCTTCCTCCTAAGGATAGATGGTGACCCATCCAAGAAGACAATCTAGCCTGCCCACCACTGGCTTCCAAGTACTCCTTCTTCGTGGGTTAGCCTCAACCGGCACACCCAAAAATTTAAAAGGAATTTCCATGGAACAACAAGAGAGGAAAATTGATGCCGCCTCCAAAAAACCATCATTAAGATTCAAGCCAATCAACTTACTTTTGTGGAAATTTACCCTCAGACCTGAAACAAGCTCAAAACTCCTGAAAATTGATTTGATAGTCCATAAGTTCTTCCAATATCCCTTACCCATCAAGATAGTGTCATATGCAAATTGAAGTAGAGACATACCCTTTCCCTCTGACACCCGGTATCCATCAAACATACCTACTTGAACCGCCTTTTGAACCAAACCAGATAGACATTGAGCCACAATAAGAAAAAGAAAAGGAGATGGAGGATCTCCTTGTCTTAGGACCCGTTTGGATAGAGCTTATTTTGAGCTTATGAAAAACAGTTTATGCAAATAAATAAGCTTTTTTGTATTATTCATAAGTTTGTCAGTGTAGTTTATGAAAAAACAACTTATGGAGATATAACTTTTGTTAGTGAAAACTTATGGGCTAACATGAAAACTTATTTATCTCCATAAGTTGTTTTCCATAAGCTCAAAAATAAGCTCATACAAACGGGCTCTTAATCCTTTGTGAAATGGTGTGGGGATTCCCTTCCTATTATTATAATTACTGGGGCCGGAGTTTTAAATAGTTAACAACCGGTTGCAAAAACTTCAACCTGCTGTACCAGGTAAAAAGTCACTTTGGCACAATAAGCAAAAACTTCAACCTGCAACTTAAAGCCACCCAAAATTTTGTTTCACTTGTTGGAGAAGTATGTTATGAAAGGATCACATTACTTGCTTTAAAGCTGTTGCCTTCTCTGCACAGAATGCTTTCCACAGCTTGCTTTCACAGGGAAAGCATTCTGTGATGAAAGCAAGCTGTGTTTGTCAGGTTTTTTTTTTTGGGTCAAAGGCAATATGATTTCAAAATTAAAGGGATGAAAAAACACAGGGAAAGCATTCTGTGTTTGTCAGGTTTAAAATGCATCAAAATTAAAGGGATGAAAAAACTATTTTAAAAAAATTGAGGTGGCGACAAAGCTGATGAAGAGGAGTATATGATAAAATTTAAATACTGAAATGATTATGTAAAGTTGAAGAGAAAACTAAAAATAACAGAAGATTGGCAAAGTATCCGATTGAAAATGGCAACGTTGCATGAGAAATTGTAAAATGAATGAACATGTCAATTAAAAAATGGTATAATCAAAATTGAATAAGGAAAATAACCAATATTTGCAGCATATATATATGTCAAATTTAAATGAAATTCTAAATATCAAATTTTGTAAGAACTACACAATTCAAATTTCAAGATTCAAGATTATCCAATACCAATCCTCAATAGAGTACAACCAATATAAGTCTTACTAATTGATTTAAACAAATTTTGAAAATATCAGGTGCCAAATATATACTAAGTTAAAGACTTCAATAATCAATAATAATATAATAAACAGAACAAAGTAATATCTCAAAGCCTGTTTGGGAGTAAAGTTCAATTATTTCTAAATTAGAGAAGGCTTTTTTTACCCCCTCCTTATCACCCATACCCCCATAATTGGCACTTCGACCAAAATGCCCCTGGCTTTTTAAAAAAAAACTTTTTTTTTTGATTTTTCCGGATTTATGCATAAATTCGGAATGCATGTTTTTTTTTTCGAATTTACGTGCCAAAGATGTAAATCCAGAAATTTTAAAAATATGCATTCCGAATTTACGTTCCAACAACATAAATCCGGAAAGATTACCCTACTTATGTTTCGAATTTATGTCCAGTGTTGCATAAATTCGAAATGCAAACTATAGGGGATGGGGAAATTTCCAGATTTACCTTAAATCCGAATTTTTTTTTTTGTATTTCAGTAATACGTTAAATCCGAAAAACTTGAAGTTTTTTTTTTAAAAAATTAGGGGCATTTTCGTCCAAAATAGATTTATGTGGGTATAGATGATAAGCATGGGAGTATTAAAAAAAAGCCATTAGAGAATGAAAAGAAATTGCAACAAGGTTGAGGCTGAATAATTAAAACTAACTATTACTTACATCATCAACATCATAATTAAAACAAAGATAATTTATCTACCTGCATTCATATGTCCTGTCAGTGTCAGTTTTGGATTGCTTCAAAATCACTTTCAAACTTCAAAGTATAGTAATTTTGTAAAAAAATAAGGTTAAATTAAAATTGTTCAAGCATTTATTTCAGCCTTGAAGACAATACCTACCCGTCCCGATACCTTTTTCTGCCTCTCTTGACCACTTTATCGGTACAACACACTAATGCACCATCCTGCAATTCCAGCTAGCAAACTCACGCATTTGGCATCTTGCACAGCCTGTACAAAGTACATAGTAAAATAAATACATAAATTAGAAAACACTACAAATGGGGATCCACGGAAGGAAGTAAAACGAAAATGATATGGAGAAGAGTCTAAAAATTGTTATTCTTGAAAATAAACCACTATACACTTTTCATAATAATCTTCTAAAACAAAGAGAAGAGAACCCCCCTTCCTTGTGGTTGGCCACCGCATACTCACCGCATACTCACCGCCTACTGGTGGATCCATGAACGACACCGTATGCGTTTCTCCCCCTTCATCTTTTGTTTTCAAGTAGCAACACCTTTGATGTTCTTATTAACTTACTTTTAGGGTTCCACTAGTTTACTTAATATAATATCTCATTTATCTTAGTTTTTTATTATCAGTCTCATTTCTCGTGGTAATCTGTTACGGCTGGCTCAAATCCGAGGAAAGGGGCTGATAATCTGTTACGTGGGAACAAGCGAGATAATAGGAAAAATTCTTTTCAAATATTGACAGACCATGTTTGGGAGGAAGGCATTAATGATCAGCCACGTCAGCAAGGAGAGAGAATTGCTGGGGGGTCCACTTTCCATATAGGGGAGAATTCAAAGGGAGGTAGGGGTGGACAGTTTCAGCGAACCCGACCGTACCCGGAAAAACCGAAAATCAAAAATGTTGGTCGGTCGGGTCTGTGCGGTTTAACGGGTAAGCATTTGAATCAAATGGGCTTGTTTGGGCTGTTGCGGTCGGATGCGGGTGAGTGTAACGTGATCCATCGGTGCCCGGACCCGACCGACCAGTAACAATATATTATTATTTTAATATAATTTCGTAAAACACTCACAAAACACTTCACTCTCAGTCTCACTCTCACAAAACACTTCTCTCTCAACTCTCAATCGTGAAACACTAGAAAAAAAAACCCTAGCAGCGCCGCTCCCTCCCAATACCACGATCACCTCAACAGTGCTCCTTCATCTTCATCGATCTTGTACTCATCTTCATTGATCTTGTACTCATCTTCGATGGCGCAGGACGCAACATAAACATACCTCTCACTCTGGTTAGCCTTCGTAACAGACACTACGCAACCCTCTATCTTCTATTTTATTTTCCTCTAACTTCTTCAAATCCTTGTTTAAAGTTTGTTTGGGTTCCATTTTTAGCACTAGATTTTGTTTCTTTAAACTAGATAATGAAGAATCTGCTGTTGTTGTTGTTGTTGTAGGTTTTTATGTGGTCCTTCAGATCTGTGTTTCTCCTCAAATATTTGTTTAATTTTAGGGGTTTTTCATTTTTTGTGCTTAATGGGTTTCGTTTTAGGGTTACGTTTTAAGGGTTTTCGTTTTAACAATTTTCGTTTTAGAAATCGTTGCTGCTGTGATTTGGGTTTTTTGGGTTACGAAAATACTATGGTTTTTTGCATTCAGTTTAGGTTTTCATTTTGAGGGTTTATGTTTTTAGGGTTTCTGTTTTTATGTTTTAGGATTTATTTGAGTATTAGGGTTGATCTGAGTATTAAGTTATGTTTTGAGGGATAATGTTTTTTAGGGGGTCTGTTTTTAACATTTTCTTTTGTTTCAAACTAGTGTTTGAGTTTGTTCAGTTCTGTTATTGACTCTACTGCACCTGATTTATTGATACTAATGCTTTCTAAGTTTTGTATGCTACTTAGTTTCTGTTATTGATTTTTCTTTGGCCTTTTTTACTAATTAATTTTTTATTTGTTGTTGATTATATAATTTAATGCTTGGGACAAAGAACTTGAAGGAGCAACACAGATAAGGTATGTTATTACTTCGGTTATTTTCTGTTTCTGACTCTTTTGCATTTATCTTTGGCCTTAGTTTACTTGTTAATCTTTTCTTTGTTGTTGATTAATTATTTTAATGCTTGGGACATGGAAGGAGCAAGAAGCTAGCAATCTTTGATGTGGTATGTTACTTTACTTTATTTGTTGTCTTGATTACTAATCTGGATGGTTGTTAGTTGCTAAATGAGCTAATTTGTGAGTCAGTTTCTGAATGCATGTTAGTTGTTTGTATGCTACTTAGCAATCAATTTTTAGTTAATAAGTTATAAGTTTATAGTAATAAATTCTGGATTTTATGTACTTACTCATGAATCAGTTTTTATGTACTTAATCATGAATCTGTTCTTCTCTATTAGTTTAAGAAATAATGCTAAGGTTTATTGTTTTCATGTAACTAGAGTTGAAACTCTCAGATCAGATAACATATCCTTTAATTTGAATTGGTTGAGCTGACTATTATTGTGTATGATTTATAAATTTGTTCTTTGCTTTATTAATAACGTTTTAATTCTATGCTATTGAGTTTCAGCAATGGATCAATTAGGTCAACACCCTCCCCTTACACAAGCAAATGCCACACCACCAAACCCTCCTCAAGCTGCCACTAGGCAACCAGAAGCTGCTGCAGCTGTAATTGCTCTTAAACCTCCTCTTGGAAAGAAGAGGAAGCCAAATGCAAACAAAAAGAGGAAAACTTCTATAGCCTGGGATCATTTCGTTAAATTACCAGATGAGGCGGAGCCTATTGCAGCTTGCAAACACTGCCACATCAAATTCCGATGCGACTCTAAGATGCACGGTACGTCTAACATGAAAAATCACGTTGACCACTGTCCCGAATATGCTTATTCTCTCGTTAATGACCCCAAACAAACGACTCTTAACTTTAAACCTGGGGAAAATTCTAGCTTAGTCTGCACTAGCACAAGATTTGAAGTTGATTCTTGTAAAAAGGCGGTTGCTATTTTTGTAATAGTTGATGAGCAACCATTTAAGGTGGTAGAGGGTGATGGGTTTAGGTTTATGATGAGTGTGATGCAACCCCAATTTACTGTCCCATCTAGAAGAACTGTTGCTAGACACTGCTATCAACTCTATCTTGATGAGAAACAAAAATTAAAAGCCATTTTTAGATCTGATTGCTCAAGGGTAGCACTTACTACCGATTGTTGGACCTCAATTCAGAATCTTAATTATTTAACCCTCACTGCACACTTCATAGACAGCCAGTGGAGATACCAAAAGAGAATCATAAGCTTTTGTGTTGTGCCTAACCATAAGGGAGAGACCGTTGGTAAGAAAGTAGAAGAGGTTCTTAGAGAATGGGGTATTAGAAATGTGTCCACAATTACTGTGGACAATGCAAGCTCAAATGATGTTGCTGTTGCCTATTTGAAGAAAAAATTGAACAACATGAATGGGTTGGTTGCGGATGGGCAGTTTTTTCATGTTAGATGTTGTGCTCATATTCTGAATTTAGTGGTGAACGATGGATTGAAGGACATGAGCACCTCTATTTCTAGCATTAGAAGCGCGGTGAGGTTTGTTAGGTCTTCACCTCAACGGTCTGCCAAGTTTAATGAATGCAAGGAATTTTCTAACATAACTTGTAAGAAAATGTTGTGTCTTGATGTTCCCACTAGGTGGAACTCGACCTACATGATGTTAAATGCAGCTGAAAAGTATCAACCAGCCTTTGATAAACTAGAGTATGAAGATCTTAGTTATACTGACTTCTTTGGGGCTGCTGGAATTCCTAGTGCATCTGATTGGGATAATGTTCGTGTGTTTGAGAAGTTTTTGAAATTGTTCTATGATGCAACTAAACTTTTCTCAGCTTCACAGTGTGTTACTTTGCATGCTGCATTTTCTCAACTCTCTTCCATCCACATTGAACTTAATAATTCTGCCTTGAACCTAAACACCATTCTTGCTAACATGGGTATGGAAATGAGGAAAAAATATGAGAAGTATTGGGGGAAAATTGAAAATATTAACCAGCTTCTCTATTTTGGAGTTATTTTTGATCCTAGATATAAGTTGAGATATGTTGAATGGTCATTTCAGTCAATGTATGTTTCAAATCCCACCTTTGCTAATGAACTTTTCAATTCAGTTAAAGAAAATCTTTTTAAGATGTACAATTGGTACAAGGATGCATATGAATTGAAAAATAGTGTTGGGCAGCAAGCTGTTAGTCCTTTAATACCTGTTGTTTCTGAAATACTCTCAACTCAAGCAAGGGAAAGTGCATTTAAGCAACATTTGAGAGAAAAAGATTCTATTGATAAGCAAAATGAATTAGAGAGGTTTTTGGGTGAACCTAATATAGATGCATCAGCCACATTTGAGATTTTAGTTTGGTGGAAACAAAACTCAGATCGGTACCCTGTGTTATCTACTTTAGTTAGAGATCTTTTGGCCACACCAGTTTCTACTGTGGCATCTGAGAGTGCATTTAGCACTGGAGGGAGGGTTTTAGATGCATATAGAAGCTCTTTGAGCCCAGAAATGGCAGAAGCTCTTATATGTACTCAAAACTGGTTGAAGCCTTCTTTCTTCCAGTTTAAAAACCTCAACCTAGATGAAGAGTTTGAAGATTTTGATAACATTGTGGCAGGTATAAATTAAATGAATTCTTGTATTTTTTATAATACTTGATATCTAATTCTATATAACTTATATTGTTTTTTATGTTTCATAGAATTTCAAGGAGTTTCTGTGGGTGATGGAGCTGCTGGAGTTAGCTCATCATCTCAGTCACAGCCAATTAATATTGGCAGTGGCTGAGAAGAATTTCACCGTTAGTCCGTAATGCACTTGTAATTAAATTCTTACATAATTATTTGTGAGGTTATTAACAGCTTCTACTTTTGAATATGCAGCTATAACTTTTTTGCTTTTTTGGAATCACATGGACATCATCTTTTATTCCCAACTATTGCACTAACAATAGCAACACTCTATGGTATTTTGGAGTCATTCATGGCTCATTACATCATCCAACTTCACTCACATTCTGGATAACTGTTCTGAGTTTAAATGAAAGTAATGATTTTTGTTTTTGTTTGCTTTTTGTTCTTTCTATTAAATTAGTTTATAAAATTTTGTCTATGTTTGCTTCATAATGAGTTTCTGATATTTTTATTTCAGAATTGCCAACATTGGTTGGAATTGAATTTCTTGAACAGAACAAACCCTTGGAATTCAATTTATGGAAATCGGTTTCTGGATGAATTCAGTCACGAAAGAGCAGCCCTTTGGAAGTAATTATATTTTTGTTACAGTAATTGTATTTCTGGATAAATTCTGATTTATATATCTGTTACAGTAATTATATTTTATATTCAGTTTCAGGATTATATTTCTGGGAAATTATCAAAGGTTATATGGGGTGTTACTTAGGCTATTTGGCTATAAGTAACAAGGTTAGTTAATAAATGGTTGATCTTATTTCAAAACTTCTGTTATTATTACTGTTTTTACTTCTAAAAATTACTGTTTTATTGTGCAGATTGCATATTCTGAGGGCCACTGAAGTTTGAAGTTGTGAGATTCTTAAGCTTCTTTAAAGAAGCTGTGAAATTCCCCTTGCATGGGTGTATGATGTAATTTAGATTTTAATCTTAGATTTATTAGTATTACTAACTGTTGCTTGCTTTAGTTGGTTGATGATGAGCCAGTGATAGTTACTGCTAGATGCTATGGTAATTGGCAGCAGTAAACTGTGTTATAACTCTGTTTGTGATTAACTTAGAATTATATACTAGGACAGGTATGATAATTGCCATGAGACAGTAAAATTATGTTGAATATGGTTGAATTATATACTAAAACTGTCTCTGGAAGTAAATTTGGTTGAAATCAGATTACTTGGTGTAAAAATCACTGAAGTAAAATTACTGTTTTTACTTCTGAAAATTACTTGGTGCAAATATCACTTATTTAGATTTATTAAAATTGCTTTCTCAGCTTAGTAATCTACTTGGTGCAGGAATCAGATTTCCTAGGCCCAATAATGTATTTTGAATTATTAAATTTGACAAAAAAGGCTGTTTATAACAAAAACAAGTTTAAAATTAGAATTGGGCCATTGAAGGCCCAAACCGCAACTACCCACCCGTTCAACCGTTTAACCCGCCAACCCGAATCCGCCAAAAACCGTTCAACAAAATGGTCGGATTTGGGCCTGTCAATCCAATCCGCGGATTGCTTCGGATGGACCATATTGGGCCCGAATCCGACCCGACCGGTGTCCACCCCTAGGAAAAAGTATGGCTACACAAGAAAAGGCAGCGCCGAGAAAGCAATTCAAAGCCACATCAGCCAGCACGTGGGAATGGCATTGTTATCAAGGAACCAAATCAACCTACTGGGCCTATGGAAAATATATCGACCCCAACAACTATTTTACAAAGACCCAAAATACCAAGCATACCTATTATGCCCACTATTCACGTGAATGCACTAAAAGAAATGGTGCATGCTTTGGATACTTCCATGAGTCAACGTGATGAGCAAGGAAAAATGAAAGAGTCAGGTAACATCCTTGTTGTTAATAATTTAATGAATCCAAAACCCCCTGATCCCAAGGCAGCAAGTAATTTAGAGATTAACAATACTAATGAGGATGATAGTATGGAAGAAACTGTTGATGCAACCCCAGAAATGCTCCAAGGATTATAAATGGTGGGGGTTTTATTTTCATCATTTTCTGTTTATAATGAATTACAACAATTTTAGCATTTTGTCCTGGAATGTGTTCGGCTTTGCCAATAGGAGTAGTAAACAAAATATGAAGGAGTTGTTGAGACGTTATAATCCTGATCTTGTTTTTGTCATGGAAACAAGAACTCAGTTTGCAAGTTCTTCACGTTTTTGGGATCGGGTTGGTTACTATAGTGTTCAGATTGAAGAGGCAAGGGGTCTTTCAGGTGGAATTTGGGCCATGGCTAAGACTGGAACTAATTACACCTTCACTGTTGTTGACACAATGCCACAGTGTATTACCCTTGCTATTAATAATGGTTCCTTAACATGGAATTGCTCTGGTATTTATGCAAGTCCCACTTATAACACTCGCTGTCTCTTGTGGGATTATTTATGTAATATGAGGTCTATTATCTCTGGACCTTGGAATCTCATTGGTGACTTTAACGAAATCATCCTGCCTTCAGAGCAAAAAGGTGGTTTGTTCTCTCATATGAAAGCTGACAGGTTTGCCCAAGTTTTAAATAAATGTGATATGATTGATTTACACTTTTATGGAACTAAATTTACTTGGCAAGGTAATTGTCGTGGCAATAGATTTGTCTGTAAGAGACTTGATAGGGCAGTGGGTGATTGTAATTGGCGGTTGCTTTTCCCAGAAGCAACTGTGGAGCACCTTGTGAAGAGGAGTTCTGACCACAACCCTCTTTTGTTACGGTGTTGTGATAACTGTGTGCTTCACCAGCCTCGGCCATTCCGTTTTCTTGCAGCTTGGGCTACTCATAGTGATTATTTGCAGGTTGTTAAAGAAGCTTGGAGGAAAGTTCCTAATGATCCTATAGCAGCTCTGAAGCATGTTTCTGAGGACTCTTTGATCTTTAATAAAGAGGTTTTTGGCAACATTTTTCATCAAAAGAAGAAGTTAGAATCAAGGCTTAGGGGCATTCAAAGAGCTTTGGAGGATATTGATTCAGCTAGGTTGGTGGCCCTCCAGAAAAAATTGTTTGCAGATTATGAGGCAATTCTTTTTAGAGAGGAATCTCTTTGGTTCCAAAAGTCTCGGGATAATTGGATTAAGTTGGGGAGCAGGAATACTTCCTTCTTTCATACTCAAACAATTATAAGAAGAAAAAGAAACAAGATTCATGGTCTTCACTTACCCACTGGTCAGTGGTGTACTGATCAAAATGTTTTGCAGGTGGAAGCTGTCAATTATTTCAAAAATCTTTTTTGTTCAAAAGAGATTTTGAGAACTTGTCCCATTGATCCTTTGGAGTCTAGGCTTGGAGAGGAGGCTGGTTTAGAGCTATCCAAACCCGTTTCTAAAGTGGAGGTGTATCATGCTTTGATGACTATGAAGTCTTATAAGGCACCAGGGCCAGATGGTTTCCAACCTATCTTTTTCAAAATGTATTGGGAAGAAGTAGGGAATGATATTTGGCTTTTTGTAAAAAATGCTTTTGAGTCTGGAAAATTTGATGCTAAAGCTGCTGAATCTTTGATGGTCTTGATTCCTAAAGGGGATAATCCCTCCACTTTCAGAGATTTCCGGCCAATCACCTTATGTAATGTCATTCACAAAATCATATCAAAGGTTTTGGTTAACAGGTTGAGGCCCTTCCTTGATTCTATTGTGAGCCCTCTTCAAAGTAGCTTCATTCCTGGAAGGGGTACAAAAGATAATGCCATAATTTTACAGGAAATAATTCATCATTTGAGCAAGAAGAAAGCTAAAAGGGGGGATATGATCTTGAAGCTTGATCTTGAAAAAGCTTATGACCGTGTGGATTGGGATTTTTTAAAAGATACACTCATCATGTTTGGATTCCCGGAGGTAATTATTTCTTTAATTATGCATGGTATTTCAGCCTCAAAAATATCTTTGTTGTGGAATGGAGGTAGATTGGAGAGCTTTTGTCCTCGAAGGGGCCTTCGCCAAGGTGACCCCCTATCTCCATATCTTTTTGTCCTTTGTATGGAGCGTTTAAGTGTTATGATAACCGATCAAGTGAATAGTGGTCAATGGGCTCCTATCCAGGTAACTCGTAATGGACCTACTATATCTCATTTATTTTTTGCTGACGATGTCCTTCTTTTTGCAAAAGCAAGAGCATCCCAGGCAAAAAATATCAAGAAGTTGTTAGATGATTTTTGTGCACTCTCTGGCCTCAAAGTTAGTGTGGAGAAATCAGTGATGTATGCATCAATGGGAGTCACAACTCCTAAGAGAAATAAAATCAGAAATGTTCTTCAGATGACTTTCACAACTCGCATTACAAAGTACTTGGGCTTCAAAATCTTTCAAGGTCGGGTGAAAAGGGTTGATTTTAATGATATCATTGATAGAGTGAATTCTAAGCTCTCTGCTTGGAAAGGTAGACTGTTGAATAAGGCTGGTAGACTTACTCTTGCAAACTCAGTTTTATCGGCCTTGCCTTCTTATGGTATGCAATTGCACTGGTTCCCACAGTCAACTTGTGACCATTTGGATCGTGCCATCCGAAATTTTATTTGGAGGGGACATCATGATCGTGGGATGAATATGGTTGGTTGGAGTAAAATCATAAAACCAAAGAGATATGGTGGCTTGGGGGTGAGAGTTACAAGACATCAGAACACTGCTCTTTTGGGTAAAATGGTGTGGGATGTAGTTAATGGTTCAAACAAGTTATGGGTCTCTCTCTTGAAATCAATATACTTTCCAAATGGATCGGTTTTCACTTACAGAATTTCTAGAGGTTCATCTGTTTGGAATGCTATAAATAAGGCATTGGTTCTTCTTCAAGAGGGGTTTCAGTTTAAGGTTGGAGATGGCTCAACTAGTTTGTGGTATGAATCATGGCTTGATAAGGAACCATTGTGTTCTCAAGTTCCTTTTGTAGACATTCACGACCGAGACACTCAAATCCGTGATGTTTATATTGATGGTGTTTGGAATCTGGAAAGTTTATATACGTGGCTAAGTGTTGATCAACAACAACAAATTAAAGCTTTGAACCCAAGGATAGTAGAGGGTTTGGAGGATACTTGGGTTTGGCAGGAATCCCTCTCAGGGGAGTACACAACGAAGTCAGCATATAGTTTTCTCTTAGGGAATATAAGCCAAGTGCAAGGGAGGAATTGGTATTGGATTTGGAAGCTTAAAATCCCAGCTAACATGCAATTTTTCTTATGGCAATTCTGTCATTACTCTTTGCCAACTAGGTGTGTCTTGCATGAGAGGCATATCATTTCGTCAGCCACCTGTGCGAGCTGTGGACTATATGATGAAACATACATGCATTGCTTCTTCACGTGTGATCTTGTTCATGATATTTGGAGAGGGTGTGGTGTTCAAATAGACATTCTTCCTTCTACTGAGGACTTTGATCCTTTTGAGTGGGCTCATGATATGGTTATCAAGAATGGTACTTTCTTTATTTTTGTTCTCTGGAAGTGTTGGTGCATGAGGAATAAATTGGTGTTTGATGGTGAGAAGGTTCCAACTGTGATTGTAGTTGGGCAAATTTGGGGTCTGTATCATGATACCTTGCATGCCTTTAACGGAAATGGGGATAGCAATTTAAAAACAAGTTTGCTGAAAGAGGTGGTTTGGCCTAAGCCTGATGCTGGCTGGGTTGTTTTGAATGTTGACGGGAGTGCAATTACCAATCCTGGCATGGCAGGCTTCGGTGGGTTGCTTCGTGATCATGATGGTGTCTTCATCCGTGGATTCCATGGATCAATTGGGAACTCTAACATCTTGCATGCTGAGCTTATGGCCTTGTTTCATGGTATTAAGATGTGCTGGGAATTGGGCTATAAGAAGATAAAGTGTTATACAGATTCCTTGCAAACTATCAATTTAGTATTGCATGCTCAAAGTAAGTACCATCGGTATGGTAATGAAGTGGCTCTTATTAGGTCTTGGATGAAGAGAAGTTGGGAAATGCAACTTCAACATTGCTACCGTGAGGCAAATTTTGTGCAGATTTCTTTGCGAAGATTGGTGCTAGGAGTAACATTCCTCTTGTCATTGTGGCTAACGCCCCAATTGAGATGCATCATCTTCTTCAAGCTGATGCTATTGGCACCTCCTTTTTGAGGGGTTGAGTTTGTTTTTTCTTTTATTATCTTTTGTAACCAAAAAAAAGTCTCATTTCTCGTAGTTCATTTTGTACTTTTTAGTGTGAATTTAACATTTTTGTATACCCATATTTGATGTCTCATTTATCTTTATGTTCAGCGACACAAATATTTGACAACGACTGTGATTTTTTTGATTAAACAATGCACCGGAAAAAAGCATCTGGTAAGAGATGATTTAATTTAACTTTTTTTTATAAACAAATATTTTATTTATGGTAAGAGATGATTTAATTTAACTTATTTTCGATCTCATAACCTAGAACTTTATGTTAATATGGTTTGGTGTAGTGCCTTTTAGGTGATAACCTGAATTTACTTATTTAAAAATTTGAAATCTTTACAATTAATATTGTTTACTTTTCGTATTGTCAAAAAATATTATTTCCATACAATTTTAAACAATTGGTCCAAAAAAAAGCTAAACAAAATTGCATGCGTTATCGTACAAACTAAAACATGAATAAAAAACTACATCTCCAAATAAATCAATATATTTTATTAAGATGTGAAGAAATATTAATAGATTTTTTTTCATGAAAAAAAGTTAGTTAAAAAAGTTAGGCTAAATACCATTTTTTGTCATTTATCTTTTTTTCTGTCTGTATTGGTCCTTTATCTTTCATTTTCATTTCATTTTAATCCCTGTAGTTAGTTTTTGTTAACGGACGCCACACTGGCAATTAACTGCTGACGTGTCATCTATCTTCATTAAATGACATGTCAAAACTTATAATGCTATGTTTCACGTTATTGAAGAAGGACCAAAAGTGTTAACACTACATATTTAAATATTCTTCAACGTTCACGCATTTTAGATGAGAAGCAGCAACTAATTGCAATTTTTTTCTCCCATTTTACAGAAAATTGCTAATGAGCACAAAATAACATGTGGAAACAATAAAAAAACTCAAAATGCACAACAAGTAGTATTTTTGTGATTTTTATGGAAAAAATGGAAATATCAGTTAAAATTGGGTATTCAAAGTTGTCTTTCTGTACTTATATTTTATTTTCTGTTTTATGTTTGCAGACAGTTTATTTAGCCGGTTATGAATACATAAGACTAGCTTTGATGAAAGAGACCATGGACTCTAGCTTAAAATAGAAGAGGCTTGACCATCTCTACTATTTAATCCGTTAGTTTGTCCGCTCTTGTGAAAAAAATATGAAAATATCAGTTAAAATTGGGTATTCAAAGTTGCCTTTTTGCACTTATCTTTTATTTTATGTTTTATGTTTGCAGACAGTTTATTTAGCCGGTTATGAATACATAAGACTAACTTTGATGAAAGAGACCATGGACTCTAGCTTAAAATAGAAGAGGCTTGACCATCTCTACTATTCTCAAAATTATAAAGCATCATTGCATCTCACACCATTTCACACTTATTTTTAAAGAAACCACACTTATTTTTAAAGTATCCACAAAGTTAAAATGGTAAATTTCTACTAGATGTTTCCTTTTTTTATTTTGTATTTTTTTGCTCAAAAGGATGTTTGTGTTTCTTGCTCACAAATATCTAATTAGTTGTTGACATCCTCTCTTGATTTTTATGTAACATCCTTCTATTTGTTTATTATTATATGGAGTAAGTTTATATCGACTATAAAATTATTTTCTCAAAGTAAATTTATAAGGAGGTTGATTTATGCAAGAGAAAAACGAGTAAAGCGACAAGTTTTCTTTTCTTAAAAAAAACGAACTTTTTCATTTGTTATAATTTATAAGTGTGTATGCATGTCAGAATATGTATAACTAATTATGATATTTGGGAGTAACTTCAATTTTATTTAATTATTTTCGGTCTAACAGACTAACACTTGATGTATGGTGTTAAGATTACATTGCATTATAGACACCGTTTCTTTCTTTCTTTCTTTGGCTAATGAAATAAGATTACATTGCATTATTATCTACCCGATACCAACTTCCTCGTGTCGTTGTCCCATGCCATCTAAACCATGAACCAAACTCCAAAACCTTGCCACATAGGATGAACACTAGTTGAATTGGCAACAAATCACACCTACCATTTCTCTTTTAGCATTGTAGCCTTGGGTTGCTCTCATAAGGTGTGTTTTTAATCTTTTAGCATTGTCCTTTGACCCCTATGAGGAATACGCTGGGTTTTAGGTGTGCTAGGTGTGACAACAAAATATGTTCACTCTTCAATGTGTTTCTTGTGAGCTAGCTTTGCTTAATAAAAAGAAAAATAATTTTGTTTCTTTCTGTTGAAAAACATGGCATCTATGAAAATTAGAGAGAAAACTTTAAAAATCTATTATATTGAAATTGGTAAAAATATTACTTAAGGGAAGAAAATGATTACAAATGAGTGTACCATTTATCTTATATACTAACTAACTAATGGGCCTTACTACTAACTAATGGACTTACTATCTATATTTTAATACTTTCCACAATTTAGATTCAATTTGATTGGAGACCTGAAGGCATTTTGAATCCGGTTCGACAGCAAGGAACTGCCAGTAAGTTAATTTTTATTTCTCATTGTTAGTTTTTATAAGGGTTTTAAGTATGTTTTTTGTCAATAACAAATTTGAAAATTTTGTTTTCAGTCCCCGTCAAAAAACTCACTCACTTTTAATTCATACATTTTCCTCCGCTAATGTTTTTAGGCCCTCACGACTTTTAATAGGGCTTAGAAGGGCTATAAAAGGCACAAATAAAACCCTATTAAATGTGACAATAAGGGGCTAAGAACATTGATAGAGGAAAATGTAGGAACTAAAATGAGTAAAACTTTCTATAAGGATTAAAAACAATTTTTTCAAATTTTATAGGGACCAAAACCATATTTAACACTTTTTATGATATTATTTTTGTTTAAATTGGTTGAAAATATATCGATTTTGCAGATTCGTGCTTTGCCTTTATGACATGTGCAGCAATAGAAGCGCTGTATCATCTTCGAATAGGGAGAAGAGGGGACGACCGAATTATCTTGTCCCCTCAGGATATTTACAACAACTTGATCTCAAATGATATAGAAGATGATAAAGGGCGTACTGTACCAGAGACACTGAATTGGCTCATGCACAATGGTTCTGTACTGGACATAGATTGTCCTTACAAGGAGAGATACAACATATGGGAGGGGGAACGAAGGGTACGGTTTTCTCATTATATTATTACGTTTTTGGCTTAAATATGTTTTTAGTATCTGTAAATAGAGCGATTTTTGGCTTAAATATGTTTTTAAATAACTCCTTGCAAATATCGACGTCAATTATTTAGTTCTTCCGTTAACTTCTCTATTAAAAAACATCGATGTGTTAATTTTTTTGTCACTTAGGCATTTCTATGTCTATTTTTCTATTTCTATTTGTTTTAATTTGGAAAGTTGAGTTGAATTAACCATTTCACTAAATTATTGAGAGGGAAAAAAAACCATCTCACTATTTACTCACCTTTCTTTCTCCAACAATGGAAAGCCCTTGAGAAAGAAAGGTGATGGAGGTCGAAGACAATAGTGAGATGGTTAATCAACCCCAACTTTTCAAATTAAAAAAAAAAAAAGGAAAAATAGGACATGGAAATGCCCCGAAGAACAAAAACTAACATGTCAGCATTTTTTAACGGAGTAGCTAACATAGGAACTAAAATAATAGACATCGATATTTGCAGGGATTTATTGAAGAAAAAAGTTGCAGGAACTAAAACCGAAAGTCGTTATATTTGCAGGGACTAAAAACATATTTAAGCCTCCATTTTTCATCCATTCTATTTTGATGTTTTACGCAAATGTGTGTAGGTCAAATTACGGTTAGAAACCTATATACCACTAGAAGATGATGAAGACGGCGAGAAAGACGAAAAAATAGAGGAAGAAGTACCGGAAGCCCCAGTAGCAGCTGAGATGTACTGGATCAAAAATATGCATGATTTTAAAGGCGTCAGTATCAATTCTTCATTATTTCCCATAAATTCAATTTGGTTTTTAGTTTGATTTTTTTTGATAAGCAAATATTTTATTTATGGTAAGAGATGATTTAATTTAACTTATTTTCGATTTCATAACCTAGAACTTTATGTTAATATGGTTTGGTGTAGTGCCTTTTAGGTGATAACCTGAATTTACTTATTTAAAAATTTGAGATCTTTACAATTAACATTGTTTACTTTTCGTATTGTCAAAAAATATTATTTCCATACAATTTTAAACAAATGGTCCAAAAAAAAGCTAAACAAAATTGCATGCGTTATCGTACAAACTAAAACATGAATAAAAAACTACATCTCCAAATAAATCAATATATTTTAGGGTTAAATATGTTTTTAGTCTCTACAAAATTTCACTATTTTGTTTTTAGTCCCTATAGAATTTTTCATCGACTTTTAGTCCCTATAAAATTTCACAATTTCATTTTTAGTCCCTATAAATGCCAACTAGTGTATATCCATTGAATTTTTGAGTGATGTTTTGCATACATGTTGAGGACATTATAAACATCTCTTCCAGAAAAACTTTGAATTTTTTAAGAACGCATAAATTAAATCTAAATTTTTTAAGTGCAAAAGATTCGATAAACAAATTAAAGGAAATACTAACCTAGAAATCAAATTTTAAGTTTATTTTTTGTGAGGGAGATTTTTTTTAATATCTTTAACGTGTATGTAAAATATCATTCAAAAATTCTAAAGGTATACACGAGTTTACATTTTATAGGGACTTAAAACAAAATTGTGAAATTTTATAAGGACTAAAAGTTGACGGAATTTTTTATAGGGACTAAAAACATATTTAACTCTATATTTTATTAAGATGTGAAGAAATATTAATAGATCGTTTTTCATGAAAAAAAGTTTGTTAAAAATGTTAGGCTAAATAGCACTTTTGTTCCTTTATCTTTGCTCTAGGTTTTATTTTGATCGTTTATCTTTTTTTGGTCCGTTTCGGTCCCTCATCTTTCATTTTCGTTTCATTTTGGTATCTGCCGTTAGTTTTTGTTAACAGACGTCACATTCGCAGTTAACTGCTGATGTGACGTCTTAATTATCACTGCTGACTTGGAACTTTTTAAATGATGTGGCATACAATTGACCAAAATGAAACTTAACAAACATGAGGGACCAAATTGGTGGAGACAAGACTGTGTGGATTCTACCACCATCATTTACGGTCACTAATCTAAACTTGTTATCTTAGTTGCCACAATGTTGTGCCTTGTTGTTCTTCTTGCTGGAAAAGTCACCCGTGTCCTTTCCGGTGTCTTTTCAAAAGACTAATATTTCATCGTGCTTGAAAGCAAATTTTGCACTGGCTAACACCGAGTTTGTCAATTGTGAGAATCGAGCACAGGATCAACTCCCGTGCCCCAGGGTAGCCTATGTCATTGGGCAAATGGTTTTAGTTTGCAAAATATAAAATCTAACAACTCTGAATAAAAATTGAATATAAATATAAATTAAATAAAAAGATTATCAATTTTAAAAGGAACATTAATAAAGGCACACATCCTACATAGATAAAATAAGAAGAAAAGGTCTAAAGAATTTTAATAACATAATCCACATTCATCAAATGCAAATATAAAAAATTAACTCATAATTAGAAAGAAAAGAATACAACACAATTAAAAAGTGGAACACGCTGGGTATCATGCATGGTTGAAGGAAAACGCATGATAAAATAGGAGCAGTTATACAAAGTTGAAAAAGATTACGAAGGTTTTATTGTAAATGTGGCTGAAGTTCCCGTTGAAATATTAAGATCATGAAAGTTCTATTGCAAATGTACTGAAGTTCTCACGGGAGTCAATGTAGCAACGTTGTACTCAAATATTAAAGAAAGATAAAAATATAAATACCAATTAAAGAATGATTTTAATACCCGTTGGGGTGAAATGACCAATATAAAAAAGAAAACACAAATAGAAAGTGAAATACGTGATATCGTGCAGGATTGGATGGAAATTACCAATAAAATAGAAGCAACTATAAATAGTTGAAAGAGTGAGGCTGAGGGATCTATTGTAAATGTGACTGAATTTTTTGAAATAAAAATTAAATAAGAATATTATAAAATTAAAAAGAAAATGTTATTGAGGAACGAACTTCGCGTATTTGAACATCTAAAATTTTTTCGGTACAATAAAGTACCCCAAAATACATTGTCAGCATTGCACTTTACAAACTTTTTCACAAACTTATTAATATTTTTTACCAAACTGGTTATTTACGAAAAAACTTTTGGTATTTGAAGAGCCAATTTTTTTTTCGAATCCCAAAGTACCTCAAAACACACTACTTAACATTTCACTTTACACATTTTGTTACAAAATTATTTTTTGTTACCACCAAATACGACAAAACACACTTTTTAACATCTCACTTTACGCATTTGTTTCATAAAATTAATTAGCTTTTCACTTAATCGATTATTGAAGAACAAAATTTGCATATTTAAACATCTAAAAATTTTCAAGACCATAAAGTACTCCTTTAAATATAAAAGAAAAAAAAATTGAAGCATAAAAAAAAATGAAAAGAAAAAAAGAAAGAAGAAGAGAAAAAAACAACTAAATAAAAACTGGAAAAAAAAAGCAAATGAAAAAAAAATGGAAGTTGGCGCGCGGCATGACAAGCCGCATTAGAGTCTTAGATGTTACATATTATTTTTTAGGTTGGGATTGTATATTTGAACAAATTGATAATACATTTTTCCTTTGTTTGTTTCTTTCTCACATCTTATTATCTTTACCAATACTGCAGCAACTATTGGCAACAGAATGTGTTGGTCCCCGAGCAAAATATAGTGGTCTGGATGTGTTCAAATGGTAAAAAACCAGTCAGAAAAATCAAAGAGGTGATTAACAAGTAAATTTTTATTGTTTACATTGTAATATTTTAGAGCAATGGATTAACAAGTAAGTTTAGATAATTAACTATAACTAACTTGATGGTTTTAGAGCAATGGATTCTCCGGTGGACAGGTTACTCCCTAAGGTAATTAACTATAATTTACCACATTCATCACTCTTTGCTACATTTGTATAAGTGAAGCTAACTTTATTTTTGTGTAGGTGGCACAACAACAAAGTGGGTATCATTGTGGGTATTTTGGATGAAGTATATGGTGACGATTGTGAATGCCAGTATCATAGATAACTGGGAGGAGGTATATATAAGTTTAAATTACATTTTCTGTTAAATTTGATTTTCTATGAATTGAAGAAAATCCTCTAGGATTTGATTTTAAGTATTAGGATTTGTTTTTGTTATTAGGATTTTCTGTTAGGACTGATTTTCTGTATCTTAAATTAGGACTGATTTTCTGTTATCAGGATTTTCTGTTAGGACTGATTTTCTGTATCTTAAATTACACTGTATCCTCTAGGATTTGATTTTAAGTATTAGGATTTAAAAACAAATCAATCCTAATTTAAGATAAAGTGTTTCTGTTATTGATTTAAAATCAAATCCTCTAGTATTAGGACTTGTTTCTGTTATTAGGATTGATTTAAAATAAAATCCTCTAGGATTTTATTTAAACAAATCAATCCTAAATAATGATTTGATTTTAAGTATTAGGACTTCTTAAATTGCCAGTAATGTTTCTGTTATTAGGATTTTCTTCAATTCTATTATTAGGATTTGATTTTAAGTATTAGGATTTTCTTCAAATGCACACATACAGAAACATAGAGGATACAGTGTTTTGGGATTGCCAGGTTTGTATGGTGGGTGTGGGAAAGCAATATGAATCGGGTTTTTAAATAACCGAGTCAAAATATCCCATTATGAATCGGTTGTTTAACCGATTCATAATGTCTGATTGTTTAACCGATTCATAATGTCCTTCAACATTTAGAATCAGGAGTATACGCGTCGGTTAATAACCGATTCCAAATGTGCCAAATAACCGATTCAAAAAGCATTTTCGGCACTAGTGTGCTTTGGTCACCGGCCAATACATTTTGGGGATGGAATATTGAGGATGCAAAGGGAATTCCCAACTTTGGGAATAGGTATTCTTTGTGTTCAACTAAATAAAAAATAACCATTATGCTTGGGTTAACTAATTTATCAATATTTTTGGTCAAAAAAACTAATTTATCAATATTTATTACAGTGACAGGGCTGGACTATGGTTGCTAGATTCGCTTGCAAAAGAACATGAATTTACACCAAACATGTTTGGAACGATAAGATTAAATTCATCCGGAATTAAACTTTATTAGTGAATTATCAAAACTCATAACTAACACTTTCTTTCACTTTCAATAGATTAATGACAATCATGTTCGAATGAAGGCAATATGTGATATGTTTTGGGATTGCACAACGAAATTTGTCAAGAAATAATGACAAAGGCTGAAGCATATGATGAATCATTTTATATTTGATTTACTGCACACTTGACATAATTAAACTCAATCGTATTCTGTTTTTTGGGGCCTAATACCTCTTGAGAATGTCTCCTATTATCTCTTGAGAATGTCTAAATGGTCTATGGATTGTTTTGGGTGTTTAGCGTTGAGTACAGCCCTTCTTTTGTCTATTATTTTGGGTCTATTCATGGTGGCTAAATTAAACATTTGGAGTTCACAATTGGGTTTTTTTTTTACCCCCACCATCTTCCCATATACCTCCACGCTCCATGCAAAAAGACCGAAATACCCGTCACAAAATTTAAAAATCCCAACATATTCCCAGCTAAAAAAAAAATGGAAATCGTATATACCTAAATACGAATTTTCCCTAAAAATTTTAAAAAATTAAAATAGTATATACCTAAATACGATTTTCCCTAAAAATTTTAAAAAATAAAATCGTATATACCTAAGGTGGGGGTATATACGATTTGTTAAATTACAAAATCGTATGTACCCCCACACCTAGGTATATACGATTTTGTAACCCAAATAATAAATAAATAAATCATTTAAAAAATTAATTTTTTTTTACAAAAGTAAATTAGATATGAATAATATGAATATCGACCGTTTTTTGGTTCTGTCTAGGGTGTAGTTCGTTAACACGTGACGATGTTATACGCCGAGCGAACAATTTAGGCTAAAAATCGGTTTTCGGGCAAACTACTCCATTTTTAATGAAACTATAGCCATTAAATCCGAAAAAAAATCAAGGATCAAGACTCCCCTAGAAGAAACTTCTATTGGGACAACGGGCTTAAAATCCCAAATTCCATCGTTTACTATTTTTTATTAATTTTTTAAATTTTTCATAGTCTTCAAAAAATCTAAAAAAATTTGCATAGCCTTATTTTGGTTTTATTAGATTTTTAGTGGTGTTTTTATATTTTTTGGTTTAGTTTTGACTCTTTAACGGATTTTTAGTAGCGTTTTTATAACCTTTTTTAAAAATTTAAATAAAAATAATAATTTTTTTAAATAACAAATCGTATATACCTATGGGTGGGGGTACATACGATTTGTTAAATTACAAATCGTATGTACCCCCACACCTAGGTATATACGATTTGTATTTTAACAAATCGTATTTACGATTTGGTTTTTTAAATGTAATCGTATTTTAAAAAAATATGTATATACGATTTTTTAATTTTCAAAGTCGTATATATCTAAGGGTGAGATATATACGATTTTGTCAAATTTTTTTAGGGGTATTTTTATCAAAAAAAAGTCTTGTAGGGCATATGGGAAGATGGTGGGGGTAAAAAAAAAAACTCTTCACAATTTGGTAACCTATTATATATTAGATTGGCCTTGTAGCCGTTTATTTATTTGTTGGTTTTCAAAGTACACATATAATATTCGGTTTGGCTAACGAATATGGTAATTATGCTGCTGGAAGAGCACAACAGGTAGATGAAGGATCTTCATGGGTGGATAGAGCATGAAGTGTTGTGCCACACTTGCAACTACCCTTTTGCATGTAATGTTTTTTGTCACGTTTTTCCTAATATTCAAATTACTCAAAAAAATTTCTCACCATGCCCACTGAGAAAGTTTAAGCACACGAGAAAGTTGTCTACTTAGATAGTCATCTCAAAAAAATTCTTCATGCCTACACATATAGGGTACTATTACCCGGGATCATGATTTTGATTCTGTGGGTACTTAATTATGATTCAGATTCTTGCGTAAACAAAAGAATAAACAAAGGAATAAGGACCTCAAGGATTCCTCCCAAAGCCAACATTGATGCTAATGAAGCTCAAAATGAGTCTGATGCCGAATGCAACTCATCTGGTAGTTCAACCTTGTATAACATCTTCACGGGCAGGCCATGGGGTTACATGACACCAAGTGACGATGATGACCCGCGATACATTCCGGAGTTACGGGGGTTCACAAGTGATGAAGACACCGGCTTTGAAGATTCAACCTCAGACAAAAGTGGTGTCAAAACACAAATGGTCGGGTTCCTAGTAAATCTTTGGGTCAGCTGTCTCACCCTTCGAGGTGCCTCCAATCCAGCGAGGGGATTAGTCACTGCGTTCAGTGGTGGATACCCTGGTTTCGACTAAGGACATTGGTAATAACTACTCCTAAGTAAACTGTATTAATACATCCAATTTGCCTAGTTCATTTCTGCTCTATTAATACATCCAATTTGGTAACTCCTATATATTTCCGATTTTTAATCATGTATGCCCTATATCAAGCCACTCCACTCTACTTTTTCATTGCTCCTCACACACTCAATATCTTGATATTAAGTGTTAACATCTGTCATTTGTCATTTATCAAAATATCAAATATTTTTTGGTAACTGTGTTATTTGTGCACAATAATTATTGGCTTTGTCGATGACTGATTATATATATATATATATATATATATATATATGTGTGTGTGTGTGTGTGTGTCATTTGTCTTAATTGTAATTGTCTTAATTTATTTTCATCTTTGTAGTTATTATTAATAGAGTTTAATATCATTGGTTATTAGCATGTTCTATTTAAAAGTATTCTAATATGGAATAGAATTTTAGTGAGCTACTAGTCAATATTAGGCTTTCAACAATGTCAATATTAGGCTTTCAACAATGTCCCATTTCCTAGTCCCTCAATAGTCCCGTTCACATTTCCTAGTTTATAATTCTAATTCTGATTTTTTGCTTGTCTATGACTATTTTCCAAGTTCATGTTTGCATCGATGAAACATTGATTAAAGGGGTGCTGATGTTGTGAAGGGCAGTGAGGCGTGGAAGGTGGAACAGTGCATAGTGGAGCAGTTTTGCTGGTTATAAGCACACAAAACTGGCCTTCAAGAAAGAGCCATGGACACTAGCTTAAAATAGAAGATGCTAAAGCATTTACAGTTGGTAGGAAATTGACAACTCCATTTAACTTTTCTATTCAACCCTTTTGTAATTTATATTGAGTAATTGGAAATTACTTATCCAAATGTTGTTTTAAATGCTTGAGACTACTTTTGTATTCATCATCTCTAGTGACTCACGCACACTGGCTGGTCAGCGTGAGATTACTTTGTTTTATCCACCAAGTAAATATGAGATTGAAAAAGTAATTTAGAATGGTTATTTAGTTTGTTATAATAGTTAGTTAAGGACATAGGTAAAATAACTAATAAGTTAACTGTATGTGCAATAAAAATGCAAGGATTCGGATATCTATTTCTTCATTGTTCACTGTGATGGAACAGGCATTATCCAAATTACCTTAAGCTTAAATATTAAGATGATTAGTTGTTGTCCCAATTTCCAAAACTCTCAGATATTCTCCATAGATTCTTTGATGGATTGATGGTGCTAATGGTGTCTAATCTTGTTGACATTGTGAATGGTGTGAAAAAAAAATACTTCAAAAGTATATTTGAGAGGCTTCAATAGGATGAGGATTATCACTAACAAAATATTTGAGAGGATTATCACTAACTTCATAAGGCTTTATCACTAAATATAGTTTGAAGGGTTAAAAATACTAGTTGAGAAAGTTTTAGGGCTCGTTTGGATAGAGCTTATTTTGAGTTTATGCAAAATAACTTACGCAAATAAATCAGTTTTTTTATATTATTCATAAGCTTGTCAAGATAGTTTATAGAAAAACAACTTATGGAAATATGATTTTTGTTGGTGAGAACTTGTGAATCAACATAAAAACTTATTTATCTCCATAAGTTATTTTCAGAAGCTCAAAAATAAGCTAATCGAAACTCGCACTTGGTGTTGGAACAAAGCTTTGATGGTTTTTTAAAATCCCCTTTGTTTTGAATTTGAAACAGTATTGTTGTCGTCATAAGAAAGCTGCTGCAGTTGTTCTGCCCAAAAGGAGATGAACAGGCTTCTGTTGCTGCAAATCTGCGAGAAGCAGTTTTTATTTGTCATTTTGTGTGCATTTTACCATTTTACCCAAGTGGTTGATTGATAAATTTGAAGGGCAGTGAATGAACAATGAATAGGAAGCTTATTATTATCATCATCATCATCATCATCAATGAACGATGAATAGTAGATCAGTTGATATGTCATGCAATTCATATCTTAATTTACAGTACCAAATTACTTATTCATATAGATTTATGCTTTAAAGTGATTGCTTTATTCACTTTCTAGTTCTTGCTACAAAGAGTGTTTTTTATTTGCCAAGAGTGTGTGTTGGGCTGTATGAAACATTGACTTATAATTTCTCTCATAAAATGAGTCTACCTGGGAAGATAATCTTTTAAGTGTGGCTAAATTGTTTGTGCTTAAGGTAGTGTTTGGATGCATGAAAAATAAGGAAAAAGAAAGGAAGGCATGGAAAAAACAATTTCCAAGATTTTTTCCTTCTTTTGGTTCAAAAGAAAAGTAAATGAAGGAAAGAAAAATGTCATTGGGCCCACCAAATTCTATTCCCTCCCAAATTGGAGAAAAAAGGCAATGAAAAGTAGTTAACTCATCAAAATTACAACTTTACTTCTTTTGAATAAATAAATAAATAAGTATATCACACATTCTATTTTCATACGCGGTTAATTATGTCATTTAACAAATATACTATTTTCTTTTCTCTCCCTTTTCCATTCTTTCTCTCTCAAATCAAACAACTAAAAAATCATCTCATTTTTTACTCTCTTTCTTTCCTATCATTTTCCTTTCCCTCACATTTGTTTCCTCTCACTTTCTTTTGTGAACGAAACAAAACCTAAGGTTCTAATCATGGGTCAAACTCACTATTCTTTTTACCTTGGGCAGTTCCAGGATAAAATAATGTTTAATTACCTTAGTTTCTCTTGTACAAGCATTCAGATTTTATATAACTTTGGTTTTATATCTCTTGTACAAGCTTTGGTTTGTTTCCCTAAGGTTCATTTCTGCTGTATTAATACATCCAATCTGGCAACTCCTATTCCGATTCTTAATCATGTATGCTCTATATCAAGCCACTCCACTCTACTTTTTCATTCCCCCTCACACACTCGATATCTTGATATTAAGTGGTAAAATTTGTCATTTATCAAAATATCAAGTATTTTTTTGGTAACTGAGAATGGGAAATGAGTGGAAAAAGAAAATTCCTTTCTTTTTTTGGTAAACCAATGTATCTCATACGTCCGCAACTGCAGAGATTAATCCTCTGAGGTACTGATATCCAGATATTGACCAAATGGTTAATGAGCTCAAATATCTAGCACTTGTGCTATACCATGTTGGTAGAAAATTCCTTTTATGTAATAGGTATACCAAATTTTTTTGATAAGACCGTTGAGCTTAAAAAAGTTAGTTTTTAGGTTATCAAAAGCTTTTCCAGCAATTGTCAAAAGAAAAAAAAAGCCTTTCCAGCAAGCCATTTAAAATGAATTTTTTATTATTTTATTAGCTTTTGAAACCTTGTGTTAATTGTCAAACAAAAAATCTAGAAGTGTAGTGGAGTGTTTGGGGCTCATCCTCCCTTAATCAAGTGTCGAGGATTCGATCATCGCATTGAGTATGAAGCAGCTTTAAATTCCTGGGACACCCTTCGAGGTACCTCCAATTCAACGAAGGGATTAGTCACTGCATTCGGCGGTGGATACCCTGTTTTAGACAAAAAAAAATTGTCAAACAAAAGACCTCGTGTTTAGTTGTAAGCATTTTTAATTATTTAATAATACCGACCAAATAAATTTTGACTTACTTTAAAGTCTTATTGCAAACAAAAGAATTTAAATAAAATATATCACATATTAACCGACTCCCTAAAAGGTCATGTAAAACCTTAAAAATAATTTAGAATTTATATTTTTCAAATAAACCAAATCAGACCTTGTAAAACTTAGTTGTTCTTAGGTATTTACACTACTAGAAATCTCGGTATTACCTGCGGAATTTCCTGCGGAAATTTTCCGCAGGTATTTTCTGAGAACTTTTCTGCGAATTTGTACTTATGTAGAGACTTTGCTGCGAATATATAGTTGGCAGGTAAATCCGCAGGAAAGTTTTGGGTTTCCTGGGAATTTTGCTAAAAACAGTAATCCGCATGAAAGTTAAAAAAACTGAAAACTTTTTTTTGGTAATATTCTTTTTTAAACTTTTTTTACATTAAATAAAAAACAGAGAAATTAAGAAAAACTTGTATAGTAAAATTGAAATTATGTACCAAAAAATTGTAATTGAAATGCGAACGCGAATCACAAACAAATCCCTATTTCTCTCTGAAGCACAAACGCGAAGCACAAATCCCTCTTTCTCTCTGAATTCCTTCTTTCTCTCTCAAAATCTCTCACACATGGAACCCTAACACAAATCCCTCTTTCTCTCTGAAATCCTTCTTCTCACCTCAGATTCTTGGCTCTTCTCACTCTCATCTCGAAATCGTACTGTTTGTTTCTAATCTTCGTTCTTCGTGACTGGAAAGAAGCTCAGAATCTCTGTTCTTCGTTCTTCTCTACTCTGTTTATCCATGAAATCAAAATGTCTTCGTTCTTCTCGTCTCTCACCTCGAAATCGTACTCAATCTCTCCGTCTCACCGAAATAGATCGTACAAATATTAATATTGCATACATGGAATCGCAGCTTCATCAGTCTCGTCAAGGTATTAGTTTCAAAACTCTAGAGATTCGATTATGTTGTAATTTTGATTTTTATTTTGTGCACCTACTTCCTTCATTCTAATTTTGAGATTCGATTCGATTCTTACGTTCCAAATTAAAATGAAAAATGCTTACTCTTCTGTATCTGCAATTTTGAAACCCTAGATTTGCGGCAATTGACCAATTTCGTAAGATAAAGTTGAAAAAGCTATTAGTGTTAAGAGATTGTAGAATCAGAGGGGGGAAGAATTGATGTTGATGAATATGTGAATGACACTGATCCTACTATCCTCAGGTTCTTGCTTGCCAACAGAGAAGAGGTATGCTGTATTTTTTTGTTATTGTATAATGTGCTTTTCTCATTGTTATTGTTTTAATTGCTTACCACGTTGTATCATCTATAACTGTTCTATCAGTTGGCATGTTATTACTTCTCATTTATTAGAGATTAGAGATAACTTCAGTGGTGTTTTTGTTTCATGCATCATGTTGATTTTGTTTGTATCCTTCTCTCAGGTACTAACCAAAATCACTTTCATTATATGTCAAGTAAGCTTAATATCATAATTCAGGTACATTTTGAATTTGACATAAACAACACATTAATGGGACACACTGTGTTGAACTCCATTTAAATTTTAATTCAGAAAACTGATTTGTATCAAGCATCATTGAGCTTGCTAAGTTATTGCCAATGATTCTTGCCAATGATTCTTAAATTTGAATTAGTTGAAACTATAATGTGTCTTCCATATTATGATTGAATTTTAAGTTAGATTGATATATTGTTTGTTTTTATGCAGTATCTCTACTTCGAGGCATGATGTGATATTTGACGATTCATCAAGCATTAATTAGCTTTACATGTGACTTGAGTAACAATATTTCTGCCCCCTGACTATTATATCTTCAATTACATGGTGACTGTGTGCACCTGATATATTTATGGACAAGGTTAGTCACGTAATTATTGCTTACTTTCATGCAAAATATTGATAGTACAAATTAGTTTTTTGCATTTTCTTAACTTGTCTTTGTTTGGAGTTATGCAAAGATGTCCTTACTAGCATTACTAACTTTGTAGACATTAAAAAACATTGGTAAGTGCCATTTCAGTTCATGTTCCAATTTGAGATTTTTTATGGTTCAGATCAGAATGTTCCACAAATACCTGATTTTCTTCTATCCAACCTAAAGTTGTCTCTTGTAGATTTATGCTGACTCTGTTTAAAATTATCAGAACTAACTAGTGTTAATTTGTCCATGATATCCTACTTGAAGACCTAAGAAGAATAAGTAAAAGGAATGAAGTTTGCAACTAGTTAGCATGCAGCAACTTTGGGATCTTCTTAGTGCGAAACAAGTGAACACACCACAAGAAGTGCTTAGCAGATTTGACATTGTGTTCAGGGAGGTTGCTGCTAAGAGGTACATTTTTTTCAGCATTTTTTTCCCAAGTTCCTGCTAACACATAGACTTGGTGATCTGATAGGAAGATATAAAAAACCAGGAGGATTAAGGTAAGGGTGTATATGGTTGTGGATACAAACATATCTACTGGTAAACTCTCTTGTCAGCTCTATAAGGATTTGGAATTAAGAGGGGTCTGATAATATTCCAATCCTCTTCAAGTGTCACTATTTTTACCAATTCATTTTTTTTACCATTTTATACAACTTATAATTCTTAAGATTCTAGTTTAATTTCTAATTCAGGTGACAGGTCTCAGACAATGAAATAGAAGGTTTGGTTCACTTTATCCTGTTTTTTATAGCGGTTCACTTTATCCTGTTCACTTTATCAATAGTGGTCTGTGGCTGTCAATCTAAAATGTTAGACATGAGGTGTTTATTGTCCCAAAATCAATCGCGTGCTTTGTTCAGTGTTCAGTGTTTTGGGTGATTGGATTGTCTTTTGACACTGTAAAATTCATTTCAGCTCTAATTGTGTTTTGGAAACCTCGAGCATTTCCCGTTGATGAGACAAAGCTTAAAACATGACCCTTGGATCTTTTAGAATTGAAAGTAACTTATGGTAAGTCCTCATCTCAACCTTTTCTTGCAAAGTTGTTGCAGACAGATTTTAAGATCATGATAACATGTATTGTGTTGTTGATATTATCCTAGTTTCGTAGCAGTTCCAGTATTTACAAAGTTTTGGGATATAAATGTCTAATATATATGTCACCACTTTTGAATATGTGTGCATTTATATTTCAGAATTTTAATAACTGACATCTCTCTTTTGCTAACAATTTGTTGTGAATGTTGCTAGGTGTTGGTAGCATTTCTTTGAATCTTGGATGTTTCTGTTGTATTTGAATATGTTGTAGGATTTGCTTGATTTGTACCCAGAGAAAGTTTGATAATTATGAAGAGAAGTTGAAGAACTTCTACATTGAGCACATTCATCAAGATGAAGAGATTCGTTATTGTCTGGAAGGGAGTGGTGACTTTCAATGGAACAGTAGGAGTAGGGTAGAATTTCTGCAAGCATCACCAAATCCAAATTTGTAATATTGATAGTTGTGTTTATATTTGTAGTTAGTACACCTGATTTGGCTTTTGATCTTGTGATTGTATCAATTAAATCCAGTTTGCATTTCTTTATAATGTAATATACTTTGAAATTAAATAAAAAATATTTTGTATGGATTATTTTGAAAGTAATTATATTAATAATAATGACAATAATAATAATACCAAGCAATAAAATTTGCTGTTGGTTTGAAAAAAAATTCTGCAATTTCCTGCGGAATTTCATGCAGAAATTTTGAATTACCTGCGAAATTTCTTGTGGAATTCGCTGCGGAACTTCCTGCGGAATTTCCTATAGACTTCCTGCCGAATTTCCTGCTGAATTTCCTGCAGAAGTTTCCTGCCGATATGAAAATCTGCAGGAAACAATTATCCACGAACAAAATAACTGGGAACCATAATCCGCTGGAAATTCCGCAGGAAACCCGTTTCCTGCGAATTTTTAATGAAAATCCGCAGGAAATTCCGCAGGAAATGACGAAAATTCTAGTAGTGTTACATTTTACACTCATATATCGTATTTATTTCCACCCGTATGTCATAATTTGTCTTAATTTTAATCTTTGTAGTTATTATTAATAGAGTTTAATATCATTGGTTATTAGCATGTTCTATTTAAAAGTACTCTAATGTGAAAAGTATGAAATAGAATTTTAGTGAGCTACTAGTCAATATCAGGCTTTCAACAATATCATATTAGACCTCAAAAAGTCCCGCTTTAAATTATTGAACAGACTAGATTTGGGCTTTACATAGGCTATCACACGCCATATTATTTTATATTTCTACTGAATTTTTTTTTTGACATCTCTATAGTAATGAATTTACTTTTATGATATCCAAGAAGAAAAACTTAAAAAACAAATATGTAATTTCATAATAATGTGAATGGCTTTTGAGTATGTCCCGTTTGGATAGAGTTTATGAAAAACAGCTTATGTAAATAAGTAAGCTTTTTTTGTATTATTCATAAGCCTATCAATGTAGTTTATGGAAAAACAACTTATGGAGATATAACTTTTGTTAGTGAGAACTTATAGGTTAACATGAAAACAACTCAAAAATAAGCTCATCCAGACGTCCATAAATTCCCAAGGCTCAGTGTAAATTGTGGACAATGATGGATTATGGATATCCATCCTTCAATACGTTGTGATTCTGCTTTTTCCTTTCACCACCTCATAATTCATAAACACTCTCGAGCTCTCCCTTTCTAAGTTATGTTGTCTCATTTTCTTCTTTAACACTAGTGGGACTCGAGCTCTTGATATGTGAATATATGACGAGTAGAGGGGTAAGTGTCTTTCTCTCTTTTAAATTGAAGATTATACAAAGATAGAGGTTGTCTAATATGGCCCCGTTTAATGATGGATTCTATTTTTAGCAAGTTTTAATAAAATGTTATTTTTATTCTCTATTCTTCATTATTACAAATTCATTTTTTACTAAAAATAGTAAATGTCTACACCTTTGGACGTTTTTTAGAAGTCCTTTTTTTGGTTAAATATGCACTATTTCATTGAACATCGCAAGACCGCTGAAATATTACAGAGTATACGCCACTAGTTTACAGAGAAAGCATCTTCGCGTCCTCTATGGACAATTACACATCATGTATAACTGAAGCTCTAAAGATAAAGTTAAACATATGAGCAACACTTGAGACAACCTAACTCCTACTGAACTAACTAAAGGAAAACATAATTAAAGGCATAATTAACAACATAAATCTAAACACTAGAGAAGATCATTATGGGCCATAATAGAAGCACAAACATCACAATCCAGTCCTCCCTTGGCAAGTTACCAAAGGTACCAAAGTACCCCTCACTAGTCTCCACCATCCAGAGCGTTGAACCAGTCACCCAACAAGCAACCCAAGCCATCATCCATCGATGAGCAATAGTGTGAGTCACTACAGCCAAGAAATAGTAACTACAGAGAGAGTAGTGGGGAAAATGCAAAGTTCTGAGAGATGGCAAGTTGGCAACCACAAAGAACACATACACACCAAGGTAGAGAGACGATGACTCAATTGAAGGTCACAGAAGGCAGCATCAGATCTGGTAATGATAACTGGCATCAGTGACAAGAACAAAGAGTCCCACGAAAAGGACGTAGAGGGAAAGACGGGAAGTCCAGAACTTTCCCCATAAAAGATGGCCAAACAACCAAGGGGATTGTCATCCGGGAAATTGATATGCCAGAAAACAAAGGAACATAGCCAGATTGAGAGACGAAGGGGACCATGGCGTAAAGTCTACTGATGGCAAGACGGATTTGAAGAAAGGAGGAGAGCATCGAGAGAAATCGACCATGAAAAAGGGAGAAAAGCTTCGAGAGAGGTCGGCCATGAGTTGGATCCGGAGGTCTTGGAGAGGGGGGGGGGGGGGGGGGGGGGGTGATACTTCTAATATTTTGCCTCTTCTTTGTGTTGAATGGATCTTTGAGTGATCAACTCTTGGATGTCTTGCCTGCTATAGTTATTCCTGTTCTCTCCAACATTTAGTTAAGTAGAATTAAATTGCAATAAAGCTATTCCTCTTAAATATCTTCTTCATCATATCAAACCTTCACTTCTCTCTCAAGTTTATCCTCGCATAACCACATGTACAAAACTATGACTGAGTTCTCTATTTTAAAATATTTTCGTGTCAAAGGCAATCCTAGAAATGGTTCAAATGTAACACTCTTCTTCTTGTGGTGACATTTTTCGTGACTATAGATCCTATGTTGTTGGTATTTTTGAGCAATGACACTGCCATTGATTATGAACTTTTAGCAGCCATCATAGCTATTGAGATCACCTATGATAAGGGGTGGCGTAAAATCTGGCTAGAATGTGATTCCTCTTTTGTTGTTGCTGCTTTTAAGAACCCTGACATTGTCCCTGAAGACTGAGATATCGTTGGGGCAACACCTTGAGGCTTTGTTCGGAGATAAACTTTATTGTCTCTCGTATCTTTAGAGAAGGAAATGGTTGCGCAGATAAATTAGTTGCTTTTGGTCTACTTAGTAGAACTTACACTTGGTGGAGTTTGCCTCCGAGTTTCATCTTAGATGACTTTTGTCGTAATAGGAAAAGTCTTTCTTGTTTCAGATTCAGATGATTTATCATTGGGGTTTGGTCTCCTTAGCTTTCTTTTTTTTTTTTCGCGCCGTAGTGTTGATTCTTTTGCTTGTTGTTTGTTTTTCTCGCAAGGGTTTCGGCTTAGTCCTCCATTGGTATTTCATGAGCTATTTTTTATTTCTTTTAAATAAAATGAGGTGGAATGCTCTTTTTCTTTTTGTTGATTTATCCCTAAGGAGGGTTTGCTTCAGAAGGTTTTAGCGAGACTCAATCCTTTTAAAAGAAAAAGAGTATTCTTTAAATACTCCCTACAGACTTGTTTTTAAGCAAAAAACCACTTTTAAAAATTATTGAATAACTGATGTATCTGGCCTATTATAATAGGTATGGGTGTTAAAATGGATAGATTGGATGGATTTGGATTATAATAGATGGATTGGAAACAATCCATTTGTCCATTTATATCTATTAAAATTGTGCCAAACAAATCCAATTTTATCCATCCATTTACAAAAAAAGTCTATCAAATCCATCAATTAGCAGCATTTTTATGGATGGATATTCGATCCAATGGATTCAAAAAACATAATGGATGGATCATAACATCCACAAAACCAAGCGGATGGATTCAATCCAATCTATTAGACCGGATATCCAGTGAACAAATAGATCATTTTGGCACCCCTAATTATAAACTCAATACATTAGTTATTCAATGAATTTTAAAAGTTGTTTTTGCTTAAAAAGTCAAGAGGGGTATTCTAAAAGAATCCAAACAAAACATTTTTTAATAAAATAACAAGAATAACTGTGAGAATATCAAATGGAAAAGGTAGAATTAATTCCAACAAATTCAAAAGTTATTATTTGTAGCTTCTACCATAATCAAGTTTAAATTATAAAAAAAATAAAAAAACAAGTTTAAACAATTTGCCCACCCACCACCGAACATCCAAACATATGCTATAGTAGTTCTATATTCGAATTATGATGTTAATGTATTCCATTTAAATGGGTATACTCACTCGGTTAGTACTCGGGTTTGATTCCTAGTAATGCAATAAATTAGAGCTAATCTATACTTAGCTCTCAGCTGAACTCTAAATTATTCAAAGCACCTTTCCCCTGAACACCGGAATGGGATAAAAAAACCCCTAAACCAAAAAATATGATTATATATGTAAAAAAAATCTGTGGAAATACCTTGCCTTATTTTTCTCTGTCTTTAGAAAAAAGTGGAGCGTCTTAAGCTTGGAGAGAAAAAAGTGGAGCGTCTTAAGTTTGAACTCGCACAAATTTTTTGTGTGTTTATTTGGTACAATTTATTTGTATTTTATGCTCTGTTTGGTAAAAAGTAGTGAATAATAGATAAGCTAGTGGATATCAGATGAGCGGATAGCAGATGGCAGATGAGCTAGCGGATAGCGGATAAGCTAGTTGATAACAAATGATGTGTTTGGTAAAACTAGCCGGTGAAGTAGCTGATAAAATTTAAAACATCAATACTATTGAGTACGAACATTACCCGGAAGAAATGTCAGAATGACCGGGTGTTAGAGAGGTGCTATTAATTTGCGCATTTGTAACCCAAAACGGGAGGGTAAGGGATAAAAGGTGACCGGATATCACATGTATTCGTTGGTTTCTTGCGATAATCTTCTCTGCTTTTCAGTATTTTCCAATTTAAAATGACATAAAAAGACATATTTATTTATTTCATAATTAAATTTATTTAATAATGATAGAGAAGTAGTTTAACAAAAATGAAAAGGGTAAAAATGCGAAAAAAAAAGTGAGACGCTATCTACTAGCGTTTGAAAAAATGCTAAAAACTATCCGAAAAACGCTAAACATTAGTAATTACCAAACACGTATACTCTCCACTAAACATTCGGAAATTCCTTGATGACAATCAGTTCATTGATCTGGAGTTAAAAGGATGTAAATTTACTTGGCTGAGTAATCCTAGGGAAGGTCAGGTGACAAAGCAGAAGATTGATAGAGTCATAGTCAATTGGGACCGGCTGGCTATGTTTCCTAATGTCTTGGGAGTTGCCTTGCCCATCATTAACTCAGATCATTCTCCAATTCTTCTCAAGCCTAAACCTCAACTCACTAGTGGAAGAATGTTTAAATATGAAGCTTATTGGGAGGAACATGAGGAGTGTAAGGAAGTGGTTGCTGATGGTTGGGTCAACTCTGATGAAGGAAATAATCAGTGGGAGAAGATCAATGGCAAGCTCAGGAATTGTCAGCGGAAACTGAGATCATGGAGTCACAAAACCTTTAAGAATGCTTCTAGAGAAATAGTCAAGATCAAGGGGAAACTCCAAATGTTGATGAACAAGCCAACCACTGCTGTGGATTGGAATGAAGTGAAGGATATGAGGTTGAGAGTTGACCAATTATGGAAACAATAGGAATCCTACTGGGGTCAAAGGTCCAGAATTCAGTGGCTAAGATGTAGGGATAAGAATTCAAAGTTTTTCCATGCCTCTACGGTGCAAAGAAGAAATAGAAATAGATTGCATAGAATCAAGAATCTAGAGGGTCAATGGCTAGAAGGGCGGAATGAAGTAATGATAGGGATCTGGCAATTCTTCAATCAACTATACACGTCTGACACAACTTATTGTCTGGAGGAGTGTATGCAAGTGGTACTACTTCTGGTTACTGATGAGCTGAATGCAAGCCTAGTGAGTCCTGTCACTCATGCTGAGATTGATAGAGCGGTCCATTCCCTAGGCTCCTTAAAGGCCCTTGGGCCTGATGGCTTTAATGGTCTGATGGCTAAGATGTCCCCATGAAGGTCCACTCTCCGGGAGGAAGTTTACAAAGCTGTAGCTCTATTTTTTGAGAATGGTGACCTTCATGGGGACATCAATACAACCTTGGTGGCTCTTATCCCTAAAATTCCAATGCCGGAGAGCATCTCTCACCTAAGACCTATTAGCTGTTGCAACTTCTTATATAAAATCATTGCCAAGGTCTATGTTGCTAGGTTGAAACCTCTCATGAACACTCTGGTCACTCCTCAACAGAGTGCCTTTGTGGGTGGTAGGCTTATCCAGGATAACCTCATTGTTGCTCATGAGGCCTTCCACTACTTGAAGAAGAAAAAAGGAATTGGGGGAGATGGAGTTGCAATGAAGTTGGACATGAATAAAGCCTATGACAGGGTGGAATGGAGTTTCCTTCAAGCTACTCTGGAGAAGCTAGGATTCTGTGCTGATAAACTGGTGCCCAAAAGAGGCTTAAGACAAGAAGATTCTTTATCTCCTTATCTCTTCATTTTGATATTTGATGTGTTATCAAGAATTATAAATGAAACTAAACTTCACAATGATATTGCTGGGATCAAATTGGCAAGAGACGCTCCCCCTCTTACTCATCTTTTCTTTGCTGATGATGCACTTCTTTTTGCCAAGGATCAAGTCTCAAACATGTACCAACTGATTTCTATTCTGAACAAGTTTACCTCTGCCTCTTGCCAGAAAATTAATCTTTCTAAATCTGGGATAATTTTTGGTTAGAGGGTTTCTGATGTAGCCAGAGCAAGCATCTCAACTATCACAAATATCCCTGTATGGCAGTCCCCAGGGGTCTATCTTGGGATCCCAGCTGAATGGAGGGGATCTAGAATTCAGAGTCTTCAATGGCTTAAAGATCGTATTTTGGGTAAGATGAATGGATGGAAAGGAAATCTTCTCAATCCTGTTGGTAAAGAAATCCTTATAAAATCAGTAGTTCAAGCCATTACCTCTTACATAATGGCAATACTTAAGTTACCAAAAACATTCTGTAATGAATTGTCTGCTGAGGTGGCTAAGTTCTGGTGGAGTAGCTCTGGGAAATCAAGAGGCATTCATTGGAAGAAAAGACATGTTATTTGCTCTTCCAAATCATCAGGTGGGCTTGGGTTTAAAGACTTTGAGGATCTGAATATCTCCCTCCTGGCTAAACAAGCGTGGAGGCTAATCAATGAACCTCACTCTTACTGGGCCTCAACTCTCAAAGGGATTTACTTCCCTAATAAGCAGTTTTGGAATGCTTCTAATCAAAAGGGTAACTCCTGCGTGTGGCAGAGTTTATTGCAAGGTAGACAGCTGCTTAAAACTTTTGGGTGATGGTCTGTTGGTTCTGGGGTCTCCATTGACATTTCTAGGGATATCTGGTTGCCTAATGGTGAGGTAGCTGTTCTAAGCCAGGGATCCAACATCTCCACGGTTAGTGAGCTCATCAATAGTGACCATCATTGGGATATAAACAGGTTGAGAGCTCACTTATCCCCTGCTTCTGCAGTTGCTGCTGTACAAACTCCCATCTCATGGACTAATTCTAGGGATGAATTTTTTTGGCCACACTCCAAGGATGGGGAATATAGTGTCAAAACGAGTTACCGGAGAATTAGAGAATCAAAGGTTAGAGTGAGTCCCTCTGCTTCTTCATCAATTACTATACCAAAGGAAGTTTGGGGAATGATTTAGGGTGCTAAAGTGCCACAAAAGATAAAACATTTTGTGTGGAGGCTTTGTAACAATGCAGTGGCTGTTAAAGACAACTTGGCAAGAAGGAGGATAGCTAGGGATGGCTGTTGCCATTTGTGCTTGAATAATACTGAAACTGTGAAGCATCTAATTCTCCTTTGCTCATGGACGCGTCCAATTTGGTTTGCTGTCAACTTGTGCCCGGTTCCTACTGAGATTATAGTTACCTCTTTCTCCTCTTGGTTGGAAACGGTGTTGAATTTTTGGAAGGCTAATGCAAATGGGGGTGATCTGATTGTCTCACATCTCTTCTACATCATCTGGTCCATATGGAAAGCTAGGAATGATCTGGTATTTAATAATCAGGAACCAAATCCTATAGCAGTAATTAACCTCTCTAAAGCTCAGAGTTTGGAGTTTGTGAATGCAAACACTCAGAATGAAGGATCTAATCCTTCCTCTTCCTCTTATCTGGGCTTCTCCAAATGGAGACCCCCGAGAGATGGTTTGATCAAAATTAATGTTGATGTTGCCTTTGATGCTTCTATAGGAAGAGGGACTTCTGGGATAGTTTGCAGAGACAAAGTAGGGAAAGTACTTACAGCTCATTATTCCAATTTCTTTGCTCCAAGTGTTCTGGTAGCGGAAGCACTCGTGATGAGAGAAGCAGTTCAGCTTGGAAGAGCCATGAGCTTTGTTCGTGTGCTTTTTGAATCTGACAACATCTCCATAGTTGAAGCTTGCAGGAAATCAAAAGATATCAGAGAAATTCGAAATATTATCAGCGATATTGATTTCTTCAAAACAAGTTTCGTATTCTGCGGTTTCACCTGGGCGAAGAGGGATGCGAATCGAGTGGCTCACCATATCGCTGCTTTAGCAAAACTGAAAATGCTGCAAGGAAATTGGGTCTTCTCTATGCCGATCTCTCTGCGGAATTTAATTGAAGAAGATGCGAGAGGTGCGACATTAGATAATCGTCAAATTCAAGGACCTGCTTAGGGTTTTCGTTCTCTGCTTGTACTTGGAAGCTAGATGTACTTGAGGAATCTTCTTCTCTATCGGTTTAGTTATCCTAATAATTTGTACTTTGTGCTAGTTAGTAGTTTGACCCATCTGGGTAGTAGTCTTGGGCTCAGTCCAATTAGTGTTTGTATTGGTTTGGGCCTCTGCCCTTTGTGTTTGAATCAATACCACTATTTTGATCCAAAAAAAAAATACTCTCCACTAGTTTCGTCCTATCTACTAAATTCTATATATATATATATATATATATATATATATATATATATATATATATATATATATATATATATATAGTAAAAACAACATGTGATATATATAATTGAGGTAAACGCCAAATGGTATTTTCTAAATGTATTCCGGAGTGCCCGAGGGTGCAGGGCTCTGATCCAAACCTCCTTTTATATTATTTTTGGTATAAATTGGGTATTCTAATTCCTCGATTCAGGTAAGACCATACAAAGCTCTTTGATATTTTAACATCGCAACAGTGTTAAATTTCTTGAGAAGGAATTTTGCCCCTTATTATGGTCTCACCGACTCGATAGATAGTTGCGCGCAGAGTATACCAATTTATATCAAAAATAATATAAAAGGACGGTTAGGATCAAAGCCCTGCGCTCTCGGGCACTCCGGAATACATTTAAAAAATACCACTTGACCTTAGCTGTGTTTCTTTTGTCAATCCTTTTCAGTATTTAATTTTTGTGGTTGTTCTGATTTTGCCTCTCACCATCCTTAGTTGCTTTCAATATTAAAACACTCGTTTTTTATCACCCAATCTCTTATTTTCTCCAATCTTATATGATACTTTGATAGCAATATATGGGCTTGAACGGTCTCATCATGTCCATCATTGTGGCATATTATTTATTTTTTTAAAAATAAAATTAATGTCATCATTATTAAAATCACTTAAAAAATTAATTAAAATTTATATAAATAAAGATGATATTATATATTGAAATTCATTAATTGACAATATAATCACTTAATGGTAAAGAATATGTTATGTTGATGATTTCTTAGTTTTGGATTACAAATTAGTCACTGTCGATATTTATTTAATTTTTCCAACATTTTGTGAAGTAGAGGCTTATATCCTTTTAAAACTAAAATATCACATCTATATATGAAAATTCCCAACTATAGATTATAGAAGCCAAAAAATTATAGCCAGAATTTCTGATGTCTACAAAACACCAAAAAATAATGTGTCAAAATTTAAAATATATAGGATGTTTTTGAGTAATTTTTAAAAACTCAGGGTGCAGATAATACCCGCAGTTGCGTGTAGATAATACCCTGTTTATATAGGATATTTTTGAGTAATTTTTAAAAACTTAGGGTGCAGATAATACCCGCAGTTGCGTGTAGATAATACCCGCAATTGCGTGTAGATAATACCCGGTTTATACCAAAAAATTATAGCCAGAATTTCTAATGTCTACAAAACACCAAAAAATAATGTGTCAAAATTTAAAATATATAGGATGTTTTTGAGTAATTGATAACCTCAAACATAAATTTTGATAACCTCAAACATAAATTTTGATATATTTAATTGATAATGACGTTTTTTTTCTTTTTTTATACAATATACAACAAGCTTATAAAGTGATATATGGAAATGGGAGAATCATATCCTCAAAAATAAAAGGTAATGGATTTTGGGATAAATTCCCAACGACCCATATGTTTCACGTTCCTGTGACTTTTTGGAGTATTACTAGTTTACTACAATAATTGGTTCTCCTTTTGTACTATTTTATTACAAAGCAAACACGTCGCTTCATCAATCATTTATCATTTATAAAATAAAAGCACATTGACAGTGTGTTTCTATATATATATATATATATATATATATATTCTTCCCATTTTCCAGCCACTCGCACACTACTAAACACTGGTACACATCCTATCTCCATTTCTCAACCATTCAGTGAGCTCTTTTTTATCCTTAAATCAATCTCTAATTCATTATTATGTTCCTATACTAAACATTTATACTGTTGGTTTTGCTTTTGGTTCCCTGAATTAATCATAGGATTAACATAGAGGGAACTTAATTACATTCTGGTATTTCTCCTAGTATATTGTTTATGAATTATGGTGATAATAATATTATGCTAGTGATAACTAACTAAGTTCATACAAAATATATGTATATCTTGTGATGTATGTGAAGTTTATGGGATCATACTTCAAGTTAAGATGTTGGCTTGTTAATTTAGTCTAATTAAATCCATATTTGACTTTTTGATTAACAGATTCCATTTTCATCAACCAATGGCTCCAGCAGCTGCAATTTCAGATACTATTAAACCTAGAGGTCATTCATCTAACTTGCTTTCTTAGATACAAACATAGTGTTATCTTTTTGATTCATTTACCATATTAGACTATTATTGATGGTTATATTTTTTTCTCTGCAAAGATGTGTGCATTGTTGGTGTTGCACGTACTCCCATGGGTGGATTTCATGGTGCTCTTTCGTCTATACCTGCTACCAAGCTTGGCTCTATAGCTATTGAAGGTAAATTTACAAGAAGAAAAACTATCAGCAAAAGTAAATAAATAAATGACTTTATTGAATGTATGAGTAGCAGAAATACTCAGATCTTATCTTATATCTTTCAAATATAGTAACACAACCAGATTAACAGATCTAGTAGAGAATACTCCTACAAAAGTTATTGCAAATTTGCAATCAAGTTTTAGTTTCTTAGCTTTTATATTATTGTATTGAATTACACTTAAAAATTTCTGAAGATTCCCTTGATTTCTTTCTGTTTAGCTGCTCTTAAAAGGGCCAATGTTGATCCATCACTTGTACAAGAAGTGTACATGGGGAATGTTCTCACTGCTAATTTGGGGCAAGCTCCTGCTAGACAAGCTGCTCTTGGGGCTGGAATTCCCAATTCTGTAGTCTGTACTACTATTAATAAACTTTGTGCATCAGGTTTAAAAGGTGAGTGATTTATTAGATTGTTACGAACATTTTATTGACTTTCTAGATACACCAATTATTCAATAAATTTAAAACTGCATTTTTCTCTTATAAATAGAACCATAGTAGTATTTAAGAACAAGAATGACAAACTTGTTTTGGTTTTTGCAGCTGTGATTCTTGCAGCACAGAGTATTCAATTAGGTATAAATGATGTTGCTGTGGGTGGTGGCATGGACAATATGTCTAATGTACCCAAGTACTTGCCAGAAGCAAGGTCACAATTTTTTTATGTAACATTAGTCTATGATTTTAGTTCTTGTGTTGAAATTTTGCTGATTCAATCCATAAAAGTTCAGGAAAGGATCTCGCCTCGGACATGATACAGTTGTTGATGCTATATTGAAAGATGGTTTGTTGGATGTCTATAATCAAATTGACATGGGAGATTGTGGTGAAATCATTGCAGAAAAATATTCATTAACAAGAGAAGAACAAGTAAGTTAATTTATTTATTCACAAAAATTTCTGCTGGATATTCATCATATGATAGACTTTTTGCTCATTTCTCTGACTTTTCCCTCTCAGGATAACGCTGCAATACTGAGCTATGAACGTGGAATTGCTGCTCATGAAAGTGGTGCTTTTAAATGGGAAATGGTTCCAGTTGAAGTCCCTGGTGGAAGGGGAAAACCATCCATTATTGTTGATAAGGATGAGAGTCTAGATAAAGTAATCATCCAAAAGTACATTTATCTGATTTAGATCAGAATCAGATAAATGTACCTTTTTACTTATATTTTGTTACGGAGAGAGTACTAATATTTTTCCCTTTTCCGTTTTATTTGCAAGTTTGATCCTGATAAGATGCGAAAACTCCCAACAGCTTTCAAAGAGAATGGAGGTACTATTACTGCTGGAAATGCTTCTAGTATGAGGTTAGTATTTTATGATCACAAGGAATATGTTCAAACTTCAATGCTTCCTTCCAGTAGTTTGTCTAGAAATGAAATTGTTCTTGTTTTTTACAGTGATGGTGCAGCTGCACTGGTTTTGGTGAGTGGAGAGATTGCATTGAAGCTTGGCCTTCAAGTTATTGCAAGAATCAAGGGATATGCTGATGCTGCTCAGGTACATTAAAATATACAAAAATATGGACAACAGTAATGTAGATTCAAATCAGAAAATAAATAAGTCTAATGTAGATTGAAATTAAGTTAATACAAAATCAGTGAAGCTAATATAAAATTGATATAGTTTTTTTCAAACATTTAGTAATGTTATAGCATGACTTGATGCTCATACTACTCGTTGGTCTCTATTATAAGAAAAATTTACAGTTTTAGGTTCATTAAATAATTGATGTATCTGATCCACTTTGGAGTATATTTGTACAGGAACCAGAGTATTTTCCAACAACACCGAGTCTTGCCATACCTAAAGCTATTTCCAATGCTGGGTTGGATGCTTCAGAAATTGATTTCTATGATATTAATGAAGCCTTCTCGGTAGGTCTTGTGCCAAACTTTGAATTAGTTGTATCAATTTAATGTGGGATATTAAATTCTTCATATTGCTGTTTTGTAGGTTGTGACTCTTTCAAACCAAAAACTTCTTGGACTTAGTTCTGTGAGTTGCCTCTCCTCTTTGGGAACCATTTTTTTCAATAGAGTAGAAAAAGAAGCACATGCTATAAACCCTACTATTTTCCCTCACTAACTTGCATTAATTGAAAGTCCACCTAACCAATCAATAATACAACTACAATGTACATAGCCACTTTTTTGGTTATAATGTACATAGACACTAAACCAAACTAAATTAGTTACATAATATTAAATTACTACTCATCAATTACATATTTCGTCCATATTATAAGAAACAAACGAGTTCATTTATTTAAATTTTAAAATTATAAGAAACAAACATAAATTTTCTAATATAAGAGTATTTGTTAATATCCATAGTGAAAATTTATATTAACTAAATACACTTATTTTCTAGGCATTAGTCATAAAAGGTAGGAAATTGTGCAAGATGAGCAAGCTTGTTTTCTATACCCATCACTTGGCTTCATAGGGACCATTAAAAGCATTGAATCTTAACTTCCATTCATTTTTCCCCCATTTGTAGGAGAAAGTAAATTTGCATGGTGGAGCAGTATCTTTGGGTCATCCTCTTGGTTGCAGTGGAGCTCGTGTCCTTATCACACTTTTAGGGGTATGTTTCAGTGGACATTATGGAAGTTATTTGTTGCTCTCTAACATGTGTCCACTCCACAATTATTGTTCTTTTTCCAATATACAACTAACTTAACTGTCTGATCTGTTTGCAGGTGCTAAGGCTTAAAAGTGCAAAATATGGAGTTGGTGCTGCTTGCAATGGAGGTGGTGGCGCATCTGCCATGGTTCTTGAGCTTCTGTAATCTGTAGTACTCTTCCTATTAAAACCACTGTGTCTGCAAAGTTCAATGGTATTAGGTTTCCCTTTTTAGCTAGTCTATATGCAATTCTTAAGCTGTTTAAGGAGAGACAGATTAGTATTCGTGGGATAAATTTAAGGAAAAAATGGGTCAATGAAGAGGAGAAGCTTAGCTAAGTAGTACTCTCTCTAGTCCTATTTATAAGAGAGAAAAAATGCAGTTTTATGTTCAACGAATAATTGATGTATCTAATCTATAATATTCTATATTATAGATTAGATACATCAATTATTCGATGAACATAAAACTGCATTTTTTTCTCATAAATAGAACCGGGAGGAGTATTTCTTAGAATTACATCTAAATTTACTTACTTTAATTTTATTATATGTGCAATCGGTTGCTGTTGTAAGTTGTATCTTATGATCGATGTTCGAATAATGCGTTGTAATTATTTCAAATATAAGGCTTCTAAAAAAAAATATTGCTTCAAATACAAAGATAGGGTAAACTGGTGAGCTAGTCCAAATCAAATGATGTTGTGGATGTTTGGGTTGGGAATTTTAAATTGAAGTATGGAATCGAAGAATTTTCAATTGAATAGGAAGATGCAAATGAGTTTAATCATACACAAAATGTTAGTAAACAGTTTAAACGAGTTTGGCTTTTACGCAAGTATTTCATCCTTAAAATTCGAGTGGCTCCTAAACAGTTTTACACAAAACCGTTACAGACTTATAACACAGTTAGATTTACTATTTCCACAATTATATAAAAACCAGCAAAGGCCAGAGGATTAATGTTAAGCAAGTTCAACTAAAGGACCCAGTTGCAAGTATACTTCCCTCCATAAGTGCAAGTTTTTTGTGCAGCCTCTCTTGGTGATCAGAAAATTCCAAATACAAATCCCTCAAATCCCTAGCCATCTTGAATTCTTGAGTTCCTGCATATACAACCTCCAGCTTCTTGCTAGTTTCCTTCTTTCTATTCTGTGATTCATTCTGAAACAACAAAATGTTATGCAGTAACCGACAAAATATGCAAAAAAATTACTATCGACCAATGACCATGCATCACTACGGTGCCTTAAAAATTAATCTTTGTTGGAAAAACAAGGAGGTATGAAGTTTGAGTATAAGCTACCTTAGATACTGCCACAAAATCCAATGCTCCTATCGCTGCTTTGATTTTTTTGAGGCCCACTACTTTTTCACTTACCACCCATGGCCTGGAAAATGACAGTGAAGAGGTTTAAATGGTAAATAAAAACAATCATACATAAAATATACAGAATTCTCTCAACCAAGCTTTCAGATGCATAGCCTTTTTCTAAGCATTGTTTGTCACTAGAATCACAATTATAATTACAATCAAATATTTGGCAAGCCTTGTTAAAACATTAAGTTGATGAATAGGGTGTTTACTTTTCACAGATGGACCAACTCAAAATAACCGCAGTAAGAACTAGTAAGCAATTCTTGAAAGACGCAACACAGACGTGAATGTTTAAGAACTACACATGCATAATACCTGCCAGTTGAAGATGTTATGATATGGTTTGGATTTGTCAAAAAGTCACAAAGCTTTTGGAAGTCTTTTTCAGAATCCAACATAATGGCTCCCCTGGTATATACCTCTGATGAGAAACTTGGGAAGATGGAGACACTAGCTGATACTCGAGTATGATTATGTAAGAACTCTGCAACTGTTGATGGACATAATTCTCTATCAAGATTTGCCAACAAGATCATACACACATTTCTACTACCTTTAAACACTCTATCTTCCATTCTTTCATCAGGACAGCTGACTAAAACTGAAAAGAAAGGAAAATGAAAATCTCAGGAAAAAGTTTTGAAGATTTACTATATAGAACATCATCACAAAAAATGAAAAGAAATGAAAGCCAAAGTGGGAGAATATGATAAATGGGTGTAGAGCATGCTGGCCAGTGAAGAAGAGTTGTAACTTGTATCAATAAAACACGTACAAAAATTTGAAATAAGGATTTACACTAAATACCTCTTAAAAAATAATGAAAATAATTGACTTTTTAAGTAGGAAGAGTAGAATTATGAGAATTCATGCCCATAACATTAGATCACTGCAGAAGTAAAAACTGACCAAAAGTAAAACAAAACAATGTTCCAAACAATAAAGGAATTATCAGTTTGAGAAATAGAGCAAAGATTTCTGCAGATACCAAACATGAAGTAGAACTAAATAGCAAAGCAAATCTTTGTAAACAAATTCAAGCAGTAGATAAGGAAAAAAAAGGTCAAATACACATAAAACAACCTAAATGCATAAAACACAAGTTTTTGAGTAACAACTTGACTTTCTTTTTCATTTCAAGCCCAATATTAATAAGCATCAGCCAAGTCAAATTGTATCACAACCCATCCAAAATAAAATCAGATCAGGCCAGTAGGTCAATATCTGCAACACATTGATTGTTGTAATTCCAACAATTTTACCGTATCAATGTCAAGTTAAACTGAATGCAATCCCACTCATTTGGGACACGAGTAGAATGTGACATGATTCTACAGGTCTAGTGAAAAAAAAATACAATTCTAAATGTTGACAAGTGAATTGACAACCATGGTTACCAAGGGCCCTAACAGAGTCGCGTCACAGGGGCAATCACGTGAAGAGATCCGCATATTTTTCGAAAAGCATAAGAAGATTTATGAAGCAAAGCCCAACAATCCAATTTTATTATTAAAACTCTACTATTACATAGTAACAAACCTTCATGTGAACGGGCTCCAATAACAGATTGCTCGGCGCTTTGTTTCTGCTGTAGAGAGGGATATATGATGTCAAACACAGATAAATCCAAGATTCACTTACTATCATTATAATTTTCTCACATGCAAGCTAATGGAAAGTGCTTTTGGTAACATAAAGATACACAAACCACTCACCTTTTTCATTGGTTCAAAAGAAGAACATAGTCTAGAAGTAGTCTGAGTCTCTGAGCCATTGGGGCAGTATGGCACCATTTCCTGTCCAGATATTAATTCTAATCTCTCCCTTGCCATCTGCAGGAATAAAGTCACTGCAGGATCAACCTCTGGTTTAGACTGAACTGTGCAAATGTCCTTAAGTTCTCCAACAGTGATGTTTCCAGCATTTGGCCCATGTAACCATCGAAGTATAAAATCACAATTGCACAATTCATCCCCATTTTCAAAAGAATGCTCCATTACTTGCACCTATAAAAACAGACAATTTCACAAGCGAATACAAATTTGAGAGGAAGAAATTCAACGAAGTATGCAAAATTAACAAATTCATTTCACCAAAGTAAACAAACAAGCATCAGCTCTCTACTCTTTGAACTGAACTTACTTCCAAGAAGGACCATCATAGTTTCCATTTCCAAGAAATAATGAGTTAAACTGTCAACTTTAGAAAATTGTAAACTGTAGAGGAAAACGATTCAACTAGTCAACAATCAAAGGTCTATAAAATAAAAAAAAGAAGACCAACTCAGAGTCAAAGCCTTTGTCAAAAAAAACTCAAGAGTCAAAAGTTCAATTATGAAAGGCTTCGGGATTTTCTAAAGGTTTAATCATAAATTTCATACATAAAAAGTTGGTACATGATTATCTACTCATTAATAGGTATATATCCTTTTACAGAAACATCAATGCATGAACTTGGAAAATACGACTACTAAACCTTTAAATCCCACCCATTAATCAATAGCATGAACTTGCACACGGGCTCTTATCATTTATCACAGGCCATAACTAGCAAAAGTTCACATTTCCAATTTAAGCCACACACAATCAATTTTACAAAGGAATATGAACAAACATTTCAAAAACGACTTCCCCTAAAACTTAACAATCTAACTATAACTACTATAAGCAAAAACGGCAACAGTAATAGTAACAGAGGAACAATGAAGATGAAGAAACCCTTGGGAGCAAGCGATTACGAGTAAGCAAAAAAAATAGAAAATGAGAATGACGAACCCCTTCGATGATAGCGTCGTAGAAGCGAGCGTCGTCAGGGAGACGGTGTTGGCAAGCGCAGACTTTAACGCCGTTAACGAGTAAGCGACACTCATCATCCTGAATCTGTCTAGAAAGAGGTCTGAAGCGTTGGCTGAAGTCAAGAAGGTTCTTGAAGGAATCGAAACTTGAAAGCTCGAACAAATTGTCTTCTGCTTCTGAGAATTTATCGTATCTCACTCTGATGGTTTGATTTCCCACCAATTTGACCCACACTGTGTACCATGCGTCGTCGTCGTGATTTCTGAATTCTGTTGTGTAGTTCGCCTTTTCCTTCTCTTCCTCAGGAACCACTAACGCCATTTTCTTCTTCATCTGCTGCTGCTGCATTCTCGATTCTGTGTATGCATGGACACCTTCGCCGATCACTCACTCACACTCACACTCACACTCACGCAAGAAATGAAACCGTTTGGCTTTGGCCCACTCTTTCTCTCACTTTATATATAGTGTATGCGCACTATGCGATTTGAATCAACGAGAGCATTCATTCCTCTCTATTATCTCTAACTAATGTGCTGTTAAGCTAACCAACAATATTTATATACACTAAATTTGTCCGTGTGCGACTAATTTTTGAAGGGAGTTTTTGTGAAGAAATCTGCTAGTAGCAATTATTTTTTGGGGGAAATCTTTAATATTTGATTGAGTTTAATTTAAATTAGGATAATCGGAATTTGCTTAACTTTTGGTGGAGTTTTAGGAATAAAGAAATCCACGAGTAGGACTTGAGTAGACCAACACGCCTTTGGAATTTCATTTATAAGTTGATGCGAGAGAACTTCTTTCCTTCGTTGTTTCTTCAACTGGTGTGGGACTGAATGACAAAAGATAAATTGAGGTTTGTGGGAGCGCCAACTGGTTGGTTGGTGGTGTCTCAATATGGATGGTGTTGGAGCTCGATTTGTTGGTTATACGGGAATTGTTCGGAACAATCTGAGGGAGTGTATTGGTGGATTCGCCAAATTCCTTGGTTTATGTTCTGCAATGGAGATTGAGCTTTGGGGTATTTTGGAATAGTGTGTTGAGGTAAGGATTGTAAATCAGTCATTGTTCCGGGGTGGGTTTGATAGAGTGTAGCTAGCAATTGGGCTTAGAATTGTTTGTTTAGTATGAGTTGGGCCTGTTGTAAAGTCCAGTGTTTAGAGCCCAATTGATTGACTTGTAATTAGAGTCAAAGCCTTGTAATAAATACGATAGTTGATCAATAATAATTCAATTCTCCCAAATTCTGTTTTCTGTTATAACAATTGGCATCAGAGCTCGCGACGGGCCTGTTGCACGGCAAGCCAAGAAACTGTTCACGGCGAGATTGACGACGGCGAAAATGACAGAAAAAGAAAACGCCAATTACGTTCAAGCTGCGATTCCTAAATACGATGGCCACTACGATCATTGGGCCATGCTTATGGAGAATCTTCTCCGGTCGAAGGAATATTGGGAGATAGTGGAGCAAGGGGTTCCGGTGCTAACCGCAGACGCGAAAGACTACCTGTTTCAAACTGAAGGATTTGAAAGCAAAAAACTACCTGTTTCAAGCTTTGGATCGTAACATCCTTGAGACAATCTTGAAGATTGACACAGCGAAAGACATCTGGGAATCTCTGAGGCAAAAATTCAAAGGATCCTCGAAAGTGAAGAAGGCCCAATTGCAAGTCTTGAGGTCTGATTTTGATGCTTTGCGCATGAAAGAAGAGGAATCTGTTAATGATTACTTCTCAAGAACACTTGCAATTGCTAACAAAATGAAATCCCACGGTGAAAAAATGTCTGAGACAGTGGTGGTGGAGAAAATAATGAGATCAATGAGCCCTAAATTCAACTATGTCATGTGCTCAATTGTTCAAGCAAATGACATTGAGACACTATCAATTGATGATTTACAAAGCAGCATTCTTGTTGAAGAAGGACGAATGAAAACTCAGAAGGAGGATGAACAAGCCCTGAAGGTCACTGATACTGGGAAATTTGGGGGTAGAGGAAGAGGAAGATCCTCAGGTGGCAGAGGCAGAGGCAGACAGATGTCAAAGGAACATATTGAGTGTTACAGATGTCACAAGATGGGGCATTACCGCAATGAATGTCCAAATCTTGATGACAAAGAAGCAAATTTTGAAGCCTGTGATGATGAAGAAGAAGTACTTCTTGTGGCTATAACTGATGGTGGTGGGAAAGCAAGTCTTGCTGATACTGATAATAAGGAAGAAATGTCTCTCAAAGCAATGACAGATGAGCATCAAGAACCAATAAACAAGAGGTGGTTCCTGGATTCTGGTTGCAGCAACCATATGAGTGGAGTCAAGGCTTGGTTCTTTGATCTAGATGAAAGCTTCAGAGAGACAGTTAAACTGGGAAATGATATGAAGCTTGCTGTCATGGGAAAGGGCAGCATAAAGCTAAGAATTAAAGGGCGCATTCTGACAATTACTGGTGTGTATTATATTCCTGAGTTGAGGAATAATCTGTTGAGTGTTGGTCAGCTTCAACAGAAAGGTCTAAAGGTGGTGTTTGAAGATGACTTGTGTCAAGTTTTTCATAAGGAAAAAGGGCTCATAATATCCTCAAAGATGGCAAGAAACAATGTATTCACAATTATGGGGTCTACTACTGTAACTGAATGTATGCAGGTAGTCAATGAAGATGTATCAGACTTATGGCATAGAAGGTATGCTCACTTGAGTCACACTAGACTGAAGCTGTTGTATCAGAAGCAAATGGTGACAGGCCTACCACAGTTGAAAGAACCAGAAGTCAAATGCACAGAATGCTTGGCAGGAGGACAACACAGAGACAATATGGCAAAGAAGAGCAAGTGGAGAGCATCAAGGAAACTAGAACTCATCCATTCAGACATATGTGGGCCAATATCTCCTGAGTCCAACAGTGGAAAGAGGTATTTTATCACATTTATTGATGATTTCACTAGGAAAGGGTGGGTGTACTTCTTACATGAAAAATCATTAGCATTTGCTACATTTAAGAAGTTTAGAACCATGATAGAAAAGGAGTCATTATGTGAAATTAGTTGCTTGAGGATTGACAGAGGTGGAGAGTTTAACTCTCATGAATTTTCAAAGTATTGTGAAGAAAATGGTATAAAAAGGCAACTCACAGCTGCCTACACTCCTCAACAAAATGGAGTGGCAGAAAGGAAAAATAGAAGTGTGATGAATATGGTGAGGAGTCTAGTTAAAGAAGCAAAACTTCCTAAGCAATTTTGGCCTGAAGCAGTTAAGTGGTCATTTTATGTGCTAACTAGGAGTCCTACTGTGTCTCTTGACAATATTGTGCCTGAAGAAGCATGGACAGGTATGAAACCCTCTGTCAGACACTTAAAGGTGTTTGGATGTGTTGCACATATGCATGTGCCTGATGCTCAAAGAAAGAAGTTGGATGATAAGAGCCTCAAGTGCATCTTCTTGGGGATAAGTGATGAGTCCAAAGCATATAGACTCTACAATCCTATAACCAAGAAGATCATGGTGAGCAAGGATGTTGTATTTGATGAGAACAGCTACTGGGAATGGAAAGACATAGAAAGTGGTGGAAGAAATCCTGTAATTGAGGTTGACATTGAAGAACAAAGTAAGAATTCTACTACTAATGTGCCTGTTGAACCAATTGATGAGCCTGTGAATGCTCCTGCAACTCACAGTGACACACCAGAACCTGACCACAATAGTGATACTACTGGTGACACAAGTGAAACCACTAGAGCAGGGAGAGTGAGAAGAACTCCTTCCTACTTGGATGATTTTGTTCTCAGTAGCATATCAGAAGATGATGAGGATCAACAAGAGGGAGAGGATGCTATGAGTTTGGCAGTGCTTGAAAACTCTGCTGATCCTATCACTGATAGGCCGCAAGTGCACGGTTCTATCGCGTAGTAAAAATATCGATCCCAAAGAGACTTTGTAATTACCGATTTTGTTTTCGATTGTGATTAGCTAAAAGAATGATTTGTAGAAGAGATTTTTGATTAATTGAAATTCAAGAATAAAAGACGCATTGGGATCATGGTTAGATCACAATGATGGAAATAAACAACCCTTTAACTATTCTCTATCTTATTTTGAAATTGTTTTAAGGACAAGGTATTCTTTTGGTGTAATTCAAGCTTCCTCTCGGAATGCAAGAACGTGTCTCGAAACAATGATCAAACCTATTCTCATGGTTGATCATCGCAGAGACCCATTAAGCACAACCTTATTGTCCCAAAGCTAGCAATGCTATTCTCATGCTTTGCTTTGCCTTGTCTAATTCCATTTGTTCCAATATCAAACTTCACCTCTCGGTACTTCGTTTGATATTTGTTTTATAAAATTCAGTTCTATGGAATTAGATTAAAATTCAAGTTCTAAATAAGATAGAGTTTAGTCTTGGATTTGTTTAGGGACCCATCATTGGATTGTGTCCCACAATCCCAAGACTAAAGAAGTCTACTCACACATGATCATAGTAGACAAGGGAGTAGAAGAGAATGACATAAAAGAAAATGACATAAAGATAAATAACAGAATGTAAATGACAAGAATATAAAGAAAGCAATAGAGAACTGAAATGTAAAGTGCTGAAATGTAAAAGAACTGAAATGTAAAAGTGCTAGAAGATAAATGGTAGAAAAATAAAGAACAAGAAAGTAAAAGAAAGCAAGTAAACAAGAACTAAAATGAGAATAAAAACTTAGATAAACTTTGAGTGTAAATTTCAAGTATGCAAAGGTGAGATTACAACTGAAATAAGGTCCTATTTATAGGCTAGGATCAGTAGACAAGCTGATCAATTCGCATCAAATACAATAAAGACCATAAAGAGAGAAAGAAAACAGTTTTGAAACTGTTTTCTGGGTCCTGAAGAGTTGCACGGTCCGTGCAACATAGGCACGGGTCGTGCTAAGTGAGAAAACAAGCGAAACTGGAGATTTTAAGGTCTGCACGGGTCGTGCAACATTAGCACGGGTCGTGCAATGTTTCAGGTGCACTTTAAAAGTGACTTTTCAGCAACCAACTTGAACAGCACGGATCGTGCTGCTTCTGCACGGGGCGTGCAACATTTCTGGCTAAAATTCCTTGGCTTTTCGGTTGAGCACGAGTTGTGGCACGGTCCATGCTATATTCCTTGTATCTTGGCACTATTTTTCTCCTTGCTTTGCACTATTCTTCCTTGCTTTGCACCTTCTTTTATTCTCTTCTGATTCTTGGCCTATTCTTCATGCAATGTTCATTCTTTCTTCAATTGTAATCCCTGAAAATAAAACTAATAACTTGTAGTAAAATAGTTCAATAATGGAACTAAATTCCCACAATATTTATTCAAATTAAACATTAAAAACACTCTATTTTTGGACTTATCAAACTCCCCCATGCTTGAATCTTTGCTTGTCCTCAAGCAAGAACAATCAAAACTAGCAAGCACATGTTAGTAACGGCATTTTCAAAAAGTTCAATCAACAAAGTTAGCCAAATGAGGGACCAAAAACAGAGGCATATGATAGACAATACAATATCACAAGTGAGATGCCACATGTTTGCCCAATTAGAGGCTTATGACCTGAAAAGTACAACTGTGCGAACATAGGCCCTCGCTCACAATCTCTGAGTGTTTTAGGGACTTGGGAAATATTTCGCTCAAGTTTCAACAAATGTTCATTGCCATAGGTTTGTAAGTTGACCAATATCTCTACTAAAAAGTTCACAAACACGCGAAAGATGGGATCCATTTGGTTGTAACGGGGCCTTGGGGTATTAGCGTTAGGTAGGGAATAAGAAAGAAGGAAAAACAAATGGCTAAAAAAATAAAATCAATGATAGCAAACTTTGAAATCAAAATGGAGCTTCTACCAATTTTGCACTTTTTTGTCTAAGCCTCCAAGTTTGCTTCCACTTCCATTCTTCTTCATTTCATTCACTTGAGCCCACTCTTTTTAACTTGATTTTTGTCTTTGAGATTTGAGTGAACTCATTTCTTTTTGATTTCCCTTGATTTTGCCATTTTCCCCCTTTTTGCTTTCGTTTTCTTTTCTTTTTCACTTCTATATTTTTTTTCTTTGATTGATTTTTCTTTTCTTTCTTTGAGGAAAAATGGCAATACAACCAGCTTATGTCCATGAGATATATGATATGGCATGTAGGACAGAAACCTGCAAATTCAATAGTTGCTCCAATCCGATTCCAAAGTTTACCAAAAACAAAAAGAAATTCATTTCTGGGTGCTAAAGGAATAAAAATATAGGCACAAAGGGGCAACTAGAGGGAAATTTTTAGCAAACACTAACTCTGAGGCCTGAAGAAAAATTCCTAAAATCCCCTGATTCTTTCGCATGTTGCAAATCATTTTTCGCTTCAAAACGGTCAACAAACAAATTCTGGAATGATACAATTTGAGAAACATACACTCAGCAAAGAAAAGGGGATAAAATATATAATTTCAATAACATCCCCTTGTGAAGGCTCTATATCTCACATTTTAGTAGCTGGTTCACACAGAGTACAATTCAGACATGCTAATTCTCAGCTTCCAATCATGACAGCCTCACATTTACATTTAGCACAAGTCTATCATACAATTCAGTTTTGTGGTCCCAGAAAAGACTAAGCTCTATATTATTTATTTTTTTCTTTTTCAAATGCAATTATTAACAAGTGCTAAAAAGTTTTCACATTCAACTTGCAAGAAAACAACAACAACTCAAGACATGGGAGAAATCAAGACTCACTATCTTAAAACAGCAAAAACAAAATATAGCAGAAAAAAAAAACGAAAAAAATTTAAAGGGAAAAGAAATAAAACAAGGTAAATACCCCCCATGCTTAGACTAAGCATTGTCCTCAATGATTTGCAATAAAAACAACATGAAAGGGGTAAGAAAGCTCACAAGTACTGTGGCGGCCCAGAATTTCTCGAGACATTGTGATGATTATTTTTCCTACAAAAAGACAAACAACGTTAACCCGTGGGTTGCCTCCCACGCAGCGCTCCTTTATGGTCATTAGCTTGACCTTTGCCTTCTATAGACTTATTCCTGGGTCCCATTGCTTGAAGCATAAAGACCAAGTGACACATGAAGAAGGAAAGCATATTCCTGGATCCCATGGCTTGTAAAAAGGAAGTTGTGTAAGCAATAAGATCCTATTTTGCATTCCTCCTAGATCAAATGTTATTTTCACAAAGGATGGTGAGAAGTAAGATAAAGGGCACAAGATTATGACATCCACACATGAATTTAAACCATTATACTTATCCATGGAAGAAATTTCGGTTTCCCTTATGCTCTCCATTTGATGGCATATCTCTTTTGAATCATCTTGCACTACCACATTACCATTATTTTGATCTATCTCAACAACAATATTTTTCTCAATTTCTATTTCATGTTGTTTTTTGAAAATTCCTTGTAAGCAAGGTGGTGGTGGTGGCAAAGATGCCTCAAAAGATTCCCATTCCTCCTTTGAGATTGCAATTTCATTTTTGAAAATTCCTTGCAAGCAAGGTGGAGATGGTAGCAAAGATAACTGAAAGAATTCCCATTCCTCCTTGGAGAATGTAAATTCACTCTTAATCATAGTAAAAAGAAAGAAAAAAAAAACATTTAGTCTAACCGATACCGAAAATTCAATCAATATCACAAAGTCCCCGGCAATGGCGCCAAAAACTTGATAGGCCGCAAGTGCACGGTTCTATCGCGTAGTAAAAATATCGATCCCAAAGAGACTTTGTAATTACCGATTTTGTTTTCGATTGTGATTAGCTAAAAGAATGATTTGTAGAAGAGATTTTTGATTAATTGAAATTCAAGAATAAAAGACGCCTTGGATCATGGTTAGATCACAATGATGGAAATAAACAACCCTTTAACTATTCTCTATCTTATTTTGAAATTGTTTTAAGGACAAGGTATTCTTTTGGTGTAATTCAAGCTTCCTCTCGGAATGCAAGAACGTGTCTCGAAACAATGATCAAACCTATTCTCATGGTTGATCATCGCAGAGACCCATTAAGCACAACCTTATTGTCCCAAAGCTAGCAATGCTATTCTCATGCTTTGCTTTGCCTTGTCTAATTCCATTTGTTCCAATATCAAACTTCACCTCTCGGTACTTCGTTTGATATTTGTTTTATAAAATTCAGTTCTATGGAATTAGATTAAAATTCAAGTTCTAAATAAGATAGAGTTTAGTCTTGGATTTGTTTAGGGACCCATCATTGGATTGTGTCCCACAATCCCAAGACTAAAGAAGTCTACTCACACATGATCATAGTAGACAAGGGAGTAGAAGAGAATGACATAAAAGAAAATGACATAAAGATAAATAACAGAATGTAAATGACAAGAATATAAAGAAAGCAATAGAGAACTGAAATGTAAAGTGCTGAAATGTAAAAGAACTGAAATGTAAAAGTGCTAGAAGATAAATGGTAGAAAAATAAAGAACAAGAAAGTAAAAGAAAGCAAGTAAACAAGAACTAAAATGAGAATAAAAACTTAGATAAACTTTGAGTGTAAATTTCAAGTATGCAAAGGTGAGATTACAACTGAAATAAGGTCCTATTTATAGGCTAGGATCAGTAGACAAGCTGATCAATTCGCATCAAATACAATAAAGACCATAAAGAGAGAAAGAAAACAGTTTTGAAACTGTTTTCTGGGTCCTGAAGAGTTGCACGGTCCGTGCAACATAGGCACGGGTCGTGCTAAGTGAGAAAACAAGCGAAACTGGAGATTTTAAGGTCTGCACGGGTCGTGCAACATTAGCACGGGTCGTGCAATGTTTCAGGTGCACTTTAAAAGTGACTTTTCAGCAACCAACTTGAACAGCACGGATCGTGCTGCTTCTGCACGGGGCGTGCAACATTTCTGGCTAAAATTCCTTGGCTTTTCGGTTGAGCACGAGTTGTGGCACGGTCCATGCTATATTCCTTGTATCTTGGCACTATTTTTCTCCTTGCTTTGCACTATTCTTCCTTGCTTTGCACCTTCTTTTATTCTCTTCTGATTCTTGGCCTATTCTTCATGCAATGTTCATTCTTTCTTCAATTGTAATCCCTGAAAATAAAACTAATAACTTGTAGTAAAATAGTTCAATAATGGAACTAAATTCCCACAATATTTATTCAAATTAAACATTAAAAACACTCTATTTTTGGACTTATCAATCACTTATGGTGAAGCAGTGAAGGATGCTAAGTGGAGAGAAGCTATGAACAATGAGATTGCAAGTATAGAAAAGAATGCAACTTGGGAGCTTGTTGAGTTACCACAAGGAGGGAAGAAAATTGGTGTGAAATGGATATTCAAAACCAAGTATAATGAAGCTGGTAAAATAGACAAACACAAGGCCAGACTAGTGGCTAAGGGATATGCTCAGCAATATGGGATTGATTACTTTGAAGTATTTGCACCAGTGGCCAGATGGGACACTATTAGGTGCATATTGGCCTTGGCTGCAAGTGAGGGGTGGAGTGTTCAACAACTTGATGTCAAAAGTGCATTCCTTCATGGTGAACTTGAAGAAATAGTATATGTAGACCAACCTGAAGGATATGTACAGAAGGGTAAAGAACACTGTGTGTATCAACTGAAGAAAGCCCTGTATGGGCTCAAACAAGCCCCAAGGGCTTGGTATAGCAAGATAGAGTCATATTTTGATGAGCAAGGATTTAGAAAGTGTCCTCATGAACATACATTATTTACTAAAACTAAGGATAAATCAAATATTCTAGTTGTTAGTCTGTATGTAGATGATCTATTATATGCAAGGAATAATGTTGTCTTGATGAATGAATTCAGGAAATCAATGGAGCAACACTTTGATATGACTGACCTGGGCAAGATGAGGCATTTCCTAGGTGTTGAAGTCACTCAAGACAGGAGAGGGATATTCATCAACCAACAAAGATATATCGGTGACATTCTGGTCAGATTTGGAATGGAAAACAGTAAGCCAGTGACAAATCCTACTGTGGCAGGTCTCAAACTCACAAGGAAAGATGATGATCAACCTGTTGACTCCACACTCTTCAAACAAATCATTGGGAGTTTGATGTACCTGAATGCTACACGACCAGACATTACCTATGCTGTAAGTATCATCAGCAGGTACATGGACAAACCTACTGATAAACACTTAGTTGCAGCAAAACGTGTCCTAAGGTATCTAAAAGGCACTGCAGAGTTTGGAATCAGGTATAGAACTACTGGAAAACAAGAATTGATTGGTTACTGTGATAGTGACTATGCTGGGGATTTAGAAGACAGAAAGAGCACAACAGGATTTGTGTTTATGTTGAGTGCAGGAGCTGTATCATGGTCTTCCAAGAAGCAACCCATTGTAACTCTCTCCACCACAGAGGCAGAATTCGTGGCTGCAGCATACTGTGTTTGTCAGGGTGTTTGGTTGAAGAGAATATTGAATGAATTAGGCCTGCAACAAGAGAAATGTCTGAAGATATTTTGTGATAACAGTTCTACCATCAAACTGTCCAAGAATCCAGTTATGCATGGCAGAAGCAAACACATAGAGGTAAGGTACCACTTCCTCAGAAACTTGTGCAAAGAAGGTGTTATTGAATTGAAGTTTTGCAGCAGTGAAGAACAGTTTGCAGATGTGCTAACCAAGTCATTGAAAAATGAGAGTTTTCTGAAGTTAAGACAATGCTTGGGTGTTTACAATTTAAGTGAGGCAGAATGATCATTTTATACTTGTAAAATGTCTGAATTTGCAAGTCATTTAGCTTGTTGTATCTAGGTTTGTTGTTTAAACTGGACCGTGTATTGGTTCAGTTTAAGGGAGAGATTGATAGAGTGTAGCTAGCAATTGGGCTTAGAATTGTTTGTTTAGTATGAGTTGGGCCTGTTGTAAAGTCCAGTGTTTAGAGCCCAATTGATTGACTTGTAATTAGAGTCAAAGCCTTGTAATAAATACGATAGTTGATCAATAATAATTCAATTCTCCCAAATTCTGTTTTCTGTTATAACAGGGTTTCATTGTTGCTTTCTCAATCATACAGAGTGATTTGGGCGGTCGTGTTTTGGATTGGATCCTTGTTAGAGAGATTCAAAATATGATGAACTTGGAGTGAGAGTTGAAGTTTGTGCCTATCTACCGTGAGGCAAACCATTGTGCTAACGAGTTAGCTTCTCTGATTTGTAGTCTTCGAGAATCCTTGATTTTGTTTGAGCAATGTCCATCATCTACAGGATCTTTTTTGCTCGGTAATAGTTGGGAATCTTCATTCTCCATTGTATCTCCTGTTAGTTGTTTTGTTTTGGGGCTGTAGCCAACGTTTCTTACCAAAACAAATTTACAAGTGTGAATTGTTAGTCTCACATCGACTAGAAATAAGCTAAATGAATGATATATAAAAGGGGGACTTATTACCCATTGCCTTAAGGTTTTGGGTGGGAGAGATGGTTTAATTAGCCAATAATTGGTTGAGTGGAAGGGACATCATTGGTAAAAATGTAGGCGTACCGGGTTCGAACTCCGCTCCCCCCTCCCTCTAACTACTAACACACTAATTTCTAACCACTTTTTTACGTGAATATAAAAATTAATTATTTTAATTTCTATAACCACCACCTTATTCCTTTTAATTTTTAAAAATTTACCAAACATTTTTTAGAAGATATGGAATCATTATTCCTATCATTATATTTTTAGGAATGTTATTTCAGAGAGTAACTCTACTTTAAATTGAAACAAACACCTCTTAAGAGTTAAATCATCCAACATATTTGTCATACTACCTATTATTTCCAAGTTTATAGAAAAGAGTTATGAACAGGAAATTTGCTTGTAGCAAACATAAGCCGTTGCTAACATAATTTTATTTATAGAAGGTGTTCTGGAGTGGGCCGAATGCCTGATCCAGCCAAAGAACCGGCCAAAAACGGCCCAATACAGTCCAAGGGCTGGCCAAAAACGGCCCAAGCAGCAAGCAAAAGACCAAATCAGATCTGGACGATCAGGATTAACCCGCGCTAATCCAACGGTTCGCCTAACACGTTGACTCTATAAATACAGAGCTGACCCCACATGTCAGGTAACTTTTTCACCCTCATAGTTACTCTGCAGAAATTCCACCTCACTGACTTGAGCGTCGGAGTGACATTGCAGGTACAACCTGGTGCTCTGCGGACGACCAGTACCTGATTACCCGGAGGACCAGCACTCAACAGATCGACCTGTCACCTTGATCACAGATCCCAGCTCGATCACAAGGTACGGTTCAGTGGCGACCACAGTGGGAGCGCTCTATCCCACCAACAATCCTGATGCCTCCAAAGGCACCTCGAGGCAGACCACGATCGACCCGCCTTCAAAATGTGGCAGACATCCCAGCTCGACCACCATCCATCCCAGGAAGACTTGAAGGCGATGATCCTCAGCCTGACCCGACCCAAGGGGTCACCGTCACCCTACCGGCAAACTTAGTCCAGGAACTTCGGGACCTACTCCGTGATCGGGAAGAGAGTTTGGCTCGCCAGAACGAACGTCTCACCCAAGTAGAAGAGCTAGTCGCATCCCGTCGGGCAAACACTGCACCCGAACAACGGGCGATCCTGTCTCGAAGACACCGCTCACCACCTCGAAGACACCTGGTCCATCGATCTCCACCTCGGCATAGGGGACGAGGAGGAGGACCTCCATCAAACACGCCATCCAGCTCCGATTATACTTACTGGCCGGAAGAGTCGTCGTATCCTGAATCCTCCTATGATTCATCTAATTCACCCACTCGATCGCGAAGTCGATCCACCGAGCGGTATTCGCAGCACCACACAAGGGAATACTCAGATGAAGAGCAATATGGTCATCATGGGAGACACCTTGAGAACCGACCGCGCCACAAGGGAAGAGTTGACATGAGCCTGGGACCCTACACCAGGAACATAGATGAATACCGCATCCCCCGCTCCCTAGAAAAACCTCCTTCAGAGCTAAAGATGTATAATGGGGTCCAAGACCCAGACGCCCATTTGAAGCACTTCGACCTAATGATGAAATATCGGGGGGCAGCCGGACCGGTTAAATGCAAAATCTTCCCCTTGACCTTGGAGGGATCGGCCTTAGAATGGTTCACAGAGCTACGACCAAACACCATATCCTCTTGGGAACAGATGGCCCGAGTATTCACTGCCCGCTTCACGACCTCAAGGGTTAAGCCTAAGTCCCAAGATATCCTGATCGCAATCAGGCAAAGACCCAACGAGTCTTTACGCAGCTACGTGGAACGATTTAACAGGGAGGCTGACCAAGTAAGAAACCTGGATGACAACCAACGATTATTTTTCATAAGGACTGGGCTCCTCAGAGGAAGCCGATTCGAAGTGGAGGTCGGCTTGCACCAGCCAAGGGATTTAGAGACTTTTCTTCGAAGATCTCAAAGATTCATGAATTACGAAGAAAGTACTATGGCCATTGAAGCGGCAGAAGCAGGAATCAATCAAAGACCACGTGCAGAGCAAGACCAGAGACCAAGAGATGATTTCGGCTAACCACCCAGGGACCACAAGACAAGAAAATTTGCAGAGCGTACGAAGTTGAACACCTCCTATGCGAATATACTCGCCGAATGTGCTAACACCGAGTTCAGAGGCATCAAAAGACCAGAGCCCCTCGTCCTCAAAGAGGGGCAGCGCCCGTCCAAAAAATACTGCAGATACCATAAAAGTAATGGTCATGACACCAATGAGTGCATGGCCCTCAAAGATGACGTAGAGGCATTGATCAGAAAAGGAAAATTGACACAGTATGTGAAAAAGAATCAAGCAGAGGGCCGAGAGGACAAGCAGGTGGCCAGATCACCTAGGAAGGGTAAGGCACCAGCCGAAGAAGTCGCCAAAATTGTCGAAGAAGGTGACGATGAAGAGGATATGGTGGACACCAGCAAGTCAAAGGGAAGACCAGTCGCATTCGTGATCACAGGAGGAATCCCTTCATACGCCTCAACCAACAAATCAATCAAAAGAAGATGGGATGAGATCATGAACATTGCCTCAACCTCGACCCCAAGACCCCCTTCCAAAAGACCACCCATATCTTTTGGGGATGAAGACCTCATTGATGGGGCTCCCAATTATGAAGTACCACTCGTGGTGGTAGCAGTCATGGCAAACATGGAGGTCAGACGCATACTGGTAGATCAAGGGAGTTCAGCAGATATCATCTTTGAAGATCTCTTAGACGTCCTGAATATATCAAAGGAAGACCTGAGACCATACAGAGGCACTGTATTGACCGGGTTCAATGGAGCGTCGACCACCCCAATTGGACGGATAGAGTTAATGGTCACCTTCGAAGATGACACAAAAGAAAAATCCCTCTGTCGAACAGTCAGAACAGATTTCATTGTGTTGCCATGCAAGTCCATTTATCAATGCATCATCGGACGACCAACCTTGGCCCGATTGGAAGCTGTTCCATCCACAGTCCATCTGAAGATGAAATTTCATACTAAGACTGGGGAGGTCGCCACCCTCCCAGCAGACCTGTTGTCCGCGAAGCGGGCGTTCCTTTTATCTTTGAAAGACAAAGGCAAGAATGTAGTGAAGGAAATAGAAAAGGTAATGAAGGGAGGTGAGCATATAAACGTGGCCGACCTAGATGCTCGATATGACCCCGATAGTGAGGAAGAAGAAGAAGATGACCTCCTGACCAGAGAGCTAAAGAAAAGAATAAAGCGTCCGGAACCCGATGGAGAATTCACACTGGTCCAGTTAGGGGACAACCCAGAAAAGTGCGTGAAAATTGGGAACAACCTCCCCACAGAAGTACGGGAACAGCTCGAGCTGTGCCTAAGAGATCATGCTGACCTCTCCGCTTGGAACGCAGCTGACATGCCAGGAATTCCGCCAGAGGTGGCTTGCCATCACCTAGCTGTCGATCCAGAAGCCAGATGGGTGGTCCAAAGAAGAAGGGTACAGAAAGAAGAGAAAGCGCAAGCTGCGATTAAAGCGGTTGACGATTTACTCAAGGCTGGTTTCATCAAGGAAATCAAATACACAACATGGTTGTCCAACGTGGTCTTAGTAAAAAAAGCGAATGGCAAGTGGCGGATGTGTGTCGACTACACAGATCTCAACAGAGCCTGCCCAAAGGACGCATTCCCAGTCCCTAGCATAGACAGATTGGTCGATAGCGCAAGCGGATTCAAACTGTTATCCTTTTTGGATGCCTATTCGGGGTACAACCAGATAGCCATGCACCCCCCCTGATCAAGAGAAGACTGCTTTCATGACGGAAAAGGGCAACTATTGCTATCGAGGCATGCCCTTCGGTCTAAAGAATGCGGGGGCATTATACCAGAGAATGATGAACAAAGTGTTTCATGCGCAAATAGGCAGAAATGTGGAGGTCTATCTAGATGACATGATAGTCAAGAGCAAAGAAGACGGTGGACATGTGGCCGACCTGAGAGAGATTTTCAAAGAAGCAAGAAAAAACTCACTTAGACTCAATCCCGAAAAGTGCACCTTCGGCGTAAGGGCTGGCAAGTTCTTGGGATTTTTTCTTACTGAAAGAGGAATCGAGGCCAACCCAGACAAGTGCAGAGCAGTGACCGAAATGAAACAACCAACAACCAAGTCGGAGATCCAGAAACTGAACGGCATGGTGGCCGCCCTCTCACGCTTTACAGCAAAAGCCGCAGACAAGTCACTACCACTATTCAAGCTGCTAAAAAAGGAATCTGAATTCATTTGGACCCCTGAGTGTGACCAAGCATTGTATCAACTCAAGACTGCTCTGCTTCAACCACCCATACTGACCACCCCGAACCCAGGGGAAACATTATACCTATATCTGTCCATTACCGATGAAGCTTTGGCAGCAGTGCTGGTGAGAGAAGAAGGTCCCAAACAAAACCCCATCTACTTTGTTAGCAAAGTGCTCCAAGGACCTGAGGTCAGATACCAAAAGATAGAAAAGCTGGCGTTGGCACTGGTAGTAGCTGCAAGGAGATTACGACCATATTTCGTAGCCCATCAAATTGTCCTGAGAACAGATCAACCCATAAGACAGATCCTACATCGACCTGACTTGGCGGGCAGGATGATCAAGTGGGCAGTTGAATTGTCTGAATTTGGGATCAAGTACGAGGCCAGATCGACCACCAAGGCTCAACTCTTAGCGGATTTCGTAGCAGAAATGACCCCTGTTCAAGAACACCCTGTGCAAACTCAATGGACCCTGCATGTGGACGGTTCATCCAACACCAAGGGCAGTGGGGCAAGGCTGATCTTGGAAAACAACGAGGGAACAACCATAGAAGTATCACTCACATTCTCATTCCCCACTTCCAACAATCAAGCGGAGTACGAGGCGTGCCTCGCCGGACTCTTGCTTGCCCTGGAGTTCAATGTCAAACGAGTCAAACTTCACTCAGATTCTCTTCTAGCGGTATCTCAGATCAAAGACGTCTACAGTGCAAAGGACATAATCCTCCAACAATACTTGAGCAAAGTAAGAGAGTTACTAGCAAGGTTCGAACATGCAGAGGTCAAACATGTCCTGAGGACAGAAAATGTCAGAGCAGATATCTTGTCAAAACTCGCAAGTACCAAGAACCCGGGAAATCACCGCAGCGTGATACAAAAAACGCTCTCGGTACCCAGCGTGCGACTTGAACAGGCCACCCTAGATCCTGATGTCTGCATGATCACCCTAGAAAAGAGCTGGATCGACCCCATCTTCAACTACATCAAAGATGGAGAAGAGCCGAGTGATGCTAAAGAAGCAGCCTCGGTGCGCAGGCGAGCGTCCTCCTACTCAATCATCGGTGAACAACTCTATCGAAGGGGGTTCTCCATGCCACTATTAAAGTGTCTGCATCCTGATGAAGCCAATTACGTACTTAGAGAAATTTACGAAGGGATTTGCGGCAATCATTTAGGAGGGCGAGCACTAGCCAAGAAGGCATTGAGGGCAGGCTACTATTGGCCCACAATGGAGGAGGATGCAAAAGCCTTGCTAAAAAAATGCGATAAAATGTCAAAGACATGGGGACATCCACATCGCTCCCCCAGCCGAGCTCAACAGTATGACTGCCCCGTGGCCGTTTGCCTGGTGGGGGATCGACCTGCTCGGACCATTCGCGGTGGCCCCTGGACAGCTGAAATACTTGGTAGTAGCAGTAGACTATTTCTCCAAGTGGATTGAGGCCGAGCCCTTGGCAACTATAACTTCCAAAAACTGCCTCAAATTCTTTAAGAAGAACATCCTGGTTCGCTTCGGCATTCCAGAGGTAGTAGTGTCCGACAACGGCACCCAGTTCACCGACAAAAAGTTCCAAGAATCATTGGTCGAGCTCGGGGTCAAACAGCGCTTCTTGTCAGTGGAGCACCCACAAACCAATGGACAAGCGGAGGCCGCAAACAGGGTGATCCTGCGAGGCCTTTGAAGGCGACTCGGCGAAGCAAAGGGAAAGTGGGCTGAAGAACTTCCCTACGTACTGTGGGCATACAGGACGACCCCCCACTCAACCACATGGGAGTCCCCCTTCAAGATAGTCTATGGAACGGACGCTTTGATCCCAGTGGAAATAGGTGAGCTCAGTTGGAGGACAGCTAACCCAAAGTCATCAGGTGAGAATGATCAAGCCTTAAGAGAAGAGTTAGATCTGGTTGAAGAGTTGCGAAGTAAAGCGGCACTGAGAGAAACACTGGTCAAACAAGGAATGACAGCAAGACACAACACCAAAGTCGTCCCGAGAAGTTTCGAAGTCGGGCAGTTGGTACTTAGAAGGGCTGACATCGGAAAAAGAAACGCGGGAAAGGGCAAGCTTGCTCCCAACTGGGAAGGGCCCTATCGTGTCATCTCAAGGACAGGCAAGGGTGCTTACTCGTTACAGACTTTGAGCGGTGGAGTGATCCCAAGTACTTGGAATGCCATAAACTTGAGGAGATACTTCATCTAGTACACCACCTTGTAAACAGTGAAAACTGACATATGTTCAACGAATGAATAAAAAATTAAACGGGCGGGACACTCTTTTCCCACAGGGTGTTTTATCGAGGCCCGCCCGTCCGTCTCATATAGACGAGGCATTTCTTACATGTTGTCTTACTTTTATGCATTTCTTACGTATTCTGTGTTAATTTTATGGGATGTCCCACGAATGAACCGAAGACATCCACCCCGCTACGCGAGTTAAGATCGAGCCGAGCTCGGTAAACTGCGAAGCATGGGTTAACTTTAAACGAATTAAGGTAAAAACGAAGCGACCAACGACCAGTCGCACCCCTAAGAGCGAGCTAAATCTGAGTAGGAGCTTGGTAAGCTGCTCGAAAGGGAGAGATCGAGGCATGACCGATGAAAAGGGGTCGACTAGATCCCAAGACCTCGAGAGCCCACCAAAAGGGGCAAGCAGTTCCCGAACGATCAGGGGGAGACCACCCAATCAAACATTGTATAAACATCGAAAACATAAAGCAGTAATATTAACAAGCGAAGTCACCCTAAAGAAAGCCGAGCTCCACAACAGTACGAATTACAAAATAAAGGAGCAACACGATAATACGAGTTACAAAACAAAGAAGCAGCATGATAGTACGAATTACAAAATAGAAAACGAAACACACAAACAATAGCAACAAGTAAAAACAGCTCATGCTGAAAGGGGCCAAACAACCGTATCCTTGCTAATCACTCCCCCCTCGTCGTCCATCTGTGCAGGCCTCACGATGCGGCCATCCTCCACGAAATGAGAATACTGGATAACCTCACGATCGAACTCAATCTCAGGCTGCATACACTTAACTTGACGGAGAGCCTCTTCAAAACGCTCCTCACAATAACCCACTACCCGATCCTTCAAATCCTCGTGATCATTGACCGCCCTATCCCTCTGACTCTCAACTTCGACAAGTCTTTTATTCAACATCTCAACCTGACTAGACAACTTAGCAGTCACGAACTTAGACTTGGTCTCAACCACACCTTGAGCGGCGACAGCCTCATCCCGCTCCCTCTTGAGATTGATCGCAGAATGCTCGACCTCACCTAACCTTTTCTTGGTCGATTCTAACTCCTCCCTTAGCTCTGAAAGGAGGTCAAGACACGCATGAAATTTTTCAGTTTTATCTTCTAAGTCTATCTCTAACCACAAGTTTTGATGGACGAGTTTAATACCTTTGCGTCGAACCTCCTCCTCCTCCTTAAAGCGAGAAAGCTTGCGATCGGCCGCTTTGGCCAACTCGGCCATGAAGAGAATGGGATTCCGTTTGAAACGCTCCATATCCGAATCAGTGAGATTCTCTAAATCAAGGGGCGGGGGCGGCTTCCTTAATTGTTTTTTTGGATGAGCCTCGACGACATCTACTGTAACCACATTAACAGATCGCTCCTTGCGTTTTTCCCCATCTCTCTTCCTCCTATCATGGACACTAGGCCCCCCACCTCGACCGGGGGAAATATCAGCCTGAGCAGTCAACCCCTCCTGTGAAGGAATCAGAGGAGTCGAAAGAGGAGAAGCAGGCTTCCTCCCCTTCTTCGACTGCTGGAACAAAGCTTTGAAACCAGCCTGAGACATCTCACCTGCAAAAATAAAAGAGAAGAAATGATCAGATATGCATGAAAAAAATTATCATAAGCATGCAAACTAACAAAAAGGTCGGCATATGACTAAACAAAAATGAAGAGCGAGCTCAAAGAGCTAAGAGCAACCTTGACGCTCCCAATCACCCGACAAGTAAACAGCCCCAAGAATGCCCTTGAACTCATCAAGATTCTTGGCCCGAGCAAGATGTCTACACTCAAATTGCCGATGTGGGAGCCAAGAGGCCATAGTCTTCAAAGCACGAAGACTCTTCTCATCATACTCGTCGAGTTCCGTAGTCGTTCGATACGTCATCGGCAAATGGTCATAATGAGAATAGGTCCACCCTATGGGAAACTTCGTACCGAGCACCTCACCTTCCTCATCTAGTGAAGCAATGAACCTACAAGCCGCATCATCGACGGGAACAACCCAGACATATGCCTGCCTCCAAGGTTTAGCCGATCCACAATATGGCTTGAAGAGCTTAGGAGCATCCTGCCTCTTCTTGAAGCTAACTTGTTCATGCCGCCTGGGCTCACTACCCATCTCATGAGTCCTGCTCAGCTCAAAAAGTTTGAAGAAAAGACCAATAGAAGGCTCTCGATTTAAAGCGGCCATCAACCCCTCGAAAACCTTTACAAATGCCCACGCGTTGATATGAAGCTGCGAAGGGGCAAGCAACAGACACCGAAGGATCAATCTCTGGAAATAAGTAAAAGGCGGCCTATTTCGAATATCCCTCAGTATGTTGGTGAACATGATAAATTTCAGGGTATGAGGTATAACGGCAGCATGCTCGCTTGCCTTAGGACCCTTAACACGCCACTCTTGGCCCCTTCGCCCCACCAACCTAGAAAACCACTCCTCCAGTTCGTCCCCACGCGCGATGGTAGATCGAGTTTTGAGCAACTTAGCAGATACCCAGGAACGATCCGGGCTGATATGACCATTCCAATCAGGCTCCACTCTAGAGGCGACTGCGGTCCCACCCTGCTCAAAGGTGTCATCAGCATCTCCAAAAGAGTAAGACTCTTCCCCTCCTTGGGACGACTCCCCAACCAAAGTGGAAGGTCCGGCAGAAGAGGAAGAATTCCCCGAAGAAGAAGAACTCCCCGAAAAGGAGGAACCCCCCGAAGAAGAGCCGTCAGAAGATGAAGAGCAAGGGGCACTCATAACCACAGTAGCGGATGAGCGAGTGGCACACTCAGCGATACTCCCAGGGGGACCTCCAGGCCGACGTCGAGTCTGCTTAGTACGCGCCAGAACCCCGATCGAAACACCCTGCAAGGAAGGGGCCAGGAAGTCAGGACCACCCTAGATGGTTCGTAGAAGGGGGCGACAAGGTCGACCCCAGGCCTGACACCCCCTCCTCGCTCTAACCAATCAAAAGAAAAACAAAAGACGAGGCTAAGATCAAAAATCAAAGAGCAATGAGCAAGGAATTAGGGAACTTACTTTTCAACAAAAAGAAACACCACACGGGCAGCGGACAGGTACTGGCAGAGACCAAAGACCGCTCCGGGAGTATCACCAAACTAGGACACCAATATGGAAAACAGCTCGATAACCAGTCGATCTCAGAAGGTAAAAGCAATGTTGCAAATCCAAATGAGGAAGAATGAGCCCTTATATAGAAAATTTAAGGCAAATAAAGTAACAAGGCTTTCCACTTGAAGTATCAATAGCAAACTCGAAGGACGCGATAGATTAAATCACTCCTATTCAAGGAAAAAGAAAAAACCATCAGAACCACACATCAAGACAAATTGCTAAATAACGGGTACCGAGAGCGCTTACCGTGGGAATGGATCAACACCTCCTCAAAGTCCAACCACCAAGTCAAAAAAGATATAGACCTCGACGTGACCTTGAAGAGGAAAAACGACAAAAATAATCTAAGTCATTTGCGCCCTACTCACACCAAAGCATCAATCGAAGTAATAGAAAAAGAAAAGAGGTCGTGGGTCGCCCTGAGCATCAATCGAAGGTACCTAGGTCTCAGGTCACCCGAAGCGCCTGGGAAGCGCCTGAGAAGCTGGTCGCCCTGAAGCACCTGAAGCGGAGCACAGGTCGCGGGTCGCCCTGAAGCACCTAAAGCGGAGCACTGGTCGCACAGGTCGTGGGTCACCCTGAAGCGCCTGAAGCGGAGCACTGGTCGCACAAGTCGTGGGTCGTGGGTCACCCGAAGGACCTGGTCTCGTCGCACGGAGAAGGGACAGCCCGCGGGTTACCAGCAGGTCGCGCCGTAACAAATGGCTCCTGGTCGCTACTCGAAGGAAGGACCCTGGATCGTGGCTCGCTGGTCGCTGGCCTTGGATCAAGTGCTGATGGCCTAGGAGCTCTATTCTTTGATCAACGTATGGAGAGAATTGGGAGTGGAGTAATGACCCATGAAAAGATAAAAACACTTGGCCCATGGACTCAGAGAAAAAAATAAAAATAAATAAAGAAGGCCCAGTAGAGGTTATTGAGCACACCCCTCCTTCCTTGTCAAGGACCAAATATGGATTTGGGTAACAAAACAAAAATTCGTTAAGTTACAACCGAGGGCACAACAACCGATACCTCGCATCAAGCCTAAGCCCGCTCAACAATCGACCTTGGCTTGGGGTGCAACTGTTCTGGAGTGGGCCGAATGCCTGATCCAGCCAAAGAACCGGCCAAAAACGGCCCAATACAGTCCAAGGGCTGGCCAAAAACGGCCCAAGCAGCAAGCAAAAGACCAAATCAGATCTGGACGATCAGGATTAACCCGCGCTAATCCAACGGTTTGCCTAACACGTTGACTCTATAAATACAGAGCTAACCCCACATGTCAGGTAACTTTTTCACCCTCATAGTTACTCTGCAGAAATTCCACCTCACTGACTTGAGCGTCGGAGTGTCATTGCAGGTACAACCTGGTGCTCTGCGGACGACCAGTACCTAATTACCCGGAGGACCAGCACTCAACAGATCGACTGTCACCTTGATCACAGATCCCAGCTCGATCACAAGGTACGGTTCAGAAAGTTAACTTATTCTTATCAATGAATTTTTAGAAATAAATTTGATATATTTTACATTAATGTTATTTAGTCTTTTAAAAACTAGAATACAAATTAGTTATGTTATTAAAATTTTAATATATCTCTTAATTTTACGATACTACTAATTCTCTTACATTCATCCTCATTTTCTTCTTGTTATTTTCTTTCTGCTATATAAATTATATATTATTAAATATATTTATATCACCATATTTTTTAAACACAATCAAAATCAATTTGTAAACTACATATGTGTACTTACAAGGCCAAAATCATTATCTCTCACAAAATAAAGTATTCTAAACACATCATTATCCAGACTCTGCGACGTATCTCTACTATACTAACAAAGTTATATCACATCAATTGTATATTTTGGAGCTGGTTTATCTATGGGGCGAGTAGACGGTCGAATTATTCTATTTCATCTTGGTGGCGTAACGCCTCCCTATGTATTAATAATTTGTAATTGCAGTTTTGAGCACCTCTAGTGCTCATTTCAATGAATTATTGCTTATCGGAAAATTAAAATTTACTCTGAAAAATATCATGGCAAAACAAAAAAATGTGTCATTGAGACTGAAACACAAAGTCTAAGACTAATTATTAAAACACTATATTTCACTATTTCGCATCGGTAAGATCAATTTTTATTATAAGGAGATGATATTTTGTTTGACGGGTGCTTAAAAAAATATGGGTGAAAAGAGAGAAAATAATTAAAAAAATTGAAAGATAATAATGAAAGAAAATGAGATTAAAAAAGAGATATAGAGAGAAATGTGAACACCTAATTTTAACCAGAATTTTTTACTTTTTTAGAAAAAATCACAAAAATATGTTTTTTTTTTGCATTTATTTGTTTCTTAATCCCTTAAAAAGGTCGTTTTGCACTAATTTACAAATTTTGCGTTATTATTACTTTTTTTGTAGTGGTGGAAAATATGCTATTTCAAAAAATACAAAAAAAAAAGGATACAACCACATAAGTCAACTTTGTGTTGTCTTGCTTCATTTTGAGAGTGAAGCTCAAATTCATTTCCCCTTGCCCATTTGCTTTTCCCATTTTGAGCAAAAACACTTGCAGCACCACCTCCACCCTTGCTGAATATTTCAGAGACAGTTTTGCTTTTGTCTCCCATGAGCTTTGATCCAATGCTTCCACACCACCCCTACACCACAGATTTAGCCTATAAATACCAGTGCATACCAACAGTGAAGGGGGAGAAAAGGTAAGAAAAATGATGATAATAGTGGAGATGAGAGAAAACTGGAAGAAGTGAGAATTAAAAGAGGACACAGAGGGAAAGAAGAGAGGAAACATATCTCCTCACACAACCATAAAAACAATCAAACACCAAAACAACCTCTCTCACTGCCACCCCCAAACCACTTCCGACCCCCACACCATCTCCCATCGCACCACACCATCACAAATCACCTTCTACCACTCACCGCCACCCCCTCTCGGCCTTCCATCTCTCTTTTCTCTCCCATGGCTTCTTTCTTCCTCTATTTCTCTTTGTCTTTTGATTTTTTTTTTTCAAAGTTCAAACTTTGTTTTCCTCTCTCTACTGTGTTGCTTGTTGCGGCTGGAGAGTGATGAAGAATGAAATATTAGGGTTGCTAATTTAACTTTGCCTTTTAGTGTGTTTTGGTTTCATTTTTTTTCAATTTTTAAAACAGATTACTATTAACACCCCTGTGTTTTATTAAGACAGCCTCCCTGTCTTTTAAATTCAGATCTCTTTTCGCACCCCACTGTTTGACTGCTACAAACCCCACGTTTTTTTATAACAGCTGTTATTTGCACCCCCTTTACTAGTTTTATTTATTTATTTCTTGTCACCTTTAGTTTTTTATTTGTTACTATTATTATTAGTACTATTAATATTATTACTATTACCCATTTCTCAAAAATGAAAAAATGTTAGTTCACATAAATAGAAATATTTTTCTCTCTTTCCTTGCTCTCGTAAAAATACCTAAAATATGGGATTGGTTGAGATGCGACATCTTGTCGGTCCCAGTTTAAGACGCCCGAGTTGTGCAACTTGGTGATCTTAAACCCCTTTCAAAAAACTAAAATCAATCAACACACAAATATTTTCTAGAAGAACTACGTAGTCTTTGATTCTCTGCCACGCGGAGATACGTAGGAGCGGGGCCTCCCCGTCAAGCGAAATTAATCTTTTTTCTAATTTCTAATAAATAATCAACCTTTTTTTCTTTTAACACCTATTTTTATAAAAAATCAAAAAAAATGGTTTTTGATTGAGGTGTACACCTTGTCAAATTCCGGTTTAAGAGACTTTAGCTGTACAGCTTTGATCTTAAGCCTCTTTAAAAATAAAATCAACCAACCAACAAAATTTTCAAGAAGAACTACATGACTTTTGAGTTCCTCATTGCACCAGAGGATACGTAGGAGCGGGGCTTCCCCGTCAAGTCAAAAGTAAATTTATCTAAATTAGTTATTATTATTACCTACTATTAAATATTACTTTTGGGTAAACAAATAATTAAATAATTTATTTGCACAATCAAATTTAGGGTAACTGTCTTAGGACAAGTGTATTAGGGGTGTAGTGAAATTAGGTTTTCGCCCTTCCCTTTGCATAACCGACTCCCGAATCCATCTCAGTCAACGCAGACTGATAATTTAAGATAGGTTTTTCTCAATTTTTCCTATTTAATAAATTGAGTGGCGACTCCCAAAAATTACAATTTTTGAGCCGTCCACGTCGGGACCTTGGTCACGACAAGAAACATAGAAAAGGGTTATTCAAGTCCCGATATGATGGAGAACATAAATAAAAGTATAGCATATTCTGTAATCAGAATTAGTATATGCTTGACGGAATAATGGTATATGCTTTTTTTAAAAAATAACAATCATGGTATATGCTGGGGTTGTCGTAATAGATTAGAACTCATTAGAGATAGTTTTTAGGTTCGAACTCAACATTGGGAATACAGTAGTCTTAAAACTCTTGAGTGAGAACTTTATCGCCTATTGTGGTTCTATTTGACTTAAGGGATTACTCTCCACAGTTGCGCGCAGAGGATACTTAATTTACAAAAAAAAATTAGTACTAATGAGTTTGATATGGTGGCACACAACACACCAACAATATTTCTGCCTCTGCATAAAATGGAAATGAATTCATAAGATTTGAATTTATAATTCTACTTAGTGTCTACTTGTTTCAAATTCAACCCTTTAAAAATTCATTTCTTTGTTCTTAGTTTTCGATAAGTTAACATGAGTAAGCTTTTATTTTCCAAAGATTTTGATTTATTCGTTGGAACTCAGAATTTTACAAAGAGGTGTAAAAAGTCCTAACTAAATAGACTCTTACAAAGTTGCGAAGTATTGCTCCTCATATATACAGAGTAAACCCTAATATATCGAACACACTTATATTAATAATCTTTGTCTGTCAACTTGGTTCCTAAAATTTGCAGCCCAGGAACTAAATTGAAAGATGAAAACAAAATGTACTATTTAATAGATTTTCATAGTTTAAACATTAAATAAGAGAGAACGATCGATAATGAATATCAAAAGTTTATTCGCTACGTGTACGAAAGTTAGTCATGTCGTGAATTTTGTTAGTTAAGCTTGATAATTTTGACCATAAAATAATAAATAAATAAAAACAAGCATTTTCCTTTTCAAAGTCGTAGTCTCCTTGTGTATTTTTCTTGAGAGTTCATCTGAAAACAACTTGCTTTGAAATTTTGATCACATAGTGACATATTCAATTTGAATAATTAACCCCTTATTTTGTTACAAACAATGTCTTTCCAAAGGCTACTTTAATTTTTTAAGACTAAATTACATTTTTCATCCTTTAAATTTTTAGTCTGGCGAAAATGGTTCTGAATCTTTTTTTTGGACAAATTTAGGGCTTATTTACTTTATTCTCAAATCTTTATGTTTCTTTTTTGTTTTCAATAAGTATACATACTAGTAGATACATAGACTCTATTTGGTAAAAAGTAGTGAATATCAGATAGCAAATAAGCTAGCTAATAACAAATATGTTTGGTAAAATTAGTGGTTAATATAACTAACAAATGCAAAATGACATAAAAGTTGCAGATTTAAAATTGTTTCATTTATTTTAACGAGGATAGATAAAGAAAAATAATAGCACTTTTTTAAAAACGCTACTTGAAGTAGGGTTTAAAAAAGTGTTAAACACTACCTAAAAAAATGTTAAATACTAATTCTTATTAAATACGTCTATTTGTCATTCGCTAATCAAATTCGCTATCTCCTAACAAATGAGATTGCCAAATAGAGTCATAGTCAAGCAATGATATCCAAAACGGATATAAGTAATGCAAGAAACAATAACATTTTTTTTGACAAAGAAACAATGATATATTTGAAAAATGGCAAAAAACAACTTTTTTATCATTTTCACCATTTTAAAATTTGTTATCCCTAGGGCGCTATTATGTATGTTATCCCATTTTAAGGTTTTTTTTTTTTGCACTTTTGATCCTTCACTTTTCAAAAATCTATGATATTTAAGATCAAAAGTACAAAAACAAAACACCATTTTGAAAGACCCAAATTCGCAATATTTGATTTTAGGAAAACTAATTCGCCAAAAAAGAAGTTGGGAAACTATTTTCACCAAACGGACAAACTTGGAGAAAAATAGTGCATTTTAGCATATTTTTATTTTTAAATATTCAAATATTACAAAAACAAAAAAAAACTAAAATTTTACTGCACAAACAAATATCTTAAAATAAAATACAAAATAAAAATAATGCAATTTTTTTCTAATTACCTATGAAAACAAAAATAAATAGAACACGTTTTTATATAAAATTAAACAGGTCTAGGGATGTGTCAAAAGTTTATATGTCTATGGAATTATATAATCTGAAGAGTTTGTCTAGAAGAAAAAGAAAAGGATTATTAATTAGACATAACGTAAGCCTATCTGGTAGTGGCACAAAAGTCTTAAACTCTTATCTATATAATAATAATAACTTGAGATCTCTCTACTAGAATTATATATAGTCACTAATATTGAACACTGAAGCAACAACAAATTAGATACAAATCCAACTATGGCAAATGGTCAACTAGGAGTTCTGAATGCCCTTGATGCAGCCAAAACACAATGGTATCACTTCACTGCCATCATAATTGCTGGTATGGGATTCTTCACAGATGCATATGATCTTTTCTGCATCCCCAATGTTACAAAGTTGCTAGGAAGAATATACTACACAAAAAAAGGTGCACCAAAGCCAGGAACCTTACCTCCAAATGTATCAGCAGCAGTGAATGGTGTTGCACTTTGTGGCACACTAGCTGGTCAACTTTTCTTTGGTTGGCTTGGTGACAAAATGGGTAGAAAAAAAGTTTATGGCCTAACTCTTGCTCTTATGGTCATTTCCTCTCTTGCTTCTGGCCTCTCTTTCAGTCACACCTCAAAGGGTGTCATTTCCACACTTTGCTTCTTTAGGTTCTGGCTTGGTTTTGGTATTGGTGGTGACTACCCTCTTTCTGCCACTATCATGTCAGAATATGCAAATAAAAAGACTCGTGGGGCTTTTATAGCTTCAGTTTTTGCTATGCAAGGTTTTGGAATTTTAGCTGGTGGTATTGTTTCTCTTATAGTTTCAAGTGTTTTTGATCATGCTTATAAGGCTCCACCTTATAAAATTAACCCTAATGCTTCACTTGTTCCTGAAGCTGATTATGTGTGGCGAATCATTCTCATGTTTGGTGCTGTTCCTGCTGCTCTTACTTACTATTGGCGCATGAAAATGCCTGAGACAGCTAGATACACTGCACTTGTTGCTAAGAATGCAAAACAAGCAGCACAAGATATGTCAAAGGTATTGCAAGTTGAAATTGAAGCCGAAGAGAAATTAGCAGAAAGAGAAGAAAATAGCTTTGGTTTGTTTAGCAAGGAATTTGTTAGAAGACATGGAGTTCACTTGCTTGGAACAACTTCCACTTGGTTTCTTCTTGATATTGCATACTATAGTTCAAATCTTTTCCAAAAAGATATATACAGCAACATTGGTTGGCTTCCTCCTGCTGCTGAAATGAATGCAATTCAAGAAGTTTACAAAGTTGCTAGAGCAACAACACTTATAGCACTTTGTGGTACTGTGCCAGGTTATTGGTTCACAGTGGCTTTTATAGATATCATTGGTCGTTTCTTCATTCAAATAATGGGATTTTTCTTCATGACTGTGTTCATGTTTGCACTTGCAATTCCATATCATCATTGGACTAAGAAAGAGCATAGAATAGGGTTTCTTGTTATGTATGCATTCACTTTTTTCTTTGCTAATTTTGGTCCTAACTCAACTACTTTTGTTGTGCCTGCTGAGATTTTCCCAGCTAGGTTGAGGTCTACTTGCCATGGTATATCTTCTGCAGCAGGGAAAGCTGGAGCTATTATTGGTGCTTTTGGTTTTTTATATGCTTCACAGAGTAAGGATCCTGCAAAGAGAGATGCTGGATATCCTGCTGGTATTGGCATGAAGAATACTCTTATTTTGCTTGCTGTGGTTAATTGTCTTGGCTTGTTTTGCACCTTACTTGTGCCAGAATCTAAAGGGAAATCCTTGGAGGAATTGAGTAGAGAGAATGAAGATGAAGGTGTTGTTGACAGTGATATTGTTGCTCAACAAGCCTCTGCTAGTAGGACTGTTCCTGTGTGACGTATTTATTACCATTAGTTATTTCAAAAATCTTATATAATTAACGTTTAAGGTGAAATCATTCATCAGGAAAAATAAATAGATTATAATTAAAAGGATTGGGTATAGTAGAACACGACAGAATTTGTGCTAATGTTTGCAGATAAGATAAGATATAGTTTGGTGTGTGGTATATCATATCTCAAATTCCCCCAAAATAATAAAGTTGCTATGATGTAGAAAGTTTAATGTTGCACAAGTTAAATTATTGTACAAAAGTCAAATTCATGTTAATTTGATAGAAAACAATAAATAGTGCTTTGTATGTACGTGTGTCTATATTTCTTGTCCCAACAAGTAACAACAGAGAAGATTCAACCTCAGACTACCTTTCAATGAGACGGGTGCAATAATGCTACCTTTGAAGTAAATAATGTTGTTTTCTAGTACATGAAAAATGAAAATGACGTTTGAACCGATTCTTGAATAGCAAAAATAATAGAGTATACTGCAAAATCAAATATAAAAAAAAGTATAAAAAGAAATTGGAATAAAACTTTGTGACATTCTGTGTTTAGCCAAAAGAATAAAATGAATAACGATAAAATATTGTGATAAAATCTATTTTAGTATATGAGTAGGAGTAACTCTCAATAACGGTTATTTTGGCAATTTCAGTGATATGGGAATGTCAGCTCCCAAATTTAAATCTAAGTTAGTGTTTATGTGTAGTGTTTATTTTTTATCACTATAAAGGCAACGAAACAAACTACCCTCTACTATATTGCATTGCTATAGCGTCAACTAAAAGGATCATATATAGATAAATCAGCAGGGCATTAATGACGCCATAAGAACTGATCAGGACTCGAGGAAGCGCCGTGTTTGGCCAACCAGTCAGCAACATGATTTCCTTCCTGGAAAGTGTGGACGAAGGAGAGAGACCAATTGTAGCTCTCGAATTCTCGGATGAATGATACAAGATGAGCATATGGATGAGTATGAGGAACACACCCTCATTGATTAATTAAAGATAAAGTTGTTTGGCAATCAAATTCGCAAATAACATTCCTGTAGCCTGTTGCGTTTAAAACACATTTGAGAGCAAGTGTACTCTCTTGCAGAAGTAGTATAAAAAGTATCGTCTCCACAGGGATTAATTAATAAGTACCAAACTACTTAAAATTAATTATTATTTAGACTAACGAATATTGGTGATTGTAGAAACTAAATTGCGAAGAAATAAATAGCAAGAATTTAAATGGAAAAGTTCGATCAATGGAGAGAAGCCTAGGGTCTCGGTTTCACTTGCTAGCTTCGATTCCTCTATGTCTAATTCTACCTGAATTCCCTTATTTTATTCAATTACCAGTCCCTTTACTAAACCTACTAATCCGTTTGCTCATTCGTGATTAATATTCTTTTCCCTAAATTAATCCTAGTTTGGTCATGCTAGAATTTAAATTTAAGTAAAGCATGAAGTACAAAAAGGTTGAATGATTGGAAGATTAAATTAAAGTTTGGTCATTCATTAATTATAGTTTCAATTATCCTATAGGTCCACCAACTAGTTGTAGTACGGTCGCTAATCAACTAATTGATTATAAACATGCAAAGGGTTGTCAATCCTAATTATGTAATAAAGCAATAGGATAATATTAATTGAAATAAAATTTGGGAATTCAAAATATAAATTAAAACATAAAAAGGTCTCTAATCAAGCAAGATCCATCTAAAACCCTAGAAGAGGATTTAGCTATCCATGGTATTCAAGAACATTGGAATAAAATTAAAAGTCATGAATTACAGAATATAAAAATAACCCGGAGATTGAGTAAATCCTGATCCTGTATTCAGTCTCTGTATTCTGCTCCAAAGCTCTCTCACGGTGTCAAGAACTGGTACCCAAAAATTCAGTCTCTCCCTCCAACAGTGTCTCTGCGTCGTTGCGTCGTCAATTTCCTGCAATCGTTCCTCGGTTTCCGTGCGCAGAGCCCTTTTCTTTTCCCTGACGGCGCTCTCCTCTTGACGTAAACTCTCTCTCTCTCTCAATTCTCTCGCTCCTGTCTTGTGTGAAAAGGAATAAAAGACACCTTCCTTATGAATGCTGGAAGCTTTATATAGATGAATTCTAGGTTTCAATTGTGGGCCACCTTGATGATGGAATAACGGGCTCATCATGTGTCATGGGACAATCACTCCACTTTTTAATTGTTGCACCCCAATAAATAGATCCGTGGACAAATTCGACTGCTAGCCATACTCCAAATAAACATTGGTCTTTTCTTTTCATTCAAGCCCACATGTAATTTTGGCTCTTGATTGGCATTAAATTGGACTTTCATTCTTTTTGCCTATTTTCTTCTTTCTGCAAATAAAGAGCAATTTTTAAGTTAATATATTATATACTTAGTAATAATTGTTCTAAAAAATGACCTAAAACTATTTCTAAAAATGCACCAAATTGAGGTTTATCATAGCCATTCTCCCAAGTTAAAAGAAGACCTTTAATAATAGCAAGAAGCTCAGCATTAATATTGGAGGAGGTAATGTCACACTTACTAGAAAAGCCCAAAAGCCATTCATCATTAGAATTCCTAAGAACACCACAAAAAACCTGATTTCTTGGGTTGCCGAAGCTACCACCATCATGTTAAGCTTCACAAAGGTGTCCGGAGGAGGAAGCCAAGAAACTAAACGCTTTCATCTAATTAGACAAAAAAAAATATGAGTAGAAGTAAACTTACTCCAATCTTTTGGCATGTCAAATCCTAGCTTTATTTGGGATTTGATAAATTTATCGTAGTCACCGTTTCAATTTCAGAAATTATCCTACATGTCCTCTAACTAGTGTTTATAATTTAAAGGAAAATAAATTTAATTATGTGGCACATAGGAAATCTGTTAGACACATTAATAATTATCATGATTTTATAGCAAAATAATTTATGCATATTTTATATTAATTAAATAAATCTATCTATTTATAATTAAACATGTCTTTTTATGTCATTTTATATTTATCAGTTGGTTCAACAGCTAATTTTATCAAACTCTTTATTTGTCATCAGCTAGCTTGTCCTTTATAAGCTCATCCACTATCAGCCAACTTATCGCTATCTGCTATAAACTCATCCGCTATTCGCTATTTTTTTGTCAAACAGAGCCCAAGAGTAATTTTGTAAGAGTTACTTCAATAAATATCTTATTGTTGGTGCCACTTTAAGTGAGTTTTTTTCGATAATTAAAAGAGTTTTATTGATATCATAGCACAAGCAAAATTCAAAGGTATAAATTCAAATAATTTATAGAATTTTTTTTAAAAAAAATCACTCACTTGTTATTATATTTTTTGGTATCGGACCCTCGCGGGCGACCCACGCAGTGTCCCAACGCTGTCAATGAAGGACTAATCTGCGCTCGCTACTTGGGGCTCTTAATCATTTCGCTGGCCAACACCTTATTTGACGTAGGCGGGAATCAAACCCGGGAGCAAACCAGATCGACCCCCACCACGTCCCAACAGGAGCCTGAACCACTGGGCTAGAGTGTCGGTTACACTTGTTATTATATAAAACACTGTACCGACACTCTTCAAATTTTAAGGTAACATTGAAGCTCCCTTTTCAATTAACTTTGAAAAGTGCAGTGTATTTTAGCCTTAAAAGTTTGCTATTTTAAAAAAAAAATCCTTAAAAATTGGTTAGCCGGATCCGTTGGTCTCCTTTCTTTTAGAATAAGTAATTTGAATAGTATCAAGAAGATTTTATTTGATCATAACAATAACAAATCCACAATCTTCAAAAAAGAAAAACAAATCCACAATATATATGAGTACACAACACAACCCTAAAACAACACACGCATAATCAAAGTTTTTGTTCTTCTTCATGATGGCAACAGACGATCGTCCAACCCCCAAAGATTTCTTCAAATTTGAATTTGGTATTCACTCTAGTTTTACCGACGAAGGGATCCATCTTCTGGAACCTCCAAGCATAAACTGCAAGAGGTTTTACAGTCAACATGGTTATGATTACCTACGGGCAAACTTAGCAATGAGTCCATATCCAATCCCAGAATGTCTTATTGACAACATCATAATCCATATGATATATAAGGTTCAAGAAGCATACCCTATTATTATTGATAATGATGATGGTGGTGATGGTGATGGTGATGATATTGATCAAGTTCAAAATCCTTTGGATTCACAAGTGTTTTATATGTACATGGGAATAAGGATTCTTGATGAAGATGATGATGATGATGTGATTGAGGAGTCAATGCAACAAGTAAGAATGGTATCAGCTTCTAAAGATGCTATTGAGTCGTTGAAGAGAGTTGATTTGAAGGTTATGAAACAAAGAGATGGTAATCAATGTTGTGTTATCTGTATGGATGAGTTTGATTTCAATAAGAATAGTGATAGTGATTGCACTATTATGCCTTGCAGTCATGTGTTTCATCAACATTGTATTTTGCAGTGGCTACACACTAGTCACACTTGCCCCTTGTGTCGCTATGCATTGCCAACGGCCAATACTTGAAGACCTGAATCAACTTTCGATGAAAATAGAGGAGACGATGTCATCTTATTTTATTTTTATTAATATATGTAGGACTTTTTTTCTTATCTTATTTTTATTTTTATTTTACCATGTCATCTTGCTTTTACAACTGCATTCTATGATTTTTTTTTTACCAACTGGATTTTAAGATTGAGATGGTATATTTAGTATGCGAGTGTTTTAAACTTTGAGGTATCGAGTTCTATTTTCACTCTTTTTCTCCGATAAAATAGAATATTATTGATATGGTCTAGCCGCAACATTATTTGATGATTGCTTGGCACCACCCACCTTCTAGAAAGGGTTAAAGGGTTAAGGAGATCACTAACAGTCATTTGTTAAACAACAATTATTGTACCTCAGGACACGAGGAATCAACCCGATGCTCCCGTGTTCGATTCTCGCAGTGGACAAACTCAGTGTTGGTCAGTGCGAAATTTGATCCTAAGCACAAACAGAGATTAGTCTTTCGTTGAAAGCGTTGAGACACTCCGTAGGTAGTCAACAATGGTCCAAACAAAAAAACAATTACCATTACACATGTGGGTATCAAACATTTCTATATTACACCTCTTAATACTAGTAGACTAACATGTCACACTCTGCACTGCTATAGGACACAAATGTAATATACACCCAAATATAACATTTAGAAATTAGAATCCTAAAAACTAACACCTACTAGTTTTTACAAGATTTTTACACCTCAAAAATATTACACTAAGGGTATGTTTGGGAGGGGGTTTTGCGAGGAGAAGGGATGGGAGGGCTTGAAAAAGATTTTGTCTATATTTTAATATGTATTTGAGATTTTAAAAAACTAAAAGAACAATTTGATAGATATCGATATAACATTTTCAATCACATTTGATTTCTGTTTAGAGACATTTTATAGCTTCCTCAATTTAGAATTAAAAAATATGTCATCCCCTCCCCTCCCCTCGCAAAACCCCTCCCAAACATACCCTAAAGCACCATAATATTCAATTCTCTGCAAGAGAGAACACCAGATTGCTCCCATAAATTTCTGCTTATGAGACTAATAACAGCATCGCATTATGTTTGCTTCAGCCTTTGCCAACGAATATCCTCTGCACAGTTTGCTTCTCTATTTATATGACTAAAAGCGACATTCTTCAACACACCAATATTGATAATTTCTTGGTTTTGATTCTTTATTATATATGTATTATAGTAGAACTACATGCAAATTTACACATAGTTGACTAGTGCACTGTACTCCTAAAAATTTAAATTTTTCACTTACTATCACAATAATTTTATTTTGACACCATTAACTAAAACATTTCGCACGCGTAACCCCACACTCTCACTCTAGAAATTAAATTAGACAAGGTCAATCTTTTAACAAATAAAAAGACTAGATAAAGGAAATGTAAAAAGAATGGACTAAAAGGGATAATTTGACAAATTTATAATTACCAAAGAAAATAGCAAGGATTTAATGGTAAAGATCAATAATACCTATAATGAAATCTAAGTACGTAAACTAGCGTAATTAGCTACTAGATTGATCAATCTTGAAGATCAATTTCATATGGCATCATATATCCACAACAACTTTAAGAGACAAACTGAATTGACAAGAACGATAGCCAAGATCATCACCATCATGAGAATTTCCAATCCCATTAGCAAGATGAAAGCTCTCATCAAAATTGAACAATTCTTGAACTTCAGTCACAAGCCTCTCTACAAGATGCTCACGTGATTCAGAGGGAAAGTCTCCATGGAACAAGATTGATCTAAGGAAATCTTGACTTTCTTGGAAAAAAGCTTTACAACCCACTTGATGACTACGGTGGAGTAAGGTTGTGACGCGCATAACTGAGGTTGAAATTGGATCAACCGAACGTGAAATCACATTGATGCAGAATTTGAACCGATCCATGGGCTTCAGTTTAGGGCGCTTCACTTGCACATTGTAATTCATGTTTTGCAAATATGCATATTGCTCTTGGTACTTTGCTGATAAGCGATAATAGTAACTTGCTAGCCTTGCTTGTTCTGATCAATATGTATGTAAATTGTCAATAAAACATAAACCCATCATAATCTATTGTTGGAATTAATAATACAAGCATGAATACACTATTGCGGAAGACAAAAAGATAGGAGCATGCTTCTATATAATCAAGAACAAAACCATGATCTTGACAACCTTAGGATCTACGACATGTTGATATATCAAGGATTAGATAAATACCTGGATCCATAGCAAAGAGTGGAGAACGAATCCTGAGAAGAAAGAGTGAGTGATAAACGAGCAACAACTACTCGTCGGCTTTATGGTTCTTCCTCAACCGGGACTCCTAATGCCTTAGACTCTCTTCAGATGGGGAGAAGAGAGTAAACGTGTGTGTTGCGGTTCGTCCGGTATATTGGGGACCATAGCCTACTTATAGTGTGACAGTCTATTAGGGTTCCCATTATCCCTCTAATGGGCTATCACTGACATCCACTCATATTGGGCCCATATCAATAATAATTAATTAATTATGTAATTAGAAATCCAATATAGCCTTTTACTTATTTTGATCACATATCAATCAAGGCTCCTAATTGATAAATAGCTAATATAATTAATAAAGAATATATGCCCATTATTTATGATATTGGAATAAAATATTCCAACAATCTCCCACTTGGGCAATATATTACACTAATTATATCATAATTCTTTAGGCCGGCATCCGAATGCTATTTATCTTTAGATTTCCCTATACAATCTGGTCCACCTCATATATCAACAATGAGACCAACGCGGCTGTCGTCACTAACGTCTTTTGTGACTGTACCCCGATGACCATCATATTAACATACTCGATGACATAGATCAATATGGATGAGTGGCGTGGAAATTTCATGCAATGTGATCTCATGTCATGCCTATTTCCAACTGGTCCAACTTAAATCTTTAGTGAGATCAAACTGAAGTTGCTGAAAATGCAAAATATATTTTGCATACAATATGATACAAACATATTTAATAATAACTCAACTTAATTTCTGCAGAAAGTAAAAATAACATAAAGTCTGTATCAATACCAAAATTCTAGAACACAAGGGAAAACAAGAAAAGACTCCCACTAATCTAAGGCAATCTCAAAACCAACACCCATATGAGCAATGTGCTCATGGTAAACTTTAGGTGTCAAGCCTTTGGTTAGTGGGTCCGCTAGCATAAAGTTGGTCCCTATATATTCTATCAAAATTTGTTTCTCTTGAACTCTTTCCTTCACAACAAGATACTTGATGTCGATGAATTTCAACTTTGTGGAACTCATGTTGTTGTTAGAGTATAGGACGGCTGCACTATTGTCACAATAAATCTTCAATGGCCTCTTAATGCTTCCAATGATGCTTAGGCCTGAGACAAAATTTCGCAGCCACAAAGCATGATTTGATGCCTCAAAACAGGCCACAAACTCTGCTGCCATGGTTGAAGGAGCCACTAAAGTCTGCTTGGCAGACTTCCAGGAAATAGCCCCTCCAGCCAAAAGGAAAATGTAACCAGATGTGGAACGTCTACTATCCGAGCAGCCCGCAAAATCAGAGTCAGAGTACCCAATGACCTCTAAGTTATCTGACTTCCGATAGGTAAGCATGTAGTTTCTTGTTCTCTTCAAGTAGCGCATCACGCGCTTCACCGCTGTCCAATGTTGCATACCAGGATTACTCAAATATCTACCAAGAACTCCCACTATAAATGCTATGTCAGGACGAGTACAAACTTGAGCGTACATAAGACTTCCCACAGCCGAAGCATAAGGAACCTTTTGCATCTCTACCTTTTCAAGATCTGTAGCGGGGCACTGATTGAAACTGAACTTGTCTCCTTTAGCCACGGGTGTATCTCCCGGTTTACTATCTTTCATGAAGAATCTATCTAAAACTGTATCGATATAGCTCCTTTGTGACAATCCCAAGATACCCTGAGAGCGATCTCTAAGTATTTGGATACCCAAGACAAAGGAGGCGTCCCCAAGATCTTTCATCTCGAAATTCTTCGTGAGAAATCTCTTAGTTTCGTGCAATAAGCCTATATCATTACTTGCTAATAGGATATCATCGACATATAACACCAAAAAGATAAATTTACTCCCACTGAACTTTTGGTATACACAACCATCAATCGCATTAGTCTGAAAACCATAAGAAGTAATAACTTGATGAAATTTGTAATACCACTGACGGGAAGCCTGTTTAAGGCCATAAATGGATTTCTTTAGTTTGCATACCATAGACTCTGGATCACCTGAAACAAAGTTTTCTGGTTGTACCATATAAATTGTTTCGTCAATGTTTCCATTTAGAAACGCAGTCTTCACATCCATCTGAAGCAGCTCTAAGTCAAAATGAGCCACTAGTGCCATAATAATCCTGAGAGAGTCTTTCGAAGAAACTGGAGAGAAAGTCTCTTTGTAATCAATGCCTTCCTTTTGAGTGAAGCCTTTGGCGACAAGACGAGCCTTGTATCTTTCAATGTTACCCTTGGAATTCCTCTTGGTTTTAAATATCCATTTGCAACCAATGGGTTTCTTACCTTCAGGTAACTTGACAAGATCCCAAACGCCATTGTCAGCCATTGACTTCATCTCATCCTTCATGGCATCAATCCACTTAAGAGAGTTAGAACTATTCATGGCCTGACTAAAGTTGACTGGATCTTCCTCAGTCAAGCTAATACCTTCCTCATGTTCTTGGAGAAATACAACATAATCATCCGAAATTGCACTTCTCCTCTCTCTAGTGGATCTTCTTACTGGCACCTCTTGAGGTTGTTGAGTTTGAACTTCTGGTGGTGCTTGAGGAGGAAACTCAGTGTTGACTTCTTCTTGAGCAATGTTAGGAATAACATTCTCATTCATTTCTGGATCTGTTGCTTGAACAATGACAGGTACTAAGACTTGACCACTGTCAGAAATAGTTTCTTCATCAAAAGCAACACTCCTTATGTTTCCTTCCCCTCCAAACTCAACATCCTCAAGAAATCTTGCATTTCCCGTTTCAAAAAATGTTCTTGTAGTGGGGTTGTAAAACTTATACCCGCGAGAGTGTTCTGAGTACCCAACAAAATAACAACTAACTGTCTTAGGGTCCAACTTACCTTCATGCTGCCTGTAAGGCTTGGCTTCAGCTAGACACCCACAAATGTGTATGTGCCTAATGCTGGGCTTTTTTCCAGTCCATAACTCATAAGAGGTCTTAGCGACTACTTTGCTTGGTACTCTATTGAGGATATAAACTGCTGTTTTCAATGCTTCTCCCCAAAGTGACTCTGGTAATGAAGAATGACTAATCATACTCCTCACCATATCCTTAAGAGTCCGATTTCGTCGTTCTGCAACTCCATTCATGCTGGGTTTACCCGGCATTGTGTATTGCGGAACGATTCCACACTCGTTGAGGAAAAGTGCAAAGGGCCCTGGACGTTGCTCACCTGATCCGTCATATCTACCATAGTATTCACCACCACGGTCCGATTTGACAGCTTTAATTTTCTTTCCATATTGAAGTTCTACTTCAGCTTTGAAAGACTTGAAAACGTCTAGAGATTGAGACTTCTCATGAATTAAATATAGGTAACCATATCTCGAGTAATCGTCTATGAACGTAATAAAGTACCTTTGCCCATTCCAAGAATTTGTAGGGAAAGGACCACAAATATCTGTATGTATTAGTTCTAAGACGTCTTTAGCTCTTTCGGCACCTAAATTCCTCTTGTTCGTTTGTTTCCCCTTAATACACTCTATGCAGACTTGAAAGTCAGACAAATCTAAGGGTCCAAGAATATCCTCCGACACAAGCCTCTGAATTCTCTGTTTAGAGATGTGACCTAAGCGCTTATGCCATAAAGTGGCGGAATTCTCATTTAATTTTCGTTTCGTACCATGTGAACTTATTTGCAATATTTGGTTATAGGAATGCTTAACATCAAGCATATAAAGATTATCAATTAAAGACCCGTAACCAATAATATTTGGACCATAAGAGAGACTAGTTTTGGCATCTTTAAATGAACAGTCATAACCAGATTTGTCCAAAACCGAAACTGAAATTAAATTCCGTCTAATTGACGGGCAAACATATGTCTCAAACAAATCCAAATAATAACCAGTCTTTAAAAATAGTCTAAAAGTTCCTATAGCCTCAACTGCAACTTTAGTGCCATCGCCCACATAGATGAATCTTTCAGCATCACTCGGCGGTCGGCTCCACAGGCAACCCTGCATGGACATACTAATGTGAGTAGTAGCACCAGAATCTACCCACCAAGTATCTTTAGGTACTGAAACTAAATTAACTTCAGAACAAACAAAAGTGAGAGGTTTACCCTTCTTTACACGCCATGTGGCATATTTAGGACAATCCTTTTTCATGTGTCCTGCCTTCTTGCAGAAAAAACAAGCTGAGCCCTTATCTTGGTTTTTCTGCTGCTTCTTCTTAGAAGAACCTTCTGCAGTAACATTATTTTTCCTCTTCTTGTGTTGAGAATTTGAAGCCAAATGAGCACTTTCAGTCCTTCCCCTTCGCAGTCTCTCTTCCTCTTGCACACAGTGAGACATAAGCTCATTGAGGGACCATTTGTCCTTCTGAGTGTTATATGTCACCACAAATTGTCCAAATTGTGCAGGAAGAGAGATCAAAACCAAATGCACAATCACATCATCAGGGATGTGCATCTTTAGTGCCTTGAGTTTTGATGCAAGGTTGGATGTAACACCCCGGAAATAATTTAATTAAAATAGTTGATTAAATTATTAAAATAATTTGGAGGCGGGATATAGATAAATTAAAAGGTTAATATTTTATATGCGTATGCTGCCAAGTTCATTGAATTGGCGAAGTTCTATCCACATTATGGTGAGGCTGGTGCTGAATTCTCCAAATGCATCAAGTTTGAAAATGGGTTGCGGGCTGATATCAAGAAGGCGATAGGGTATCAGAAAATTCGGGTGTTCTCGGAGTTGATTGACAGCTGCAGAATCTTCGAGGAAGACAGTAATGCTCATTCTAGAGTCATGAGGGATAGGCAGAAGAATTTCTCGAGTCGTGGGAAGCCGTATGAGGTTCCAGCTGGTAAGGGCAATCAGAGAACTGCTGTGGGTAAGAGACCTAGTGGGGGAGATGCTGCTGCTAGTGTGGTATGTTACAAGTGTGGTAAACTCGGTCATAAGCGTCCTGACTGTCCAGGTGATGTGAAGAAGTGCTACAAGTGTGGTAAAGAGGGTTATATGGCGTCTAGCTGTGATCGAAAGGATGTGTTATGCTACAACTGTGGTGAGGGTGGTCATATCAGCACTCAGTGTCCTAAACCGAAGAAAGAAAGGTCCGTTGGGAAGGTGTTCGCTCTGGCGGGGTCAGATGCAGTGAATGAGATCAGAGGTACATGCTATATTAATAATTCTCCTCTCATTGCTATTATTGATACTGGTGCTACCCATTGTTTTATTGCTACTGCATGTGTTGAGAAATTAGATCTTGTTTTATCTCCTATGTTGAGGGAGATGGTTATCGATACTCCGGCTAAGGGTTCGGTGACTACCTCGGTTGTTTGTGCTAAATGCCCTTTATCGATATTCGGTAATGATTTTCTCGTTGACTTGATTTGTTTGCCGCTGAGCGGAATGGATGTTATTCTAGGTATGGACTGGTTAGTTGATAACCATGTTCATATCAACTGTCATGAAAGGTCTGTGAGTTTCTTTTCTCCTGAAGAGGAAGAGTCTGGTTTGTTGTCTGCTGGTCAGTTGCATAGGGTAATGAGGGAAGACGTCCAGTTGTTTTCATTAATGGCGTCATTGTCTGCTGAGAGCCAAGCGAAGGTTGATGAGTTGCAGGTGGTGCGAGAGTTTTCTGAGGTTTTTCCCGACGAGATTCCGGATGTACCACCAGAGAGAGAGGTTGAGTTTGCTATTGATCTGGTACCTGATACTAAACCTGTGTCTATGGCACCGTATAGAATGTCTGCATCTGAATTGTCAGAACTGAAGAAGCAACTCGAGGATCTGCTTGAAAAGAAATTTGTGAGGCCAAGTGTGTCGCCGTGGGGAGCTCCAGTGTTGTTGGTGAAAAAGAAAGATGGTAGTATGAGGTTGTGCGTAGACTATCGGCAGCTGAATAAGGTGACTATTAAGAACAAGTATCCGCTTCCGAGGATTGATGACTTAATGGATCAGTTGGTGGGTGCTCAGGTGTTCAGTAAAATAGATTTGAGATCGGGTTATCATCAGATCAAGGTGAAAGACGAAGACATTCAGAAGACAGCTTTCAGAACCCGTTATGGGCATTATGAGTATTCCGTGATGCCTTTCGGTGTGACTAATGCGCCGGGAGTGTTCATGGAGTACATGAATCGTATCTTTCGTGAGTATCTGGATCGGTTTGTGGTGGTATTCATTGACGACATCCTAATTTATTCTAAGTCAGAAGAGGAGCATGCAGAACATCTGAGATTGGTATTGGAAATTCTGAGGGACAGGAAATTATATGCGAAGCTGTCTAAGTGTGAGTTTTGGTTGAAGGAGGTTAGCTTTCTGGGTCATGTTATTTCGGGGAATGGAATTGCCGTGGATCCGTCTAAGGTTGATGCCGTGTTACAATGGGAGTCTCCGAAGTCAGTTACTGAGATTAGAAGTTTTCTGGGTCTGGCAGGTTACTATAGGAGGTTTATAGAAGGATTTTCGAAGTTGGCACTTCCGTTGACTCAGTTGACTTGCAAGGGTAAAGCTTTCATCTGGGATGACTGTTGTGAAGAGAGCTTCAAAGAATTGAAGAAGAGGTTGACGACGTCTCCTGTTCTGACGTTGCCTAATCCGGAAGAGTCGTTTGTGGTGTATTGTGATGCTTCCAAGATGGGGTTGGGAGGTGTGCTTATGCAGAATGGTAAGGTAGTTGCCTATGCGTCGAGACAGTTGAGGACTCATGAGAAGAACTACCCTACCCATGATTTAGAACTTGCTGCCGTTGTGTTCGCGTTGAAAATTTGGAGACATTATCTGTATGGTTCGAGGTTTGAGGTGTTCAGTGATCATAAGGGTTTGCAGTATCTGTTTGATCAGAAAGAGTCGAATATGAGACAGCGCAGATGGTTGGAGTTGCTGAAAGACTATGACTTTAGCTTGAACTATCATCCGGGAAAGGCTAATGTGGTAGCTGACGCTTTAAGTCGAAAGACGTTGCATATGTCAGCAATGATGGTTAGAGAACTCGAATTAATTGAGCAGTTCAGGGATATGAGTTTGGTTTGTGAAGTGACGCCTCAGAGTGTCAGATTGGGGATGTTGAAGATTGATAATGAATTCATGGCTAGCATTCGAGAAGCTCAGAAGTTAGATGTTAAATTAGTTGACCTGATGGTTGGGATTGATCAATCCGAGAATAAAGACTTTGAGTTGGATGCGCAGAATGTATTGAAGTACCGTGGAAGAATCTGCATTCCTGATGATGAGGAGATGAAAAGAGCAATTTTAGAAGAAGGTCATAGGAGTAAGTTGAGTATCCATCCGGGAGCTACAAAGATGTATCAGGATCTGAAGAAGATGTTTTGGTAGCCTGGTATGAAGCGTGATGTGGCGCAGTTTGTGTATTCCTGCTTGACTTGTCAGAAATCGAAGGTTGAGCATCAGAAGCCTGCTGGGTTGATGCAACCGTTGGAGATTCCGGAATGGAAGTGGGATAGTATTTCTATGGATTTCGTGATAGGGTTACCTAATACTGTGAGGGGGCACGATTCGATTTGGGTGATTGTGGATAGATTGACGAAGTCTGCTCATTTTATTCCTATCAATATCACGTATCCGGTGTCGAGATTGGCAGAGATTTATATTCAGGTGATTGTGAAGTTGCATGGTGTTCCTTTGTGCATTGTGTCTGACAGAGATCCTAGGTTCACTTCTGATTTCTGGAAGAGTTTGCAAGAAGCGTTGGGTTCTAAATTGAGGTTGAGTTCAGCTTATCATCCTCAAACTGATGGGCAGACAGAGAGGACCATTCAGTCGTTGGAAGACTTGTTGAGATCTTGTGTTCTTGAGCAGGGAGGTGCGTGGGATACTCACCTTCCGTTGATCGAGTTTACTTACAACAATAGTTACCATTCTAGCATCGGGATGACACCGTTCGAGGCATTGTATGGTCGGAGATGTAGGACTCCGTTGTGTTGGCATGAATCTGGGGAGAGTATTGTTCTTGGACCCGAGGTTGTTCGAGAGACTACTGAAAAGGTGAAATTGATCCGTGAGAAAATGAAAGCGTCGCAGAGTAGACAGAAGAGCTATCATGATAAGAGAAGGAAGGATTTAGAATTCCAAGCTGGTGATCATGTGTTTTTGAGAGTCACGCCTATGGCTGGTGTTGGGCGTGCATTGAAGACAAAGAAGTTGACTCCTCGTTTCATTGGACCGTATCAGATCACTAGAGAATTGGTAATGTTGCTTATAGGGTGGCCTTGCCGCCTAATCTTGCGAATTTGCACGATGTATTTCATGTGTCGCAACTTCGGAAGTATATTTCGGATCCGTCCCATGTGATTCCGATGGATGATGTGCATGTGCGGGATAATCTCACTGTGGAGACAATGCCTGTGCGAATTGAAGATCGTGAAGTGAAGACTTTACGTGGCAAAGAGATAAACCTGGTGAAAGTGGTCTGGTTAGGAGCTGCTGGTGAAAGCATGACATGGAAGTTGGAGAGCAAGATGCGAGAGTCCTATCCGGAGCTGTTTGAATCAGGTATGTTTTCGAGGACGAAAGATTCTAAGTGGGGGAGGGTTGTAACACCCCGGAAATAATTTAATTAAAATAGTTGATTGAATTATTAAAATAATTTGGAGGCGGGATATAGATAAATTAAAAGGTTAATATTTTATATGCGTAGGAGGTGAAACGAGTAAAGGAGGTGGTGACGTAGAGAGCCCAGTGTTTACTGAGCCCTCAACTTAAACCCTGGGGGTTTAAGCCAAACCCTCATTCGCAGCAAGCAAAAGAAAAACGAAAGTGAGAGTGAGAGAGAGAGCAGCGGCGCAAAGAGGGAGAGAAGAGGAGGGTTTCGCGAAGAATTTCAAAAGGGGATCGTTCGTGTTGCTGTGGTTTTGTTCGTGTCTCGTTCGTCGTGTTCCGGAGCTTACGTTATTCGAGGTAAGGGTGGGCTTAACCTTGATAATGGGTTGATGATAATTATGTGTGGGTAGTCTAGGGTTTTGTTGAATTGTTCGTGTTGTTGCATATCGTGTTTTCGTTGAGATTGGTGCTTTGATGATTATTGCACGTTATTGTGATTTGTTTCGTTATTTGTTGTTGCGTGATTGTTGTATCACGATGATGGTGTTGTTATTGTTCGTGTTTTTGTTGTTGCTGTGCGTGGTTGATTGTTGTTGTCGCGTTGTCGAATTGTCGTTTTTGTTGTGGTGGTTGCGGTGTCGTTGCCGTTAGGGTTTGGTGTTTGGCAATTTAGCGATTCTGGACACAGGTTCGGTTTTTCTAAAACTGGCGCTGTTTGGTTGATCCAAAAATTATGAGGTTGATTGTTTTTGAAAATAGACTTAACGCCGGTCGTTTTGGCACTGGTTTCGTCAAATTCGGAGTTGTATAGCTCGAGTTATAGGCGATACAAGTTAGGTTAAAATTCTGGAAACGATTTGGGTATAGATTCGGTATTTCGGTGACTGGGAACGTTGTATTGACCGAAAAATTATGTGGTTTATTTTTCTGGAAAATAGACTTAATGCTTGTTAATTTGGCACTGGTTTGGGTGCGTTTAGAGTTGTGTAGCTCGAGATATGAATTCCACAAGTTAGAGTAAGATTCTGGAAACAATCTGGACACAGGGTCAGTGTTTTGGTTACCACGTTTTCAAAAGAACTCCTTTTCGAACGAATCCAATTTCTTTGAAAACTAGACAAAATTTGCCCCAGTTTATGCACAAGTTTCATGCAATTTGATTGAGTTTTGGTCACTTTGGAATTGCTTGAATTTGAAGGACAGAAACTGTCCTCTTTTGCAACTAGCCTGTGTGCTTTTCGAAAACTGTACCTATTGGACACTCTTCTTCAAAAACTGAACTTAGGGATGATAACCAGACCCATAGGGCTTTCCAACAAGTATTTATTTGTTGAAATCCGATGTCGTTTTCTATTTTAATTAATTCGCTGAAGTAGGTGCGATGTGCCTAGGCGCTGTGCGCCAGTCTTGTGCGTGGTGTGCGTGCGTTATGTCCGCGTTGTGGAGCCGTCTGGTGTTAATATTTCAGGTGCGGTGCTGGTATGCTCAGGAGAGTTTAGTGGTAGCTGTGATGCTACAACTTGGTGCTATTTTTGGTGAAATCATTTGTTTTGATTCTGGTGATATAGTATTTATTTTAAATACTTGTTATGGTGAGTTGGTGCATAATCATGGTGTCGCATTGTCATATGCATGTTTTGGTGATATAGGCTCTGCCTCTGGTGTTTGTTGGTGATATGCCCGTCGTGGCTCATTTTGGTGATCGGTACCGCATGCATATGCCCACTGGAGGGGTTGCATATCATCTCATTGTCTATGAATGTTATAATTTTGGTGGTTCACTGTCAAATGGATTTTTCCTTTGGTATCTGGTGTTGTGATATGGTGTAATTGTATTGTGTTGCTGTAGTTACCTGATGCTAGCATATTTTTATCATCTGCTTATTACCTCTGTTAGACTCACCCCTTCTGCTTGGAATGTTGCTCTCATGCGGCAACGCTGCAGGTGATCGCTAGTGCTCGTGGAGGAATTGCTAGGTTTTGCTTCCTCTCTCGTTTGGGTCTGTGTCAGCTCTGATATGTAGCACCGGGGAGTCGTTAGTTATCGTTTTGAACTATTATTTTAGTTATTGGAAATTGTTTTAATTAATTTTGGAGATGTCTTTAATTGTTAATTCTGGAGATGTTTGAACTGGTTAATATTTCCGCTGCTTGGTGATTTCTTTTATATAAATTATTTTGGAGATTTTTTTTGGAATAAATGGTGTTTTTTTTAAAATGGTGAAAAATGTAGCGCCCTTCGAGGTGACTCTGATAATTGTCTATTTAGTTGTAATAGTAAAAGGGGGGTGTTACATTGGACATCTCCATAATGTACTCCCTTACGTTCCCTTTACCATTATACTTCATAGAGGTAAGTTTGGCCAAATGGCTACTTATCTCAGCCTTATCACTTTTTTCAAATGATTTCTCTATTGATTCCAGGAACTTTTTAGCATTCTCATTCTCAGTAATTGAGCCCCGGAAAACTTCCGGAATTGATTTCTTGATGATCATGAGGCACATTCGGTTGGACCGATCCCATTTCTCAATTTTGAGCTCATAAGAGTTCTCCGGAGTGGGAATGGGTCGTTCCTCCCTCAGTGCTTGGTCTAAGTCCATACATCCGAGAACGATTTCAACGGATTCCTTCCAAGACTTGAAATTCATCCCATTCAGCATAGGGATTTGGTTAATTTGAGTAACAAAATTGAAGAGCTAGCAACAGCAACTAAAAAAGAACAAATAAACATACAATCAACATTAGTAGCACATCAAATTATAAATAATTATTAGATGTGCAAAAATAACTTTAATTGTGAATTAAAAGACCCAAACAAGATACTAAGCGCACCATTAGTCCCCAATCTTTGGATTGCAAAGACTAACTGCAAGCAGTACTCTCAACGCAATGATCAAATATTGGTGATAAGTCCTGTCAAACAATGGTTGCCTTTGGACACCCCAATTGCTCACATGGATAAATAACTTTATAATCACCACACATTTACCATCACATGCATGTTATTATTCGGCCAAGTTGCGCCTTCCTTTGGGCCGACAACAACTCGCATGAATAATTTCACGCTACATCTTTTGTAAATTTAATCAAATTGACCTACGTAACAGAGGTTACTTTGGCAACGTGTTGTTTCAATCAACTCAATTAAAAATTACTAGACAATTTTATTATAATAATAAAATATGGGAAAGGGTCTTAATTCACATATATCCTACACATAAGTGTAGAAAAAAAAAACTGAATGTACGATTATGGCCTCCTAAACGCAAAAGAATAAAACTACAAAAATTACAATTCTTCAGCGCAAAAAATGGCCTCTCCAAGTGGCGTCCTTTATGGTGTTGTCCCCTTTTGCCTTTCTCGATCAATTACAATATTAAAGTGAAAATAAAATAAATAAAGAGAAAGTCACGGTGCGCAGACCGTATTTAAATTAAAATCACGACACGCAGGTCGACCCGAAATAAATAAATGCATAAACAACATCGAAGTACTAAGACCATAACCATACACCACAACGCAAATTATTCAATAATAAGGTTGCTGGAATATTATTGAAAATTTCGTAAAATAAAATATTAGCTAGATACGATCTTTATTACCATATATAAAGAGATGTGATCCTGTTATTTATACAGTATGGTAATAAAAAAACAAATATGGGTAATATCTGGACTCAATCAAGCGGACATTGACTGAATATAATATAAAATCAAAATGAATCAATCATGGTCCTAAGTAATAATTTCGAATACAATATTACCATATTCTCTTGGATTACAACCAATATTTATTTCCCATTATATTCCTAAAGAATAAATCAATCAATGTGAACCAAAATTGTACCTTATACGAATTGTGAGTACTTTACGTTATAAAACAATGAACAATCAGCCAAAAGAAAAATTGTATTCATGTGATATAACAAATGAAAGAAAAACAAAGAATTTCACCTATTCACTTGGAAGCCAATAACACAATAAAAAAGGTTCAATGACATGTTGTTATTGGAAATTCAATAAAAGTACGTAACAAAACACATATGATAGAGGAGAACCAAATTATATCACCAAAGTAAATCCCAATAAATCAACATAGAAGACTGCTCTGATACCACTTGTTGGAATTAATAATACAAGCATGAATACACTATTGCGGAAGACAAAAAGATAGGAGCATGCTTCTATATAATCAAGAACAAAACCATGATCTTGACAACCTTAGGATCTACGACATGTTGATATATCAAGGATTAGATAAATACCTAGATCCATAGCAAAGAGTGGAGAACGAATCCTGAGAAGAAAGAGTGAGTGATAAACGAGCAACAACTACTCGTCGGCTTTATGGTTCTTCCTCAACCGGGACTCCTAATGCCTTAGACTCTCTTCAGATGGGGAGAAGAGAGTAAACGTGTGTGTTGCGGTTCGTCCGGTATATTGGGGACCATAGCCTACTTATAGTGTGACAGTCTATTAGGGTTCCCATTATCCCTCTAATGGGCTATCACTGACATCCACTCATATTGGGCCCATATCAATAATAATTAATTAATTATGTAATTAGAAATCCAATATAGCCTTTTACTTATTTTGATCACATATCAATCAAGGCTCCTAATTGATAAATAGCTAATATAATTAATAAAGAATATATGCCCATTATTTATGATATTGGAATAAAATATTCCAACATCTATCACTATTACTGGAGATGAAATTAATTAGAGACAAATTATGTGTTTGTTTTTCCTATCTTTAAATTTTTGTTATTATTTTGATTTTTCTAGTAGTGTATGCTTAAAATTAGATTATCGACAATCTATCTATAAACCAAAATAAACCATACCTGATTGAATAGAAGGCATGGTTAATTCTCTCCTTTGGTGCACTTATCTTCTTAATTTCTTTTTGTAACTTTTCATGTGAATACGAGGGGAGTTTGCTTTTGAAAGTAGGGATTCTTCAAATCTGACTTGCCCCGTAAGTTTGGTTGGATAGTTCCTTCCAACCAATGTTTTAAAAACCGGACCGAATTGGACCGTAGGCACGTTGAACCGGTTTGGACCGGATTGAACCACGGTTCAACCGCTTTGAACCGCCAATTGACCCGGGGTTGAACCGCCCGGAATGCTTTTTTTGACTTTTTTATTGACTTTTTCTCCAAAATTTAATACCTTTATTATTTTTTATTTAATTATTACTCATCCGGTTCAACCATGGTTCAACCGAGTGAACCGATTGAACCATGACCCGGAACTCTCTCCGGTTCAATCTCCGGTCCGGTTTTTAAAACATTGCTTCCAACAGTAATTTTTAAAAAGGGATTTTAGATTGGTTTTCTTTTTGACCAAAAAAAAAATTGGTTTTCTTGATTCCTAAAAATCATGAATTCCATCTACCCCCTAAATTTAGCTGACTAATAGATATTTCAGTTATCAATATCAAAAATTAAAATTCAAAAATTTCTTTTATTTTTTTGACCAAAAAAATTCAACTTGGTCAAAAATTCAAAAATTTCTATAACTATATAGTTTTAAAATTAAAATGCGTCTATCTTTGTAACAATTTTTTTTGAAGCATTGTAACAATTTTTTTAACAGTTACAATTTTAATTTTAAAATGCCCACCTGCCCCTTTCATTTATAGTTGCTAGGATATTTCCTAAAAAAAGAGTTTTAAAAAAGGATATAAGTTAAAAGGAAGAAAATACAATCTAATTTAACATATAAGAACCAATACCTACATATATGAAAAATCAACTAATACTTTGGTACCCTTCACGTATCACCTTTATGAGAAAACATACACAAGACAAGAGGATCCAAATAAATTTTTTCACCTTGAAAGTTAAAAGATCAAAGGACAAAACAAAATAAATTGGTTGGATCAATAAATACAAAACAAACCTATGTTTTAATCTTTCCTTCCTTTTACTTTTCTTGTTTTTTCTACAATACAGATTACTATGTCACTCAGGACTTGACCTATTTCCTTCATCAACAACCACCAAGTTGATCATGTCAAAGGGTTTTTCCAAAACGACCAAGGGCAGAAAATAATGCACCAATGAATGAATGGTCTTATTGAAAAAGATTCCGGAACCCGTCAAAGATTTTCAAGGCTCTTAACTCACCAGACCTCATATCCCTCAGTCTTCTTCGAAGTATCTGCAATTATCGAAAATTAGTCGGCATTAGTAATAAACAGATATTATATTGTAAGAGTTGTGTACCACGGGCAATCAGTGATGTTATAGAATCAGGAAATGATATTCAAATGTAAGTATAAATGAAATCAAGTGCTTCATGATCTTACATATTGAGCACGAAATAATATCCTTCGCTCGCTAGTACACAAGTCCACAGCCAGTTGTTTTAGAAAGAGTCTTCGGTTGAGTTGTTTTGGAGAAGTCACGTCCAAATCCAGTGTTCCACTTACCTGTAAGAACTTATTGTACTTTGATATACTGGATTCACAGCTATCTAGTATGAATTGCAACGCTTGCTCTTCTATTTCAGGATATCTCAAGTCCTTCTTGGAGGTACTTTTATTTGATGCTGCGGTAGCCATCTGTTATACGAATCATGCTTACGGTTATACAACATCCAACGAAGAATTTACAAAGATCATAAGTGTCATATTACCTCTTCAAATTTCCCACTCATGCTTGAAGGACTAACAGCTAAATAAGCATAAGCCATTAACTCCAAAGGCCAACCAGTAACCTTTACAGGAAAACATTGGGATCTGATTAAAACAGAACATACATGTTAGTAACAAGTTTAATTTTGGAAGGTAACTATATAATAACTATGAAAATTAAGGTACTCACTACTCACCCTGATAATTCATACTTCTTCAACAGTTTTAACTTCTCTTTATAGGACTCATCAGATTTCTTGAGTGCCAGTGACAACTCAACCGAATCGCTTGGATTAGTGCCTTCCTTTGGAACAAATCCATAAGATAACAGAAGCTCCCCATTTGATTTATTTCCATATGAAATAAACACCTTGTGTAATTTAATACAAGAAGTCAATTGCAACACTTGGGTTTAAATCAAATGATTTACCTTTGAGGCAATATTGCTAAACTTTAGAGACCTAGCATACACTTCGGGGAGACACAAAGAATTTGTATTTGCATTTCATCTAGCTAGGCACTTGTTTTATACTATGTTAAGCTAACTTAATAAATTCCAATCTATTAGTTTATGATTACCTGCTCACCTGGTTGATAGGATCGATCGGTAGTAAAGACAATTCCCTTTGACGACTTATCATAATCCAAAAATGTCTCCACCTATGCCAATGGAAACAAATTAGTGCTGAACTTCCTAGGGAAAAACTTACTAGGAATGTTGTTTGGAAGAGATCATACATCACAACTATGATTCAGCATATCTGCCCAAGGAACTAAGGCAACCTTTCCATCCATTGAGGGTAACCGAACCTACACAGTACCAATATCATGAATAATATGTACCGATAACATAATATAAGTTTGTTTCATCTACAAGATTGACTCACCATGCGGGAGAAAAGAATGCCAAATGACCATTTGAAGGACTCTATGTTGAACACCTGAAAGTCATACAAATAACAGATTCAGACCGCAACTACCCTAATGAAACAAAATTCTCTGAATATACTAATAGAACGAAGCAAATATTCATTCAATAAAATGGCAAATAAAATTCTGTTGGGCACTTTCAAAGCTATGCTATGTATTGGAACCAAAGGTCACCAACATAAACAACAAATTTAGAAGCCAAAAAGTAACAAAAGGACATGTATAAATTGTCATCATGTGTTCAATGTGAAGTAATTACCTCTTCAGGGAAGAAATCAGGGTATTTGGAAAATATTCTGAGCCTCATATCATTGTATCTGGGGTTGAAATAGGAAGTATCTTAAGTAAGCAAGATTAGATTGAGGCTATATACCAAAAAAGAGAAATGAACAGACAATAAATCCCTGAAGAAATATTAGCTACAAATACTTGGTCCATACGTTCCAATAACATTATTGATCCTCTCCATTGCTCTCTCCCTAATCTGCGAAGCTTCCAAGTAGCGATCTAGTTCTGCTTGTGACCTGAAATACCAGAACCCAGAAATGAACTGTATGGGAAAAAATATGTAGAATAGACCCTTAATTAAATCTGTCTCACAACCTCAAAAAAGCGACATGGCAATTCGTCCCCCAACTTCTATTCATGACATGAGCAATTGAATTACCAGTAAAGAAGTGAGTAAGGTTGACGAGGTAAAGCGGATATATAATTGCTCCATTTTGAAGATTCCATGAAACTAGCTTCACTTATGAGGTAAGTTGCAAGTAATGGCCAATCTGGAACTGAATTCCTTTTCAATATTTCACCAGCTTCTGGGCAGCTCCACTCCTGATAACACAAAAACACAAACCACAATCAAGCCTCCATTTCAAATATCAGTAAAGAATCACATTTCACCAATCACCAGACAACAACAAACAACAGATAATGCTGATAAAGTTAGATAATTCATCATAAAGAATTAAATTTTAGCATGCATTGAATAAACTACAATGGTGCATAGTTTAAAAACACCTAAAACCTAGACTCACTCGGTTATGGTACTGAGAGTATAAATAGATATGAATTCTACTTGTCTATGTTTATTTCATATGTATAGTTTTAGAACTGAATATATAATGTAATGTAAGTGAGGCAAAGGAAGGAAGAAAGAAAGAAAAGAAGGGTTAAACTTACAGAATCAGAAGTGATGACTAGTGAAGGAGGTAGAAAGAGAAGCTTTTCTCCTTTCCTTATATTTTTAGAGGCAACAAGACCTCTCTCTCCTACATCAACTATACCAATATCCATCTTCTGGGGTGGAAGGCCAGAGTCTGACAACCATTTCAAGAGAGAAAAAGCAGTTTCCAGAGAATCAATCTCACAGCCCCAAGGAATGGTTTCCATGACTACAGAGGGAGTGGTAGGAGCATTTGTAGTTGTTGCAGAGATTGAAAAGTGAAGATGGTGTCTGCGTGTTACAGAGAGAGGTAGATGATGGGGTTTCTGGATTGTTGGGGTGAAAGTACGAGGAGGGATAAGAGTGGTGTAGGTGTGCATCATCCTCATCACAGAAGCTTCTACCATAGCTGCAGAGAGTTCTTCTGCTCCCAGTTTCAGTAGTTGTGAGAACACCACGTGCTCCCTATCCCAACTTTATCACTCTTCAATTCCTTATCATAAAGGTGAAAAATTAATCTCATTTTAGTTTTGCATTATGTCAAAAGAAAAACAGAAACATAATACCATCGGTGACAAAATAGTAGTATAAGCATAATTGCTAAGGATAAACAGTTATTTTGGTCTGTGAAACGTTGTTATTATAGTCCTTAAATATATCAAAATTGCAAACACATTCTCAAGTATCTCTTAATGGGTTGTTTTAGTTCTCAAATATATTTTTTTATTGGTCAATTTAATCTCTAAAATTACTAAAAAAAGATCTAATTACAATTTTGATACGTTCAGATATTATAATAACAACGTATTACACATTAAATTACCAAAATGATTATTTACTCAATTAATTAACTATAGGTGCACTTACTTATTTGCATTTCTTTTCTATATTCACAATAAAAATTTAATTTTATTACCTAAAAAGTCAACTGCATATCAAGGACTTAAGTTCAAAGAGTCAAATTTATTTTAGATATATCTAATTTTTAAAATTCATATTCTCAAAAAAAATTCATCATACAAAAATATAGCTATTAATATTTTGAATGTTTTAAGGCTTAAATAACATTTATCCCCTGCAAATATCACCATAATCTATTTACCCCCTGAAAAAAAAAAAAAAACTCAAAGTGAAGGCAAATGCTTACTTAAATAATAGAGATTTTGGTGGCAAAGGGGTTTGAACCCACGACTTTTTAGTGACACAAACCCTTCCTTACCATTGAGCCACATGAGTATTTATGATTATTGAGCTAACTACCTATATATTACATAAAACTGATTAATTTTAAAAAAAAAATCAAAACGAAAATGTAGTTGATCATCATCATCGTAACAACAATCTGCAATAATACTGTTCACTCGTTCTGCAAAAGAGTTTCCTCCGTCAATCTGGAAACGAAAATTGAATAAAATACAAACAAAATGGGAAACGAAAATGTATAATAGAATCGATTTTGCTTTGATTTGCTTCGAAAACAATGGAAACAAATAGATCTGTAATCAAATTTCTTGTTTCGATTTGCTTTGATTTTGATTTTAGGGTTAAGGAAACAAACCAACTTCGAAAGCGAAAATCGATCTGGAAAAAAAATGGAGAAGGAAAAAATGATGAATTGTTCCTGGGTTTTGTGGGTTGGAAAACTCAGATCTGAAAATGAAAATCAATCTGGAAAACAAACGAAAATCAATCTTCAAACAAATGATGAATCTGGAAAACGATTTGCTTCAATTTTGTTGTTATGCAAAACGAAAATTGGTTGCAGATTTTTTTTGTATAATGAAAACGAAACCCAGGATGATGAATTGCAATATTGTGTTCATGGTCGTTTGATGATGAACTGCATTGTTGCAGATTTTTTTAAAAAAATTAATTAGTTTTATGTAATATATATCAATACTTAGCTTAAAGTTCACAATAATTAATGTAGCCTAGTGGTATTAACACTTGAGTTTGAAAAAGGGGTCACGAGTTCATCACCCACACACCCCAAAATTCCTTTTATTATCAATAACAATTCACCCAGATTGCCATGGTGGAGCTGACACGTGGCAGCCCATCATTGGTGGCTGATGTGGCGCTGACAGGAGGGGTGATGACGCAGCATTCCGTTAGCCACGTCACCTTTTTTGGATGAAAAGTTAACCGAGGGGGGTAACTAGAAACACTTAATATTTGCAAGGTTTGTTTTAAGAGTTTTTTTTTGTAGGGGGGTAAATGGATTATGGTGATATTTGCAGGGGGTAAATACTATTTAAGCCATGTTTTAATATGCTAAATACTGTTATTTGTACTATTTTAATAATTAATAAATTGGGGGGCGGGGGGAATATTTTTTATGTTTTTATTCTATTTTCGTAGTTAAAAATGTAAGTCCAAGCATTTGGGTGCCCTTGGGTGCCCACATGATATGGGATGCACTAAAAATGTCAACGGGCTCGAGTACGACACTATACGCTAGAGGTGTACATTGCCATCCCTAGTTTTATTTGGAGTTAATAGCTAGTTTAATCCCTCAAATTTTAGACAAGTTTAGTTTCCCCGACAATAATAATATTCATAATTAATCATTGACATTTTTAAATGCAGCATTGCTATTTGGTACGAATAGCATTTGGTACGAAATGAAAGAAAGTGCCTAAATTTAAAGGGTGTTCGTATAATAATACATCACCCAGTCAACGATGAAAAGTGAATTTCCAGTCTCTCGTTCAATCCCCCAAGCAACTAAAGCAAGAGTTTTGGGTCTCAAAAAAAAAATTAAAAAAATAGGGCCTCAAAATTTTCTGTTATATATTATTAATAAAGAAATTTCGTCAAGCAACACCAATATAAGTGCAGCATGCATGGCAAGGAAGGGCCTTGTATTTCGCAGGAGCCTGGGTTCGACCCCTGTAGCACATAATTTTGGTATTATTTTGGATTATTTCAATTATTTGTTTGGGCAATAACATGCCATTATTAGTTTGTCAAAAAAAAAAACATGCGAATAGTTTGATACCTTTGTCTGGTTCGACACAATAGTTTTTTTTTTTTAATAAGCAATACTTCATTGAAAAAAGCACTAGGGGTGCTCAAACCCAAACAACAAAAGTTACATATTGTTTAGGCAATGAAGTGGATCAAGCCACCAAGCAGAAATATCAAAATTTAAATTACAATGAGATATATAGACCAATCAACTCCAAGTTAACTGCTTGATGCATGACATGATAGATTCAATGTTGGGATCCTCGTTCTTGAAGATAAGAGCATTCCTAGCCAACCAAATACTCCAACAGGTAGTCAACCAAATTAAGTGTTTTGTTTTTTTGGCCTTTTTACCTTTGGATAGCTTCCCCCACCAAAGACAATGTTCGAGCAAGCTGTTGGATCCCACATGGTCGATCCTACACCAAACGCACACCCGCGACCAAATATCCGATGCAAAGGTGCAGCTCAAAAACAGGTGAAACAGCGATTCAACTTCATTCCAACACAATGGACAGAGAGCGTCATCGTCCGATGCGATAACAAGTCGGTGTCGCAAATTTCCGCGAGTTGGAAGAGCATCCCTAAGTAAGCGCCATCCAAAAACAATAACCTTTGAGGGAGCGACACATCTCCATAACTTCTCCAACATCTTATGTAATTCATTTTGATCGCTCCCCATTACCTCCCGAAGCATCTCTTTGTAACAAGAACGGACGATAAATTTTTTCGAAGTCTCAAGCTTCCATATCCAAGTATCCTCAATCCCTTGAGCAAGAGTCACTGGGGCCAAGATTTGTTGAAGATATGCAGCCTCCAAATGATTAACACGAGATTGAGATACTGGCCAAGATTCATTCCACCGCCAAACTCCATCTCTCCACCCTCCAAAGTCCCGCACCACCACACGGTTTGATTCACGGCCCGTCCATAGAGAAGGAAAAAGCCGAGAAAAAGAAGAAGTTTCCAGCCAAACATCATTCCAAAAATCCACCGAAGCGTCATTCCCCATCCTACGAGAAACCTGCTGGCCGAAAAAAGATAGAGGAGAAAACGCGAGATCAAGCATCATCAAATCGCGCCACCAAATAGACCCAACAGCACCTCTTCTTAATGCACCCTCTGACCGTTGTATAAAGGCATCCTTGAAGCTTCCATATCTATGAAATAATAAGCCTTTCCAAGGAGCGAAATCATCAACAAGTGCCCGCCACTTCCACTTACTTAAAAGAGCCACATTAAATAAATCTAAATTTTTGATACCGAGGCCTCCGTCATTCTTCGGTTTGCAAATTTTGTCCCAAGCAACCCAATACATACCCCTATCTCCATTATTGATTTGCCACAGAAAATCCCTTTGTATTTTAATCATTGCTTTAATAACCGACTTCGGTGCTTTATAGAAAGAAAAGAAGTACAAAGGGATACTATTTAACACCGAATTAATAAGAGTGACTCTACCTCCAATTGAAAGATGACGCCCCTTCCATGATGCTAGCCTTTTTCTAAGCATATCAAGTACCGGCTTCCACGTTGTCGCCCTTCTCGGATTGGCCCCAACCGGAATCCCCAAGAACTTAAACGGGATGGACTCCGTTTTACAATGAAGGAAAGTAGAAGCGGAATCAAGAAACTCCTCTGAAGTGTTAATACCAATGATCTTGCTCTTATGAAAATTCACACGTAACCCGGAAACCAATTCAAAGCTTCTTAAAATTGTCTTGATGGCCCACAGATTATCCCAAGAAGGCTTCCCCATTAACACCGTATCATCCGCAAATTGCATAATAGAAAACCGGAGAGAAGAATTAATATCATAACCCGCAAAATAGTCAATCTCCAACGCTTTAGCTACTAAAGCCGACAAGCCTTCCGCCCCAATGAGGAACAAAAAAGGGGAAAGAGGATCCCCCTTGTCTCAAACCTCTAAACGCCTTAAAATCATTAGTGGGACTCCCATTAACCAACACCGAAAAAGTAGTATTGCAAACACAAGACTTCATCCAAAGAATCCATTTTTGAGGAAAGCCCGTCCGATCTAACATATAAAATAAGAACTTCCACGAGATGGAGTCATATGCCTTCTCGAAATCAACTTTAAAAATCAAACATTCATCCTTCGATCTCTTAGCATAATCAACTACCTCATTAACGACCAACACCCCGTCCAAAATTTGCCTACCCCCCAAAAAAGCCGATTGGCTATTCGATATAACACTAGGGAGCACCTTCTTAAGCCGATTTGCCAACACTTTTGCCAAAATTTTGTAGAGAGACCCTATCAACGAAATCGGCCTATACTCCCCCAAACCTTGAGGATTATCATTTTTGGGAATCAATGCAATAAAAGTTGCGCTAATGGCCTTAGGGAGAAATGTTTTATCATGAAACTCATTAATAAAATCAACAACATCCTTTTTCAACAAATCCCAACATAATTTGATGAAGCTCATGTTAAAACCATCCGGCCCGGGGCTCTTATCGCCATCACACCTCCACACTTCCTCCCTAATTTCTTCCTCCGAAAAAGGTTCGATCAAGAAATCCATATCAACACGAGAAAGCTGATTAAAAGCAAGACCATCAAGAGTGGGGCGAAATTGACAAGACTCCACAAAACACTTCTCAAAATGATGTTTAACAGAATTCTTCACTTCCTCCACCTCCTCCATCATCTCACCATTACTCCTTAATAACAACAAACTACAACGGCGCCTTTTAAATTTTAAAAGGGAATGGAAATACCTTGAGTTCATGTCACCTTCCTTGATCCACCGTGCTCGAGACTTTTGCGCCAAAATTGACTCCTTTGCTTGAATTTGATTCCAAAAAGAAGTTGAGACCTCCTTTCGGTTCATAACCAAAGCGCTATCCCACCCCTCACATAAAGCATGGTCAAGCGAATTCAAATCCCGAACCAACGACTCTATGTTCAAGTCAAGCTTACCGAACACCTCTCTATTCCAACCCCGCAATTTCTCCTCTAAAAGCTTGAGTTTTTCCTTTACCACATGAGCCTTATGACCCCTAATATTGAACCCATTCCAGCACTCCTTCACAAAGGGTAAGAAATCAGCATGATCATACCAAGCCTTAAATATCCGAAAAGACTTTGGCTCCCAGTCTTTTGCAAGACGAAGGAGCCAAATAGGATTGTGATCGGATATGTCACGCTTACCAATCCATTGTCCAGATATGCCCCACAAATCAATTAAACCCTCAGAAACAAGGAACCTATCCAAACGACTCATAGAAAGACCATCCGAACAATACCAAGAGAATCTGTTACCTGATACCGGAACATCAATCAAATCCATGGTTGATATAAAGTTGTTAAAATCAGAAATTTCTATATAAGAACTATCACCACTTCTCCCCCGCCGCTCCTCCACACTAGAAACCGCATTAAAATCCCCAACAACACACCATTCCCCTTCTCCAATGGACTGTTTAATCAGCCTCAAATCATTCCACAGTCTTCTCTTTTCCACTATCGAGCATGGGGCGTAAACATTGATGATATGCACCAAGCTAGATTGGAAAGATATAGTAACTCCCAAAAAACCTTCACCATTAAAAGTAGAAGAGACAGACCAACCACTTTCAACCCAAAAACACAGTAAGCCACCTGAGAGACCCGTCGACGGATGATAAATAAATTTAAACGGCTTTGCTCCCCATAACACGCCCACTTCCCTTTCATCCACCACCTCCCTCTTAGTTTCCTGAATGCAAATAAAATCAAAGCAACCAGACTGAATATTAGTTGCTAGCCGGCGCCGTTTACTACGGTCACCCCACCCTCTCATATTCAGCGAAAGCAAATTCATGGAACCCCGTTGGTGTTCACCCTCTTACTGCATGCCTCTTCATCTCTTGCCTCCCCTTCCTCAATCAGCCTAACATAATGTTCGTCAGGCATGTTGCCTTCAATTCCCAAACTCTTTGCAGACTCCCACACCTTTTAAGCAACTGACTTACTCAGCAGAATCCAAAACTTATTATTACAGCAAGCAATATTACCCGAAGAGATAGAACCATCACATAACACCACCCCCGCCGAAAATAAAGATGATGAGTTTGGCCTTTTATTGGATACCAAAGGAACAGCGACAACATCATTTTTCTCAAGAGAAGCGGTGGGAACGGATTTGAGCTCACGGGGAGCTTTCTTTAGCTTGCCTTTTCTTGGGTTATGTTTCGGTGCCACCATTAAAATTTTACGCTCCTTCTTGGTTTTGGTCAAAGCAGGTGGGGCGTCCACACCATGCTGATCATTAAGAACACAAGTTACCAGCGCTGGTCCCGATTTTTGATTGGAAGAAAACAAAGACTCTTCCACCATAGTTGGAGTCGCTCCACCGGCCTGGGTCCCACCCATCATAGCCTCATGATTCCCATTTATATTTAAATTTGAACTTTCCCACAAAGGTTGTACCTCATCAACGGCTTTCTCATTAATACCATCCTTAATTGCTCCGTTACTCCCCCTTAAATTGTTGGGCATTGATTCCCCATTAAAGTCGTTATCATCACCAGATGCATCCCCGAAGGTATCATCGTTACCGGAAAAGTAGGACTCCAAGAACTCCGCATCAGAACTAGAGGAGTCATCATTCACCTTTTTTGTGTCATTCTTAGTCCACACCGATGGACCACACCAATCTTCCACCATTTTAATCGAAAAAGATACTTTGTTAATTGATACTTGGATCACCTTGTTGACTGTTCCCGTGATTGGAGTGCGAATCATGATTCGGGCAACATCGAAAGACTTCTTCAAAGCTGTATTATCATCTGAGCACATATAGACGCCAACATTAGCTGGTAGTTTCTCTAAAAAATCAACATTCCATGCATGCACCGGAACCCCGTAACATCGAATCCAAGTTACCCTCTCTGGGTCAACATCAGTGGGTTTTCATGGACGGACCCATTTGAACCATTGAGCTAACTATTCCTTCGCATCATCAATAAAGCCAGTGAAATCATCGTCATCTTGTCCACCTTCCAACGGTACTAGATTAGACCCCAACGGAGTAGCTTTGATAGTAAACACCCCTTCCCTCGCAAAAAATTCATGGATATTATAAGCATCTCCCGGATTGATAACCTCTTCCACCATCGCTCTTACCAACTGCCCAACGTCCGAAATATCATAGGACCACATATCCTTCGTCACATCTCTTTGCTGGATGAAATTCGGATTGAGTTTCTCTTTCCAAACCATCGTTGCTTTCGAAGGAGCCTTGGGAATGGGATTTGGTCGAAGTTTCTTGGGATCCTCCCTTTGGAACCTAGGAAGATTGACGTGAATCTTTTCTCCCTCCACGAATATATTATCCAACATGATTGCCATTCTCTCCGGATTGCGAACGTCAAAGAAACGAACGAATCCAAACCTATGTCCAAGGGCGTTTCTTCTTCCCGGAATTACGTCCTCCTTCACCCTTCCATGTTTAGAAAATATCTCCAGCAGATTTCGTGCCCAAAGCCTCTCCGGAAAGTTCGTAAATAGAAAGAGGTGCAATCTTTTCTCCTATCGTCATCCTTCATGAACCGAGACGCGTAAAATAGATTTCGACACAATAGTTAATAGTTTTATTTTTTTTGACAAAGGAATAGTTAATAGTTTATTTCTTGACAAATGAACCATACTTAATAGTTTTTTTTTGGACAAAGCCATAGTTAATACTTGTTTAATTTATTTAACCCCAACTTTGAAATAGAATAAAATGTTTTAATTTATTCATAAATTTTTACTCAACATATATTGTATATTTATTTTTAGTCAACTTAAATTATACATTTAAATTATTCAAATAGTATTTTTAATGGGCTTAAATTTTTGTATGTATGATTTGTTGCTATTACGATGTCCAACAGTTTTTTTTAAGAGCTAAATATGTTTTTAGTCTCTAAAAAATTTGTGAATTTTGTTTTGAGTTTCTATAAAAAATTGCACTCACTTTTAATTCTCATATTTTCCACTATCAATGTTATTAGTTATCGTAATTTTTAATAGCGCTTTTTTAAGGTCTTTTATAGCATTTGTACAAAATATTATTATTAAAATATAAAAGGGTCTTATTTTGAAGTTCGCTTTAGGCCCCTTTTAGTATTGGATCGACCCTGATTAAACAGTGTTTTTTTTGGGTATACAAACAGTGTTATTTTTTTAATTGTTATTAAGTTTAGTTTCTCAAATTTTCGATGTCCGTTTAAATCCTCACTTTGACAAGTTCATGTCAATTAAATCCCTAATTTAGTATCAATTTGGTGCCTAATATTTAGCAAAATTGGGGATCTAACTGATATTAAGTTGTAAAAATCAAATTAACTAATGGGGGATCTAACTGATATTAAGGGAACATGCTGGCTATTAAGTGTTTTATTTTACGTTATGCAACTTTAACCCTATGATAATGATGTACTAGTATTATTATGTCCACCCTTATCCATATTAAATTAAATTAAGTAGTGATAAGGTAAAACTCGACTAAATAAATGATGTAGTGTTATGATTTATTGATTTTTCACATTACAGCTGTTTACATTTTCTCTTCTAACTAACTACTACTTGTCACATCTTTTTTTTTTGCTTTTGTTTTTTGAGCCATTCTGACATGCAGAGTCAGAGTCTGTGTTAGACTATAAATTTTGTTAGTAAATTGGTGGAAGATAGAATTTACTAAGAATTAGTGAGAGGGTTGAAACGAGACGACGTCGTTTATTAGGTATTATCCTGAAGTAGAGATGGTGCAGAGCTTCAGCAGCAGATTGGAGTCCACATAATAGAGTCATCAAGAGAGAGAGACCAAGTGACGTTGATTATGGTTGTAGTAGTAGCTAATAACTGCAATTTAGTCTCTTGCAATTTCCCCACTCTCAAAAACCATACCAATCCCCTTCATGTAAGGAGGAGGAGGAGGAGGAGTAGCACCGTTTCAGTTTTAACACACAGATTCGCCGCCTCAAGAGGAGGATGGTGTTTCAACACACAGAATCCCTTTCCTGTTGCTATTGCTGCTCCATTTCTGAAAAGGAATCATAACCTAATTTGCCACGATTCCAACAAAGACACTCAAGTTAGCAGCGAGGGCGATGGGAGAGATTGGACAACCTCAATTTTGCTCTTTCTTTTGTGGGCTGGACTTCTCTACTATGTTTCTTTTCTCTCCCCTAACCAGACCCCGGTATTATTATATTTTCTTTTTTTTTATTTCACCAAACCAAACTAACATCATTATTATAATCTTACATTTGCTTTTTGAATGAATGATTCAGTCGAGAGACATGTATTTCTTGAAAAAGCTGTTGAATCTCAAAGGAGATGACGGTTTTAGAATGAATGAGGTACTTGTTTCTGTTTGGTACATTATGGGATTATGGCCATTGGTCTATTCCAAGTTGCTACTTCCCACAGGAAGAAGGTACTTCCAATTTCATATCTACTTGTGCCTTCTTTTTTATTGCATATAGTTAACAGCTATGTTAACTATATTACAGCTTTGAATGTCATTCAAGAATTTTACAAGCTGCTACATGTAACATATATTATATATTATAGATAGAGAATTTATGATTTAGTTTTTTAGCTGAGGAGTTGATGATTAAGTTTTTCCAATCGTAATTTTACTATTTGTTATTGCCTGAAACTGATATCTTCTCTCTATTTATTCTTCTACAGCTCAAAATGTAGTATTCCTGTATGGCCCTTCCTGGTGCTTTCATGTTTTGGTGGCATATATGCACTTCTTCCTTATTTTGTGCTCTGGAATCCTCCAGCACCTCCCGTTGAAGAGACGGAGCTTAAAACACGGCCCTTGAATCTTCTAGAATCAAAACTAACTTCAATGGTAAGTGCTAATCTCAACCTTTTCTCGCAAAGTTGTTGCAATCAGATCATTGCAGTCTAAATAATAGTGTCCACATGTTTATTTTTTGAGAAAACCTGAAAATATTTTTAAATCAGAATGTATCTTTTCCTTTCTGGTAAACTAAATCTGTTTAACCTTAGTACTAGTATATCACCTAGTAAAAAGCACTACAATAATTGGGAAGATTTACATTGAAGTGACTATTTAGCATTGGATTTTAGATAGAATCAATCTTGAACTTGCCTTATCATGTAAAGCACTAAATTAAGTTGGATTTCAACTAAACAATTGCACGGTAAAATTGAACCAACTGTGACAAGTATAAGGGATTTCCTTAGGCATATATAATCCAAATGGAAAGACCTCACTTCTTAGAGCACGTCCTTATCAGATACTGAAGATCTCATGGGAAGAACCCCGTTATAATACTTTTAATAGAAGGAATTTATATGCACTATACACCATAATCACACTTCATTTGTCGTTTTTTTTTTGTTATGAATATGTAACTTACCTCAACTGCACACCAGATATTACTTGCTACAGGGATAGGCCTCATAACTTATGCTGGTTTATCTGGGGAAGATGTATGGAAAGAATATTACCAGTACTTCAGGGAAAGCAAATTTGTAAGTTCATACTCAGCATTTCATATACTTGGCGACTTACCATTGTATTCATTATTATAAGCTTCAGCAATACCACGGACTTTTCTAATATTTTTATGTTTGTCTTCAATAATTCTTTTGCCATATGAATTCCAATCAACAATTGCTAGTCTACTAGAATCTAGTAACAAGGCCAAATTTATGTCAGAATTATAATACAACCTCTTACACACTCATTTTCAAAGTTTGTGTTTAATTTGCAAATTTCTTTCTTTCTTATTTATCCTTCATAAAGTAGGAACTCAACTATACTCTTCAGATACTAATTTGGGTTTTGATGTTGCAGATCCATATTATGTCCATTGATTTTGCTTTACTTTCGACATTGGCACCATTTTGGGTTTACAATGATATGACTGCCAGAAAATGGTACGTTCATTAGAATGCTACTACCTCTGTCCCTAAATATAAACACTAAAAGTACATGTATCTGAACTAAAGTTTTTAGTTCAAATACATCTACTTTTGGTGCTTATATTTTGTGATGGATGGAGTAATTTTTACAAAGATCTTAGTCCTGGTTATATAGAATACATTATAGCATATATTTTGATGCTAGTCCAATATGCAGGTTTGATAAAGGTTCTTGGCTTCTTCCATTATCATTGATACCATTTCTGGGGCCTAGTTTATACCTTCTCCTACGGCCCTCTCTATCAACTTCGGCCGCTTCGAAGACTCCTCTTGAGTCAGAGTAAAATGTAAATCTATTTAATAAGAACACTCAGTTTTAACTTTTGATGCGGAAAAAATTGAAATCGGTTTTGGGTGATTCAGCATGACATGTTCATTCTACAAAGTCCACACAATAGTTATAGCAGCTCACCACATTTTCCCTAGTCCATAACAATATTGAGATATACATCACCATCAGCTTAGGCATAATCTGGGGAAAAACTTCTTCACTTCTTTTGCCATATGTAATAATTTCTTGGAGAATTTATACTTTTGTCTACATTTTATTAGCTTGGAGGAGATCCGATTTGGATTACTGGTTTAGTGAATTCTAGGGAAGTCCAACTTTAATTTCTTCCTCAAGAACAAAGAAGGGAGAAGCTTTCAATTTGGTTGCTGAAGGAACACTACACACCCAGTTCAAGGGAAGATATTGACTGAAAGCTCAATTGAAATAAGAAGATTGCCAAAAATGAGGGCACCATAGAGCAAAATCCCTCTGCCTAAAACAGTTAATCATCTTGTTTAAATTTAACTTACTCAACTCCCAATATGGTCAGAGTAAAGTATAGCATGAATTGTTAAAATCATAGCTGAATGGTTCTAAATAAAACTTGAACAATGTATTTTAAAGTTTGCTGTCCTCTCAGTCTTAATAATGGAGTATTCAAATTGAGTTTGTTTGAGAAGCAAATTGTGCTAAAAAAATTTAAGAAGGAAGCTTAATCCAATATAAATAGTGTAAAATTTATTACCCAAAAACATTGATCACTTGAACTTGGTTCCCGTTATTAGCGATTGCATAACTTCATTTTTCTTAAACCGTTTGGAAGGATTATTTTATTAGATATATAGTTTCTTAGTAGTTAGTGAGTGCCTACAAAATTTATAAATAGACTTGATGTAATCATTTTAGTTAAGAAAACTTTCTCATTTTGTATTACTTCTTTGATTAATATAAGAGTCATCTAAGCTTTTCTCTCTTATCTTCCATGACTTTCATGTTGAAAGTCTTCGTTAAGCCTAAAAACACTTCTCTTTTCCGGAAGTGGCAGGGAAAAAGTGAAGGCATTAATTTAGACGGGCTTCGTGTCTTAGCTTAGAGTTGATCTGAGGTGGCCTTGTTAAAAAATATAACAAATAGGGGTCGATTTAAGGGATCGTTTTTTTACCCTTTTTCTAATAAAATATAAAATAAAGTCAAAATATTAATATAAGTTATAGGTTATTTCATTTTATGAAAATAAACTAACCAACTTGTGGACAAATAAAAAATTGTTTTCATAAGCTCTCTCAACTAGTTTCATAAGTACTTTTGTTACTAATTAAACCCAAATAAATCAATTGAAACATGCTCTAAAAGTTTATTCATAACTAGCTTGCCAATAAAATCCGGCGATATTTGTCTTCATGTAATTACACACTTTCTAGAATGTAAAAGTGCACACAAGTTGGATGTAAAAGTGAAGACAAGTTTGCATTTAACTTCTGTCTTCATGTAATTACACAACTTTCTAGAATGTAAAAGTGCACACAAGTTGGCATCCAACTTCCCTTATAATGTACAAGCGAAAAACAGATCATTATTTGTCCGTATTTTTTATTATGCATCATTGTGTGCATATTTTAATGAGTTTTGCTTATTAATGTTGGTTTAAATTTAATTTTGTTTTACATTTTACTTTTTGTTATGTAAACTTACATTTAAATATAATTTAATTAAATACTAAATATTTAAAAGTTCACTTAAATTAAGGGTAAAATTGTTCTATTAAAACTACGAAAAAAACCAATTACCTATTGTTTTTCAATTCTCTATTATTACTCTTTTTTTATTTTAGATAGAAAATTTTTTTGACAAATAAACTTAAACAATTTGAAAGTTAAGAAATGTTAAAAAGTTAGTTGCCTTTAAAATTTTTGATTTGCCGAAGATGGTAATAGTCTAAAAAGTAATCTACAGAAAGTTAGTTAATGGGAGATTGTTTTATTTGTTGCATATTGTTCGATGAAGATAATTTTTTTTTCCGCTTATTAAAATAGGTAATTTCCACTAATATCAACTAATTGGCGGAAACAGGCCTTCTGGTACGTTGAAACAAAAATGCCCTATCACTATATGCTGACCAACGTTACAGTTGCTGCTTTGTTGTTCCGACGATGGCTACACAGCTCCGCCATTGCAAATTGGAGAAAGAGATAGCAGATCGGTGACTTGCAGCCCAAATCTCCTCCTCCTCCTTTCGGTAGACACCACATACTTGCATACTTGTGAATTAAAGCAAACGGCAACATCGTTGTTTTCTAAAATGCACCGCTATCTAAACGCTTTGATATATCTTCGAGATTGCAGAACGATTTTCAATTTCAATTACGGACTTCTGGTGAGTCGGCGGATAGTAAGATGGAGAGCTGCATGGCACTTTTGCTCGAAAGTACTGAGAGAGAAAATTATCAGTGTTGACATTTGGATTTCGTAAATAAACAAGAACATCTCTGAAGATTTGAGTGTAGTTTTCAATTTGGTTGGATGGTGTTTTTTTTAAAAGCTTATGTAAAAAAATCTTTTAAGATCAGAATGTTAAATAAATAAAAAAACTAACTACTAACAAACTATTAACAAACGATAGCAAAAGCTAAACTCCAGAAGCAGCCGTTGATGCGGTGGTAGTGAGAGTTGTGGTTGCCGCAAAAGCGGTGGAAACGACAGGACGATAGAGTCACAGGCACGACCATGCTACTGCTTCTCTGCGTAGTTGTGGTCAACTGTGGGGATACAGGGGTAAAGATTGACTTGCATCCCTTTCACCAAGAAGCGTTTGGGGAACTCAACACGTGCTCAGAGACACCGAGTCTTTTCAATCTAAAAAGCATTATGCGAAGTATGTTTTCATTATGCCATGATTGATTATGTGAAGTATGTTTTCGTTATGTGCGGATATAATCATGCCAAGTCATGTCTATCATAGTTAATAGTTTACTGGCGGCCATAATTTACAGAGCAATCCAACGTAGTGTTAATAAAAAGCATTATGTTTTCGTTATGCCATGTGTTACATAAAATAGACATGCAATAGATTATGCATCGACAAGAGGTTAAGTACTTCATGCATACAACTTCTCTAGATCATCTTTGAATTTTGCTTTCAGCTGTTCTCTCTTCAACTTGAGAGCAGCAGTGACTAATCCAGATTCGGGAGTCCATGGATCAGGCAGTAACTTAACCTTGGCAGGAATTTCAGTTTTTTCCAGCTTCCCAGCTTTTGCAACCTGAAATGAGCAAAGTAAGATGAACCATATATTCATCACATACAAGTGTTATTACCTTGTTACCTCCTAAAAATAACTCATCAGACCTACAAATTCATTTATACTAAGTGGAAATAATGCCTTGTCATTGCTGTGAGTCTGACAGGTCAACCAGAAGAATAGACACCAAGTGGATGTTTCCTCAACATTGATGAGAGGCCATATATACCTTCTACTAAAAATAAACATTTACAAGAATGGTGGCAGCAATGATCAAACTTTTGATCATGTGATCATAGAGGCTCGAAGTTGAATACCATGTCAAGGACCAATTCTCCGAAAAGCTTAAATGCTTGGGTGGAGGCTCGGATTGTTTAATATCTAGTATGCAACTTGTGGTGTGGTGTGGTGTGGTGTCCAATTTGCATTTTAGAATGGTGGCTTCTTTATGTGTAGACTCCAAGATAGTTTTGCATTACATAGTTTAATATGATATTTATTTTTTCCTTAAATATTTAAAGAGCCTATTTGATTAAGAGAAAATTTATACATTGCGTGTATTACATAGTAAGGAAATTTGCAAAAAAAATCGTATTACATAGTAAGGAAATTTGCAAAAAAATTTACTTTGCCCGTAAAATGATAAATGGTAATTGAATAACCTATAGATTATATCCTGGATAACCAGAAAACAAGTAGCTAAGCTAACCTTGGAAATGGACTGAAGGACCTCTTTGACAGCTTCAGGTTTGTTACATAGATCAGGAAAATCTTTATATTCAATACCAGCTTGTTGGGCCCACGTTTCCAGCGCCTTTTGTGGAGCAACAACTAGAGCAACACAGTAACTGTGAAAGGGGTCTGCATGAACCATTATACTATCCACATAATCACATGATGCCAGTGCTGCCTCAACCTGCCATTAAGTAAAAAAAATTAAGCACAATGTAAAAACCCTAAAAATTTTACCGTGAATTTTGTGTAAGTAACTTCAACCAGGTTCCACAACGACAAGGTATAGTTTGAGTCACCTTTCCGAGAGAAATATATTCTCCATGTTGAAGTTTGACAATATCCTTCTTCCTATCTATGATTTCAAGGCACCCATCGGGATGGAATCGCCCAATGTCGCCAGTATAGAACCAGCGCATACCCTTCTCATCAACCTGTAGTAAATTGAGAGAAAATTCAAGGACCAGATTTAAGAGCATTCAAAGAAAATTAAAAAGGAAGATGCACATAACTTTCATTCAGTGTGAAAATTACCTTGAATACTTCATCAGTTTTTTCTTGATTCTTGAAATAACCAGCTGTCACACTGAATCCCCCAACTACAATCTCTCCTCTTGGCATTGGTTTATCTGACACTCGATACCCTCCTTCTTCCCAAGACACAAGCTATACAACCAGCTTAAAAATGATATCAATTGCAAGTTCTATTACAGCTTAACAGATATGTAATTTATTATTTCTGAGATGTTCTAAACTTCTTACTGATCTTCAAAGTCCATTAAGTTTTATTACTCACCAGCATGAAAACTATAATTATTAATGACCATTAGTCCATTACAATAATTCAATGCAGCATCTACAAATAAGTAGAGGTTGGTTTGTTAATGAGATATTTGACATACCTTAATATTGCAACAAGGAAGAGGTGGGCCAACACGCCCTACACTGTTATCATCCCACTCAGAGAAGGCAGCCCCAGCAAATGTTTCAGTCAAGCCATATCCTTGCCCAATAGGAGCCCTGTTGACAAGTAAATAAATAAATAGAAAGAAAGAAATATCACTCTAGTTGAACAAAATGAGATATGGATCAGAAACAGTAAAAGCATTTTTCTTTTGTAACCCCAACAGAACTAGACCAGCAATAGTTGAAGAATGAGTCTCAAATGCACCAAGTGAGCCTTGTTGGTCTAAGCTGTAAATCAGTGTATCATCAGGCAACACCAACATAGTTTTTCACTCACTTCCTATCATTTTATCTAGACTACACTGCACATTCTTGTCACCATAGAGAACAATTATGAGGTATGTAATTTATTTGATTAGATAGATTAAAACTTCATTATTTTAGCAATTATGTCTTTATCTTCATATGTATGATAATAATTAGGCTTAAATATATTTTTGATTCCTATAATATACCCACATTTTCACACCATTATACTCCAATATTTTGTTTTAGTCCTTTTAAAATTATCTTTTTATTTCACCCCTATAATATGTTTTTTAGTCCACATTTTTGTTTGTCCCTGTAATATACATAAAAATTCGCATTGAAATAAATCAAAAAGTATATAAGCTATACAAAGCTTCATCGTCCACCTAGATCTATAACCTCTAAACATGCAGAAGTACATGGACACACACACGTGTAAATATGACTAGTTTTTTCCAACCAAGTGATATAAGATAAAGATGAGAACCATTACCCCATGCAGATATTGATGAAGTGTTGTGAATCTCCAGACAATGGGGCTCCGCCACAAAGCATAAACCGGAGGTCGCCTCCAAGTAGAGTACGAATTTTTTTAAAGATAATGGTATCCCACACCAACTTCTCCAACCCCCAGGCTCCTAGCCAGCTTCCTTTTACAGCAGCCAGACGGCGCCTGTATGCAGTCTGGAAAAGGTTCTTTGCAAGCCCCCCTTTTTCCTCAACCTAAGTACAACATAGATAACAGGAAGGAAGAAAAATGATCTTTTATGACTAGTTTAGAACATTGAATATAAAGGGAAAGGAAAAATGTAAGCTTCTGCAATTTGTTAATGCAGATTACCCATCAAAATGGAAAATTCTACCCAGATATCAAATAAGACCATCAATGCGTTGGTAAATAGTGAACAGTAAAGATCCAGCTAAAACTAGAAGTTAAATGTAGTGAAGATAAAAATGTTGATGTGGATGAGTACACACAAAAATGAAAAAATTATCAACAAATCTATACAGGAAGAGTTCGGGTAGTACTAGCACTGTTGAGGAACAGATAGCAAACAACAAGCTTAAGATGGTTTGGTTGTGTGAGAAGAATATCAAAAGCTACCATAAAACAAAAAATGGATCAAATGATTCAAATCGGATGTTGTCTGTTTGGAACCTATGATTGAAATAGCAAAAAGAAAATAACGATTTTATTGCACGACTGGAAATGAACGGAACAAAGAGAAATATCTCTCCACCACGGATTTCCCTTTCACAGCTGAGCACTTACTCAATTCCCTCTTATTACTTAACTATTCCATGAATGATCAACTTACCCGTAATTTTCCCTATATAAGTAAACTTCAAGAGAAACCATTAGAAAAAAATTTTACTCTAAATGGATTTATTGAAAACCTGGAGTTGTTTGAATCATGCAATAGGTATAAGCTATAGGGGTAAGGCCATACTGTCGTTACTCTCCCCTTCCCTGTACAAAACTTGTTTATGCAAGCCGCATATAGTTAATTGAAAGTACGTGGGACCAGCCAATTAAGGCCTACTTCTCTTGTCCTTACATGTAACAACAATAAGTGTTTTTGCCCCTCTGCAGGGTGTGTTTAGGGACTCAAAGCAAGTCATTGCTGACTTGCTGTAGACTAAAAAAATGAGATTAATCGCAAAAAAAAAAGAAAAGTCGTATTTTCAGGGAGCAATAACATATGTAAGAATTATGAAACTATTGAGTTATTGTTAGTGTTGTTAAGAGTTAAAACAAATTTGATCCCATTTACTACTTCTCTCCTAATCTCTAATCTCTTTAGATGATATCATGAATCTATTAAGGCAATCGGCCATCTGAGGTAGTCGATTTTCTAGAAAAAAGTAGAGCACGTTCATTTGGTATTGCTAAACCATTAATTCAAATGGTTTGACACTGAAACTAATATACAATCCAGCGGCACCGATTGAAATATTCTCGCACGTTGCTCGACATATAATGCTAAACCAGAGTAGCAATGGCATTTGGCCACAAAACATCTAAGAACTAAGGTTGTTGAGCTAATGAATGTATGTAGCCCTACAACATTTTGGGGTTAGTTATCACGTTTTATCAATTTTCCTTATATTTATGGGAGTTTTTTGCAGGGTTTCAGAACAAAGGAGACATTTGTGCCACAAAAGGAGAGTTAATTTTTTTCACACCTTTTTCGAAACTCCATCTCGAATACGATCTAGAATAGCTGGTACTGCTGTCAAAAGGGTGGGCTTTAACACAGTAGCATCTCCCTTGGTTCCTTTCTTGATTTTATTGGATGTGTCAGTCAAAGTCAGTGTAGAGCCGTAACCAATTGCAACACCTGCAGCCAGCATAACAGACTGGACAACCACAGTAATTTAGAGATAATAGCATCAAGCCATCAACTACTTTGAAATCAGGAACTTAGAAATCTAAGAAAATTTTACCTCGGCTGCCATTTCAAAAACATGAGCAAGGGGCAAGTATGCCAAGTACACATCCTTGCTACCTAGATTTGGAATCACTGTCATGACAGCTGCTGTAGTGGCTACAATGTTCCCATGAGTAATCATGACACCCTAAACGATAACAAAAAGTTAAGAATCTATCAAATCAAAGGGAAGCACATACTTGACCTAACAGCGAAGATCGACACCTTTGACAAAATTTGAAGAAGAAGCAAACCTTTGGAAGACCCGTACTGCCACTTGTGTACATGATAACTGCAATAGCATTCTTGGATGGCAGGCTTGGTTCAACAGGACTTTCTTTCCCAAGTTTCTCAACTTCACTAAATGAAGCAACTGTCCAGTTGCTCAAATCTTCTGAGAAAGCATGTTCTTCTACTTTGCTATCATCTTCAAAGTAAATTATATTTTGGAGAGATGTTAGTTTTGATCTTATTGCGTCCAATTTCTTCAACAGCTTGGGGTCACAGATTAGAGTAGATACTTGGGTCTGTTCATATTCCAAAGTTTCAAGTAAGGACGTGCCATAACATTTTTTTAGTTATTATAATGATTAACTAGTTTTCACCTAAGCATATAGTCTCTAAAACTATGCAAAAGATAGTAATTTCCCACCTCATTTAGCGAATGGACGAGTGCATCTTCACCTAGAGAAGCATAAATAGTAACCACCGTAATATTTTGTCGAAAGCAACCCTGAAGTTAACCAAGCACTCCATTAAAATTTGTTAATGAATAATCATGAGCCCAAAGGTAGTGAAACAAGTCAAGGAAATCAAGCTTATAAATGCAAGTTTACCTGCAGGGCAATGAGCCACTCAGCTCGGGTATCAGAGAAAATGGCAACACGACTATTGATATTATGGCCTAACTTAAGAAGACCAGATGCAAAATTGGACACCCGAGCAAAGACCTCTCCATAGGTTTCCCAAATGTAGTCCCCTAAGTGAACTTTCTCAAACTTCCTGCCATCACTGGATGTTACAAACTCCTTTCCTATTAGTTCTCTTGTTCCGAGAAATTTATTGTGTGTATATTTATTACAAGCTTGCTCAAATAGATGAGCCATCGTCGGGGCTCCTTTCCAAGGAACTTCTACCAACTCACTCCTTTTAGCATTTCGCACCGCATAACCGGCCTCACCCCCAACTTCAACAGGAACACCTCTTACTTTCCCTTTTTTCTTTCCCAAAAACAAAACTGAAAACAAGACAGGAACAAGGATACCTATGACTATGGCGGCCACAGTTCCAAATTCTCCATGATCTTTCCAGCCAAATCTGTCACATATATCTAGACTTTTTAACCATGAGGAACTATCCTTTGAATCGACCATCTTTTGTGGTTGACAAGATATGGTGGCCCTTCTTCTTAACTAGAACACAATTTGATTACCTGTATCAAAAGTGAAAATTAGCATGGAGTATGGAAACATATTACTTGACTAGGATCAAGTAAAAGTAAACAATTTGACTAGAACTAGTTCAATCAAAACAAAGACAAAAAAAAAAGGAAAAAAGAAACCAACTTGATCAGATCCCACAAGAAGAAAAAAACTAGAAATCAATAATTCAATCAAACATACAAAATGAAAAGGAAGATTTATAGAATTCTAGCAAGGAGGTTACAGCAAATATTAAAAGCTAGCTGGAAGCTGGGTTAGGTTACCAATAGGAACAAACAACCAAATTAGAATCATCAGATCAATGTTAAAGGTAAATTAACTGCAGACAATTTCATTAATTAAGTAGTTACAGTTACACACCACACAGACCAAGATTCAAAGCTCCATAAAAATGTTATTCTAAAAAGAAGAAAAAGAAACAAGGAGAGAATATGATGCTCATATGACAATACCTTTGTAATTTACGTGGGTACGATGAAATACTGATACTAAGCTTCAGAGTGTGTGTCTGTGTCTCTCTCTCTTTCTAAGTAAAGTTTCTCTTTTGGTCTTAACTCTTAAGACTCTCAGCAGTTTCTGAAGAAGAGGTGTTGTCCGATTGCAAACCAAATTCGCTTGTAACAAGGGACGCGTGGCGAATGTTGAAAATTTATAAGAGTCGACAGCAACGTTTTTTTTTTGGTTGATCAGCAGCGTTTAAATAGATGCGATAATTGTTTTTTTTTAAAAAAAAGATCATCAAAATTCAATTAAAAAACGATTAAAAAATCTCTGAGCATACTTTGTGAAGAAATCATTTTATGTTTTTAAATTGGATAATATTAATTTTAGGTGAGTTCTAATGTACCAAGTATAAAAAGTGGGGTACCAATACTTGGGTGAGTTGTCAAAATTATAAATGCTGATGTGTTTAAGTTTTGTCAATTCATTTAATATTAGTCAATTTTGAGAAATTGTAAATTTACCCTAATTTTTGTTCGTTAATTTATGCTCAGCCCATATTTCATTTTCTCTTATAATTTCCATCTCAAAAATTGATACGCATAACCCGTCTTCTCTTCCCTCAAGACCAGCAACGCTATTTGGACTTCAATCCCTCGATGGTGGACTTTACATCAGAGGCCACACTATCACAAACAAAAAGCACAAATCAGAAAACAATTTTCAATCAATACGAAATATAATTAATCTGCCAATAAATAAGAAAATAAAACGGTTATGGTCACAAATTTTATAGCTCAATCGGAAAGTATACTCTAATCTGAATTCAATTTATAGTTTCAATCTGGAAATATAAACCCACTACAAGAAGCATATTTCTCGTAATACCTCATATTTTTTAGATGGGTAATGAAGTTGTCACCTTAATTTTATTATTACTTCGTGAAGGTAATTACCATGTTACCTTGTTCATCAATCATCATGATGTGATAAATTCATTGCTGTCGATGTCGAATACTATTATCGATGTCGAATACTATTGATGTGAGAAATTCATTGCTAAGCAAATTTTGGGCACTAATTGATTCTAATTAGTGTATGAGATTTAACTCGCCTAAAATTTTCCTAACCAAAAAATTATAATACATAATATATTAGGAATTTCATAAATTATATTTTTTTAATAAAATTTGGTAAATTATTTAATTAATATAATTTTGTTTAATCTTTTTGAATTTTTACAGTTTACAATTTTTAATAAAATAGATTTCAAATCACTAATAGTTATTAATTTTAATAAGCATAAGAATAAGAACTAATTATTAGATTTCTATACTAATTCAACATTTATCTTTTAGTAAGATCATTTTTGTTATCTATGTTTTTAAATAAATTTCTATGTTTAAAGAATTGCTAATGGGAATATTAAACTAAATGTTAAATGAGGATTTAAATTTTAAATTTTTTAAAGAAATCGTTAGAAAAAATTAAAGCAAAACAAGTAAACAACTATCTTGATGAGTTCTTTGAAGCATGTTCCACGAAGAGCATGAACACTCTCGTTTCACCCATAGTTGATTGTATGGCATTTGGTAGAGTAACAAGTGTCCTATCATTTAGAGTAGAACCTAATTTGTTATTCTTGTCGTAAGTTTGAGAACTTCAACTTACTTTGTTGTCATTGACGAATAGTCTTTATTCATATGGATGTGAAATTTGTGTAAGCATTATAACTTAAAGTCGTCAAAGTTAGCAAGAAGTTGGGATTTCCATAATGTTGGTGTTAGTCATGTGGAAGAAGATGTTGATTTATCTCCAACACAACGCTACAAAGAATTGGTTACAATATCATTGAATCCTGTGGAAGTAGAGAAACATTCATGTTCCTTAGCAAAGATGATTTGGATAAGCAGGTATTATAGTTTCAAAATAATTAAGCAAATATTGCTAAGTGAAAGGGTTTCTTAAAAAAGTTAAAGAGACAGGAAATCATAAACTACTGTTTGATACAAGCTAAGGGTAAAAAAAGGCAAAAAATATTCCAAATGGTATGAAATATAGACGGCAATACATATAGAGATGCTTGTGAGCCCACCAAAATGAGGGGGCGGGTTGAGGTTTATCATCCCACTGACTCGACTCACTTAGCTTGCAAACTTGCCATTTCAGGGTGATCTTGAGCACACCAACCCACAACAGAGAGTGGACTCAACTTCTCTACTTACCACCCATTGAAGAGTCTGCCCATAACATAACATGTCACACTATAATTAAATACAATTTTAATACTTTTTTGCTTAAGTATGTTTTTAACCCCTGCAAATAGGGGGTCATTTGGTTTTAGTGCCTCCAAATTTTTTTACGAAAAAAACTCATTGCAAAATTCACTTTTTTTGATGTTAGTCATTCTGTTAGATGGACGTTACAAAAATAGCCTATGTGTCCTACAGATGTCTTATTTGGCTTTTTTTTCGTTTTCTTTTATTTTAAATGTTGATTGTATAGACCATGTCATTAATGAATCTCACTAAATTAGAAAACCCTAATTCCCCTTCTTCTTCCCCATTTCCAGATTCATCTTCTCTACATCTTCACCATAATCCCTCTCTTCTCCATCTTTACACAATCACAGGAGAGAGAGAAACTCATCTTGATGCAAAAAACGCAAGCATCACTGCAGAACGCCACCAACTATCTCTCGGTCTAACCCTCTCTTCTCACCGCAAACCACCCTCACTTCAGAGCTCTCTGTCGTCGCAATATCTCTCTCAACACTACCATGACTCAACAACAACATCCACACCGAAAATCACCAAGAGAATCAACATCAACGAATCGAATCCTAATGTTCTGTGATTAGAAGGAAAGAAGAAAGAGTGGCTGAAGAGAGTGAGTGAACCGGTGAGAGAGATGGTGGTGTGGATGTAGAATAGATCTCGTTTGATTTCGTGAGGATGTAAAACCGAGAGTGAGTGAAATAGATCCGTCGTTCCCATGGTGGTTCTCGTCGTTCCCATCCCCTAATCTCTTCTTCTCACCCATGAATCATAAACCCCTCTTTCTTCTCTCTTTCTCTCACCCACGAATCTAAAGATGGGTTTCTGGATTTTAGAGGAAAATGGGTAGCAGTTAGGGGCGTGCAGCGTGAAGTCATTTAAGAGGAGTGACGTGTTTCTTTTACCCTCCAGCATATGTTGTTGCGATCTGTAGCAATTTCTCTCTCTCTCTCTCTCAACTCCATTTTTGAAGGTAACAGATATTGAGTTTTGGGGATGAAGATTTGGGACAAGGTATTTTTGTTGATGGGTTGATGAAGATGGAAAGGAAATAATGTTTCTAAAAAATAAAGAGAATGAAAAATAAAAGAAATGGGTTGATGAGTTATTATTGAAGTGCAGAAGATGGGAATGGAGAAGATGAAGAGAATGAAAAATAAAAGAAAATGAGTTTTTTTCCATAATTTAACACATTGCCTGCCAACTCAGCATAAAAAAATTAAAAAGAGAAAAAAATAACTCAAACATGTATTAGCTACGTAGACGTTTTTTGTAACGTCTGTTTAACAGAAGGACTAAATTCAAAAAAGTTTCTTTTGCAAGGAGTTTTTTAATAAAAAAATAGAGGTACTAAAACCAAAACATCCCCTATTTGTAAGGCTAAAAACATATTTAAGTCTACTTTTTTCCCTTCCACTTTCTTTGTTGTCTCTTCGTTTCCCTTTTCTGCTGCTTAATTTTTCTTTTAAATACCAAATTTCATTTTTTATTTCAAATATATAAACATCCTTAATGTATACTTTTAATAATTTTGATTAATACATATTAACACAAACACGTGAAATTTATAGGTTCAATGTATCTTTATCATTCAAACACAAATGAAATTTATTAATGTCTTTAATATTTGAAAATGATTAAATTGACGGAAAAAATTATGCATAGATATAACTTTATCATAGACAAACTTATTTAAATTCACATAACACGAACTTAGTATAAAAAACGTCTAATGAAAAACATTTACAAACATAATGTTTTGGTACCAATTAAACTTCTAAAAAACATTAGTTGCAAAGGTTTATTTATCAAATCAGTTAGATCATTCTTCATTTGCTTTTTATTGACTGAATTCCTCGGTTGCTATTTTTCTACTAAAAATTTGAAATTTAAAAATTATATATCCCATTTATAATCATAGTGTGTTGAAAGATCGCCCAGTATTGGGACACTTCCGATCAACAAATGCAGGGATAATGACCAGAAATTATAATTAAAAAAAAAAAAGCAAAACGGGCATAATTTTTCTCGAACACTGCTGCAATAAAATGAGAGTCATACCTCGTACAACCAACCCCCTAGCTAATCAGTAGACACCCCCTCACTCTCAAAATCCCCAAAGTACCATTTTTTTTTAATAAAACTGATTTTTACTGGTTCAGACAATACTCGTCCAAATTAGTTCGGAACATGCTGCTCCAAACCTCTTCTAATATAACTGAAAGAAAAAATGAGGTGTTTGTGTGTTATTAACAGATTCGGACGATGTTCGTTCGAACCGATTCAGAACACGCTGCTCTGAACCTTTTCTAATATAACTGAAAAGGAAAAAAGGGGGGTGTTTGTGCTTTATTAACTGGTTTGGACAATTCTCGTCCGAACTAGTTCAGAGCACGGTCCTTCGAACCATTGTAGAAGCATAAGATTCATTAATGGTATTTTGATCTTTCAACGCATGTAGGGAAGGGGGTGTTTACCGAGTAGCAAGAGATTGTACGAAGTATGGGCTTAAAATGAACTGCTACAAGAAACTGATACTTAGACATCAACACCCGCTTCATTGTATATCCAAATCCAAATTAGAAAAATATAACAACGTCGATTATAAAGTTGAATTAAAAGACATTTGAAAGAAGAAAAAAAGCAAAACCAAAATAGTAACAAAAAGCCTGTACAGGCAAACCGTAGCCGTAGTATCCATCTCGTCTCTTTTAAGCAAAACGATTATTTTTATGCAATCACGGTGACTTGTGGTTGATTGAAGGGATCGTAGTTAAAAGTCGTCATCAACGACTATCACATTCCAGGCAATCAACCAGGCCAAAATTAGGTATGTTTTAAGGGTTGCATAGTCCATTGGATTATAAATAGCAATGCTGGCATAATTGCTACTTGCATCGTCTATAAGCACAAATACATCTTTGTATAACATAAATTTTGGTGATGCTTAGCAGTAGGTGCCTAAAGTAAATTGTATGACGCGCAGCTAACTAATTATTATTTCCAACACATGTAAACAATCCCAGGCATTGTGGTTTCTCATTTTAACTCCCCTAGAACCCTACAGGCAGAAAATATCTATCATCCAACACTAAACACTAAGAAAGTCTTAAAGGTTCAAATCAATAGTGCAACCATTTCTATTCAGTTAATGGCCGCAACCCTTTGGGAAGAAATACGTCTTCAGAAACCTGTTGAAACTAGTTGACAACAATTAACGGGACTATCTTAATCAAACACAACTAAATCAGACTGTAGTATTACCTGAAAAGGCTGTGCCTACATCTTTAATATAGGCTCACTAAACAAAACTAACAGAAAGATTAAGATTAAGTACTCTTTGAAACAAAATTCTAATAAGCATAGCCTACAATAGTACACATTCACACAACTCCACCATGTTCTAACTAAAATAGATATCCAGAATGGTGACAGTCTAACTCGCAAATATCTGTGTATCACATAAAACTAAAAGCATAACGTGCCTAACTTAGATTGTATAGGCTGGTGACAGATGGGAAGCTATAGATTGATGATGTTCGGAAAGCTCTAGATTGATGATGTTCTATCTTCGGTTGCCTAAGCACTTGATTAAAAGAGACAAGCTAGCAGTTCATCTGACTTTTAGAAAGTGTCCACCTGCAGTAAGTGTCTTGTATCTAGAAAGTGCTTAAACCTGCATGCAACTTCTACTGCAAAGCTTAGTAATAAAACTATCTTGCATAAGGATGGTAGCGACTACTGCCCCCGTAACTTCCCCTACCAGCATATAATCCTCCTGTCCCACCATAACCAGCACCAGGGCCTGATTCGTAACCAGCACCAGGGCCTGATTCGTAACCAGCACCAGTGCCTGGACCACCATAACTTCCATAACCCCCACCACCTCTTCCATATGGGCCTAACCCAGCACCACCATATCCACCACCAAGACCACCCATGTAGGATCCATAGCGGCCAGAGTAGCCAAAGGATGATTCACCTCGATAGCCACCATAGGCACCTGCGCCACCACCAGCACCATAACCCCCAAACCCACCACCAAAGTCATCACCTCCATACCCACCATAATCACCAAGCCTACCACCAAAACCTCCAAGGGACCTATAAGGTGCGCGTCCATAACCACTACCAGCAAAACTTCCATAAGAATCGCCAAATCCCCCAAAACCATCATTGTAAGAACGTGCCCTAGAGTCACTAGCAAATGGAGGAAGAGAACCTGAGTTTGAGGATTTTTTTGGTTCAGCCTTCTTGATCTCAACCTACAACAAAGAAGCAAGTCAACCTAGACTCATTGATAAAGAGAACCTTTTTCCTTTGCATGGCTTACACAAAAGAAATCATAAAACCTGTATTAAGCCGACTACCTAAGTCAAACAATAGTAATAACACGCTCACAAAGAGAGACATGGCATTAATCAGGAGCAACGGGAAGCCCCGGTCACCATTTATTTTGCAACAACATCCTTTATTAACATAGAAACCTATTACGACCACGACGACTACTACTACTACTTCATAATTTACATTGCTAGTTTCAAACACCCTAAAATACCAAATATAACTAACCTGAGTACCAGCCATATCAATCATGTTCCCATCTGACAATATATTATCAACAACCTTATCATTGTCAAAAACTACAAAACCAAATCCCCGGGATCGTTTCGTGGCGTGATCTCTAATTATCTCATGCTCCACAACGTTACCATACTTCGAGAAGAAGTTCTTCAACTCATCTGAAAACCACACACCAAAGGCATGCATTCAATAAGCTAAGCATTACCAAAAATATAATTCTCAAACACAACACAACCAAACAAAGCACAAATAAGCACCAATTATTACTATTATAAATAAATCAAAGTGCTGCAAGCAAACCTTCTGTTACTGCTGTTGGAATGCCACCGACAAAAATCTTTTTTGTTTTGAAGTCATTAGTTTGTGATGCACCCTTTGGAATAGTCCTCTTGATTTCAACCTGTAAGAGCAAATCATCAATGAGTGATGTAAATTAACGTTTATTTATATGCAAAAAAACGAGTCAAAAATCAACTGAATCACAAAAACGAAACGCGGAACCCTAATAAGATATACCTGCTTGCTGTTGATGATGTGATTCTCCTCAATGACTTGGTCAACGACGGAAGGATCTGCGTAAGTAATGAACCCGAATCCCCTGGGTCGACCCGTATGACGGTCCTTCATGATAACGGAATCCGTTATCTCTCCGTACTTTTCGAAGTACTTCACGAACGTTTCTGCAGAATCAATCAATCAGTAGCAAATAAATAATAGTAAAAAAATTAAAAATAAAAAAAAGGTTGTTTATTCTTTCTGACCTAGGGTTGTATCTTTGGCTAATCCTCCGATGAAGATTTTCCTGCATTATAATGAACCTTGAAAAATAAGAAGCGAAGCGCGAGAGAATGAGAACAGAAAACGGTGAAGGTGAGAAATGAAGAATGAAGCGTACCCGGGGCTGGCACCGTCGCCGGTGTGAGGGTTATCGGACTTTCTTGAAGCCATGGTTGGTTGCAGATCGGATTTTAGTGACCTGCAATCTTGAAGCACTGGAACTTGTTGTGGAAAGGAAGAATTGGATTTGCTAGGGTTGGCTATTATATCTCTCTCCTTCGAATCTCTTCGTCGAATTGGGCTTCCACTAGGGTTTGGGGTTTGGGTTGGGTAAAGGGGCTGTAACGGAAATTTGCAGAACTCGCCTCCAAATAACGTCGTCTAATTATTTATTTTTTAAAGGTTTAAATATGCGTTTCCCCCTGCAAATACACGCACAATCCAAACAGGCCCCTGTAAAAATAAAAACTTTAAAATAGTCCCTGCAAAATATAAATCGTTTACGGTTAGACCCCTCGGTCAGTTTTCCATCCAAAAAAAACTTTAAAATAAAAATAATTGCCACGTGTCATCATCTCATTAGACCATTATGCCACGTGTCACTAACATGCCACGTCAGCACCCCATGTCACCATGGACACATGGCACTGACATGTGCCACGTCAGCATCCAATAGATGGATGCCACGTGGCGCTTGGGTGGCAAAGAAGAGAATTGTGTTTTACTAAAAAAAATACAAATTTTGGCAAGCATGGGACTCAAACCCGTGACCTCAACATGATAAACATACTCACTTACCATTGCACCACACGTTCATTTTGTGATATTATGCAAACAAAAAACATATATTACATAAAAACGAAATGGTGAAATAACAAATGGTGAAACATTTCCAGCAAACCCAACAACTAAAATCAATTCCCCTTCTCTTTCACTTACGTTCCAGCAACCAAAATCAAACATCTTCACTAAAGTCAGTTAATCAAACCCACAACTAAAATCAAACCCAGCAACTAAAACCCAACCAGCGGAAACATTGACCGATAAAAAAAATAGAAACATTAATTCTTCTTCTTCTTCTTCTTCTTCTTCTTCTTCAATTTGTTCTCCTTCTTCTTTTCACTTAATTTGTTCTTTAATTCATTCTTCTTCTTTAATTCGTTCTTCTTAACTCAGTTAATTTGTTCTTCTTCTTTTCATTTCCGTCCCCAGTTTGAAATCAAAACAAACCCTAATTCCAAAACCACACTGAAATTGAAACCCCTTTATGAAAAATTGAAATCTTCGACACAGGAGCAAGAACAATCGTGGAGCAGTCGCTGTTAACCACACCGTCGCCTTTAACCACACCTTCGTGAAATTTCCCCCAAATTGTTTTTGAAGAAATTGTTTTTCAATTTGATTTTCGGTTTGATTTTCAACAAAGCTTTTCGTTTTCAATTTGAAACCCAGAATCGTTTCCAGATCTGATTCTGTGTTTTCCTGTTACAGTTTTTTTGATTTTTTTTTAAATTAATTTGGTTTTATGTAATATATATTTAATGTGGTGTTTGAAATCACAACTTGTTAACTGGTTCAAGTGGTATTAAGACTTGTTACCAAGTGCAGGGTCACGGGTTCAACTCTTGTCCCTTCCCAAAATTGCAAATTTTTTAATAACAACAATGAGCCTCACTTTGCCACCCAAGCGCCACGTGGCAGCCATCTATTGGATGCTGATGTGGCACATGTCAGTGCCATGTGTCCATGGTGACGTGGGGTGCTGACGTGGCGTGTCAGTGACACGTGGCATAATGGTCCAATGAGATGATGACACGTGGCAATTATTTTTATTTTAAAGTTTTTTTTGGATGGAAAACTGACCGAGGGGTCTAACCGTAAACGATTTATATTTTGCAGGGGCTATTTTAAAGTTTTTATTTTTACAGGGGCCTGTTTGGATTGTGCGTGTATTTGCAGGGGCCAAACGCATATTTAAACCTTTTTTAAAAGTAAAATATGTGTTTTTTAAACAAAAAAATAAAATATGTGTTCGTTATTATTTATATTTAAAAAAAGTTCTATTCAAAAAAATATAATATATGATGGACAAAAAATATAATTCATAGGAAAAAAAGATCTTCTAACAAAACAATTAATAAGTAATTTAATTATTTTGAACTTTTTCTTAGTTGAATATGTTAAACTTCCTTGTTCAAGAGAGACTAAATATAGAAAAAGAAAATATTTTACATCAAAATCTACAGAAAAAGATTTAGTGACTTAAGTATTAAGTGTCTTTAATACCTTTAGGCTTACTTTGGCAGGTAAAAAATGGGAGAGAAAATTATATAAGATGAGAAATAAAATAGGTTAAATTACACCAGAAGTCCTTTAAGTTATTTAATTGTAACAAGTTGGTCCTTTAAGTTTTTTTCGTTCCACTTAGGTCCTTTAAGTTATTTATTTGTAACAAGTTTGTCCTTTAAGTTTTTTTCGTACCACTTAGGTCCTTTAAGTTATTCAATTGTAACAATTTGGTCCTTTATGTTATTTAAGTATAACTTTTAAAAGCAAAAAAACTTACATTTTCCAGCCCCAAATTGTTACAACTAAAATAATTTAGAGGACCTAAGTGGTGCAAAATAACTTAGAGGACCGACTTGTTACAATTAAATAACTTAAAGGGCCTAAGTGGTACGAAAAAAACTTAAAGGATCAACTTATTACAATTAAATAACTTAAAGGACTTCTGGTATAATTTAGCCAATAAAATATTTGAGATAAGAGATAGATAAAAAAACTAAAGGTATAGGTGTCTCTGACTCACCCCTAAAGGCAACAAATCCCTCCCCAAAATCTACCCTTCCCAAAAGTAAGTGTATGATTTGATGATTTTTTTTTTGTCTTTCTCCTCTCCGTTTAAGCATAAGCTTAGTCTAGCACTATTTAACAAAAGCTTTTGAAAAAAGTGATTTAGGACCGCTTGAATGAGATTATTTTTTAGTTTGTGAAAAACAATTTACAAAGATAAATAGGTGTTTATGTTAATTCATAAATTCTCACTAATAAAAGTTGTATCTCCATAAGTTGTTTTTCGATAAAATACCTTAACAAGCATATGAATAATACATAAAAGCTTATTTGCATAAATTGTTTTTCATAAACTCCATCCAAACAATACCTTTTTTTACAATGAAGAAAATAGATAATTGTATAACTTTTAATATGTTGTTCGGAAATATGAGAAAGAAATTTGCAATTGTATCTCCTTTATAGTAATCTATCTATACTATAAACATTTGACAATGCATCTCCATTAATGCATTGTCAAATGTCATTTTATTATGAAAATGTTATTAATTAAGGTTTTAAGGTCCCACCTCAAAATGCAAGTTGACTACACCGTTAATACTTGGCCAATGATTTTTACTTTTTACTTCAGCCAAAAAAAACTTCTTTTTAACTTGTATGCAATAAAAATGGAAACCTTTTTAATATGCAATTATGATAATTATTGGCCCGCCCATATTCTTTAGATCGTCACCTCAAAAACACATTATTAACGTGCCTGCAACAACAAAAAAATAGGAAACCATATTAATGGGCATTTATGTGATTTAAAATAAAATGATTTAAAACTCGAAATAAAGGTTCAAATATGACATATTATTGTCTTTTACATAAGCAGAATAAAACAAATTCGTTTGTAACCTATTTTGATTTGATGAATTTTCAATTTTGATTTTGAAACAATTTCCCACCAATATACACCATAACTAGCACTATATAAAGGCTCACTTGCTATGTCAAAAAATATGTTACAGCCTTCAACGTTTTTTGAACAAATTAAACATCTTATTTACAATTTACAATTCAACAATTTTTTGTCCAAAATGGATTCTTTGAGGACTTTCTATTTCTTAATAGAAAACTAAATCCGGCCGAACTATACTACCAAGGAAATTAGATTCGTACATCCAACTTTTTCATTTTTTCCCACTTCAAATTCGGTTTTCAGATTTATTTCTTAAAACCTTTATTTGTCACATCTAATTTCTTCATTTTGATTTTTTCTGACCAAAACATTGTTGATTTTTTTTTCTTTTATGTTTTGAAGTTTTTTATTCCATCAGATAGGATTATCTATGTGATTGTAATTGTTTCCAATACACTCATACTGCTCTAACTATAACCGTTGGTGAATCTCATGTATGATTACTATTAATTAATCTTTTTGTTTCTTACATATAATAGTCATAAAAAAACTAATCTATTTTGATTTATTTCGTTGTAGGATGAAAATCACTCAAATGAATATTTCCCTAATGAAGATGAAGAGATTCCCAGTATTGCAAAAGTTATTGCAGATAATGCGATTAAGGAGGATCAAAGAATTTGTGTAAATGCAGATGTTATTGAAGACAATGCAACAAAATAATGTATTGAAATTAGTTACATTCGATATAAGTCAAATTTATTCTTAGTGTCCTATTCAGTTTCATATGAACTATTAGATTTTCTAATTCCATATAATTTTCAATTTTGTTTCGACATTGTTTTCCAATTTTTCTTAAATGCGTATTCTACTCTACTTTATTCCGTGGAAATATTAATATTTTTAGGTAATTTGTATATTTAATTTAAACAATTGAGAATAGTTGGTGTAACTATTTATTTTAATATAATTTTATTAAAATAAATAGTTACACCACTAGCAGTGGAAGAATATTATCAATAGTTGGTGTCCACAATAAGATCAGCAACTTTGGATATTTCAGAATTTTGTGGTCTTACTGTCCACAATTTGTAGCCAGATTGGTATGGCAACCAGTTATCACTCCATGCAAAGCCTAGCTATTCTCAGGCCCAGGCCATGCAAAGCCTAACTCGGCCCAGCCTATTCCCACCCCTAGAAGCAACTTTTTTCGAATTTGTGTTTCTTGGGTTTTGATTGTAGATTGATTGTGTGAATTGTTTATTCTTTTTTGTTGTTGAAGTTGCTCTGCAAGAAGAAAAGTGCTACTCCAACAATATTCCAGCAACTATTTGTGAGTTTCGCAATTATTGATGTCATAGTGGAGTTTTTGTTACCGGGTTTTGGATGGTCGAAAAACAAGGATGTAAAAAGGCCTGTGGAGGCTATTGCGTTTTGAGAATGCTTAATACTGATTTGATGTGTGTTTTTTGTTGTTTCTGGGCATTTCTTAACCAGGTTCTCCATTCTATGTCATTAACCATGCAGATTTCTAACATTTTCATTTGTTTCCTGAAGTATAGAATTTGATGAATCTGGAAGTTTTCTAACATATTTGAGTTTAATTATCTATAACTATTTCAATTTGCAACCTTACTTTATTTTACATTGTCTTCATTTGTCATTGTCGCAGATTTTGCACCCAATGACCTTACTCTTAGTGTATGCATTAAAATTAAAATTGGAGTAGAAAGCGCAAACCATAGATCCCAACAAGACTCCACAAATTTTGGGGTACCCGTTCTTTGTGTTTGTTTTTTGTTGTTGAGTTTTTTACATCTTTTTGTCTCAACTAGAATGCACCTATTATTCTCTACTATAGATAATTTCTTTTCCTTGATATGTTTTTTTAAATGCAAACATAATTTTATATTATAAATGAAGAAAAAAAAAGTTGACAACAAGGAGTACTCAACCCAATACTATTGATAATATTCTATACCTTGATATATTGTTGTTGCCTCATTTATTATAGATTTATAAATAGTTGGAACAAATTATTCTCTTGATGTTAATTTTTTATGACATGTTTTATCTATTAGGGTCTGTTTGATTCGCAAACAGGTAAGTACTGGACAGTACAGTACTAGACAACACTAGCAAAAAAATCTAAATTTTACTGTAATTACCTTTATGTTGTTTATAATGATTTTATATAACATATATTATAATATAATTATAAAATTATAGTGAAAATAATATGATAGAGGGGATAGGAGAGAATTAGAGAGAGAGGTCATGATATTAGAAGATATATAGAAGAGAGATGGGAGGAGGAGGGAGGGAAATAGAAAGGAGACATAAGAAGTAGATAGGAGAGAGGCCGGAAAGAAGGGAGAGGAAAAAGGAGAGAGGGGTAATGATACGAGAGGATATATAGAAGAGAGATGGTATGTAGAGAGAGGGAGAAGAGAATGAGATTTGGGAGAGGGAGAGGAAGATAGATAGGATAGAGGAGCGAGAGGGATAGCAAGGAGAGAGATAAGGAAAGAGATGAGAGAGAGAGAGAGAGAATAGAGGAGAGAGATAGAAGAGAAAAAAATATTTAGTATGAAATAAAAATAGTACTTTTGTAATTTTTGGGATGGACAAAAAGTTGTACTATGGGACAAAAAGTTGTAGTGTGATTTTGTAAGAGACAAGAATTTGGGTTTTTGTTCAGTCTCTTGGCCCCACTGTTGTCCAGTACCATGAACAGTTTTTCAAGGTATAACTGGAGTTGTCCAGTCCAGTCCAGTCCTCTGCTTTTTAGCAAATCAAACGCACCCTTAGTGATATTTTTTAATAGTAAAGTTGATTGTAACTTTGCGGGATTTGGTGCATTGAACCTCTCATTACTTATGCATTGAGATTGAAACAGGTAGACAAAGCTTCCAAGTGCTTATATAAGTAATATACAGGTTGATTTTGATACAATGGTATTATATATAGAATTATAAATAGTTGGAACAAATTATTCCCTTAATGTTAATTTTTTATGACATGTTTTATCTATTAGGGTCTGTTTGATTTGCAAACAGATAAGTACTGGACAGTACAGTACTAGACAACACAAGCAAAAAAATCTAAATTTTACTGTAATTATCTTTATGTTGTTTATAATGATTTTATATAACATATATTATAATATAATTATAAAATTATAGTGAAAATAATATGAGAGAGGGGATAAGAGAGAATTAGAGAGAGAGGTCATGATATTAGAAGATATATAGAAGAGAGATGGGAGGTGGAGGGAGGGAAATAGAAAGGAGACATAAAACGGAGATAGGAGAGAAGCCGGAAAGGAGGGAGAGGATAAAGAGGGGTAATGATATGAAAAGATATATAGAAGAGAGATGGTATGTAGAGAGAGGGAGAGGAGAATGAGATTTGGGAGCGGGAGAGGAAGATAGATAGGATAGAGGAGCGAGAGGGATAGCAAGGAGAGAGATAAGGAAAGAGATGTGTGAGAGAGAGAGAGAGAATAGAGGAGAGAGATAGAACAGAAAAAAATTTAGTATGAAATAAAAATAGTTCTTTTGTAATTTTTTGGGATGGACAGAAAGTTGTAGTGCGGTTTTGTGAGAGACAAGAATTTGAGTTTTTGTTCAGTCTCTTGCCCCCACTTTTGTCCAGTACTATGAACAGTTTTTCAAATCAAACAAGGTATAATTGGAGTTGTCCAATCCTTTGTTTTTTAGCAAATCAAACACACCCTTAGTGTAACTTTGCGGGATTTGGTGCTTTGAACCTCTCATTACTTATGCATTGAGATTTAAACAGGTAGACAAATCTTCCAAGTGCTTGCTTATATAAGTAACATACAGGCTGATTTTGATACCATGATATTATAGAATTATAAATAGTTGGAACAAATTATTCTGTTGATGTTAATTTTTTATGACATGTTTTATCTATTAGGGTTTTTTCCATAATATATAAATATATGTAATATAAAAAAAATATTTTTTATTCCATAAATAATATATAAATTAGTTGTATAATTCAGTATATGTAACGAAAAAGAATCTATGGTGTATATTAGGCTTTCGACCATACAACTCTATAATATATATATATATATATAGACATACACGTATAATAAAAATATATAAAAAGACACATTAAATTTATATATCGTTAAAAATTTAAAAAGAAATTGGGACTATATTGACCAACCAAATAATCGAGATGAAGATCAAATCAGACCGCTAAAACGAAGTTTCGATACATATATGTAATTTATGGGTGCTCGAACACACCCATATAGATTCACATTTGAAGGGGAAAATATTGTTTACATACAATATTAACAAAAATTTAAATCAAGCCACCAAAAAATCATTACAATTACGTATAGAGGAATAATTACATATAATTGACTACTTAAAAACATTAAAATTTAATACATAAAGTCAATTATGTATGTTATATAAATATAATTTATAATAATCATAATATTTTTTTGTTACCATGTCATTGCTGATGATTAATCATAATATAATATAACCTAATATATAAATTTATTACTTTTTTAATAGTTGTATAGAGTATTCCCCGTGCAGGGCACGGGTAGGAATACTAGTGTCAGATAAAACGGAACTTCTAAATATGTCTTAAACAACTCTTAACTTATGAGTAGCTTTGTATTTTCGAAGTGCAAGTGTGCAACAATTTATTACATTCTTTGTATACTTTAGTTGCAATTTATCGCAATTAAATTCACTCCACTCTACTTGGATTTTTGAAAAGTCTACTATTAACGAAAACTCTGTTATTATTTCAGGCCGCTTGAGTAGTTGTAGCATATTTCCTGTGCATATCAAAGACTTCTATTGTTTCTCTTCCAACTTAACCAAGGTCTTGGGTTAGCCTTCCGAATGCAGTAGTGTTAAATCTCTCAAGGGAGGGCTTTGTCGCTCATTATGGTTCTACCTGACTCGAGAGATTAGTCTCTACAGTTACAAGCAGAGAATACATAGTTTATAGTTTATGAAAAAAAAACTTCTACTACTTTTTTTAAGCATATATTTACTTGCATCTCTTGAGGAATGAGCTCTCCATTGCTTTTTAGAAGCACACTTGCATGAGTAATGAGCCTCTGATGGTGATGTATTAACATTTCAAAAAAGTTTCATAACAAATGCACTTTGGGTTTTCAATGAAACATTAAAAATTTGTCTCCAACTATTATGCGCATAAATTTTAGGCCATTATATTTCACTACGCATTTATAAGAATGATTAATATTTCAATAGCTAATAAGACTATTTGTTTGGTCTAGAAAAAGTCTATTTTAGTCTCACTCAATAAGTTTTATGGATAAACTATTCCACTTATTAAGTTACTTATTATTACATCTGATACTATTATAAGAAAAAATATTATTGATATATAGGAAACTCATTTAATGTTATAATAAATCGAAAGTTTTTTCTAAATATACTCCAACGTTAATTGAGCTAATAAGTATGTGTGTTTTTAGTAAATTTATATATACTGAAAAAAAAAACAGAGAGCTTATTTATAATTCATAATTTAAAAAGAAAAAAAAGAGGCGCAGTTTCATAGGTATGGTTGATGCTGTTTTTCAATCATACAATGATACACGAATTTGTTATTAGCATTATTTATTTTCTTTTATTTATTTTTAAAAAAAAATCGACCGTAACCAAAAAGAAAAACAACATCAACTATACCTACGTGTGTCCTATTTAGAAAAGTGTGTAAAAGAAGTTCAAATAAACAATGTATTTTAAAATAAGTTATTATCTCAAAATTAAGAAAAATCCATCAATTTTTTTTATATAAAATAGAGAAGGGAGCTAAACATAATTCTTAATTCTTTTTTTACAATAGCTCCTATTTTTCTTAATTCTTAATATAAAGAAAAACAGCTAAACATAATTTACTTATCTATATATATAACATTTGAGAATGATTTCTCATAAATACTATTCCAAGTGTCATCTCATGGATGCTTAGTATTAATGATGTTTTTAAAATATTTTAATTTTTAATTAATTTAATGTAATAAATATAAAGAATCCCATACTAAGTATGCAATTTAAATTCGGAAAGTTATTAACATAGACATGAAATAGGAAATTTATGTACTCCCTTAATCCCAATCTCAATAATTGTATTTGATATTCTCATTTCATGGGTATTATTATTCTTCATAAAAATATTTAATTTTACAATTCTCATTCATTCTAATCATTTAAAATGTGAGCGGTTCTCCATAATATATATACTTTGTGGCCAATAAGCAATATGAACTATTTCATACTACCATGACATCTTAGGTTGTTTAGAAGTATTTTCCTCATAATTTTGAATTGAATATGATGATGATATCTTGGATTATTTGTCATTTCTCTTAGTCATACCGAGTTATTTATTTCTGTTTGCAATGATACGTTTCTAGGTGCAAGAATTATTTGTCTTTGCAAAAGAATTGTTTGTAAGTGCAAGGATACAAAATAAAATATGAGGGCGTCTTTTCATTTGTACCAAAAGGTAATAAATGCATCATGTTTGAAAAATATAACTTATATTTTGCCTATGATTTTAGTAGTATGTATAGTTGTTTTTTTTACTTTAATTTTGAATAATTTAACTTTGTTTTATCTTTTTCTGATACTTCATAAATTTTGAATGTTCATTTTGGAATGGAAAATGATATAAAACAATGTCTCGTATTTAAAGAAAAATAAATTCATAGTGAGAGTGATGGTTGCATCAACAAAGTTGTTATCTCTTGAGTGTCGGAAGGCAAGTATAATTGGTGATAATGCACTTCATATTTAGTGAATTTTATTAGTTATTTTTGCTCTTAACTGACATGGTTCATAGGCTTGAAAACTTGGAGGCAGAAGCTTCTGGCGAAAAGCATAGCAGTTAGTAATTTTTGTCTTCATCGTTTCGTGAGGTTGAAGATAAATTAAAAGTAAGAACAACATTTTAAGTCGTATATTAGTGTCTTCAAGCCATCAATCTAACTTTGTTCTTTTCATTTTCTATTTATTTACTTAGGCCTGTAGACCTAAAACTATTCTATTTTTTCTTCTGTCTTACATAAACTTTTTTGCTTATAATTATGGACAGCAAGAGCAAGAGTATCAGCCCGTTTGTTATAGATTAAATAAACAAGTGATTATAATGTTAAATAATTTAGAAAATAGCTCTTAGAGATTCTTTTAAAAAAAAGTACAAGTTATTTTATGTTTGTGTAGCATAATGAATATCGCTTTTTTTAATAAAAAATCATTCTTTCAATTTTTTTTATGAGAAGCTACTCAAAATAGATTCTCATTTAAAGCAATTTTTAGATTATGTTTAGATTCTCATTTTTTTAACAAAGCAATAACAAACGGATAGAAAAGTTTTAAAAGTGATTACTTTATTAAAAAGTGATTATCTTTAAAAAATAGCTATAACAATCGGGCTCTATATTTGAAAGAGTTAGTGGTAGAAACCAAATATAAAATTTATTAATATATACTAATTATAAAAAAGGTGATTATCTTTAGAAAAAAGCTATGAACGCTTTTGTTTGTCTCAGCGTTAATCATTAGCTATTGGTTATTGGCTATTGTGCTATTATTTACATTTGGAAGCCCATTTTCTATATATTAATTGCATCCTCTATTTTTTTCTTCGTATATATAGGTCCTCATTTTGTAACTAAACCATTGTTTTCTTTTATCCTTCAATGGCTGATGAACCAGATTGCAATTTGTCAAACAGGAATGGAAGTACTAAGAACTGACAAACTAGAGTAGGTTGTTTTGGCGAATGGAGCTTTCGTTCCATGTTTGCTTTTGCGTTTTTTTAACGATCCGTTTTTCTCAAAATTATTGTTCTATTGGTGAATGACTCTCACTCCACTAAGTTTTTGTTCAAGACTTTTTTGATCCCTCATACTTGATTTCCGTATTTCACATTATTCTTTTTATACTTATTTTTTAAAGGGGTAGAATTGTGTTATGTGCCTAAGATAATTAGAAAGCCTTTGGGATTGACTTTGAATTTTGAACAATGGGTTTCCCAACATATGGTCTATCTTCTCTTTAGTCATTCAACTTTTGTCCATATCATATTGTAGGATTTTTCTCTTTTAATCCATTCAAATTCTACCATGCTTCCGGTATTTTTATAAAATTCTTTATGTTTATTTTCTAAAATAATTATTACATTCTTTCCTCCATTCAAATTGTTCGGTCGATAGGAAATACCTCATGTGATTACATTCTCATAATCATTCTTTTGTTATATTTTTTAAGTATGCATCCTACGTATGATATTTTTTGATATTAAATGAAATTGACAAACATTGAATAAGTATATATAATAACCTTTTTTGCTTATGTGATTCATTAGCTATTGGTTATTGGCTATTGTGCTATTATTTACATTTGGAAGCCCATTTTCTATATACTAACTGCATCCTCTATTTTTTTCTTCGTATATAGGTCCTCTTTGTGTAACTAAACCATTCTTTTTTTGTATCCTTCAAAGGCTGATGAACCAGATTGCAATTTGTCAAACAAGAATGGAAGTACTAAGAACCGGTAAACTAGAGTGGGTTGTCTTAGTGAATGGAGTTTCTGTTCCATGCTTGCTTTTGCGTTTTTTCAACGATCCATTTTTCTCAAAATTATTGTTCTATCGGTAAATGACTCTCACTCTACTAAGTTTTTGTTCAATGATCTTTTGATCCCTTTCATTTCATGTAATTCCTCATGTTTGATTTCAGTCTTCACATTATTCTTTTTATACTTATTTTTTGAAGGGGTGAAATTGTGTTATGTGCCTACGATAATTAGAAGCCTTTGGGATTGACTTTGAATTTTGAATAACGGGCTTCCCAATATATGGTCTATCTTCTCTTTAGTCATTCAAATTTTGTTCATATCATATTGTAGGGTTCCTCCCTTTTAATCCATTCAAATTCTACCTTGCTTCGAGTATTTTTATAAAATTCTTTATGTTTCTTTTCTAAAATAATTATTACATTCTTTCCTCCTTTCAAATTGTTCGGTCGATAGGAAATACCTCCGTGAGTATATGTACAATATATTTGTAAATAGGAAATATCTCATGTGATTACATTCTCATAATCATTCTTTTGTTATATTTTTTAAGTATGCATCTTACGTATGATATTTTTTGATATTAAATGAAATTGACAAATATTGAATAACTATATATATATATATATATATATAATTTTCTAACTTTTATAGAAACATTTATCCTAATACACAAATAAAAATAGAGATATCAGCGGGATGTGATAGGGACAGAAAGTATTTTCTCACTTCTCGTCCCCACATCTTATATTACAATTCACATCCTCGCTCTCCATATTGGAGAGTTTTCCTCCCCCATCTCCATCCCCTCGGAACCCTATTGTTCATGCAAAAATAGTACATAATAAACTTAAATTCAACATATTTTTGAAAATATATAAAAAGATTTAAAATATCATAAAAGTTTAAAGTTATGGTAATAGGCATTGTGTAATATTTTTGGTTTCTTAGCAATATTAATTTGATAAAACAATATTATATATATTTCTTAGAGTTTCATAATAGTTTTATTGGAAATTGAGACCCCGCGGAGTAGGGGTATAAACCCTAACCTCTTCCTACCATGCTTTCAGGGCGTAATTTAGTGTCCGCGGATGAGGACGGTCGTAGATCAATACAGGATCGAGAAGCTGGAATCAAAATATTTGCGAGATTGGGGTCAAAATTTATATCGATTAAACAAATTGTTGGGATTCCCAAAGTAATACATTCTCTAAGAGCCGTATATTCTTCTTGCTGATCAACGATTATTCGACCACCAGGTCGTGAGGCTTTCCTAGGCCGGAGTGAAGTTTAAAGAAGATAAGATGTGCCGGTTAGAATTACCAGGATTTGTCAATGGTATTTGATTGAAAGAGTGCGGTACCGATTTTTTCGTCGAGAATTCTTCATTCTCTTTTGCGTGTTCCCATCGCCATAGGTTAATATGCATCTTTAGGCCTTTAAATTGGGCAGTTTCCACGAGGATTTCCACGTATAAGGAGAAATTGACGCCTCTAATTGTAACTACACACACCACACATAAATAAATCTTATTGCCTAAAATTAAACATTAACATATATATAAACATAAATTAACAAACAAAGTATAATTTTTTTAAATAATTTTCAATAAGATAAGTATACCCGTGAATAGCACGGGTCAATCACTCTAGTACTATACATTTGCAAATAAGCTCATTAAACATCTTGACACGTGTCACTAAAATAGCCATTTCGTATTTAATGTTTTATCCTAATTAACCCAATATGAATTATTTATTATATTTCTATAATTTTATAAAAAATATTAGTTGTGCCAAATTAAATATATAATAAAAAACGGTTTTTTATTTTGTAACTTCCCAAAGTATTTATGAGATATAATGAAAAAACGTTTTCATTTTATTTGTAACCCTCCCAAAAACTATGGCTATAAATTTCCAGGGTTGGATGATTGGTTGAGCCACACTCCACACCATCACTTCATCTTCACTAACCATCATTGGGGGTTATTCGATAGCATTTGGAATTTTCACGTTGAAGGAGGTCTATACTTTTGCACGTGAACATTGGATGTTGGGTTGATTAACATATGAGATACATTTGTGATTTAAAAGTCTATATAAGGGTTTTGAAGATTCAGATTGGTTATATTAGAATTCTAGGTCGAGCAAGGTAGATTGGGGGAATGAATAGGTGTTTTTTAAATTTAGTTTATTGCTATTAGATCATGATTTGACATGTAGTCAATTAGTTTTTATTTTCATATTTTGTATATAATTTGACATGTTGTCAAATAGGTTTTCCATCTAATGTGTATTTTGTTCAAGATTTTTTCATTGTTTGTAAGTTTTGGTATTATTTAGATTTGAATCACATATTAGGTATGTTGGTGGCCTCTAAACGTGGAAAAAATGGAATAATATAGCAGAAATGTATATTTAGGGTTTTTAAGAATATGATATTTTGTAGAAACATAATTAGAAAATACCAAGAAAACGCAGAACTTGAATCGCAGAATATAATATTTTGTAGAGACATCAAATGTTAACCTTATTTCATATGTGTATAAATCGATTTCAACAGACCATCATGATTCGCAGAAATTGATTTCAATGCTACTAACCCGATTTCAGTGGATGATACAGCTGTCCAAAGTAAAAAACGCAGAACTTGAACCCCTGAAGGTTTCAAACTATCTTGAATTCCAATTTATATTGAACAGAGAATCTTAATTTCTATTACCTGTATAATAACAAATAAGACACATTATATCATACAGATATATATATTGCATAAAACATATTTTTGTTCTGATTTAAGGTATAAAACATGATTTACGGTATAAAATTTTTCTCATCAAACATCGAAAAATTTGTTATAATAACTAATCTTCATTGGAACAAATGACACAATTAATCTTGCAAAACAACCTCCCTTTATTATAATATAGTAAATTAGTAACGATTAATTTATTATAATAATCAATGTATTCTCAATTTATAATATAACCTCCCTTTATTATAATGTAATAAATTAGTAACGGTTAATTCATAATGAGAATAATCTCATTAAATAATCTAACACATGGCACTAATATAGCCATTTGTCAATTAATTCTAGCTCTAAATAAAAAAAATAATATAATAGAATTATATTAATTAAAAATATTATGAGTCACAATAATTAAGTAAGATGTGTAACGTTCAAAATTTTTTAATAGAATTAAATGAAAAAAAGAAAAATGGTTTTTTTAATACAAATCTCTCCAAGAAAATATGGCTATAAATAGCTAAGTTTAGGTGATGGTTTGATTCACTCTCCACACCATCACCTCATCTTCAAAAGCTATCGATTTGTATATCATGGTTATTTTCAATTTTCATGGAGGTTTCTTCTTAATCATTTGGATATATCATGTTGAAGGAGGTGAATAGTAATGCTATTACGCGATATATGTGTTTTTGTATAAGATATGTGTTTTTGTATAAGTTCATCTTATTGCTATTAGATAGTTATATGACATGTTGTCAATTAGGTTTTCTATAATATATAAATTTTGTTCAATCCTATTGTAACTCATCTTATGTAAATAACCATATCTAAACAAAGAGGTATATCCCCATATTGTAAATAAATGTTGAAGTAGTTGATACATATTGTATGTGAACGGTGTGTGTTGGTGTTGAGTTGAAATCTGTTGAGTTTTTCTGAATCATTTGGATAAAACATGTTGAAGTAGATGAATACTAATCATATTAGGGGTTATATGGGTGTAGGGGTGTCTAAATCCACATTTGGAAATTCCAAGTTGAAAGAGTTGAGTTGAATAATTCTTTTACATATGGTAAGTGGCTTATGTTGTCCATAGAAATAATTCTTATACAAATCTCAAAATGTTGTCCATAGCAATACACCTAATAACCACTCATCGATCAGAATGTATCTTAGGACTAAATACGAGCGACAATGTTGCTTTACAAGTTTCTTACACGTGTTTTGAATATTCAAATTGAGATAATAGTGGAATTGGTAAATTTGGTCAATTATTGTAAGTATATGTAAACTTTGTGTAAGTAAATTTAAAAATATTAATGCAATTTGATATCACACTATACAATCGCATTTTTGTTTTCATCATTTACAAAGTATACGTAATTGTAATGTTTTTTAATATATATATATATATATATATATATATATATATATATATATATATATATATATATGCTTCAATATATATATGTATATATATATATATATATATAAAGTTTACACATAATCATGAAATAGCCAAATCCTATTTGTCTCAGTTAATTTGTGCATTATATTACTTGAGATAAATGGTGTTGTTATTTAAATATGGTTGTCGAATTAGAATTACAAGTTTAATATGTAATAAACTGATAAATTATAGGTCATTTGAATTAAAAAATAGTTTAAATTTTTTAATGAATATGTTTTTAATAGTTTGAGTAGTATCATTGCTGAGTGGTGTATATATGATTATACGTTATACAAGATACTATAATCGGTCCCTCAATTAACATTCTCTATCCAATTTAGTCCCTAAAACTAAATCAACTATTTACGTTTTTTTGGATTTAATCTATATCTATATACTACATATACATTTGCAAATAACCTCATTAAACCTTCTAACACATGTCACTCAATTAGCAATTTGATAATTAATGTTTTATCCAAATTATTTATATTTATATTATTATATAAAAATATTAGTTGTGATAATTTGAATAATTAAAATGTTGTTTTAATTTGTAACTTCCCAAAATAATAATGCGAATTAATGGAAAAAAACGTTTTTTATTTGTAACCTATCAAAAAACTATGGCTATAAATATCCAAGGTTGGGTGATTGGTTGAGCCACTTTCAACACCACAACTTCATCTTCACTAACCATCATCTTTTCATCACCGTTCATTTCACTTTTCTTGGAGATTTATTCGTCACCATTTGGAATTTTCATGTGGATCGAGGTCAAAACACTTGCACGTGAAATATCCAAGGTTGAACGTCAAAACATTTGCGTGTGGAATATCCAATATCCAAGGTTGGGTGATTGGTTGAGCCACTCTCCACACCACAACTTATCTTCACTAAGCATCATCTTTTCATCACCGCTCGTTTCAATTTTCTTGGATCGTTATTCGTCACCATTTAGAATTTTCATATGGAAGGAGGTCATGCCATTTGCACGTGAAATATCCAAGGTTGCACGTCAAAACATTTGCACGTGGAATATCCAATATCCAAGGTTGGGTCATTGGTTGAGCCACTCTCCACACCACAACTTCATCTTCACTAAGCATCATCTTTTCATCATCGTTTGTTTCACTTTTTCTTTGATAGTTATTCGTCACAATTTGGAATTAGGTTTTCCATATTATGTACATGTTGACATGTTTTCAATTAGATTGTCCATCTTATGTATATTTTGTTCAAGCTTTTTCATTCTTTTATTTTTTTAGTGTTATTTAACTTTGTGCCGACATATGAGCTACGTGGGTGACTTCTAAACGTGGAAAAAATGGAATAATAACGCAGTAGTGCATATTTGACATGTTGTCAATTAAGTTTTCCATATTATGTATATTTTGACATGTTTTCAATTAGGTTGTCCATCTTATGTATATTTTGTTCAACCTTTTTCAATCTTTTAGTTTTTAGTGTTTTTTTTTTCACACAATTTTTTTTTACTTTATAGTGTTATTTAACTTTGTATCGACACATGAGCTACGTCGGTGACTTCTAAATGGAATAATGGAATAATGCTCCAGTGGTGCATATTTATGCTTTTTAAGAGTATGTTATTTTGTGGAACAAAGTCGATGAAAAAATGCCAAAACGTGTCAAAAACTATTTTTAATTAAAATTCATGATTGTTGCGTAGTGGACACACAACCAATTTGAAAATTTATCATTGTTGTATTAAATGTTAACCCTATATCATATGTGTATAAATCATTTTTCAACATCCCATGATGAATCGCAGAAACTGATTTCAATGCTACTAACCTGATTTCAATGGCCGATAAAGCTGTCCAAAGCCAAAAACGCAGAACTTGATCTTCGAAGGTTCCAAATTCTCTTGAATTCCGATTTATCTTGAAGAGTTATATTTTCTATTACCTGTATAATCACAAATAAGACAACTTATACCAGACTGATCTATATTTCCTCAAACATGGTTTAAGTTAAAAATATTTGTTTAATATAAGACTGATCTATATGTATTTTTATTACCATACCTTTTTTATTAAAATAACCGCCCATTGGTGTGCTGAAAGATGTTGTGCAAGTGTACACAGTCACAAACAAGTAATAAAGTAGAAGTAAAGTATCGTTCCCACAGAGATTGTATAATTCTTAATGTATTGTTGTGAAGACATGTAAATTAATGCTACTATCTACTCACAATTTTTGGTTTTGGTTGAAGTTGAAATGAAGTTTAAAATGACAATAAATAACAGAGAGGAAATCAGTGGAGAAATATAGTTGAGATGCTTTCATCAAATAACTTTCTTTTAAGTGTTAAGTGCATTCGTGTGGTGCAGGTGCACTGGATGCAGCTGCATCAGTTGTGTGCTTTTCAGCTACTATTTCAAAAGTTGTTTTACAAGCTTCCTATGTCTAGGTGTGCTAAATAAATTCACTCTTGACCTTGAAATACTTGCTAATTTAATCCTAAGGGCTATGTTATCCTATGTCTAGGACTTAACATGGAATTAACAAGCTTCTTTTATTAAAACAAGTTAATAAAGGCTTTATTAAACACTTACCCCTATTGATTCTTGATTTCTAGTTATAAACCATGTCTGTGAATATAACTCTACTCATTTTAAGCGATCAACCTTAAAATAAGATGGATGTAGTATAACACAAGAATCAAAGTACATGCAACACACAAATAACACTTAATTTTCTCAAAAGATCATTATAAGACTAGCACATCTCAACTAAAGGAATTTAGCTCATGATAGACATTGCAAGATGAAAAGAGATTGAATAAAACATATTGAGGTGATGGAAATTATCAAGAAAGAACAACAAAGTAAAGTTTACAATATTGAAGCTTTCTTGCATCAAGCAATGCAGGTGCACTGATCTCCTTCCTATATCTATGAAGAAGAGAAGGGAGAAGGCGTCAATTTCTTCCTTTTCTCCTTGCCACTATCTAAGAAATTAGAACTAAAAACTTGGAAGTAAACGTACAAGAAATTCTAAGAGTGTAAAAATGTAAGAAAAATAGATTATGAGATGTTATGAGATGCTATTCAAAGTGAGAAGTGGGGATCCTTATATAGCTCAAAAAAGTGAATTCCTTGAGGGCTAAGTAAACTTGAGAACTCAACCATGGTTACTTTTCAGCATTTGAAAAAACAATTTGAGTTTCATACTCAAATATCAAGAGTGGTCCAATTAGAGCTTGCCATTTGGTTCATGAAATGATTTCTTCAAGTGGTCATCCATTGTGGGCGCCTCCTTTATAAAGTTTCCATGTGCCCCATGTGATTGTGGATCAGCTATAATGTCATTTGGTGGTGCCTTTGTCTTCTTTTGTTTTGAGGTGCTTCCGGTGTTGGCCTTTTTCCTACCATTCGCAAAATGGTGCAGCTGCATCAAGTGCAGGTGCACTGGATGATTTGGATGAAATCTTTACTTTGTGTATTGTGTTCTTCCAATGTAGGTGTCTTATCTGAAAACACTCAACAAACAAATCAAACATACCAACATCTAGACATCATGCTCAATATTGTGGATGACAACATGCTTTATCCTTTAAGGTTTGTTTATCTAATTTCTTCTATAATATTTACTTAATTTATATTTGATTTCAAACAATTATTTAGGTTTAGTTGTATAAATAACTCTATATAAAATAGAGTTATCACCCATCATTTAATTACAAGAAAACGTTACAAAATAACATCTTTGTGATAAAGTTGTTTAGTATATTTATTATAATGTTTGAAAATAGTGTTAGTAAATATTGAATTAATAAAGCGTTACAAAATATACAAAATGATATTAACTGCATTTTAACGCCATTAATTGTTATTAATTGTCCGTTTTATTTATAGTCATAGTTTAATATTTTGTAACACTTTACAAAATATCTTATCCTTCATTTCAAATTATTAAAAAGTTTATAATGTCATTTAAGTAACGTTAATAACAATTATTAAAAAGTTCATAATTTCATTTAAGTAACGTTATAAAACGTCACATTAAGCAACATTATGAAACGTGTAACACCCTAACATCTCTAATAAGTAGAAATATTAAAATGCACAACTTTAGCATACATCAGAGATCATTATTCCTGTTTAGATATTGAACACAACTAAAATTGTTCGATATTATAAAATATCTCTCATTTATCACCTGTCGGTACATCAATAAACCGGATACAGTTCATAACCTCAACATTAATTCCTAGTGTTCAACATCCTCACAAGGAAGGCGGAAACGATAAATAACTTAATACAGCTCAAGTCATTAATCGAGTACAAAAACAACAAGGAAAGATACATAAACTAAGACTTGAAATAACTAAGTCTTCAAATCCTCTCCTCGTGCACGTCATCTACTCGTGCCTTATTGTCTTCTTCTTTCCCTGTTTCTCTGTAAAACAACAACATATGATAGGGTGAGATAACATATCTCAGTGAGTTCTACCGTTACCCCTAACCGCTCTCGGTTCAATTATATTTCATAGTTCATAGTCCAATTCTTGATGACTATGCACTATTCTTTTTCATCAATTTAGTACAACATCTTAAACCCTTTTTCTTTTCTTTGGTTTGCGATGAACCCAGATCACCTATGCATCTCAGTGACTACATCTTTGGGTCTAGTTCGAGGGCTCATGACTTCCCTCTCCCTAGTGTACTAACATCTTGAGGTCGTCACCTCACTTCGATATAATTTATATATCACACCCGCATTGGGCCGTCAATCTTATTTAATACCCGCATTGGGCCATCAATCACATATGATATAATTTATATATCATGTCCACTACAATAGTAGAACATGAAGTTCCGTTTTGATTTGAAAAACATATGTTCTCACACGTGGCTAGACTCGGTTTTTCGAAACATTTATAAGTTTCAAAACATTTTCTAAAAACCAAGTTTGATCATATTAAAACCATGTTTTTATAAAGTAAATATCATCCCAATTGATTGAGAAAAGGATTAGAAGTGGTTTGGAATCTAAAAGAGCAACAAAACAAATTTTTGGCATCCGGTGACAGAGGAGTTGGCACGACCCGTGCAGCAATCAGCACGACCCGTGCTGCTGAAAATTTATTTTTCCAGCCAATCTGATAAGTTGCACGACCCGTGCAGAAATCAGCACGACCCGTGCTGCTGTAGCAGGTTCACATTTTGTTCACTTCGTTTGTTTTGTTTCTCCGATCGCGTCCAATCCGAAACCCAATCCAATTCCAGCATCAAAACAGAGATTTTCCACACAATACAAGTCAATTCAACACAAGTTTCAATCACACAATAAAGTATATTTTTGTTAAATAAACCGTAAACGATATTTGTCTAAAATTCGGTTTTTGACTTTAAAACCATTTCGAAACCAACACATCAATCGATTCCAGAATTTCAACACAATCAATTTAAAGTATAAATTCCCTAAACGTGAGTAAAACTCACCGGTTCAACAAAATAGAGACAAATTTCGTTGTCACCCGAAACAAGCAACCGAAATTACTCGAACGATCCCCGTAATCACGAACTTGCTTCCAAACTATAACTACAGCTCCTAGGGTTCAGAAAGGGCAAAGGGGAAATAGAAGGAATTAGCTTTTCAAACTTGCATCAGTGAAAAGGAAATCAAAAATGGAAGAGAGTGGACTATGGAAGTCTCACCTTCAAGAAGAAATTGAACTTTTGCTCTCCTCCTCTTCTCCTCCTTCTTCACGTTTTCTTTCTCTTCTCTCTCTATTCTTCTTTCTTTCTTTACTTCTGAATTTTGAGAGAGAAGGTGAGATGAGTCCCATGGTTAAATGAGATGAGAGTGTAATTGAGAGGAAATTGACCAAAATACCCTTATTTCAATTTTTCACTTAAACTCTCATTTTAACCCCATTTCTCCCCAAATTACCACATAATTTGAATACTAAGGCATTTTAATCTTGTGACTTAGCCAATATATAATGCTTTCTCGACTATCCCATATTCATATCTTGATTTATTTTTCACTTCGAATAATAAATCACTCGTTAATTCCATAAATTGAATTTAACGAAGTTAGGGATGTTACAAAACGTAAGGGTTATAAAATGTAAAATATATGTTATAAAATGCAGGGATTATAATATTAATTATTAAAACGCACGGTTTATAAAACGCACGGGTTATAATATTAATTATTAAAAAGTTCATAATGTCATTTAAGTAACGTTACAAAACGTCACATTAAGCAAATTATTAACTATATTATAGCTAATATTCTAGGTAAATATTAAATATTAAAGAGTTTATAATATTAATTTTTAAAATGTATATATACGGTTATAATATTAATTATTATATTCAAATTTTGTGATACAACTTGCCTTTCAAATTTTGTCATAAGTCCCATGATTAACCATTATAATAAAGTTAAATATGATATAATAAACTGTTCAAATTTTTTGTAGGTTCCATTTGATATATATGTTACATTTAGTTTTTTATAATAGTTAATTATATCACATGTAACAGTTAATTTATTATAATAATCAATTAGTAATTGACAATATATAAATTGAAAAGGATAATTTATTACCTGGTATTAGTAACGGTTAATTTATTATAATAATCAATTAGTAACGGTGAATTTATTATAATTAGCAAATGCAACATAAATTAATAATGGTTATATATTATAATAATCAAATTTAAAGGACAATTTGAAGAGACACACCCATCTATAAATAGGATGACTACAACCAACTTTTTCATAGCCAACTATAAACACTCCTCTATATCCAAAATTCTTCTGATTATAATTCCTATCTCCTTTTACAAAATGCCTCCAAAGTATGACATGATATCTGACATCAATGCCAGAAATGGCAAATGCAACCTACTCGTGGGCATCACAAAGAAATGGGAAGTCCCTGATCTGAACAATAACAGGATTCCCTTTTCTGTCGAAATCATTTTGATTGATAGAGAGGTTAATATTATGTACTTTATCATTTTTTTAACATCAGCAATATTTTTTTCTTTTTTTTTTGCATTTTACTTTTCATATGTCTCATGTTGATTTTTTTTGGATCAAGAGATTCAATTGCCTGTATAATTAGAATCTCTAATACGATTTTAAGAAAAATTAACATATTAACACATATTATACATATTTGAGTACTTTTGGATGTTGTTTTGTTAGGTCCTTAACTTTTTATATCATTCATATTTTCGACAGGGGAACAAGATACATGCAACTTGAATGAAGGGGATGTTTATAACATCGCAAACTTTGATGTTGTTTCTAATGTTGGTGCATATCGTACAACTCATCACAAGTTTAAAATTAATTTTCAGTATAATACAGGGGTCCAAATGGTCAGTAATATTCAAATGAACATGGTCCCAGACACATATACTTCTCCTGCTGATGTTTTCAAAAGTCACCGACTATTTAATTGGTTAGTACTTCAATACATTATCACGGTATCATGTTTTGTATATATACATTATATTTAACATTAATATTTTTTGTATTACCTACAGACCTTATTGGTGTGCTGACTGGAATTGGAAAAGAAAGGGAGTATGAGAAAAATTGTATAAAGTCAAAGGTCGTCACAATAGAACTAGATAACAATGGGTGCGATTTGTAACACCCTAGTATTTCTAAATAAAAGAAATACGAAAACATACATTTTAGATTACATCAGAGTACAAAATTTCCTTCTTAGATACAACTAACTGCAAGAATAGCGGAAACGATTACATAACTTAAATTAAATTCAAGTCACATTATCGAATACTGAGACAACACCGGAAATAAAAACAAGGATGGAAGAATTAATCTTCAATATCCTCTTCAAGCATGTCACCTAACCATGCCTTTTAGCTTTCCTCGTTTCCTGTTTCTCTGTAAAAACAACAATAAATGATATGGTGAGATAACATATCTCAGTGAGTTCTACCGCGACCCCTGACATTCACTCGGTTCAATTATGAAAACCTTTAATTGGTAATTCAATATGAATTACAAAATAGTCCATTTCATCTTTTATCACATCAACCAACCACCCAAAGTAACTTAAGTGATGAATTACCATATTACATTTTAATCTTTAGCACGTCACCAACTCCGAAAGCTTAAGTGAACCCCAACATCTGGCCGATAAGTGTACAACTCTTAAAGGCAAAGTAATAATAAACATCTGGGGGCCTAGGTCAAGGGCTCATGACTTTCCTCACCTAGCATGCTAATCCATAGAGGTCGTCACCCCGATTCGATAACATATATATATATATATATATATATATATATATATATATATCGTGAATCATAGACCGGTTTAGATGATTTAAAATAAGGGTTAAATATGTTTTTAGTCCCTACAAAATTTCACTATTATGTTTTTAGTCCCTATAAAATTTTTCATCGACTTTTAGTCCCTATAAAATTTCAAAATTTCGTTTTTAGTCCCTATAAATGCCAACTAGTGTATATCCATTGAATTTTTGAGTGATGTTTTGCATACATGTTGAGGACATTATAAACATCTCTTCCAGAAAAACTTTGAATTTTTTAACAACGCATAAATTAAATCTAAATTTTTTAAGTGCAAAAGATTCGATAAACAAATTAAAGGAAATACTAACCTAGAAATCAAATTTTGAGTTTATTTTTTGTGAGGGAGATATTTTTAATATCTTTAACGTGTATGCAAAATATCATTCAAAAATTCTAAAGGTATACACGAGTTTACATTGTATAGGGACTTAAAACAAAATTGTGAAATTTTATAGGGACTAAAAGTTGACGAAATTTTTTATAGGGACTAAAAACAAAATAGTGAAATTTTGTAGGGACTAAAAACATATTTAACCCTTAAAATAATAACCATCCCGAGTCAATTGTATCATATCAATTAGAATGACCGGTTTAGATGAATTAATATTCATCCCGCATCAATCAATTAGAATGACCGGTTTAGATGAATTAATATTCATCTCTAATTGACCGGTTTAGATGAATTAATATTCATCCCGCATCAATCATGGATTTAATAATTAGAACCAATATGAGATGTTATTTAAACCCCACCGAAAGCAAATTTATTTTAAAAATGTATGTATTTTTGGATGGGTAAAAAAATTTATTATTTTCTCCCATTAGAAAATTTGTTTTACCCCCCTCCCCCCATTAATATCTAATTACCCAAAAAACCAGTCTAACTTATTTTAATTCATAATTTCACGTAAAAAAAGGTTTCGCTTCTAGCAACTACAATGCTTGAAACATGTTTCTCTACAATGAGTTTCATAAAGGATGAACTGCGCAATCATAGGAGACCGATCGTTGAATAATTATCTTGATACATATATAAAAAGAGATGTTTTTGATAGTACTCACAATGAAAATATCATACAATATTTTTGAATATGAAAATGCATAGATATCAAGTGTAATTAGTTGAAGGTTGGATATCTTTAGTTGAAGGTTGGATATCTTTTGTGGAGTTTTTTCATTATGTTAACAACTTAATGTTACCAACATAATCACCATCTATCATATCTTTTTTCCAAGTTTTTTACAGGATCATTATCAATTATTAAATAACTTATATTTAACTGATTTATTTTTATAACAAATGATATATACAAATTATATTATAGATTTAAACATGTGTATGACTTAATATTTATGTTACATGTATAGTATTTTTATTTTTGAAACAATACTAAAAATACATTTTCCTATGCATCGCTATTTCATAGCATATTATTTTCAATAATTCAATATATTTATTTTTTCCAAAAATTTAATATAATTTCATATATTTAACTGGATTTGCTCCCCGTGCATCGCACGGGTTACATACTAGTATTCTTTTATATGAAGTTGTAGTACTTCGATTAATTTTCGAAAGGTGGATTTTTAATGAACAAAACAAAATGTAGAAAAAGGAAAGACAAAGTCAATAAATTAAAAGGTGAAGAAAAGGCAAAAGAAATTACAAGGAGAAGAGAAAGCAAGTGCGAGGAAAAAAAGAAACCAAAGAAAAAGAAGTAAATAAATAAATAAAAAAGATACTGTGCAACAGGAGAGAAGGAACCAAAAAGCCCTAAACACAGCACTAGAGTTTAGTTTTTGCTCTCTCTCTTCTTTCTTCCTCTATATCTCTCTCTCCCTTAATATCTTTCCCACATTCCTCACGTTATTTCCTCTTTCACACAGATCAACAATCAATTATTAAAAATAAAAAATCATTGTTTATTGTTGAGAAATAATAACGGATCACAGCAATTTACATGAACTTCAAAATGTTTCTTCGTTAGTCTCTGTTTGCCATCATCACCAATAATAAAAATAATAATCACTGAACCCTTTCTTTCTCTTTCTATCTCTCTATTATATATATACCCCAATTGTGTCTATCCCCTTTTCAATTTCAATTTTTTTTTTGAAAGTTTGGGGCTTTCTGTTCCGAAGATGAGCGGTGGTGGGTTAAGGGCTTCGATTCCTAGCGGTGTGAGGAAGACGATCCAGAACATTAAGGAGATCACTGGTAATCACAGTGATGATGAGATTTACGCAATGCTCAAAGAGTGTTCTATGGATCCTAATGAGACTGCACAGAGGCTCCTCTTTCAGGGTTGGTAACATTATTTGCTTCTCTTTCTTTGTTCGCTTAATTTGATCTTGATCTGTGTGTTTTTTTAATCGAGGGTTTTGTTTGGTTTGGGGCTGTGTCGGTGAAATTGGGTTCTTTCAGTGTGGAGTGGGGACCCTTTGGGATGAAGTTTCAGCTTTGATGATGAAGTTTCATTTTTTTGAGATGAAGTTTTGTTTGGCTTAGTTTTGATTTTTTTGAGGTTTAGGGTAGCTTGTTCTATAGAAAGTTTAGTTTTGTTTCACTGTTAATGAGGTTTTGTTGTGTTAAGTTTAGGTTTCTTCATACTCCTTTTGTTTTTGTCGGGTTCTGTGTAGTTGGCCTATGGAAAGCTGACTTGTGTTTAGGAAGGAGTAATAATCTTTCAGGAGTTTCTGAGTCTGGTTTCGTATCAGATGTGCTTGGTTGACTTGTAGTTGTGGACTTGACTACTTCTTTTAAGTAAGTTGAGATTTTTTAGCTTTAAGTTTGCTGTGCTGCCAAATGTTCAGCTCAGTTGATACTTGTTTGATTCTCTTTTGGTGCTTATAGTTCATTAAGTGGGCCAAAAATGGATTCTTATTTGAGGGCATTCTCTGTTTTGGTTCTGCATTCTGCCTTAATGGGTTATTATCCCCATCTTCCCTCCAAACTACATAGGAGAATTTGGATTCTTTCCTCTACTATGGGGGTAAGGGTTTTTCTTTCTTTTTTTACTTTGTGGGGAAATGCTATTTTTGTTTTATCATTCTCTTGGTTGTTAGAGGTTCTTCCTTGATAAACACTTTTGGAAATCTAAGATCCCTCGTAAGGTCAAATTTTGACGCTTAGGACTCTACGTAGCCATTTCTCAAAATTTGTTTTATGTTTAGGGTCTGTCGTTCTTGTTCAATTTTGGGTGTGGTTTCTCACGTACTTTTCAATGGACTTGGAAGAGGCAAAACTGAGCACCATTCTCGCTGTTCTCTGGCATATATGATTGAGAAAAAATGCAAAAGTTTTTAGGGTTTTACAAGGCAGTTTCGCTGTCTGCATAAGGAGAGAGTTTTGGCAGCTTTGCTGCATTTCTTGAGGTTGATTGTTTACTTTTAGTTTCTCTGTTTGTATTTTGAGGGTAACTTATCCTCTTCCCTCATTGCAAATTTGCCTTTCTCTCCATTAAGGTAGTATTTATTTGGATGTACAGGCTAATTAAGCACTTATTGTATAAGAGCTTATAATTATGCATAAGCTATTTCTATAATTTAGCTGAAAACAGCTTTACAGACATATCATTCTATTTTTATATGCACTTCGAAACACTTGCGAAAGTGCTTCTGTCACTAGATAAGCCCAACTAAGCTCTTCCAAACGTCTCCTAAATTTATATTAAAAAAGGTGAAAGTGCATTACCGTTAGGGGATTATGCTCGATTATTCTTAATTGTATAAGTTTAAAAGATGTAGGCTCAGTAGACCTCTTATCATGTGGATTTTGTACATTTTTTTTAGTTTTGTTACTCATGCTCATGAATCATGTATAGTGTTTCATGTCGTTATTTAAAAGTATATAAGACGTATTTCATACTACTTTGTGCCAATAGCACAGAGACCTTTTTTGTTATGCTTAGTGGCTATATTCACTCTTTTTAGTTTGGAAAAAAGTAACGATATTTCACCCCCTTGTCTTTCCTTGGAAATAGTTTTTAGCGGTTTATCAAGTACTCCTGTGGCAACGATTGTGCTGGTTTAAATATATTGCTTTACTTGTTGAAGTGGCATAACGTTTAGATTTAACTACGATCCACTTAAGTCAAAGGTCTCATTTATAGGAGGTTTTCAGAAGATTAACAGTGTTTCTACATGCTAATTAAGATGTTTGTATGAAGTAATCTCAACGAGGTTCCCCGATGCTGTTTGTATGGGCGTCTTTGTAAATGCTTTCATGATCCTTTAATATATTCCCTCCATTCTTCTCCTGTGAATTAGATTTGGATGTGAAGTTTCCCTCATCATTTTGCATATCAAGTTATCAACATACATATATGTATTGCGATTAAGTTATTAACAATGGCATTATGAAATTTCTCAAACATGCCATGGCTTTCTTCTACTGTTGTTACATATCTACTGTTCTAACTATATCTGTGTCTTAAGAGACTAACATCTAGCAACTATTTTACAGACACATTTCACGAGGTCAAAAGAAAAAAGGACAGAAGAAAAGAGGTAATTCATTCTTATTGTTGGCTAGATTGTAGAAATCATGTTGATTATATATGCTCAAAGTCTATCTGTGTTGTCTGTACAACAGTTTTTTAGTCATTTGTTTTTTAAATATATCAAACCAAATGTCTATTATGCATGTTGTATTTTTTGGTTCGTGTATCTCTTCTCTCTGTCTTAAAATAATCTTCTATACTTCAATTTGAGAGGTTACTAGTATTTTACCCGTGCGTGTATTTATTATAATTTGCTATGGAATTATAAATATGTTAAAAGTTGCAAAATGTAATAAAAGAAAAGGAAAAACTTCATAAATGGCGCTCCCGTTGGCGCGCCTATTGGCACTCTCGTTGCTGCTCTGTTGGCGCTTCTGTTGCCGTTCCCGTGCGGCTCACGAAAAAAGTTGATGAGATTTAATATTTTTTTGAAAAATAACTTTGCAATTTTTGCTAGTGGTATCGTTTTTTTTGACATTCGGTAGTGGTTAAGTTAATTGGATTTAGTAGTTTTGAGTAGATTAAAGTAAATAATAAATTCTACATAATTTAATATTAATTTTATTAAGTTTATTTAATTACTGATTTTTTAGAAAAAATAAATTATTTTTTTTTAAAAATTGACTGCGAGCGTTAGCGCGACAGACAACTTTTGCTACTTTTTGGCGCTCCCGTTGGCGCTGTCATTGCTGCTCTCGTTGTTGCTCCCGTGCAGCTCACGAAAAAAACTGGATGAGATTTAACTATTTATTTTTTTAGGAAAAATATTTTTGACGATTGGTAGTGGTCAAATTAATTGGGTTTAGTAGTTTGAGTAGATTATAGTAAATAGTAAATTAATTTAAATTTAATTAATTTTATGTAATTATTGATTTTTAAAATAAAAAAGTTTGGTAAAGGATTGTTGCAAAATGTAATAAAAGAAAAAGGAAAAACTCCATAAATGGCGCTCCCGTTGGCGCGCCTATTGGCGCTCTCGTTGTTGCTCCCGTTGGTGCTTCCGTTGGCGCTTCTGTTGGTCATCCCATTGGCGTTGTCGCTGCTCCTCTCGTTGTCGTTCCTGTGCGGCTCACAGAAAAAGTTGATGAGATTTAATATTTATTTTTTTGGAAAAATAATTTTGCAATTTTTGCTAGTAGTATCTTTTTTTACAATCGGTAGTGGTTAAATTAATTGGGTTTAGTAGTTTTGAGTAGATTAAAGTAAATAATAAATTCTACATAATTAAATATTAATTTTATTTAAATACTGATTTTTTAGAAAAAATAAATTAATTTTTTTTTAAAAAATTGACGGCGAGTGTCAGCGCGGCGAACAATTTTTGCTACTTTTTTGCGCTCCCATTGGCGTTGTCGTTGCTGCTTTCGTTGCTGCCCCGTGCAACTCACGAAAAAAGTGGATGAGATTTAACTATTTATTTTTTAGGAAAAATATTTTTGGATTTTTTGCTAACGGTATCTTTTTTTTACGATTGGTAGTGGTCAAATTAATTGGGTTTAGTAGTTTGAGTAGATTATAGTAAATAGTAAATTAATATTAATTTAATTAATTTAATGTAATTATTGATTGTTAAAATAAATAAAAAATTGGTAGTGGATTGTTTGATTATGTTAATAGTAGAGAGAAGTGGAAAGAGTGAGAGAGAGATAGAGGAAAGATAAAAGATGATGTGAGACCACCCACTAATGATAAAAGTGAGTGAGAGAAAGAAAAAGTAAAATGAAATAATTTGAAATGACATATTTATCCTACTGATATAACTAATGGAAGGAGGGCATAATAGTAACTTTGGTGGATGGTTGGTATCCACTTTTTATAGTAGATTGGTGGTCCAGGCCAACCTCTTATTTGTCAATCACATCAATTTCTCATAATTTTTCCGTTATTTTGTATGATTCTTTGGCATGTGTCTTTTGATTAGCTGTTTTTGCTCTGTCTTTGCTTTTCTACTGTTTCATTCAAGTTATTCAGGGGAGTCTTCCCCCTCCTTCTCCCCTCTTTCTGTTAATTGTTTATTTCTTCCCAGCTCTGAAGCATGTCTACACCATTTTGTTAGGTGTGCATGTACTAATGGTGGGTAGGAGAAGGACTTCTGTTGCTTACTGGAGGCAGAGAGGGACTTTTAGGAATTTTAGAATGTGTCTTGTTTGATTGTGTTACGTGATTTTTATAATTTACTTATGCCCTTCCCTTTTAGTTATTTATTTATTTACTTTATTTAATAAATTAGTATCCAAATTTTTTACTTATCATTCATTTTAGCTGGCTAATTCTGTTCATTTTGTTCCCTTCATTATTTAAGGTGCTGCAGAATGTTAACAACCGAGAGCCCGTAGAGTCACGTTCAAGGCCTGGCACCCAAGGGCGGGTAGTTAGGGGTGGTCGGGGAAATTTTTCACCTCATCACATGTCGCATGGTAAAATAACTATTCTGAACCACAACTTGTTTGAGTCTTTTCCCCAACCTTTGGTGTTAGATAATTCCCCGTTTCTCTTTTCTTGCTTTCAACCCTCTAATTTTTCAGCTAAAATAGTTTTTGTTTGGTAACTTTAGGTTCTTCATATTTGCTATGTTTGAAACTGGTAGATGAGTATGAACATCCCCCAGCTTGTTTAATTGGCAACTTAGATGAAAAGTAACAAATTGATACTGTGTTGGGCTGTAGAATCGCTAAACTAAATAAATTTATAATATATGGGCCTTCTCTCAGATGCTGGTGGTGGCAAAAGTTCTGGTACAGCCAAAGATATCGGGACCAATCAAGGGACTGGGAAGGGTGCACGCCCTTTGCCAGGTTCTCAAGAGAAAAAAGCAAGAGAAAAAAGTTCTGGTACAAGGTAAGTTCTTTGTATTTTTAGCTGTCATTGCTATCCTTTGGTTGCTAGTTATCTACAGCGACATGGATTTAAGTCCTGATACATTTGGATTAAGCTACATAACTACATATCCTTTGCAGCTCTGTTCCAGCTATTGCCAATGGGCCTACAACTGTCGCATCTGGAACTACTAGTGTGAATACCTCCTTATTATCTTCTGGAAGTGTGGATAAAATTAGTCAATCTGCTGGTGGTAGTAATAGTTTGGGTGATGATTTTCCTTCTGATAGTTCAGACAAAGGTGCAACTGTTGCTTTTGGAAATGAGTCAGTGTCTTCCACCAGTGATGGCTTAGGCTCTAGACCTGCATCAACATCAGCTGTCTGTTTCTCATCTTCAGATCCAGTACTTGTTCCATCTAATGATCCACGTTTTCCTGGTGCTGTTGGTGCAATTAAACGTGAAGTGGGAAGCCAACGTCCACCTGGGGAATTAAATGTGGTTCACACTTCTGAGAACAAACCTGCTGGTTAGGATATTTGACATTTTTTACCTCAAGTACTGCTATAATTTTTTTGGGTTTTAAAGTTTTTCAATGTAATCGATGAAGGATTTCCCCAAATAATGTTTGACAGCTTTTGAGACTGATAGCTCTTCTTTGCCAGGAAATATTCAAGGCAAATCTTTGGTAGTGGCAAAGAATCATGTTCCTGAGGTGTCACCTTCATCAACAATATTACATGGGAGCACTTCTCATAGTCGGCCTTCCTCTAACTACGGTAACCGATCACAACAAGTAATTGGCCTTCAGAAAGGTAATTCATATATCTGAAGTTTAACATGGAGGCTTTTGTCTACTCCACTGTCTATATTCTTCCGGTGTTTGTTATTTTTGATCAATAACTACCTGTTAAAGAGCACGGACATTGAAGTAGAAGCTTTCTGCAAAAATATGTTTATGTATGCATATCTTTTTATTCAGCTTTTGCGGTTGTATGTTTTCCTTGCTTGTCTAGCTTTCACACACGAGAGAACTTCTCAGTGATCAGAATTGAATGAAAAATGTGGTGTTTTGTGGCTATCGGAAGTTCAAAAAGAAGTTATGGGAATAATTTTCTGCTCAAACAATTGAGTTGACCTATAGAATCATTATGTTTGTGTGATCTGGTCATGTGTAAGAGCATTGATTCTATTGTATGCTTGTGTCCATCTTTCCAACCTTCTTATTGTTCAGTAAGTTGACCTGAAAAAAGTAAATGGCTGATGGTGAATCGATAAGGGAAAATATGGAAGGTAGAGATAAAAAATATTTTTCAATGCAGTTTTGTCATGTTAACAGCAAGATTCCATTTATGAGAAAAATCTCCTGTAGTATTTTTTTTAGCAAAAGAAAGGGTTATGGAGCCTCATTAAAACCTTCTGGTGCAAAACCCTCCTTAGGGAAAAAAACATCCCGAAGAAAAGAGTACTCCCCCTACAATTTATTGATAAAAACAGAAAAGATACAAAAGACATGGGGGACTAGGCCAATACCCATTAAAGAAGCAACATTACAACCAAAAGAAAAAAATATCAGTCCTATTAAAAGGAATCTAGTCCAAAGTAAATTAAAATTGGCATGCAAGAGCATCACTATAATGACTCTCATCCCAACTAGGTTGGCACCAAAGTCATTAACAATCATTTGCAGCACACCAAAAACAAAAGGCCAGAAGGAGACTGAAACCATCGAACAGAAAATTAGCAGAATCTATAGCTAGGCATACCTAACCTATTTCTGGAGAAATCCTCAGCGATGAAACTGGGAGGAAGGTCCCAAGACAAAACCACTAATATTAGTACCATGTCCGGCAAGCTTACCAGCACAAGTGTTAATCTCCTTTAGTATTTGCCATGATGCTTTCTTAATTTTGTCTTATTATGTCTTTTAGTAAATGGTCATAGAGATATTGTCATAATCCCGTTCTATTGACCGTATTTTTGTGACTTTAACTGGTAACATGGTTGTTTTGAATTTTAAGATATTGTTTTTCTGTCAAGTGTGACTGTACTTTTCCCCCTTGCTAACCATATATGGTCATGGGTTGGGTTGATAAGATTTATAATGTTTTTCTTTACAGCAGCTGGTTCTAATAAGGAGTGGAAACCAAAGCCATCAAATACAATCAACAAAGGTTCTGGATCAGCCAGTGTATCCGAGTCTTCTGCCATTTCAGCTGAAGCAATTGGGCAGTTACCATCTGTGTCTAAGGTCCTTGACTCTGAAGAAGCTACTTTTAAACTGCAGAAGAAGCTAGAGGATTTAAATCTTCCACCACGTCAGCATGTTATACTTCCAAACCATATCTTGGTGCCTGATTTTGAAAAGAGCAAGTTTAGCTTTGGGAGTCTGGGAGTCAGTTTTGGCAGCCTAGAGTACGAAAAGAGTTCAGCACCTCTTTCCAAAGTATCTCAGGCTGCTGAAGAAACTGCAAGGGAGCAGGTCTTAAGGTTGTAATCTGTTGAAATTGTAGTTTGTGAATCTTTCAGTGAATTCTAGTATAATAAAACTAAAACAATGCCACACATTATCTAACCAAATTCAATTCTCTTTATGTTCCTAAAAATTTCTGATCGGTTTAGATTTTATGTATTCCTAACGTAAAATTGACTGTAGAGGTAATATGCAGAAGAAAAAATTGTATCAAGTACCATTAGTAATCAAATCTTTTGTTTTTTCAGCAATCAAAGTGCTTCAGTTATGTCTGCTGTGGGAGATATTTCTGACAATCCACAACCATCTTCGACTACTGTGCCTGAGAATTTATCACTGTCTACAGAAGTGGATGTGCCATCTAGTGCTATTCAGGAGGATGATGAGTCCAAACATGACACTACTCTGCCATCTGAAGGTAATGAATACTCGGTGGGGCATACTTCTCAGAACTACAATTTGGGTTTCATGCCCCCAATGTTGGGAACACAGTCTCCACAAGTCGATTATTCTGAGTCTCATGCACGGGATATTTCTCGGCTTCCAAGCTATGTTGTGAGCCCTCTGACCTAGATTCTCACTTTTTGCATTGTTTAGTTTACTCTATTCGTTTTCTTACAAAGTCATTTCATTGTTATCTTATTGTAGGTTCATCAACCATTTGATCCAGCTAGTTATTACGCACAGTTTTACCGATCTGGTGCTGACAGTGATGGTCGTCTTTCTCCTTTACCTTCAGCCGGGCCAACAACTAAATACAATGGTAGTGTTGCTGTGTTGCCTACACCAAGTTCTCAGTCTCTTCAAGAGGTTTGCATTGTTAAAGTTACAATCGTATTACGATAAGATTTGACGGTTGTGTACTAAAAAAGAAAAGAAAACAGTTGTATATTGTCACGAGGGTCAATTATTGTCAATTAGAGTCACATCCCTTGATTTTTTTATTACCTTACCACACATATCATCTTTATTTTGAAAACCAATTGAAACCTCCAACTAGTAAGGGAAGTTTGTGTTGGTTTTAAAAATATAACGGTTGTTTGTGTTATAGTTATGAAGGTTGTTTATGTACGTGTTGTGTCTGATGTACATGTCAGTATCCGGGGACTCTACAGTTCATTTGTTGACCGCATGGATTTCTCTTGGAGCATACATGGGTTTTCAAGCATGTTATTTCCTGGTGTACTGATGCTAGCATGAACTTACTTGCCAGTATACAATAATGAATGATTTTGACAATATTTTCATCAAGTGTAATCGGTTAAAATATTGAAAAAAAACACGATGAAGAGGTGTCAACCTTTAAATACCTGGTGCTTATTCATGCGCAAAGTAGTGATTCTTTTTTCTTTTTGCCAAAGACTTATGGATTACGTTTTTTGTCCGCAGGGAGGTGTCTTGTCCACAGCAGGTCCGGCGACACCACTTGTGACTCAAGCTGCTGGGGCGATGCAAAACTCATTAGCTTCTACTCAACAGCCACTCCCTGTTTTTCGACCACCGAGTGGGGTTCATATATCCCATTATCCCCCTAACTACATTCCTTATGGTCACTATTTTTCACCATTCTATGTCCCGTCTCCCCCAATCCACCAATTTATGGGTAACGGTGCATTTCCTCAACAACCACAGGCCAGTACTGTATATCCACCTCCTCCGGCTGTGGCTGCAACAGGGATAAAGTATCCCCTTCCCCAGTTCAAACCCGGAACAAATGCAGCTAACTCAACTCATTTTGTAATGCCGGGTGCCTATAGCACATATGGCTCCTCCCCAGCTGGTGGTTATAATCCTAGTTCTGCAGAAACCGCAGGGAATTCGAACTCTAACGAGGATCTCGGTTCCTCCCAGTTCAAGGAAAACAACAATGTATACCTCAATGGACAACAGGTTTGTTCCTTTTGAATTCCACCATCAATTAAGTTTAGCAGCATTACCCCCATTGCCTCCAAGACAACAATGAAAAGCGCATGATGCAAATTGTCCTGCTGTACTTATTTATGTTTATATTATATTTTCATGGTATCAAAAGTTCTACATATGATAATAACTATGTGCTGTTTCTCGACTGCAGAGTGAAGGTTCGGCAATGTGGGTGGCCGCACCTGGCCGAGACATGTCCAATATGCCCACCAGTTCATTCTACAACCTGCCACCTCAGGGTCAGCATGTGACCTTTGCCCCAACACAGGCAGGCCATGGCACCTTTGCTGGCATCTATCACCCCGCACAAGCAGTAGCTGCTGCAACGGTTCATCCACTTCTGCAACAATCTCAAACAATGTCTGGAGCAGTTGATATGGCAGGGCCTGGTGGCAGTGTTTATCAGCAATCTCAGCATGCACATATCAATTGGCCAAGTAACTACTGAGACAGACAGGCTTGGTGACAGAAACAAGGGGCAAAATTTTTGGAAACTCTAAAGTACTGTTGGAGTTCCTTGGGGGAGGGGGAGATATGGCAATTGGCTGCATTTGAGTGTAAAAAAGCTGGAAATTTTGCCAATAGGATGATCTCATTTTGCTTGGGATGAAGATGTGAAAGCACTGCCCTCCTGTAACTGATATTGACCATTAAATTTAGATGAGTTAGAAACATATGCAGGCCTTCTCTCTCTTTCTTTTTTCTCCTGCTATTTTGTGTTACCATTAATCCCATTTCATAGCTAGCTTTTCCCCCTCTCTTTTACAATTGTCCTTGGACTCTATTTTTAGAGTTTTGTTGGGTAGTAAAAATGTCCATTCTTGTTTCTTAGTTCACCAGTTTATAGAGTTTGGAAGGGTTTTTGGTTGGAGGTGGGGAAAGTTTCTGTTGCCTTTTCTTGTCTTACCTGTGAAGTGAATTTTGATAGCATGAAAATTGTTTACTAAAGTTTCTGTGCTGCTATATGGACAAAGCAATTTGTTAGTTAGGTTCAATTAACTAATGCATCAACATTGCTTGGCATATGGAAAGGACTTGGGATCACTGCAGTTTACTATCAAGCTGTTTGGAATTGGAACTGTGGTGAAATAGCTCTCACTGTAGAAACTACAGTTTATATATTAACAGTCGCCATGCGTTTAACGAATGTGTTTTCAAATGCACTGTTACTTGGCCATGCTTTGATTTCCAATCTCACTTTTCTTTCTGGCAGATTTTGGAAGAGCTTTTAACATGTGTAAATGCTTAGAAGAGTTTATACATAACGTTTATAATGTACTCAAATTATTTTCAACTTATTCAAGTACTCCAAGTTTGGAGTGCAAGTGGTTAATGCACTCTATCTTAAGGGCAGATTCGGCTAGTACCTGGGTTCGATTTGCAGCAATGAAACAAATTTGAGTCAGACTTTTTACTCACTCCCGATCGAACTCCTGATTATTCAAGGTCCCTTTTCTCTGGACATCAGAGCGGAATTAAGGACCCCTAGACCATAAAAAAAGAAATTAACTTGGTACTATACTATCAATGATAACTGCAAAAGTTTAAAGAGGTTTCTCTTCTACGAATTACATGAAGAACTATATTCAAAATCATATACGAATCTAATGATTGAATGATTGTTTAGTTATACATGTAGAGGAAGATATTTGATTTTGAATATGAGGAAATCATTCAATATTTACAAAATATGAAAACTGGTATATAACAATTATAATGTATACTTATACTTTGTAAAAATTTATCATACATTTTTAAAACATGAAAATACATACATACCGACGGATAATTGTAATTTGTTGAAGGTAATAATTTTAGGTTTATTTTGTGATGAGATTATATACTTTGTAAAGAATTATAATGTACTTTTTATAAACATCATAGTCAGACTACCACTAAAAGAAAATCCTTAAATTCACCATCAGAGGCGGTACTATAATACTCTATACAGACATTTTCATTGTCCTCGTGGTCTCATACTTATACCATAACAATAAGTGTATATAAAAAAGAAAAAGTAACATAAAAAAACTTAAAAGTGCATATAAGAAATATATGCTTCTCCTTTTTAGGTGCAATCTATCTTATTGCAATTTCAATCGTTTTGTCAAATCCACGCGTGCTGCAATCTAGTCTAGCTGTTCGAAAACTAGAGAACATAATTAATTAAGTACAAATGATGATCTTAAAAGTTAAAGAGTAATTTTGATAAACCAATATATATTGTGTAAAATTAATAAAATTAACTTATTTAACTAATTTATGTAATATTTGATCCTCGTTTCTTTTATTTTATAAATAAAATTTTAGAATGAGAAAATTACAATTCAATTTAAGACAAAAAGCTTACAAGGGGTTTGAGCACTTATAAAGAAAATTATATTTGCCTTAGGAATTTGAACTCATACATATTCTTTGATTCTCTCCTTTTTTTTAAGAAAGTTTAGGTGAATTGGACTCCAGACACTCACTACTCACTAGAGCTAAAGAAGATCTTAAGGCTCTTTAAATACTTACAGAGGTACTCACTAACAAAGTTCTTGTATCGACAATAGAATTTGAGTCTACGTCTTTATGAGATATGAGCTAAATCCTTACAAATTTGACCATACGATTCTCTCCTAAGTCAACCTTGGAGTAATATTAGATCCTCATTTCAAAATCTTATCTATTTAAAAAATCAGAACAAAAGTACTAGCAATAGCTACTACTGCTTGGAAGCCAAAAGAGGGTTCAAGAAAACGATCTGAAAATATCCTAAGAAAGGAGAAGTGAATTAGATGCAAGTGTAGTGGAGGGAGCACGATACGACTATAAATGAAAATATCCTAAGAAAATAAACTGTTTGCGCAGATAAGGCTTTTTTGGAAACTTATTGGTACTTTAAAATCTTACAGTGTCCACTCAATCCACAATATGAAATCCAAGTATCCAACCCCACCATCACTAAAAAGTGTATTTTTCTTTTTCATTAAATTCACCAAATTAAGCTCTTCATTTTCATACGGCTATTTACACATTCATGCCACTTGCGATAGCATTATTTAATGAAAAAAATGTGAGTTGGTAGTTTATGTTAGTAGGTTATTAGCCGGGGATAAATAAATGCATTTAAAGATTTGACAATACCAAACAGTTTATGAGGACAAAGTTGTAATTGTAGTAGGTGTTTATTTATCTTAAAAATTTAATAAGAACCATCAGTAGCTTTAGCTTATAATTATTTTTCACCGGTATATATTGTTTTTTAGACACTAGTAATTGAACTTAGGGCTGGAAATGAGTCGAGTTGAATCGAATTTGGTTTAGCTCGGCCCGACTCGATAAGAATCAGCTCAGATCGTAGCTTAACTCGAGTTCGACATGAATCTTTTTTTTAGCTCGACTCGATTTAAGTCCGCGAGCAGCTCGGTTCAGCTCGACTCGCAAGAAAAAAGTTAAATAAATCTCTTTTTCAATAAACAAACAAAAAAAACTAGAATTTTGACATTTTAAAATAGCAATTTACTAGTTGCAAAAAAAAATAGTAATTTACTAGTAGTTTTTTCATGAAATAATTACCTAATTAAAAATATAAATATAAATATAATTATAATGTTTTTGTTTACCTATCTCATGAGTTTAATAAAAATATAAACAAGTATAATAATAAAATAATTTCTTCGAGGTGCCTCCAATCCAGCGAAGGGATTAATCACTACATTCGGCGGTAGATACTCTGGTCTCGACAAAAAAATAATTTGAGAATTGTGTAATAATGATATAATAATGCAACCAAAAAAAGTTAGCGCTAAGCAAATTGCACAAACTAATAAATAAAAGAAACACAAAATGCATAGCTCAAGTTCTATTTTTTTTAGCAAAAAAAGGGGTTATGGAGTCTCGTTAAAATCTTTTGATGCAAAACCCTCCTTAGGGAGAAAATATCTAGAAGGAAAAAGAGTACTCCCCAACAATTTATTGATAAAAAACAGAAAAGATATAAAAGACATTGGAGATAGGCCAATACCCATCAATAAAACAATATTACAACCAAAAGAAAAAGTATCAATCCTATTAAAAGGAAGACTGAATAGAACTTTGGTCCTTTATATTTGCTCTAGGTTTCACTTTGGTCCTTTATCTTTTTTTGGTCCATTTTGGTGCCTCATTTTTCATTTTCGTTTAATCTTGGTCCCTGCCGTTAGGTTTTGTTAACGGACGCCACACTGGCAGTTAATTGCTGATGTAGCGTCTTAATTGTCAGTGTGACATGTCATTCATTAAATGAGGTGACAAAAAATAAATTATTTAATTCTAAATCATTTTACATATAATCAATTAAGTTGTTTAAATTATAAAAACAAAAACAGAAATAAACAAAAAACTAACAATAACATTAAAACTAAACTATCAGTTAAAGCATTTATCTAAACAAGAAGGTGAAGAAACAATTAAAACAAAAAAAATCATCTTCAACCTTCTTTGGAATGCAGAAATGGTGGAAATCTCAGAAACGAAAATCCAGATCCAACTCACACGCACATGAATCCTACTCAAACGAAAATAATCTCAGAAACAGAAATCATTTCAGAAACGAAAATCATGGGTTTCAACGAAGTCACTAGGAAACGAAGAGAAATCTGGGTTTCGATTTTACAATTAAATAATATATTTTTTGCCACGTCATTTAATGAATTTAAGATTTAAGATGTCACGTCAGCAGTTAACTGCCAATGTGGCGTCTGTTAGCTTAAACTGACGGCATGGACCAAAATGAAACGAAAATGAAAGATGAGGGACCAAAACAGACCAAAAAAACATAAGGGACCAAAGTGAAACTTAGAGCAAAGATAAAGGACCAAAAGTGCTATTTAGTCTAAAAAGAATCTAGTCCAAAGAAGGTTAAAATTGGCATGCAAAAGCATCACTATAATGACTCTCATCCCAACTAGGTTGGCACCAATGTCACTAACAATCATTTGCAGCACACTAAAAACAGAGGGCCAGAAGTAGACCGAAACCATCGAACCGAAAATCAACAGAACATATAGCTAGACAAACCTAACATGTTTCACTACAACAAAACAGGCAAGCGGCAGCGGTTGAAAAAGCATTTTGCGGCGGTTTTAACCGCTGCTAAATATCCCTCGCGGCGGTTCCAAAACCGCTGCAGTTACCTCCGCCGCGAGGGAACTCTGCGGCGGTTTTTGGAACCGCTGGAATAACCGCCGGGAGTAGTAAATAACGGCGGTTTAGGCGGCGGTTAGAGATTTGCAGCGGTTTTGACCCGTCGCTAGGTAATTGGTTGATACCCATATTTCTGCGGCGGTTTGTAGGCATTTTGCGGCGGTTTAATATTTGCAGCGGTTTGTAGCCGCTGCTAAAGTAGTTATGAAGCCATTATCTTTGGTTATCTGCAGCGGTTTTGGGATGTTTGCAGCAGTTCAGAACCGCTGCTATCTGCAAAATCTGAGGAGGATACTACTTTTAGCTTTAGAGGCTTAAATAAATTGTTTTGTTATTTGTAGCAACATTTTCTCAAATTATTTAAAAAATAAAATGAAGTATAATAAAGATGCATCAAATTATAAACCTACATAAACATAAATAATAAAAGATCATTCATTCATACTTAAAACTAAAATAACACAATAATATCAAAAACTGTTGTCCGAAAATATCAAAAGATACGGGGTTTAGGAGTATAAGTTTCTCCAATATATAAGAACATGTTTTCAACATTACTAGTTAATAATAAATCCTAAATCTAAAGAGTAGATGTTGGTCCATGATGTGTTGGTGCATGACTAGCAGATGAAGAGCACAATGCTTGAGCAGGTGAACGTAAATCTTCAGCCTGAAATTACACAAAAATAAAGACTATGAATAGAAGCAACAAACTAGATGAAAATTGAATGCCTATAAATATATATATATATATATATATATATATATAGCAACAAACTATTACTCATGTTCTCTATAAGTTTTATAAATATCACATCAGATTCGACATGCGTGAATAATTCTAATTTATACATTTACCTATATTTAGAGACTAACCAAAACATAAATCCAAAAGGCAGTAAATCTTTGTTTACAAAACATAATTTATCCACCGAAAGGTATCCAATGAATGCCACAATATGTTAAAATTTGAAAACCATACACTCTCCTTGCACATGTATAATTGAAGCAGTCATCTATTCCCCCCTTTAATACCAATGAGACATCAAAAACAGTAGATGGATACCAACCAACAGACACATGCACAGCCCCTCAAAACAGAAATTAAAGGACCATTATCTCAAAACAAAAACTAAAAAATTCAAGTGTTAAAACAAACACACCAATATAAACTTCCTCTCACTGTATTTGTATAACATCTAATTTGAGTATTTCTAAATCCCCCCAACCAGCTAACCAAAAAAGAACAAAAACAAATGCAAAATTGTTCCTTATTTCATCTAACTATCTTTGATATCCATCCCAATTTACAAAATAACAAAAATAAATAATCTAGTACTAAGCAGAAGCATTGGACTAACTTAAAACAACTAGTTTGAGTCCAGCCACTAGAAATTGTATAAATTCCCTTTCTATTCTAACCATCACCACCAGCATATACAGTTAACAGAAGTTGCTTCAACCAGTAACAAAGACAGTCTATCATCAGAATTTGACCAGGCAGAAGTTAAACTGAATTTAATTGTTAAAGCGGGTACCTCATCAGATCTAGCCGAACATTCACCACGAGATTGCCGCATTAGAAAAGCTACTTGTTCCTCTAAAGTTCGAACTTTAACTCTTTCTGCCTCTAAAGCATCAACTCTTGCATTACTCGCTTTCAATTCCAACTTTAGCCTCTCATAGTCAGCTGCTGTGGGACCACCTGATGAAATGGTTGAGCTCCCATTATGAGAATCAGATGATAGGTTTTGAGTGGGGGTTGGGCCAAATCCCATGCCACGCATACGTCCGGGGTGCTCTTTCCCACATACTTGAACAAAAATGTCTTCGCCAGAAGACGTCTCATCTACTTTGTCCAACAATTCCTACACACAGTTAACCAACATTCAATTGAACACATAAATGTTAAATAGAACTATCATTAACTTTCAATAAAAATAGAAATAAATAAAAATTATACTCACACTCTTTTGTCTAGCCTCTTCATTGACAAATGATCCATCTTTTTTTTTGTGTGCGATGGAATACATCTTTGCTCGCCCAAAAGGCTTCCCAGTTTTAGTTTCCTAACAAATTAGAAGTGACAAAACACTATAAGTTCATATATGGTCACAACTAACTTGTATATACATACTACAATTGGTTTTTATTACCAATTTTGATAAACTTAAAGAAAGAAATACCAATTCATGTCTTTTCCTAGCATATGTTTTTGTCCCAAGAGTATGATGAGTTTTTTGCTTAGCCCTATTTGAGTGTTTTTTTCAGAAATTTCCTGCATCATTAAATAAACCAATTAGTAAATGATTAATCTTATCACAACATTCTCTAAACATCATATCTTACCTGAGTTTTAGGTGTCAAGCGATATTCCAAAAAAGCTGCCCATTGATCGACAGGGATGCCATCAGGGCGAAACTCAAGATTTTGTTCCTAGCTACGAGTTTCATCATAAAAATCAGCAAACAACCGACAACGAGTGTCTTTCCATTTCTTTCCTATATTCCCCAATATCCATTTCTTGCGACAATCATCGACTAGGAATACTTTCTACAATAGGCAAATTAAGTTTTGGTAAGCTATATATATAAATGAATTATGTTATTTATGTTATATTCATAGTTCATACCTTTATCATGTCCTTCCAGCAGTCCTCCTTGGGTTTCCCTGGAACCTTTGGCCATCTTTTATAATTGATAGGGAACATTTCATACCTAGCTGCAAGAGCTCCTAAATAACCCCCTAAAAGACCAGCAGCATATCCAATTGGTTGACCCTCTCGATTCCAATCTAGAATCACTTTCTTGTCGTCAGGAAACGAAAACAAGTCATGAACTCTTAAACGATCTTCTTTAGGCTCTCCATCCCCAACTGAATATAAATTCAAAGAAAAAATGAAAGTTAAAATTTGTAACTCATTAGGTATTATTTATTAATCCAAACTAATGAGAAGTAAATTGCATACCAATGACATTAACTGGCCAATATTTAGTGGGCTTTATTGTGTCAGTGGGTACAAAACTTTCATCGTCCGTATCAAAGGAATCGTCAAAGTCAAGAGATGGGTCAATATCACCTAGAGGATCACTTTGTGGTGATAGGTGAGATGAACTTTGATTCACATTTGGAACATTCTCTTGAACTTGAAGAGGTGCAGACTGAGTTCTGGGAGTAAACCTCTTTCTCTTAGCCATTGCTGCAAAACCATATTTAGATAAAGAGAGTATGATTTAGACAAATTGTGAAAAAAAAAACACATAACTAGCAAATGCAAGTATTGTAACATAACCATAATTTCAGTGTAGCAACATCATTCTTCTAATAGAACTTAACAACTAAACCATCTTTAACACCATAAAAGAAACCAATAGTTAATAATTAAGATGCTCTGTTAATGTAAGGGAGATTTTAGTATGTCACTTTCCTTTAAAGAAAATAATCATCATCATAATAATAATAATAACACAACAAAACCATCTCTAGAAATTTTACCAGTGATTTGTTACATATCCATGTTGTCATTACAATCATCGACATTTTCATTTAATGTTGATGTTGGAGGATCATCATCTATATCAGCTCTTGCTAATTGTATGTATGGTGTATCATCGGGAAACATTTGTTCTAAGTGGTGTCTTCATTTGTATCATTTGCGAGATTCCTATCAACTCCAAAAGCATCGTGAATGATGTTCTGAACTGGATCTTGAATGACCACAGTTACTTGTGCCGCATTTGGCACATTTGCACTTGCAACATTACTAGTATGTCCTTGGTTAGACTCCCCATGAAATACCCAAGTGGTGTATCCTCTTGGGAATGGTTTACAAACTAAATGGTCGTACACATCTTGCCTAGTTTGGCGTCTTCCAAAACCACACAAGGAACAAGGACATTTTATTTTGCCATCAACAGCAGTACGTTCATAAGCAAATTGAATAAATCCTCGAACCCCTTGCTTATACTCACGTGAACCTTGTGGCATTGTAATCCATGACTTATCCATTGTCATACAATCGTGTTTCTGAATTAAGAAATATGAAAAAAGACATAAAGTACTCAACAATAAAGGAACTACAAGTTAATATAATCTCAAACATTTATATAGGATCGTTGGTAACTACTAAAAGGCAAGTTATAGTAAAATATAAAATGTAGCTGCATAGTCAAACATAACCAACTAACAGTGGACATATGCAAATACATGTAGTGTAACATAACTATAATTTCAGTGTAGTAGCATCATTCTTCTAATGATTAGAAATAGCATTATCCTGTATAGGCTGATCCTCCAAGAAATATATATGCTTATTTCTTAAAAGGCTAAAGTGACAAGAAAATAGCTTATGCACTTCACTTATTAATTATACAATTACTCTATAACTAAATTCACCAAACTCCTTCAATTCAAATGCTAAATACAGATGGCAGTGCAGAGATCCATAATTATAGAACAACACATTCACTCATTTATGGTTCAAATTGTAATAGACATGTACTATCACATTATTTGATTGTCAAACTCAAACATGAGACATTTGCATTTTTACAAAGAAAATGAACAAACAAACACAAAAATAAAACATAAAAGCCAAGAATAAAGAGCATATACTCTGTCAAAAAAATAAACCATAATAGCCATAAACAAAGAGCATACTCTATCAAAAAAAATAAACCATAAAAGCCAAGAATAAAGAGCATACTTTGTTACAAGCAATGACCAAGTTAGGCTTTCCTGCAACAACACCCAAATAAGTGAATTAGTCGTGATTCCAATCAATTAACCACAGCTGTTAGCCTATTAGAATCCCTCTATTCAAAGAAGTTGAGAAATAATTATAAGTAAAACTTATCTTTAAATTGTGTCTATGTTTTTTCAGCCAACAGATTTGTGTTATAAAACTTATGAAGCAGTCACATTGATTGTAGGTGAGTACAGACATGCGATGGTGCAATAATTATAAGCAAATTTGCAAATAACTTTTGAAAGGTCAACCTTTAAGCCATGTCAATGACTCATATTAATACTAAGGGACTTTTAAGTTTGCCTTGGATTTTTGTTATCATCCAAAGATAAGTACCATTAGTTGTAAAAATAAAATGAGAAGAGAAAGAAATCCAAAAGAAACAAAAAAACAAACAGGTGGAATGCAAAGTGGTAGAAAGAGGAAGAATAGAAGCAGCAAGAATTAAACCATGGAATCAAATAAAACTCTGTAATCCATATACAAAAACCACAGAAACAAGTGAATCATGACTACCAACACCAACACCACATTTAAAGGTGAATCAAATTTTGAGACGAGATCGATTTCCAGATTTTTAGTCCCTGAAGTTTCAGGATTAGGTAAGGATAACATAGAACAAAATAAAATCGGAACTAGAAGAGACCTTTTGAGCACTTCCCTAAAACAAACATTACAACAATCATAGGCAAACCCTTAAATTATTATGTTAGATTTCTCAATCATCAATGAAACATCTACAGGACAAATAAGAAGATCCAACATTAAATTAAATATCAAAACAAAACAACAGAAAAACAACAATTTCAGCTCCAATGGCAAACCCTTCTTCATCGAAGGAAGAAACAAAAGGGATTAAAACTCAAAACTCTAAAAAAAGAGAGAATGAGAGAGATAGATAGAGAGAGAGAGAGAGGAAGAAGACGAACCTGGTTGGGTGTGGCGGAGGCGAGAGAGTTCCAGAGACAGAGAGAGCGAAACTGAGAGTTGTGAGAGAAGAAGAACTATTGCTGAGAGTTCCAGAGACGTGAATGAAAGAAAAGAAACCGAGGGTTTTTCTCATTTTAATTTGTTTTATTAAAACAAAAAAAAAGAGCGCTTTGGTAAAAAAAAGGGTGGGAATTTTTTTTTTTGACATAAAAAGGGAGGGAGAGTTGTTTTTCGGACGAAAATTTTACAACCGCCGCAGTATCCGCCCGGAACCGCCGCCGATTGACTCCAAAAAACCCAACCGCCGCAGATTACCAAATAACCGCCGTCGCTTACTTACTAACTGAGGCAGTCAACTTAACCGCCGCACAAACCACCGCCAAATGATAAGCGGCGGCGGTTTACCTTAAACCGCCGCAGAATAACCGCCGCTGGTTGCCAGTTTTGTTGTAGTGTTTTTGGAGAAATCTTCAGCAGTGAAGCTAGGAGGAAGGTCCCACCAGACAAACCCACTTGTGTTAATACCATGTCCTGCAAGCTTATCGCCACAAGCATTGCCCTCTCTATTAATGTGAGTACAAACGAAATTCATTTGCCTAGTCAAATGCAAACAATTATTCCATCTATTTCTCAGCTTCAAAAGAATTATATCGCAATTCTTGAAAGCAGAAACCACTAATTGAGAATCACATTCTAACTGTAAAAACTTTCAACCCTTTTCAAAAGCAATCTCAATAGCTAACATAACCTCCTAATTTTAGCATGAAGCGCATAACTAGTACTAATGGAGGCAGAAAAACAACCAAGAATAATAGTAACACTTTATCTCTAACTATCATTAGTTAAATAAGTAACTGATCAGCTTCACTAATATGAAAACGCCTCTACACTTGGTCTTGATTGGTACATGTCAAGCATGCTCAGTTTGGAATAGAGAGTGGAAAACAGACGGACGAAGACTTCGAATGATCCCCCTATAAGGGCAAGAAAGTAACTAACTATCATTAGTTCCCTAAAAAACTATCATCAGTTAAATAAATAACCGTGGTTCATTATTCTGAGATTATAAGGAAACAAATATATATGAAACTGTCTAAGACACCCAAGACAAAATCTTATTGCTGTCAAAAAGAATAGACAAAATCTTCCCAAGTGCGATTTTAAGTGCGCAATTTCTAATCTAGTTTTGCACTAAGTAGTAGTGATACAATATAAATATTCATAAAGGGTTGTTACTAGCTCAAGGTTTCAACATTTATTTAATAATTGAACTAACCATTAATAAGTGTACCTTTTTGAATACTAAAGAAGTCTACCTCTTTAAATTTACTCTTAAGTGAAAAAGAAATTAAAATGAAGTGGACAAAATAGTTGACTAGTCGATACTCGATAGTGTAGTTTTCTAAAATTGAAAGATACTACTCCTTCTGTCTCAATGTCATGTTTGTCATTTTTCTTTGTCTCAAATTATCTGTCACTTTAGAATCTCATTACAACATTTATTATTATTTTCCAACAATACTATTACCTTAGAATATCAATAACCGTGCTTTTGCACCAACCAAGAAAAATGTAAGAATGTTTTAGTCATACCACATTTTTTTATCATAAAATTTAGTATATCCAATCATTTTCTTAATACCTGCGCATAACCTTAAACGACACTTAATATGAGACGGAGGGACTAGTACATATAAACAAGTCAATAATGAAGAATGACATATGAGTAGACAGTAGTGATATCCAGTACTAAAGAAAGATGAGAAAGTTATCTTTTTAAGAAAAAGATGAGAAAATTATGTATGAAAATCTAAAATAAAGAAAATTAACAAAGACTTTTATTTTCTATGACCAAAATGTTAAATTTTATTTTATCAATTATAATAGCACTATAGGACTTGTGTCAAAAAAAATAGCACTATAGGACAAAAGGCAATAGAGAAAAAAGATATGAGATACGATGACTGTGGATTATGTCAAATAGTGCTCCCTATTTTTTTATTATAAAGTTACTTATAAATTAATTATACATACCAAACCGACCATGATATGTGACGTGTAAGTTTAGTTCTTATTTCATCATTTTGCTTTTGTGTTTGTAAAAGGATTAAATATTAAGCATAAACGCAAAATATAATACGAGGATCTGGATTAAGTTGTGCTCCCCATTTTATATAAATATAAATTTATTTAGTTAATAAATTAATAGTCCACATGAAACCGACCATGATATGTGATGTGTAAGTATGATTCTTATTTCATCGATTTGTTTTGGCATTTGTAAAAAAATATATCCTAAACAAAAAGCTACTACACCAATATAACGGATGAGGTAATCATTAACCTACTTACTAATAATATGTTGCATAACTCAATGGTTATGCTAGTAGTTTTTATTTCATCGTGTGTATTTAATTACAGTAAGTTTTATATATAACAAACATTTTATAAGGAGCCTAGAATTATCCATCTCTAACTAATTAACAAGTAACATTTGCTTATAAAAAAACTCAGAAACCTAGAATATTCAATTGTCTCATATCTCTAAGGGAAGCAAAATTTATTGTTAACAATATAGCTCACCATAGCCATTATATAGATCCATGTCTTCATATGTTAGGGCCTTTCTCTACTCTTTTTATCTCTATTTTGTGGAAAGAGATAGCTGGGATATATTTTTCTGGTAACAATTTAGTTTAATGCTTTTTTGGGGATTTTTACAATATATATAAAACTTCCAAGGTTCTTTAACTTAATTAATTATATGTTTTGGATTAGTTCTTTATGTTATTTTTTTCAATATTGGTTCTTTACAGTCCCTTTTACAGTGTTGATATGGAACGTCAGTCAGCTCACGTGGATGTCAAGTAAATGCCAAAATAATATTTTTCTAACATTAATTTTGTATAAGGATGATCGGCGAAAGGTGAATCAGGTTTCTCTTCACCCTATTGACCAATATTTTCCTGAGGGATAAAGGGAAGGAAACTGTCATGGACCAAAATGTTAAGCACGTGACTAAATTGGACGTTGGCCCTTCCAAAATAAATCAATCCAAGCCTCCTCAAGATACTGGTGTGGTAATTTCAGTAGAAGGAGATAATGATCCTAATCGTTTCAAGGGTATTAATAATATTGTTCTATCACCTGAACAAATGGAAGAAAATTCAAATCCTCTTCATGGTGCGCTAAAAGATACTACTACTATTACTACAATGAATACTCACATTTTTGAAGAGTTGGTTGTTCCTTCCTCAACAAATAAATCTTCAAATCATGATGTAGATTCTCCCTCCACTCAACTTCCTACCACACCAGACTTGATTCACAAAATGCATCAGGGTCTAATGTTATCCTAGTGGTAGCAGTTGGCGTGAAAATTTTAGGAAAACTTTGTGGTGATGTGTTGAATGATGATGCTGGAGATAATCTTGAACTAGTTGTGTCCAAGTCCCGTGAGAAGAACAGGCTAGACTCGCGAAATGACTCAGAGTCCGTTTCTACTTCTAGTTCAACAGTAGCATCTGACATGCAAATATTAAGAAAGCTTTGGAGTGAAGCGTCAGATGATGTTGGTGATCCTATGGCTACCGATACCCAAGGAACAGGTTCGCAGTATGATAATTTTGAACCGGTTGTGTGCAACACTCAAAAGAAATTGAGGCAAAAAAGGAAATTGGTCGTTGGATATAATACTCGTTCAAGGGCAAATTTTGTCTCTGTCTCCTTCTGATATGGTTTTGTCCTTTAGCCCTTTAATCTGTCTTATATTTTGTCTCTAGCCTGAATTGTTTTAGGGGGGTTTCAAGTTAGGACTCTCTATTATTGCCTTGACTTTATTTTCTATTCTTGCCAATGGTATTGGTCTAGTCCCCTCTTGGTCTCTCCTCTGTATTTTTTATTCCTTTTTTAAATAAAATCAGGAGGAGGTTCTATTTTTCCTTGTTGATGTTTTTTTTAACATTAGAAAGTTTTAATGAGACTTTTTTCCTTCTATTTGCCAATAAAAAAACAAATTTCTTTTTGTAATCATAAAATGTTACATTATAGAAACCCAGAGGGTGTGGTTGAGCAGTTGAGGCTCATCATCCCTTAACCAAGTATTGAGGGTTCGATCCTCGCCTTGGGTATGAAGCAGCTTTAAATCTCTAGGCCAGCTGTCCCACCCTTCGAGGTGTCTCCAATCCAACGAGGGGATTAATATCTGCGTTCGGCGGTGGATACACCACCACACCTTCACAAGAAATTCGTGCATTATTGGCCGACACAATCCCCAATAATGGTTAAAATCGGCCAGAAATTGCACATTACTAGCGGATTTAGTCCGCCAGAAATCCGCCAGAAAATCAGCCGCAGGTAACAGTTACTGACGGATTTTCAGCCAGTAATTACTGGCTGAAAATCCGTCAGTAAGCAACAAAAATCCGCCAGTAATGTATTTTTTTATTTAAAAAAAGGTATTCTAAAATGCAAATAAAAAAACAATTCTTTTAATTCGTTTTTTTATAAATATTTTAATATAATTCGTTTTTTTACTGACTAAAAAATTAATATTATTTAAATATTTTTATTTGTTTTTTTAAAAACTACTTTTTAATTTGTTTATTTAATTCAAAAAATAAAACAATAATCGAATAATTTTTCATAATGATAAAATTTTCATAAATTTCATTAAACAAAGTACTAATTAAAATATCCATAACAAAATATAAATTAAAATATTCATTACAAATGCAAATTAAAGCAAATTAAAACATCCAATAAAACTACTAGTTGTCTCCATAGTAGTTTGTTGTTGTTGTTGTTGTTGTTATCCTCGTCATCCGCAAACCAATTAAAAAAAGTATCACTGTTGTTTAATTGTTGTTGGGGAAGCTGTTGAGGCTGCTGCTGTTGGGGAGGCTGCTGCTGCTGCGGCTGAGAGTATGGCTGTTGTTGCGACTGAGAGTACGGCTGGAAAACACCCGGGTACGGCTGAAAAGCACCGGCATAAGGCTGCATCTGTTGCGGTGAAAACTGAAGAGAAGAGTGGAGAAAACTGAAGTGTGAGAAGAGAAGAGAATAGTGTAGAAAACTAAAGTGTGAGAAGAGAAGAGAAGTTTAAGAAAATGAAGATGAAAAAATTATGCAGCTGAGAACATATAAGTAGTTGAAATGTGTAACGGCTACTATTTAGGATCCGCCAGAAACATAGCATTAGTGGCGGAAATATAATTGTTTACGAGGTCACCAATACAATCCGCCAGAAAACAACAATACTGGCGGAATAAGTCCAGTCAAACGCACAAACCAAGCACAATACTGACGGAACGCGTCCTTTACTGGCTGATTTGCAATTCAGCCACAAAGCACCATTACTGGCATATTTATATGGTCAAACGCGTAAAACGAAGTGCCTTTATTTTCTGGCGGACACCATAATTACTGTCGGATTTCTCCTTACTGGCAGACATTACTGACGGAACGCGTGCTTTACTGGCTGATTGGCAATTCAGCCACACAAAACCATTACTGGCGGAAACCACCGGCCAGTAATTGCAATTACTGGCTGAAATTTGAATTGTTGTCAAACGCGAAATACGAGGCTTCTAGGATCCGCCAGAAAATTACAGGCAGACTAAATCCGCCAGAAATCACCAAATTTCGCCAGAAAAATTACTGGCAGACTGATTCCACCAGAAATGGTCAGCCAGTAATGCAAGTAATTCTTGTAGTGCTTCCACCCACCACAACCATTCCTTCCATTCATTGCCTCTTCCCCTTACCCTCTCTCCCTTTTGTGGATTTCACTCTCTCACTTCCTTCTAATTTATTTTTAATAAAAATTTTGGTAAAGTTAATTACTTAGCAAATACGAAGCGAGAGTAACTAATAATATTGGCCCAGTAGTTTAATCTACTCTGAGACATAGAGGGTCGACTCAGTGCTCCCGGGTTCGATTTCTGAAGTAGACAAACTCGATATTGACTAGTGCGAAATTTGATCCACGAAACATACAAATTCAAAATAAACAAGAAAAGCGGGCACATGAAGTGTTATTCGGTGCTCTTCAATTCAACAATCTTGTATTTTCTGACATTTCGTCTCGTACCAACTAGGAGTCGGGTGTCCTCACTCCTCATGTGAAGCTCATCATCTTCGTAACTCAACAGATAAGTGATTACATTAAACAAAGTAGGCAGTACTATGTAATAGAGAAGTAGTTTAGCTACATATAATAATTAATGTGCAAATTGACTAAATGAAAAAGTGATTGCTGTCGGGGTACGAAACCAAGTAAGTACCCATAAATCCATGGATAGTAAACTTGCCGCCAAAGTATGAAAAGCCCATCTATCTATAAGAGAGAGAAAGCAAAAAAAAAAAGTCACAAAAAACCTGCTACCATTTGTCCACCTCAAAAAGCATCTGATGCACTTTTTCAGCAAAGTTCAACTTGACTATTTATGAATTAGATACCCAATAATATCTAGAAAACAAAAAATTCAGTAAAAAGCAAAAATAACCATATACAATCACAAGACAGGAGGAGGAGCACATAGTCAGAAAGTGCATGAAAATAGATATTATAAATATCACAAGTTAAAGTATAGATATTTTGTCATGGGAGGGACCAAGAAAAGGGAAAGTCCTAACCTTTTCCTATCACTAAGAAAAGGACATGGCCCCACTATCATTAAATTATATATATTTTTACTCTTTTTTTGCACTTTTTATCAGTTTTTTTTGATTATGTCACATTACCTATATACACACACATCAAACACTCATTTCCATTATTCCTCAGAAAAATCTTTCCTCAATATCTTCTCTATTTATCTATCTATACCTATCTCACTATTCTTATATCTGGCTCAACTCAAATATCATAGCAGAAGAGAGAGAAAAGCACACAAAAGACTAAAAATCTCTTGAAAAGTTCACCTGTGCTTCTTCTTTGAGTTCTCTCTATCTTTCTTTGCTTTCAGGTTTTGCTTTGTCTAAAAAAAAATTAGATTTTTTTCTGATAAAGCAAACCCCTTTTGCCTGTTGATCTTGTACTCTCTGGCTTCCTTGCCGTAAGGTAATTTTCTTACTTTGTGTGTGCTTTCATGTTTCTTGAAATTAAGGTTTTGTTTTTGTTTTTTGTTTATAAAAAAAGTTTTGTTTTTCTGGGCATGGAACTTTTTTTGTCAGTGCTTAAAACAAGGAAAAGTTGAGAATTTTTAGGAGACTTGTAATTATTCTGCTATGATTTGCTGCTTCGATTAGATATGTTTTTATTCTTGCTGCCTCTTTTTTGTGTGGGTATATGATTCTGTGTAGACAATGTTTTTGACCTTTTGCTTGTTAAGAATTGATCTGCTACGTATGACTTATTTATCCCTTAATTTTTCTATTCTTTGAATTGGGTTGTTGGTGTTGTTCTGTTGGTGATGAAAATGAAATTTTCATTTGATGCATGATACAACAATTATATAATTTTCAAATCTAAATTTCCTTTGCAAGTTTTTCTTGAGACATTGTTAACTTGGTTGATCCATAAAGTTGACTTAAATACATCTTTGTTGCTTTGAATTTTTATTTTCAACTGTTTCTTAATGTTTTGATCTAATGAATTACCTGCCATGCATCTATATATATCATTGTTCCTATCGCTTTAGAATTCCAATTTTTGTTTTCTTTTGTCTTTCTGTTTCTAAGTATATCCTCTTATTAGATGCTAACTTATTTGTATTTTTGGCAGCTGCTGAATTCACAGTATTGAAATTCTGGTTTCTAGTACAAAGTCGGTTTCAGCATCTTCAAATAAAGGGTGGATCTCTGTATTGGAGATTCCTAAAATCAATTTAAGGAGAAAAACAAAAGAATTCAGTTTAAAGATGGGTTATATATGTGATTTTTGTGGAGATCAGAGGTCGATGGTGTACTGTCGCTCTGATGCTGCGTGTTTATGTTTATCGTGTGATCGAAATGTTCATTCGGCCAACGCTCTTGCTAGACGGCATTCAAGGACTCTTTTATGTGAGAGATGTAGTTCACAACCTGCTCTTGTTAGGTGTTCTGAAGAGAAAGTTTCACTTTGTCAGAATTGTGATTGGTTAGGTCATGGTAATTCTACATCTAAATCCACACATAAGAGGCAAACAATCAATTGCTACTCCGGTTGCCCTTCATCGGCAGAACTTTCTTCGATTTGGTCATTTGTGTTAGATGTTCCTGCTTTGAGTGAACCTACATGTGAACAAGAACTAGGTTTAATGAGTATTAATGAGAATAAAAATGATTTGGCTCCTTCAAAAAACCAGAATGTGTCTGGTTCAGATCAAGTTACTGATGGATCTGGTTTGGATAAGTCTTGGGTTGGTGCATCTTCAATGCCCGAGTCAAGCTCGGAACCTCGTATGCTGAACCAGCCTGCCGGACCTACCAATGAATTTCTTCCTAAGGTAATAGAAGCAATATTATTGGTGAACTGATTATATTATGATTCTTTTGGTTGAGTTCTCAGGTTTTGTGGTTTTTCATTTTTTAAATAACTTAATAACTTTGCATTGACATTGTACCAAAGTTTTACACAGACATCCAATCATACCTGACCATGATGCCACATTGTAATATTATTTTCTATAATACTTGCACAAATAGTTACATGACGAAAATGTCGGTATAGTATAAAGTATGTTTACACTGTCGGTCCATACATGTTGTTTCTTAATCTAAGGCATATTTTGGTTTCTCACAATTTCATAAATTACGTAGCTAACTCATAGATGATCTGCAGTCATACTGTCATGCCACAAAATACCCTGCACAATGTGAAGATGATGATCTGTATGACGATTTTGACATGGATGAAATGGATCTAAATCTTGAGAACTATGATGAACTTTTTGGTATGTCCCTCAGTCATTCTGAAGAGCTTTTCGAAAATGGTGGATTTAATAGTTTATTTGGGAAAAAAGGCATGTCTGCCGCAGATTCCAATTGTCAAGATTCGGCTGCTGCTGAGGTACTAAACTCTTATCATATCCCTTATCATTGATAATCTTGGCTTTGTTGTATAACATTTCTTTCTTTCGGTACTGATTCGACATTTAATATTTTTGTCCAGGGTTCATCAAATGGACAAGTTAAAGCAGTGCAACCAGCATGCAGCACTGCAGCATCTGCAGATTCCATAATGAGTACTAAAACTGAACCAATCATTTGTTTTACCGGAAAGCAAGCCCAATCGACCCTTTCTTTCTCGGGCATTAACGAAGAGAGCAGTACTGGAGACTATCAAGATTGTGGTGCTTCTTCAATGCTTCTTATGGGAGAACCTCCTTGGTTACAACCTTGTCCTGAGAATAACTCACAATCTGCTAACCGCAGTGATGCTGTTCTGCGATATAGGGAAAAGAAGAAGGCACGCAAGTAAGTAATCGCAATAAGTTGCTATTATCCTATCGGTCTTATCTCAGAATTTCAAAGCATGTTTATTCTTCATTTGATCTAAACATCAGTTGTTATTATCCTACAGGTTTGACAAAAGAGTAAGGTATGCCTCTCGTAAGGCAAGGGCTGATGTTCGGAGGCGCGTGAAGGGCCGGTTTGTTAAAGCCGGTGATGTCTATGATTATGATCCTTTGAGCCAAACCAGAAGCTACTGAATGTAACATTTTTAACCATGTTTTAAAAAGGAAAGAAACTGTCATACTGCAAAAACGGTTGCCTGAAAAATAGATGAAATTTGATGCATTCTTTCTCAGTGAAATAACAAGTTGTTTGATTTTATCACAGGGGCCTAGCTTTCTTCAAGGGTGAAAAAGGATCTAAGAAGGCTGTGTTCAACAATATGAAATCAGGTGCTGATTCTCTGTCCTTGGCCGCCAAGGGTATTCAAGTTGTTACCTCAGTCGACATGACATTAACGTTATCACTAAGGGTCTGTTTATAAGTTTGGAGAGCGGACTAATGATTAGTAGATTACTAGTCAGAAGCCCTACGTTCACCTCCCCAAACTTTCAAACAGACCCTAAGTGTCCTCTTCAGGCAATGTGTTTGGATTGCCTATATGTCCTGTGATTATGTAAACTTCCATATGCTATAGTCAAGTCTAGAAGTGCCTGAGAAGGCATGGTGATGATTGGCTTAATTTGACACTTTGTAATATTGGCCTCTCTCTTTCTGCTTTGACATGTATAGCACGCAATCTACATGTATTTATGCAGTTAGATGTATAAATACCCATTGGGTATGATGTCAGACAAATTGTAAATTCAATGGTGTATGTATGTATGTATGTATGTATGTATGTATGTATGTATGTATGTATGTATGTATAGAATAGGAAGAATACCATGTATCATGCTGAGAGTAGTCTGTATTGGCCACCTACCAATACAAATTTTGTTTCTGACTTTGCTATTTTATCGGTTTTGTTGATGCACTTCAATGGATGGCTTCTTTGCTTCAATTGTAATTCACGTTTTTTCTTTAAAAAATGGGGTATGAAAGACCCTTGCCTAACTGATTCTAAGAAGTTTTTATAAATAGGAATGGAACTCGGTATCTAGAGATTTACAACACTCACACACCCTGCGCAGCAACCACTACTTTCTCATACCAACAGCTTTTTTGGCATTCAATCACCAAACAAAATTGTTATTAAGTTTCTTTTTTGGTGAAAAAATTGTTATTATGTTGATATATATAGTAATCTTAGAATAAAATTTCAATTACGTACTGAAAAACCTTAATTTAGTGGTTAAATTAAGATATTCTCTTTTATTCTTAAAATTATATGAAAATACTAAGTAGTCACTAAAATTTTAGAGATTAATTAAAGGAATTTTACATGCTTTAAGGGCTAGGCGTATGAGAAAAAGTGTAAGTTTGAAGACTAAGTTTATAGTTTATTCCAAAGTATTATGAATGAAGAAGATATGCTGCAAAGAAGAATAACCGAACAATGGGATTATATGGTTAATGATTTAATTGGTTACCTTTTGTTAGTGTGGTAGAACAGAATAAATTTTGTATATAATAACATTAATAGAAGTTGATACCATTGCTAAGAATCAAATGCCTTCAAGATTTAATTTGATGTTTAAGGATCAGTATCTCTAGCCATTTTGACCATTGAATCATCGGTGGCCCAAAGGAATAAGTAGTTTGTCAACTGACACCCCACATAGAAAGAAGTTGCTTTTAGCGCCCTTATCTCTGGACTAAATGCACCACCCTCTCATCTGTGACACCCCCTAATTAAGTAGATCATTAAAATACTCAAAGGGTATGTTTGGATGAAGTATTTTTTGGGATAATGTCATTTTTGAAGGAATTGAAAATTTTTGTTCAAAATTTTTAAAACTAAAATATTTCAATTGACCCCAAAATTACATTACCCTCAAAAATTGCTTCATCTAAACATAGAGATAGAGAAAAATTCCATAATCCCTTCACTCCCTACCAATTGCTCTCCCAATTCCGCACACCCACAAATATGTGTCCAAAAGTTATGAATTTATGATACTCAACTTTGCTACTGTTATCTCCTCCTTTTTGTTGCCATCCCCTTCTCTTCCATTTTCCATTTGCCACCCACACCCCAGAGTTCGACGGGAGCAACGAGGCTCAACCCGTGGGCCACTTCCTTTCTCTCTCTATCATCTTGTTCCCCCTCTTTCTCCATCATAGTTTCCTCCACCCTCCTCAACCCCATCCACAACCTCCTCCGCCTCGTCCAACCCAAAACCTAAACAACTATCCTTCTTCTCGCCATGTCAATTTTCCTTCCCACTCCTCCTATTCCCCTTCTTCCTCGCCTTCTCCCTCTGCAGCCTCGCCAGCATCACCCACATCGTTTTCTATGGCTTCTTCGACCACTCGTCAAGCTTCACAAAAAAACGAGTCATTTCCCCTTTGATCCCCAACCTAGGGTTTGATTTTCCCACGATTCCTCTTAAATTCCTCGGCAACGAGAGGATGAGAGGGGGTTTAGGAAAGGAGAGAGAGTGTGAGAGGTAAATGAGAAAGGAGAAGGGGAGGAGATTTGATGTGAATGACTTGTTGTATGATCGCATGGTCCTCCCAATCCAATGGCGAAACTAACGTTTCGAACTTCGTGTCTCATTTTTTATTGTGTGCCTAGAGGCGACTCCTCTCATGTCAATGAGGTGACCATAAGCTCTTTAATATTGCAAATGATAGCAGTGAAGACAACCATTAAGCCACCAACACTTTATTTTAACAACAATTAAATATTAATATAAATGTTTCTTAACAATTTGGCCCTAGCAAAGACTTTAGTCCACATCCATCATTTTGCGTATAATACACCTCAATGAATTATCTAGTTATAAAGTTGTTAGACTACACATACTCCATAGACCTCACTGGCTCTCCATGACTGACCAAACATAGATGGGTTAGAGGTTTGAGAAATGGAGAGTTCAATTTGAAGAGAGATAGACATACAATTGATGTTGAGATCATAGAATTAATTATTATGACCTCAACATCAAATTTGTGTCTATCTCTCTACATGGAGTCTCTATTTCTTTTGAGAATTTGAAAAATGGAGAGGATTACATCCTATATAGATAGAGTCTGCTAAAGTAATTGAATTGAATTCACTTCACATGTGAGGCCATAATGTTTTGTTGAAAGTTAATTTGTAACGTTCTCAACGACATTAATTTATGGATTTTATCGGTATGCATTGACAGTACTACATATATTTTACAATATCAGTGACAATCAGTCATAAATCGACACATTATAGAAATGTTTGATTTTTAGTTTATTTATTTACTTTTTACACAAATTTATCTTAAAAGTCACACATTTTATGATTTCTTATTAGTTTACTAGGTAAACAATCTTTAAACTCTTAACTTATTCATTTGCAATATTTCTTTCATTGATATTTACTGTTTATAGAACTTCTAGAGCTTTCCACCAAACTGTTTGCATTCCATTTTATGATAAACCTCTTGTTTCTTAGATATTTTTAAGTAACAATGTAACATCAACTAACAGTTCAAATGTAGGCCTCTTGTCACGTCGGTCTCATTCAAAATTACGATAGAATCTACTTCTACTCTACTATAGGAAAACAAACCACCACTAAAATTACTAAATTAAAAATCGCATAATTAAAACATCGAGCATAACATCATTTAAAGGGTAAATTGATAAGTGACTAAAAAGTTGATATCTTTTTTGTATCTTTTGTATTTTCAAAAGATACCAACTTTTTCAAAAAACAAAAGTGACTTAGAAAGAAATGAAAGGTGGAGAGAGAGAAAAGTATAATTGATAAGTAACAAATATTTGTCACTAATACCTAAAAAGATAAATAACTGTCATATATAAAAAAAAGATAAATATTTATCCTTAATAATTATAATTTTAGAAGATTATTGTAAATCTACTATCTATCTTTTAACTACTAGCAAAAAAGTTCAAACTAGAACTACACGTGACAAATATTTGTCACAGATACCTAAAAAATGATAAATAACTGTCACTGATACATAAAAAAACACATGGGATAAATATTTTTCCTTGATAATTATAATTTTAGAAGACTACCTTAAATCTACTATCTATATCTTCTATTATCTCTAATCTACTAAAACTAATCAATTTAATGACTAGGAAAATTTCCAAAATTACTATTCAAACTAATGACAAATATTAAAAAACACGTGACAAATTTTTGTCACGAGTATTTAGAAAAGGATAAATAATTGTCACTGATATATAGAAAAACATGAGAGCAATATTTGTCATTGATAATTATAATTTTTAAAGACTACTTACTATAAATCTACTCTCTATCCTACTATCAACACAAAAAAGCACGGGAAAAATATGGTGAAGGATAAAATTAATTTATTGTAAATCTTATTGACCACGGGAGTGACAACGAGAGCGCCAGCGGAAGCGCCAACTTAGTTGCATGTTTTACCTTAAACCTCAATTTCCCTTTTCTTCATTTTTACTCTATCTAAAATTTACTATTTACTATAGAATCGACAACGAGAGACTTACAATGGGATCGACAACGAAACGGCAACATGAGTCGCAACGTGAATGCTAACGGGAGTGACAATGAGAGGGCCAACGGGGGTGCTAACGGGAGTGCCAACGGGGGTGCATATTTTACCTAAAATCTCATTTTCCTTTCTCTTCGCTATTACTTCATTATTAATATTATCATAAAAAGATACCAGCTTTTTTAAACTTTTTCAAACACAACTATTTTAATAAATTTGAAACTATAGTCTTTTATCAAGTTTGATACCAGCTTTTCAAAACTTTTTCAAACACAACTATTTTAATAAATTTGAAAATATAGCCTTTTATCAAGTTTTTCCTTTTTTTTTATTACATTTTGCAACGTTCAACGTATTTATAATTTCATAGCAAATTAGAACAAATACAGTATCACCCGTTCATATGCACGGGTAAAATACTAATTATAAGAATATCAATCGATCAAGTTTGTCAAAAAAAAAACGAATATCAAACAAAAAGATTTTTTTTTAAAACAAGAGTCGGTCACATATAAATCCACTCTTAACTAACTAGGGAACCAGTCAAAAAATACCAACTACATAAGAGTAGCAGTTAAATACAAATATTTCTAAAATAGCATTATAAATATAAAATCACCTGGTGCCTCAGTAAAATATTTTGTAATTATTTTAAAAATTAAACAAACATATTTTTTAATTTCCGTATTTATAATAAACTGGTAAATATTGTGCATACCTAATTAATGTTTTTTAAAATAAGAATTATTTAGCTCTTTTAAGCTTTTTTTTTGGTCAACTATTAGATTTCACTGTGTCATCCAGTTGACACAAAAGGGCTCAAAAAGGCTTATGAATGTTCTTAATAAAAAGGGGCCCAAAAAGAAGGATAGACGGTGAGTTGTCCTGGAGAAAAATCTTAAAGAATGTTGATGTTCCTACCCACACTGTTGACCCTTATAAAATTTCTATTTTACCCCTCTCATTTACGGAGTTTGGGAAAAAAATTTTGGATTTTCAGAATTACCTTAAATAGATAATTCCTTAATACAATTTTATTTAAAAAAAATTCAGATTTATCTATTCAATTGATAAATCCATAATTTAAAAATGCATTACGACTTTATCAATTAAATAGATAAATCCGTAATTTAAAAATGCATTGTGTTTCTTAATGATGAACAAGTGAGTTTCAAGTACAAATTATTCAAATTGCTGGCAGCTCTTCCCTATGATCAACAACAGCACTGCATCATGTGTTTGTGGACTATATGGAGACGGCGGAACGACAAAGTCTGGAATAACATAGTTGTGCTTCCTCACACAGCTATACAATTGAGCCATGAATTTTTCTTAAATTGGCTGCAAGCTCGCAATAGTTATCAGACCCAAAATCATGACCACACTTCAATGGAACATTCCCGAACTGAACATACTTGGAAGCCACCACACACAGGTTTTGTAAAATGCAATATTGATGCAGCATTGTCCACAATAGACCGCATGAAACCCGGGACACACATCATAGAAAAAACACAACATAAAGAGGAAAATGCAAGAATTTAAAAGAAACCGCAATAAACTCACTTTGTTCATTGATTTTGGGTACGCTTTCTTCAAATGATTTAAGGATCACTTTCGTTTTTAGAAACGTGAAAATTTTAAAGTCAATTAAATTGAGGTAGTCCTAGAGGGACAAATTTGTTCTTTATTGGTTAATCGTGCGTCTCAAGTCTAACGGCCCATTATAATATTTCCTTAGCTAATTTTAAAGAGCAGTGCTAAATGAAGCATAAAGAGCAATGCTAATTGAAACTTCTATTGGATCTTGAAGAAGTCTCATATTTCTTAGTTTTGTGAAAGAGGATGGAGGCCAAGGTTATATATATATATATATATATATATATATATATATATATATATATATATATATATATATATATATATATATATATATAAAAAGACACACACACACTACAAAAAATAGTGAATTAGCGACAGATTTTTCCCTCGCTAACTGTTGTTTTCCCACGCTAATCGCTTTTAGCGACGGAATTAGCGACAGACGAAATCAATCGCTAAAAACCTTGATGCTAATGTTTAGCGACGGAAATCCGTCGCTAATTCAAAAAACACTTAGAGAGGAAAATCTGTCGCTAATAGTGGCACAGTCAATAAGATCCTACAACGGTCAGAGTGGCACAATCCCCAATAATTAGCGATAGACCCTTAGAGAGGGAAATCTATCGCTAATTAAAAATTTAAAATTTCGTAATTCTCGCCTGGTATATTCTGTCGCTAAAGGCTCCATATTCTGTCACTAATCACAATCTAACCTATTCCGTCGCTAATGATGTTTTTAGCGACGAACCACGAGTCTGTCGCTAAAATCCATAATGTTATGCTATATTTAAAATTACGATAAAGTGTTTAATTCAAATTCTTTTAAACATTGTCTTAGTTATCTTAAAAGAATTAAAAAAAGAGTAATTTATATACTACACGTATTTGAGTAGATTTTTTCTTAAACATTTATGTTAACCATTTTTTATATTAGTTAATTTTAACTTCATTTTAAGTTATGTTTTGTCTTAGAAAAAACCGAACCGATCCAAACCGCATTGGTTTGGTTTGGTTTGGTTTTAGAAAGCCAACCGAACCAAACCAAACCGCATGTAATTTTATCTTGCGGTTCGGTTCACTTTTTGTTTCAAAACCGAACCAAACCGCACCGCGAACACCCCTATATATATAGTGGGGTCCTTGAGTATTTGAGAGAAGTCTATGTGTTGTAAATATTTTTACATAGTGTTATTCTTTGGTTGTCATTAGACAACAGTTCGTGTTTTTTTTTTCTTCCAATTTTAGAGTTTTCCACGTTAAATTCTTGTGTTCCGACTCTGCTAATTTCATTTCTCTATGTTGTTTTTGCCAACAAGTGTTATCAAAATCATGGTTCAACTTGGTGGGGGAGCAGGGATAGATCTTGGTTTGGGTCGAGGCTAGCGATGTAAATGACTCACACTAGAGGGAAATTCAAGTGTGAGTGGTTAGTCTCAATCGACTATGAATGAACTATATAAAAGATATATAAGAGAGAGAACTCATATATTTGATGCCTTAAAATTTTTTGAGTGGAAATATAATGTGTAAATCTTTTAGTGGTCCAATTCATTAATTAGCTAGCTCGTTACTGCTCCGGAGGATTTCTAGACTCCCCCAATATCTTCACTAATTTTCTTTGATTCGTTTTTCTATTTGATTATTCATATTCAATAGAGCAGAGAGTAAAGGATAATAAAGTCATTGAAGAAGAAAAGAAAAAATAGTCATTATCTATCTATCTATCTGCATTCTGCAGGCTTTGCCAAAGTTTCTGAACATACCTCTTCCTTTCTTAGTTTGATGAAGTGAACAAGAATCTAGCATGTGCAATGCAACAGATGTTAAGTTATGGACGCAACAAAGACAAAGACGTTCGTCTGTAGTACATGTCCATAACTCCACATATTATATCATGTTATTAATCATCATGAAAGGGACATAACCTTAGTTTTCCCAACTCTGTAATGTAATCATCCTAATTTAGCAACAGGTGTCACCAATGTGCCACTTGTACAACAAACGTTGCCTATGAAATAAGACCCTACACATAACCATGCATTTTGGCAAAGAATGGGAAAGAGACACGTATCCAAGCCTTTATGAGGCTATGTCTTGTAATAATTTACGTTTAGGGTCCCCCACCCCATCAACCCAAGCACCTTTGTATTCACATCATGATGATGAAATTGTTCACTGCTGCAATGCTTTACAGTTTACACCACCGATCGAGTGCCATGAGTCCACAGGAGGGCAAAAAAACCATTGGGGAGAAAAAAAAATTATATACCAAAATAATGCACATTGTGGGTTATTTAGCACTGGGGGGCGACTTCTGAACTGTGTTTTTTTATTTTTTTAAATGCAAATTTATTTAATTATATAAAAATGATAAAAATTAAATTAATTTAAATAAAAAAAATTGTATTTAGATAATTAATATTTTTAATCCAAATTTCCTAATTAAATTTAAGGGACACAAAGAAATATTACAACACAATAATTTATTTAAAAGACCAACCGAAAATTACAATAGTTATTTAAAAGACTAATCCGAAGTATTACAACACATTAATTGTGGTTAGGACAGTTGTTTCTGTTGTCACCCTCATTTCTACAAATTCCGCATCTTTTGGTGCGTGTACCCCGTTCTCTTTGATCCATCTCTGTACGAATACGGGTAGACTGTGGACGACCCTTTTTATCTCTCCGTTTAGTTGGATCATGCTGTAGTTCTAAAGTATTGAAATAAGGCCATGAGGTCTTAGTTGGCAAGGGTGGGAACTCCACAATGTAAGTATTGAAAACATTCTCCATTGTGTACGGTGGATCCACGAATTGCATGTGGTCGTAATTGCATTTTGAGCATGCTGCGATGACATGTGAACAAGGGTAGTGAAGTGCCTGGAATTCCCCACACTCACACGTTTTTGCTCTGAAGTTCACCACGAATGTTCGCGCAGGTCTACCACTTTGTGGTCGTACAAGTTCTTCAACTCGGAACAATTGTTGGGCACGATCGTGAACTGCGACGTTATGCGTTTTTGAGACTTTTATGTTCCTGGCAATATTTTCCAACAATTTTTCAGAGTACATAGTTCCGGATCTCAACATTGCTTGTGCCTGTGTTCCCCTTTTGACGAAAACCTCGTTCATCCTGAAATATGTTGCATCTATCAATGAACGAATAGGGAGATTCCGCACCCCCTTAAGGACATTGTTGGTGCACTCTGCAAGGTTTGTTGTCATGTGCCCCCAACGGGAACCTCCATCGCACCACTGCAACAATTGTTCTGCGGTCATGTCTTCAACCCAAGCCACCCCCTCAGGACCTACTTCCCGACCAATTTTTTGTTTGTAGTGATTGGCCGATTCTTCCGTCATTGAATATGCTAAAGAAAAAAAAGAAGATGTTGATAAGTATGGAATGGAAATTTGAAACTAATTAATTAAAAAAAATGTTAAAAATACTCACCCATATTGATGACATGTTTTCTGGCAGGAGTGTTTTTGAAGTGTCTCATGAAGTTTGTGCTATGTGGCGAACACAGAAGACGTGTTTCCAATTGGTGTTTAGTTGCGTAACAGCACTTTTGATAGACTCGTGTCTATCTGATATCAAACAAATACCCTCTTGTGGTGTCACATAGTGTCTTAAACGAGATAGGAAGAAAAACCAAGCCTCCTTTGTCTCACCCTCAACCACTGCATATACAATTGGGAAGGTGTTGTTTCTTCCATCTTGTGCTATTGCCAAAAGAAGACACCCTTTGTACCTACCGTACAACCATGTTCCATCAACAGAGACAACTGGTTTGCAAAATTGAAAGCCTTTAATGCACGGGTCAAAACTCCAAAAGATGCGGTGGAATACACCTTTGTCGGCAACTAGTTGTCCATTCTCATAGAATGGTTTGTACTGCCAGTCGTGAACTGTGTCTGGAATATAGTAAGACAAAGCATGTAGCCACCTGGTTACTTCATTGTAAGAGTCCTCCCAATTACCGAAGATAAGCTCAATTGCTTTTTGTTTAGCAATCCAAGCCTTTCTATAGGAACTCTGGTGCGTGAACCGCTCCTTGATGTGTGCAATCAACACAGCCACTGATATTGTCGGGTCCTTCCTTACAAGTGGAAGTATATGAGTACACATGAGGGAGGAGGTCAGCTGGTGGTGATCTTGGGAAATAGTCGATGTTGTACATGTGTGTGGGTGAGTCAATTGTGTAATCCCCCAATATCCAGTTTTTGCCCCTAGTCTCACTACACACCTCCACAAACAGGTTTCATGAACACAACAAACGGTCCATGTGTGTGGTTTAGACTCACAGATTTTGTATGCAACTGAATGGTTTAGGTGATATGTTTGGATGAATTGTTGGGCTATTTCTTTTGTGGAAAATTTCATTTTGAGTTTGAGTTCGTTTGGGTCTTCATTGGATAAAAGTTGGTTCCTGTCCATGGAATGACCAAACTCTACATCATAAGGTTCTGGGTGATCAGCTGTGACGTTTTGAAAGTGTGAGACAGGCTCGCGGAATGCAACACCTATGTTGGGGTTAGCTTTAATTGGTTCCTCAGCGACGTCACGCTGAAGAATTTCATCTTCATCTTCGCTAAAGTCCCCAACGTCTTCATTATGGACACCAACAAACATACTAAACGGTGGGGTATTAGTTTGAGTATGTAGAGGGTGGTTTGTGTTAAGGTCAATGAGTGTGTTTGAGGATGATGGTGCAGAGTGATGGTGAGGTGTTGAAGGTCTGTAATGCATGTCAGTTTGGGATGATGAAGGATTGAATTGAGGGTAAACAGGTGGAATGAAGTCAGTGTATGGTATTTCTGTTTGTTGAGAAAAACGTATGTTCTGTTGTGATGAAGATGAAATAGAGTGGGCGTGACTTACCTGGGTGTAGTTAGAAGGAGCCTCAACCAAATCTGCGTATATTTCTGGTGTACATATACCAAGGTGTCTATCTTCTTTGAAATGCTCTATCATAAGTTCAACATCATCGTCGGAATTTATTTCGAATCCCCCATAAAAGGTATGGCCAATACTGAGAGTTGTGGGGTACCGATATGTAAGACTAGCAACCATTTTTGAATGGTCAGGAGAGATTTTTTTCAATGGCTTGTTTAACTTGAGCTAGTTTGGATTTAGAGTTGAGTTTGACAAGGGTGTTGTTATCACACCTAAAAAATATACCCTCAGTATTTGTTTTTTCAACACAACCATTGTAAAAGACCGTGATGAAAACATTCGTTGGAGCCATTGACGAAGTTGGGAGTAGGAGGGTGTGTTTGAGTTTCAGTTGGTAGTAGGAGAATCTATGGCAGTTGGGTGTTTAGTGGTGAGAGATTTAGGGCCTATTTATTGAAATTTGAATGGTCTAGATTTCAGCGATGGTTTTGAAGGCCAGGATTTCACCGACACTTTTAAAGGCCAGGATTGCACCGACACTTTTAAAGTCTAGGATTGCACCGACATTTTTGAATTGTTCAATGTGCATTGTTCACTGTGCATTGTTCAGAGTGCATTGTGCAGCGTGCTTAGTGCAGAGTGCAGTGTCCCATGCTTAGGAAAAACCGATTTTAGTCATTGTTTCGAATCTTGTACACGTGAAACCGTAGTTCTATAACTCTACTATAATGTCATATCATTTTATTTAATTTAGTAATTAAACAAAATTTTTTAGACTTGATCTAAACATGGTAAAAAAGTCATTTTTTAGACTTAGGAAAAACCTTTTTTAGTCATTGTTTCGAATCTTTTACTGTGTTGAAAAGATATTTCAAAGAATATGTCATTGCTTATTTTCCAGGCAAGTGTCCCACGTGAAACATCATCTCCATTCCCATGTTTTCTTCTTCAAAATGATTGATATTCTAACTTCTTGTGCACATACATTGCATCCAGCAAATGGCCAGTTGAAATGTTCTTGTACACAATTTGAATCAATTGGATCCACGTGAATGTCCTATCATATTTTTTACATTCATTGCATCCACGTGAAACATTCATTGCATCCCACGTGAAGCATTCATTGCATCCCACGTGAAACATTCATTGAGGGCATCTGAAATGTTCTTGTACAAAAGGCAGCAACACAACCATAACTCTTCAACAACACTTCAACAACACTTCCTCACCATAACTCTTCAACAACACTTCCTCTAAAAATGTCTTCCTTACTAAAAGAAGAACCTCACATTTCCATGCTTCTCAACGATGACCCAATGGAAGTTCGCCACGCATTCAATCTTCTCGAACCAGATGCCTCTATATTACCATTAATAGAAAGAACTGGGTTTGGTGACATTGCTTCAATTGGCGCATTCAAAATAAATCCAGCTTTGGTGGCAGCAATGGTCGAACGTTGGAGACCAGAAACACACACTTTTCATCTTCCAGTAGGGGAGTGCACAATAACTCTCCAAGACGTGGCGTTGCAGTTGGGACCTCCCGTTGATGGAAATGCCGTTACTGGAAGTTGTGAACAAATTTGGGATCGAGTATGCGAACAACTTTTGGGTACGCCTGTCCCAGCAAATGGCATGGTAGGCAACCAAATTAAGTTCACTTGGCTACAACGTGAATTTAATAATGTTCCAGAGGGCGCTTCCAACAAAGTGCGAAGACAATATTATAGGGCGTACCTATTGCAGTTGATCGGGGGATACATACTCCCAGACAAATCATCAAACAGAGTCAACATAAAATACCTACCCCTATTGAAAAATTTCGATGAAATTTCAAGTTACAGCTAGGGGTCAGCATGTCTAACGAACTTATACAGAATGTTGTGTAAGACAGCTACATGCTCCTCACGCACAATGGGTGGATGTACTCTTTTGTTACAGTCTTGGGTCTGGTACCGCATGCCGTTCCTAGCACCAGACTGCAACCGTCCTTATGAATGGCCACTAGCAAAGAGGTAAAAATTTGACACAACTTATGAATGGCACCATGCGGATAGAGTGACCTTGCAATTTGGCCTCGTCCAAGACATACCATCAGCACCAATAGATATCAGCCACATGCACAACATCACCATGCAGGGACAGACTGATGTCAACTGGGTTGTATATCACAGACAGTTAATTGATTTATGGAATGATAGACAAAATCGATGTGTTGTGGGTCGACCGTGCTTTGCTAAACCAACGCAGTCAGATAAATACATGCGCTGGTTTCTAAAAAAATCGAGGCCATACATTTCAGCCGACCAACATCTAAGGGATCCATGTGGTCTTGTAAATGTTCGTGATGTGGATGAAGAAGATGAACAAGACGTGCCAGCTCCCCCAACTACTCAAACCGAACGTCGAGAACGTAACCGTAATCGACATCGACATGCACCACCAACTCAATAGAGGACCCAAGAAGATGTGCCTCACCGCCACTCTATCTCCCACACACCAACATTCCGAGAAGATGTGCCTCACCACCACTCTATCTCCCACACACCAACATTCCAATATTACGACAATACAAACAGTCAGTAGAACATACTCCTTTTCAAGATACATATCGACATTCGACGACCAAAAGGGACCCCGATATGTTCTATGAGTGCTTTGGGGTCCAACCCGGCTCTGCGCAATCTGTGGTGTTGCTTCATCAAATTCAAGAGCAGGCCGGCGGTGCTAGTTCTTCATCAGTTCCCCAATTTTTTCTAGAGCCACCGCCCCCTGCCCCGACTGAGGAAGAACATCAACCACCACATCGGCATCAACGTCAACGGCGTGTCCCCCAACCTCGAAAGTGTGGAACTGGGTCTCATCTTTGTTAATTTTTTCCTGTACTGTCTTTTTAGTTTAATTTATCAATTATTGTAATTTTATATTAACTAAGTTATTAATTTTAAGGGTTTAATCTTATGTGACATTTATTACATTTGGATCAATAATTTACTCTTTTGTCAGAGTGCATTGTGCACTATTAAATTGTGCATTGTGCAGAGTGCATAGTGCATAGTGCAGAGTGCACTGTTAAAGTGTGCATAGATCTTAATTTCTTTAACGGCCTAGATTTTGCCGACACTCTTTAACGGCCTAGATTTTGCCGACACTAAACCCTAAAATCAATGGTTAAGATCATCCAAAATCAACGGCTTACATACGATCACCCCTATTATAAATACATTCTCACATTACACTCAAATTCACACCAACAGTTTACCCTCAACCTATATTTCTAATTAATCTTCTCTTCTCTGGTTCTTCCCAAACATCGTCGACCAACCCGCTGAAATGGAATGGCAGTTGTGCCCAACCCATTACTCAAATGACAGATTCCTAACCGCACTTCATCACAGTGGAACTGTAACCACCGATGAACATGGTGTTGTCTTTCGTAGTCCTAATCATATCTTCTGTAGGATGAATAAGGACATCACATTCGCCCAACTCAAGGAGAAGGCTGAGAGGAAGATACGACCAGAGGGAGGGTGGCGTAAAGACGTGGAGCGTATCCGTTACAGAAAGTACAATTGTGGAGATGACGGGACTTTCCGTTATTCTGTCATGGAGATCCAAAGCGACGACGACGTTCGTGCAATGATGGAAGCTCATGCTAACATTCCAATGGGACGTAGTCTCTTGGAGCTGTACGTGGACACAATAGCACTCCGAAAGAAATCATTCATCTTCTGCGACCACCCCCACCACAACAAGTCATACCGGAAAGAGTCATCAAGCACTATTGTACACTTCACTGTCAGGCCCATGTTATGAACAGGGAAGAAGATGGTGTGTATTTTAGTGGTCCAAACACCATTTATTCCAGGCTTAAGAACAACATCACCTTCACCGAACTGAATGAAAAACTAACGGAAAAGGCGCAGCTGGAGGGTGAAGAGCAAACGATCACTCGTATCGTTTATCGCTGCCCCCGGATCAGCGAAGGTAATCGTATTCGATGGTGCGTAATGACTATCAAGACTGACAAACACGTTCGACAGATGTTTCAGCAGCATGAGATGTTTCAACCTCATACTCGGAGTCCTATCGAATTGTGCGTCGAAACCACTATTTCCACCCACAATGTGCATTATTCTGGTATATAATTTTTTTTTTGCTCCCCAATGGTTTTTTTGCCCCACCGGAGAGGGCCACTCCCACCACAACAATCAGTCGACAAATACGTATCTAAAAAAGAGAATTTGGATTAAGTACGCTTGAAATTATTATGTGTAGTTATGCAATCAACAAGTTTAGAGTAATAGAGTGGTCAAAACATTGAAGTGATAGTTTTGAAAAATGAATTACACCTTTTTTTACCATGTTGGTGTGCAGTTTCTACTAACTTTCTCGATAACTAATCTATGCCGGTGAATCTGGTTGGCCACAAATACCCGGCTCATGTGGTTCTCCCCTCCCAACAGAGTTTTTACCACACCTAAGGTTCGAACCCAATACTTTAAGGTGGGATCTGAGTCTAGTTACCACTCGGACCAATCTGTGAAAAATGAATCACAGTTGTAATTAAATCAGTTATTTTTTTTAATGAATTCATGATAATATTGTCAAAAAAAATAAATTCATGGTAAAATAGAAAGAAAAAAACTATAATTATAACTATATTATTTAAAACATTGATTGAGATTCAATTTTGCGAACACGTGATGAGAAAGGGTTCAACAAATGCAAGATCATGGAGACCATTTCTTATGATAGCTAGAAAGCTCTTCGTAGGAGACTTTAAACATTTTGTCCACTCTTGTCTGAGATTCTTTATAATCCAAATGTGCATTACTAATTAATTTTAAAAAAATTACATAAAAGATCATAATTAAGACCATAAAGACAGACTATTACTTACTCCAATTCTAATTATAAGAAACTACTATGTTACATAATATAAGAAAAAACTGGTCAACAGAAGTAGATATATATGATTCAAATTTTGAATCAAATACATCAATTCTGTTGACCAATTTTACTTAAATTCTATAACAAAGTAGTGATTTTTTGGAGAATTTTTCGATAGCATTTATAAGAAAATGGTGTAACTTTTAAGGTGTATTTTCTCTAAATAAAAAAAAGGTGTACTTAAATCGTCATGAATTGAGCTTTGACGATACATTTTGGATAGGTCACACCCAGCCAGTATGTCGTGGACTTAATTAATGACTTCACATCTTCACAACAACACGAATTCAATAGGTGACGCCATACAACTGTACGACTTCATATATTTTCTCAAAAACAACACCTTTGCAATTGCATATTCAATGTTGCAATTGAAGATGCATGCAACCATTCCAACCTCAACTATTGACTAGATACCAAACCTCAAAATTCAATTATGTCTCCATAACCATAACTATTCTTGTAAGTAATTCTTTTTAGAGTTCAATTTTAGCCTTATAAAACTACAAGTTAAACTAAAATATCACATGACCCGTAAATTTGATTATTAATTTATACCTTTTCTATATTATATTAAGTGTCTTGTTTGCATTTCTTTGTCTCAAATTCTTTATATATTTTTGCCGAACGCAGTGACTAATCCTCTCACTGGATTGGAGACACCTCGAAGGGTGAGACAGCTGGCCCAAGGATTTAAAGCTGCTCCGTACCCAAGACGGGGATCGAACCCTCGACACTTAGTTAAGAGAGGATGAGTCCCAACCGCTCGACCACACTCCCGGGTGTTAATTTGTACTTCTGTTTGTTGAAAAGTAATGGATTACGAATAACTTAGCAGATAGTGGATAAATTAGCTTATAGTAGATGAACTCATAGCAAATAAGCTAGCGATGTGAACTTAAAGTGTTTAATAAAATTAGTATTTGAACTAACTTATAAATATAAAATAATATAAATGAAATGTGAGATATTGTTCATTTGATTGGAGATAATAAGAAATTTAATTAAAATAATCGAGATAAAAATGAGATAAAACTAAAATGCCATAAACTATAAGTAAAGACGCTAATTTAACTAGTATGTGGAAAAAAGTTCTAAGCTACAAAATAAGTGCTATAAGCTAGTGGTTGTCAAACACTTCTTCTATTTTGCTTCTATAAACTTATCTTATCTGTAATAAGCAATCCGTTAAACATCTCCGATGCATCCAAATCAATTGGGCAACTCATATAACAAGGTTTTTTTGGGTCAAACTCATATAACTTGGTTGAAGGTTGAATAATTAGCCTCAGCAAAACGAATTACCCAGCCCACATCGGGTTAGGGTTTTATCAGACATTGTCAAAAAGTTTGGAGTAAAATTCGGACTCGTGTTCTATAGCTCAAGTCTGGCTCTATGCAAACTGTAGGCTTTTTTGGACCTGAACTATTTTGCCAGCTCTAGGTTAATTTATCCCATTTGTAGCTACCATACATTTTATTTTACTACACTAAATCCGCTTCCGATTTCAAGCATCCCTAATGCCTTTAATTTTTATCTTTGGATTACCAAAATAATGTACATATATAATTTCTAGCTCTTCAAAACATTCTTTTATGTTTATTCCATTAGAAAAACATTCATTTATGTTACGATTTTTCCTACTATAGTAGTGTTCTGGACTGGGCCAATTGTCAGGCCCAATCCAGTAGCGGTTATCCAACCCAGCAAGGGAAGGATCAGTCTAACTAGGCCTGATCCAGTCACTAATCATCCAGCCCAACAGCGGGACGATCAGTTCGACTGATACTTGGGCCCCCATCGCAAATGGGCTATCCGACGTCAACGATCCAGACTAATCACTATAAATAACGCCAGTCACCAGGTGCCAGGTATGCAATTCATTCGAATATTCACCAGATATTACTATAGCTCGATATAGCTGACTTGGGCGTCGAAGTGTTCTTGCAGGTACACCCCCCCGCGCGTTCAGGTCTTCCTCAGCCTATAGTATCCGACGTCCCGTCCCTTGACCGTCTCCGCAGACCATCCGTCTCCGCAGACCATCCCAAGGTACCGTTCATTGGCGACCACAGTGGGAGATCCTACTATCCCACCAACATTTCAAATGCCTCCAAAGGCAAAAGCAACTTGTGGCGGACCACACTCGACGGTGGCCTCGATACCAGTCCGTCCACCCCTCGCACTGGGAGGAACGATGACCAACGCTGAGGTTGTCGCCCCTGGTTCCCATCCAGGCACGACCCAGCAGGTCAACGTCACCCTTCCGACAGACTTGGTTCAGGAGCTCAGGGAACAACTTCGAAACCAAAACATGCAGATCTCCCGGCAGAACGACCTCCTCACCCAGCTGGAAGATCAGGCGACATCCAGACGGGCGAACCCTGCACCCGAGCTTTATCGTCGGAACGACCTGTCTAGGAGACACTGCTCACCTCCTAGAAGACACCTGGTCCACAGGTCTCCACCTCGCAGAAGGGGACGAGGAGGAGGACCATCCCCGTCGAGGATCACTCCCTCCACTTCAGATTACACTTACTGGCCAGACGAATCTTCACAGCAGGGATCCTCGTATGATTCATCTGGCTCAACCGGCTTGCCCACTCGATCACACAGCCAGTCTTACGAAATGCGCCCACGCCGCCATCGATCGCGCAGTCGGTCTTACGAAATACGTCCGCGCAACCGTCCAAGAAATGATTCTGATGGAGGACGACCACCTCGTAGGGGAAGAAGGAACACGAGTTTGGGTCCTTTCACCAGAGAGATAAACGAGTTTCGTATCCCACACTCCTTACAGAAACCCCCTTCTGGCCTGAAAATGTACAACGGCGTGCAAGATCCTGACGCCCACCTGAAGCACTTCGACATTATGATGAAGTATAGGGGGGCGCCCGGACCTGTTAAATGCAAGATCTTCCCCTTAACCTTGGAGGGATTAGCCTTGGAGTGGTTCATCGAGCTACTCCCAAACACTATCTTTTCGTGGGAGCAGATGGCCAGAGTGTTTCTTGCACGTTTCACAACGTCAAGAATAAATCCCAAATCTCAAGATGTCTTGATCGCGATCCGGCAAGGACCCCATGAATCCCTTCGAAGCTATGTAGAGCGGTTCAATCGGGAGGCAGACCAGGTGAGGAACCTGGATGATAACCAAAGGTTATATTTCTTAAGGACAGGACTCCTTCGAGGGAGTAGGTTTGAGGTCGAAGTTGGTCTACACCTACCACGAGATTTAGAAACCTTCCTCCGAAGGTCTCAAAGGTTTATGAACTATGAAGAAAAGACAATGGCCATCGAAGCTGCTAAAGCAGGGATGAATAGACAACCTCGCAAAGAGCACGACCAGAGACAGTGGAGGGACCAGGGCGCATCGCATAGAGATCCCAAGATCAGGAAATTCGCCGACCGTACGAAACTTAACACCTCGTACGCACAGATCCTGACTGAATGTACAAACACAGAACTTAGGGAGATGAGAAGACCAGACCCTCTCGTCCTGAAGGAAGGGTAGCGTCCTTCTAAAAAATACTGTCGCTACCACAAGAGCAACGGGCATGATACTAACAATTGCATGGCCCTCAAAGATGACATAGAAGAGTTGATTAGAAAGGGCAAGTTGTCCCAGTATGTGAAGAAAGACCAAGCAGACCAGAGAGAAGACGCGAAGCTAGTGCGATCACCTAGAAAAGGAAAGGCACCAGCTAACGAGATAGCTAAGATAAAAGAAGAGGATGAGGATGGGGTGTTATGCAGAAAGGATGTGTGCAAGTATACACAGTCGCAACAAGTAATAAAGTGAAAGTAGAGTATCGATCCCACAGGGATTGGATTAATTTCTAATGTTTAAAATGGTAGTTAAACTAGTGAGAAACAAAGTAACAAAATACAATAAAATATGATCAATGGTGTGAGAAAACAGAATTTAAAATAAGCTAAGTAAAGATAGTGTATAACCAAGTGAGAAAGATAGTTGGAATGCTCTTCACTAAGTAAATCACTTTTGATAGCATTATGTTATATGTGATGCTCCTGCAATGATTGCACCTGCAATGGATGCTGATGCAATAGATACGTGCTTTTCAGCAACTAACTTCAGGGTTTCATTACAAGTCTTATGTCTAAGCCCTAAATAAGTTCACCCTTGTATATTTAAGCTCCCTCAGTATCACCCTATGGACTATGCTATCCTATGTCTAGGTTTTAGCATGGAATTAACAAAGTTTCCTTTTATTAAAACACTTATCCATATTAGTTCGTGAGTTCCAATTATAAACCATGTCTGAATTTATAATTTGCATTCACTTTTAGTTGGCCAATTCTAAAGATGAATATGAAAGAGTTATCATGCAAGAACTAAAATGCAAACATCAATATATAACATAATAACTTAATCAAAAGTTCATTACAAAGTTAAAGCATCCCAACTAGAGAAGTTTAGCTCATGCTAGACAATACTAAGCACATACAAACAAAGATAACCATGTTCATATGTTTGATAATACAAAGGGAAGAAAATAAAGAAAGAATTACACGGTTGAAGTTCCCTTGCAAAATATGCATAGTAATGCACCAGCAATGCCTCACAACTGCTTGATGCACCAGCAACCAAACAGCAACACGAAATTGTGTAGAAGTAGAGAGAGAAGTTGTCAATTTCTCTCCCTCCTTCACACCTATGAAGTGTATGTGATACTAACTCTCTAACTTGGTATTTCACTTGGTATATTTTGGTGTATCCTCAAATGAGGAGAAGGAGATGTATTTATAGGCACCTTGAGAGAGGTTTCCTTCATGATGGGGTTTGCTTGGGGCTGAAGTTGGTCACTTGTATCCCAAAAAGAGTTGATTTGATGTTTACTTTATCAAAGAGAAGAGGTCCAATGGTGTATGGACAAGTGTCCCTATAAAGTAAAAGTTACAAGCTATAAAGTAGAAAGGGATGTGATGCACCAGCAACTTGGGCCACTTGCATAGCAACTTGATTATGATGTCATCAATGACATTAGCAGATTGCTGGTGCATTTTAGTTTGTCACGAATGCTGGAGCAATTGACTGTCAGTAATGCAGGTGCAATGGTTGTTGGTGCAATGCCTCTGCTGCTGCTGGAATGACTATTGTAGGAGCAGTCATTGCTGGGGCAATGACTGTTGTGCCTATTGCAGGGGCATTGATTGCTGTAACATTGAACACACAAATTAAAATACAAAATGGGGCACCAAAAGTGCCAAATGATTACAAATTAGTTCCTAACCCTCTTTTACTGTAAACAACACATATTGACTACTTTAACAATAATATTACTTAGAAACTCATATTGATTTAAGTTATAGAACATATAAATAACTCTATATAAAATAGAGTTACCATGGGGATGATGAAGTCTTGGACACAAGAAAATCCAAGGGAAGAGCCGGTGCGATGGTAATAATGGGAGGTCTTCCCACTGATAGGAGGGAAACGAACAAGTCAATGAAGAGAAGATGGGATCAGATCTTGAGCGTTGCATCAACGTCCACCCCAAGGATCCTCACGAAGAGGCCATCCATCTCATTTGGGGACGAGGACCTCCTTGATGGGACGCCCAATCACGAAGTCCCACTAGTCGTGTCTGCAGTCATGGCCAACAAGGATGTCCAGAGGATCCTGGTCGATCAGGGAAGCTCTACAGATTTCATCTTCGAAGACCTCCTGGATGTGCTGAAAATATCAAGAGAGGACTTGAGGCCTTACAGGGGAACAGTCCTAACCGGGTTCAATGGGACGACCACCACCCCGATCGGGCGTATTGAGTTAATGGTCACTTTCGGGGATGACACTGTGGAGAGACCCTTGTGCAGGACGGTAAGAACGGACTTCATAGTACTCCCATGTAAGTCGATCTACCAATGCCTCATCGGCCGTCCAACACTAGCGCGACTAGAGGCAGTCCTATCTACTGTCCACCTGAAAATGAAGTTTTACACTAAAGAAGGAGAGATAGCAATAGTTCAGGCTGATCTGCTTTCAGCAAAACGAGCGTTCTTCCTAAGTCTCAAGGAGCAAGGTGAACAAGTGAAAAAAGAAATAGAAGATATAATGAAAGGAGGAGAACAGGTTAATGTGGCCGACCTGGATGCCAGGTACGACCCTGACAGTGAAGAAGAGGAGGGGGACGACCTCCTGACCAGGGAACTCAAGAAGAGGATAAAAAGGCCAGAACCAGATGGAGAATTTGTACAAGTTCAGTTGTGGGACGACCCAGAAAGAACGGTCAAGATCGGGAGCGATCTCCCCACCAACGTGAAGGATCAACTGATACTATATTTGAAAGAACACGCCGACTTATTTGCATGGAGCGCAGCGGATATGCCTGGAATTCCACCAGAGGTCGCTTGCCACCACTTGGCTGTAGACCCTGAGGCTAGATGGGTCGTATAGCGAAGACGGGTGCAGAAAGAAGAAAAGGCGCAGGCTGCAGCAAAGGCAGTGGAAGACCTCATCGAAGCAAGATTCATCAAAGAGATCAAGTATATGACCTGGCTATCCAATGTAGTCCTAGTAAAGAAAGTGAACGGTAAATGGCGAATGTGCGTGGATTACACGAACCTTAACAAAGCATGCCCAAAAGACGCATTCCCAGTGCCCAGCGTGGATAGAATGGTCGACAATGCAAGTGGGTTCCGACTGTTGTCATTTCTAGATGCATACTCAGGCTACAACCAAATCTCCATGCACCCACCTGACCAAGAAAAGACAGCCTTTATGACAGATAAAGGCAATTACTGTTACCGGGTCATGCCCTTTGGATTGAAGAATGCTGGTGCGACCTACCAGCGAATGATGAACAAAGTTTTCCATGAGCAGATAGGCAAGGTGGTTGAAGTATACTTAGACGACATGATAGTTAAGAGCAGGGAGGACCCAAAGCATGTGGAAAACCTCAACGAAGTGTTTGCGGAAGCTCGAAAAAACTCTCTCAGGTTCAATCCTGAGAAATGCACTTTCGGAGTAAAAGCAGGCAAGTTTCTAGGCTTCTACCTCACAGAGAGGGGGATCGAGGCCAACCTAGACAAATGCAGGGCGGTAACGGAGATGAGGTCACCCACCACTAAAAAAGAAATACAAAAGCTGAACGGGATGGTGGCCGCACTCTCACGTTTCATTGCCAAAGCTGCGAATAAGTCCCTTCCCCTATTCAAGTTGTTGAAGAAAGAAGTTATGTTTCAGTGGACGCCGGACTGTGAGCAGGCACTTGATCAGTTGAAGGCTGCTCTATTGCAACCTCCAATACTAACCACACCAGAGCTAGGAGAAACACTTTACTTATATCTCTCCATCACTGACGAGGCATTGTCAGCAGTGTTGGTACGAGAAGCAGGATCCAACCAAAATCCTGTGTACTTTGTCAGCAAAGCTTTCCAAGGGCCGGAACTAAGATATCAGAAGATTGAGAAGCTGGCGTTTGCACTTATTGTGGCTACTAGAAGACTAAGGCCATATTTGTGGCTCATCAAGTCGTCCTACGGACTGACCAGCCTATCAGACAAATCTTACACCGACCAGACCTGGCTGGCAGGATGATCAAGTGGGCAGTCGAATTGTCAGAATTTGGAATAAAGTATGAGGCAAGATCAGCCATAAAGGCCCAAGTGTTGGCCGACTTTGTAGCTGAGATGACTCCCATCCCTGAAAACCCGATGCATCCTCTTTGGATATTGCATGTGGATGGCTCGTCTAACAGCAAGGGCAGTGGAGCAGGTCTGATCTTGGAAAGTGACGAGGGGACGACGGTCGAGGTCTCCTTAACATTCTCGTTCTCTACCTAATACAACCAAGCAGAGTACGAGGCTTGCATTGTCGGACTGCTGCTTGCTATCGAGTTTAATGTCAAACGAGTGGAGTTGTACTCAGATTCTTTACTGGTGGTATCTCAGATCAAAGAGGCCTTCACTGCAAAGGATGAGGTCTTGCAAAGGTACTTGACTAAAGTAAGAGGATTATTGGAGCGCTTCGATCATGCAGAAGTCAAGCATGTCCCTAGGACAGAAAACGTAAGAGTAGATGTACTGTCAAAGCTTGCGAGCACAAAGAGTCTAGGAAACCACAGAAGCGTAATTCAGAAAGTACTCACACAGCCCAGCGTGCAACTTGAACAGATAGTTATGGACCCTGATGTATGCATGATCGACCTAGAAGGGAGTTGGATCGATCCCATCTTTAAATATATCAGGGATGGGGAAGAGCCAGAGGACCCCAAGAAGGCCGCTCTTGTATGCAGACGAGCATCCTCCTATTCAATTATTAACGGACAGCTATATCCAAGGGGATTTTCCATGCCACTGCTGAAGTGCCTACCCCCGAGGAGGCCAACTATGTACTTAGAGAAATCCATGAAGGGATCTGCGGAAACCACCTGGGGGGAAGGGCATTGGCGAAGAAGGCGCTCAGGGCAGGATACTATTGGCCTACTATGGAAGAGGATGCGAATCTCTTAGTAAAAAAATGTGACAAGTGCCAAAGATACGCAGATGTCCATCTCGCTCCCCCAGTCGAGCTAAATAGCATGACCGCGCCATGGCCGTTTGCCTGGTGGGGGATCGACCTCTTAGGTCCCTTCACAGTTGCTACTAGACAGCTCAAATATCTTGTAGTAGCAATGGATTATTTTTCGAAATGGATCGAGCCAGAGCCTTTAGCAACGATAACGTCTAAGAATTGCCTTCGGTTCTTCAAGAAGAATATCCTGGTCCGTTTCGGAATTCCAGAAGTGGTCGTGTCCGATAATGGCACGCAATTCACTAACAAGAAGCTTCAAGAAGCTTTGATTGAATTTGGAGTGTAGCAGCGCTTCTCTTCAGTTGAACATCCACAGACGAACGGACAAGCAGAGGCAGCGAACCGAGTGATCTTGCGCGGCCTTAGAAGTCGATTGGATGAGGCAAAAGGGAGATGGGCTGAAGAACTCCCGTATGTGCTATGGGCGTATCGAACAACCCCGCATTCCACCACTAGGGAGTCCCCCTTCAAGATGGTCTACGGGACCGATGCTCTTATCCCGGTCGAAATCAGAGAATTAAGCTGGAGGACGACCAACCCCAAGCCATCTACTGAGAACGATCAGGCCATCCGGGAGGAATTGGATTTGGTCGAAGAGCTCCGAAGCAAAGCCGCCCTTAGAGAAACTCTGATCAAGCAAGGGATGACCACGAGGCACAATGCCAAGGTCGTCCCCAGGGACTTCAGTGTCGGACAACTGGTGTTAAGAAGAGCAGACATTGGACAGAGAAACGCAGCCATGGGCAAGCTCGCCCCCAACTGGGAACGCCCCTACGGTGTCATCTCCAAAACGGGCAAGGGTGCTTACACGCTGCAGACTATGAATGGTGGAGTAATTCCTGAGACTTGGAACACCATCAACCGACTTCTCAAACTCTTCCTTCATCTTATCCTCAGAAGCCTCTTTGGCTAACTTCAGCTCCTGCAGTTCTTCCTTCATCTTAGCTTCAGAAACCTCTTTGGCTGACTTCAGCTTTTGCAACTCTTCGTCCAACGTATTAGCCCTCCTCTCAGATTCCTCCAAAGCATCTTTGGCTTTCTTGGCTTGATCTAAAGCCTTGTCCCTCTTCGTCGTCAACTCTGCAAAAAGAAAGGAAATAATGCAGTAAGGAAGGTACGACCCGGGGAGGGAAGACCCGAAGGTAAGATATGTTGATAGGTCAAGCTGGGCTGAAAGACTTTACCTGCAAACCGTTCATTCTCCTCCCTCTGAGTCTTCTTCAGACGGTTGGAAGCAGCCTTCAAAACGTCAATGGCAGTCTCGATAGGGTCTTCCGTGAAGCGATCACGATAAGCAACGCCTAACTAGTCCAACATCACCCTGGGAGACTTACCACGACCATGCTTTTTCTTCCCCGTCTGACCAGCCGCGCCCGCGGAAGGGTGGACGGCTCCACCAGACGCAGCAGCATCAACCCGCCTCCTCTTAGTTTTCTGAGGAGGACCATCAGGGTCACCCCTGGGATGTGGATCCACCAGAGGAATTTGTGGAAGCGTCTCGAGAGGTGGCGGGGAAGGAATAGGGGTAGAACTCTCAGCACTGATGGCAGTCCTGCGCTTCGGAGGCCCATGTTTGGCACCGGCGACTAGCTCAGCGAAAGTCATCTGTTCACCTGCCATCTTGTCTGCAAGAAAACGAACATAATTGTTAGAAAACAATCAAAGCAGCAAATAAGTGATAAGAAAATACTCAAAAGGGGAAAAACCAACATAATATCAAGAAAGTTAGCGAACCTAAGGCCCTAGCCAACTCATCAGGAGATTTAGCCAGAACGATTGGCTTACAAGGAATCAGCTTCTCTTTGGATGGTAGATGGGAGGCCAAATTCCTCAACAATCGCAAAGTCTCTCTACCATCTACATTCAGCTGCTTTGGCACGAAGCGATAGGTATGTGGCAGCTGACAGTAGTGTTGCTGTGACCACGCAATGGGAAATAGAAGATCAATCGCCTCTCCCTGATCGTTCAGACATGCCACTAACTCTTGATCGCCACGACTGGTAGGGGCAACCCAAAAAAATTTACTTTTCCACCTTTTCTTCATGGAGTCCAGAACCGGCATAAAGAGTTTCAACCCTTTGACTGCCTTCAAACTAAGATACTCCCACCTAGTCTTACCACTATCCCTTTCTCCTCGGCGGTTGGTATCGAAAATAGTAAAGAAAAGCTTCTGAGAAACCGGTCTGTTCAGCTCACCTAATAACACCTCATAGGCTCTGACAAATCCCCAAGAAATGGGATGAAACTGAGAAGGGGCAACACCTAAAAAATGGAGAACCCCACGCTCAAAAGAAGTAAAGGGTGGTCGTATCCCCATGGTGCAGAGAACCTTCAAATACATAGTGAACTTCAGCTCGGTCGAAAAGGTGGCGACATGTCCATCGTCCCCCATGTTCTCGACCTGCCATTCCTGATCGTCATTGCCGCAGCGCTGGGCCGCCATCTCCAGCTCCTTCTGTGTCACTGTCGAAACCTCCTTTAGAACTGTTGCACCCCGAAAAATCCTTTGGAGGGATTTCTCTTCGCACAACATGAATTGGAGTCGCCACCAATATTTTTTTAGAGGTAAAACATTGAAAAAAACCTTTCTTGAAAGACAATGGTCCTTGGAACCACGAGATTTGAGTTCGGGGGTCGGTTATGGATGGGGAAGGTACGAGCACCCCACACATCCTTTCTACTGAAAGGGAACCTCGATTTGACGTGTGATTTAAAAGGTTGATTTAAGAAATGCTTTGTTTTTATCTCTCCTTACTTTATGGAAAAAACTTAAGGAAAATTTAATCTTTTGCGCTTGACGGGAGGGCACCGTGCCTACGTATCCCGGGGAGGGAATCAAAGCAACGTAGTTCTTGTTTTCGAAAATTGTTTTGTTTTTAGAAATTGCCTTGTTTTGGAAAAGGGTTTGTTTTTTTGAAAAGAAAATGGTTTTTATTTGTCGTGCTTGACGGGAATGTGACCCGCTCCTACGTATCTCCCAGTGCGATGGAGAATTCAAAGCTTACGTAGTTCTCGATTGTCGAGAAAAAGGTTTTTATTTTTTAGTTGTTTAATTGTGAAAATTGAATGTTCGCAGTGATCAAACAACAAAGGTTTCGAGTGATCACCACTAGCATCCCATTATTGACGATCGTGCAAGCAAAGGCTTCGCATTATCCTGAACAAAGTTTTTAATTTGTGAAATGAGAGTTCTTTTGAAAAATGAGTGTTCATGATAATCAATTGAGCAAAGACTCCAAGTGATCACCACTAGCACCCCATTATTGACGATCGTGCAAGCAAAGGCTTCGCATTACCCTCAACAAAGTTTTTAATTTGTGAAATGAGAGTTCTTTTGAAAAATGAGTGTTCATGATAATCAATTGAGCAAAGACTCCAAGTGATCACCACTAGCACCCCATTGTTGACAATCGTGCAAGCAAAGGCTTCGCATTATCCTCAACAAAGTTTGATTTGTGAAAAATAGTTTGAAATTGTTTTGAGAAGAAGTGAAGTTGTTTATCAATGATTATGTAAATGCAAAAAAAATGTTTTGAAGTTGGAACGTTACTAACGAGTAACAAGTTGTTCTTTGTATGCAACATGGTTTTGAAGTTTTGGGGAGTTACTAACGAGTAACAATTGGTGGAAATCAAAACAAGCAAATTGTGAACACCAATTCAACATTTTAATGCACTACAAGCACATAAACAAGTATATCAAGCATTGAGTACCAAGCTTCAATTCAAGAATGCATGAATATGCAAAATGCATGTGCATCAAGGTTAAATGAACCTATCCTTTGCCGATTGAGAAATGGAAAGTGCATCAAGACTCCAAGTAGTCTCTCCTTTGCAATTTATTAAGACAATGCAATGGTGCATCAAGGCTCTAAGTGGCCTATCCTTTGCCAAAACTTCACAAGCTTCAAACAACAATTTACATTAAACTCAAAGAGCAAAGAAAGCATGATTAAACTTGAGGATGCATCAAGGTCATTGGAGACCAATCATGTGCGCAAATTCAATGGTTTATAGACCCCTCTTTGCTCACATTTCACAAGCACATCAAATGAGAATTGAATTTTTAAATGCTTACAAGCATAGGCATCAAGGTTGAAGTAACCTACCTCTTGCCAACTTAGCATAACCCAAGATCATTTGTGGACCATAAATGAACCAAAACCCAAATTCATTTTTCTCAAATCACAAATTTCACAATTAACAACATAGGTTTGAATATTTGCAAGTTTAATGGCCAATCATCAATTTATTTTAACAAGTCAACCAAATCAAGCAAGCGAGTGACATAACCAAAACATAGATGCATTTATTCACAAGATTCAACCATGAGAACCAACAAAAATCATAAAACACATATTTATTTGAAGCATGCGAAATTATCATCAAAGCAAATAACATTTTATTTCAATTAAAACAACAAAATCATGCATATAACCCCAAAATCAAAGCATCAAAACAAAGATTCATGAGATTAACATATGTACAAGCATAAAAATGAAGTTAAAAGAGAGGATCTACATTTTTGGAAGTGGAAATCTCACAAATATGCAAAAAATGATGACTTTATGCAAGGATTTACAAGAGAAGGGGTCTAGGAATCACATACCTTAAGATGAGCTCCAAATAAACACAATAGATGAAGAAACAATCAACCAAATCAACTTATCTTCAAGCTTGGTCTTCAATCTCCAAAAAATGACCCTTGATCTTGAACTTTTGTGTGATTTTATGAAGGATTGATGGTTGAAAATTAGTGTTTAGGCTTGGAAGATGGATTGAATGTGTGTGGGTAGATGAGAAATGAAGAAGTGAGTTAGAGAGAAGGGAGAGGGGGTGGCGCATAAAATGGAGAGAAGGTGAGGAGGGAGTTGTGTGCTAGGGTTTATGAGTGAATGGTGAGGCCAAAAGCTTTTTTTTTCTTGTGAGGTGAGGTTAATAGGGTATATATAGAAAGCAATTAGGTTTAAGGGTAGTTAGGTCATTGTGCACTAGTTGTGCTCTAGGATTTGATTTTAATTTTGAATCAAAGGCTAGGATTGAGGCTCACATGGATTGAGGACATTGAGAAAACACAAAATGAGAGAATAGAGAGGGGGTAGGCGACATTGGGGGTGTGGCCTTGGTCACCAAGTTTTGCTAGTTGTCATCTTGTACTATTGTACTATTATATGACCATTCCATTATCCCTTCATTTTTGATTATTCTTCTTAGGATAATTGTACAAAAATACACCCAATTTAGGCCACATACTAGGAATCTTAGGAATATGCCATTTTATGTGATCACCATGACCAAAAATGTCATAAAAATCACATCTTGGAACTTTTTGTAGAATATTCCCTTTTGATCCTTTTTTGAAATTTTGTGCACAATGTATGCATGCATGCGCATACATACATACATGACCAAAAATGTTTTGCCTCAAATAAATTTCTCTAAAATTGCACAATGATTCTTGATGAGAAATTATCTTATTTTTGACAATGACCAAAATACCCTTTTGCCCTAAAAACCTTGTTTTTTAACAACAAATGCATTTCCACTCTAACAATGAATTTAAAAGCCCTAGAATGACTTTTAAAACCCAAAAATGCATGCACAATGCTCTTCACTCTTCAAAATAAAACCACACTTCTCAATTTATTTATTTTTGCGGAAAATTAGGGTTTTAAACCTAGGTGGACAAAATTAGGGTATGACAGCTGCCCCTCTTTATTTGGATTTTACCAAGGAATATGAATTGGCCGAAACATATTCCGAGGCAAAATAGAAATAAAGAATTCAGAAATAATACTAATTTTGTCTACTTAGAGAAACCCGAATTTTCCTTTTCTTTTTTCTCTTTTTTTTTTGTTTCCTTTCTTTGATCTCTCTTCTTTTGAGAGAGAGAGAGTCAACACTTGTCGCGTCGACGAGAAAGCAGTAAATTGCGTAAAGCAGTAAATGAAAGCAGTAAATTGCGTAAAGCAGTAAATGAAAGCAGTAAATGGAAAGTGCCGTAAATTGGGGATTCGGAGGTTGCCTAAAACCTTTTGACGGACTCTCGTCGAGTCCGAGCTCTGGGGGTGGCCTTTTCGAGCGGCCGATCAATATCAGGTCCGGAACTGATATGATCAATGGATCTACGCTATGCCTTAGGTTGACACAATTAATCCGATGGACTTAACGAAGTCTGTAGGATCTGCCGCGCGCTCGTACGCGACGTTGTGATCTGTGGAAGGAGTTCACTAACTCTGTGGGAGTTTACTAACTCTGTGCTGATGGAGTTCACTAACTCGGTGTCATGATGATTTTCTGAAAATGAGATTTCGGGGACCCATTGGTCCAAAGTAACTGACCTTTTGAAAATTTTGGGGACTAACGAGTCCAAAGTAACTGAGTTTCTTTTTGAAAATTGGGAAGCTTTGAATGATGCATGGAATGCAGGCTTTTGATGCTGGGATGCACATGGATGCAATGATTGATTTGGTGAGAGGTTTTTTGTTTGATTTTCCTCTTTCTTTTTCTTTTCTTCTGTTTCTTTTTCTTCTGTTTCTTTTTCTTCTGTATCCTTTCGCCCTTCTGGGATGCGAATATGAAAGTATAATGCTCTACTGTTTGATGACATGGATGATATAGGAATGATGAATGATATGAAAATGTTTTTTTTTTGCTGGTTAAATCAATCCGCGGGACTTGTGGCACTTGACACGAAGACCGTTCCAGGATGGTGATAACGCAAGGGTTGCGCGTTGGTTTGCAATGATCTTGTTATTTTTAAGGTGGCAGTGCATGTGACTGTTTTTTTTTGCAGCTTTACCCATTTTAGGAAACCATTTTTTCCTTTTGTGATTTTCAAAGATTTCGTAATAACCTGTAATGCTCTGAATGTATGCACATGTTTTGCAATTCAATTTCATCAATCATAAAATCATTATTTTGAAAGAAACTGAATAAATGAAAGTAAAGACACGAAAAGCACACATATGAAAGAAAAGTTGGACTTTTGCTGATATGGAAACTGGTCGTGCAGAAAGTCACGCCAGTTGAAAGTACAATTGCAATCTTTATTCTAAACTGATAAAATACAAGAAAAAGGAACAGATTCTGTGATTCTATCCTTGAAGTAACGGTGCCCACCGTTCATACTCGTGACCTTGATCAACCCCTTATCCAAATCTTCGGGAGTGCTGTATGCCCTTGTTTATTTTCATGCCCAAGTTTTCTGACCCTAATTTTTGCCTGGATCGCCCTTTGTGGGTTTTCAATCCACCGGGTCGCTCTGATTTTGCCTAGGCCGCCCTTTCGGGTTTTCAACCTAGCGAGCTAATTCTTACTTGGCTTATCTTTCTCTTTTTTTGTCTATTTCTTTAGGCATAGTACTTCTTTACCACATCTGAGTTCACTGGGTTTGGGATTTCATCTCCATCCATGTTTGCAAGAATTAATGCCCCTCCGGAGAATGCCTTCTTCACCACATAAGGTCCTTCGTATTTGGGAGCCCATTTGCCACGGGGATCCATCTGGATTGGCAAGATCTGTTTGAGCACGAGGTCTCCTTCTTGGAATTCCCGAGGACGGATTTTCTTGTCAAAAGCCCTCATCATCCTCTGTTGGTACAGCTGACCATGGCACAAGGCGGCTACTCGCTTCTCTTCAATGAGATTCAATTGGTCAAAACGAGCCTGAACCCACTCTGCTTCTTCTAATTTGGTCTCCATCAATACCCGCAGCGAGGGTATTTCAACCTCAATGGGGAGAACAGCTTCTGACCCATAAACCAACGAGTAAGGGGTTGCCCCTGTAGATGTACGCACCGAGGTTCTGTACCCATGCAAGGCGAAGGGGAGCATCTCATGCCAGTCCTTGTAAGTTACTACCATTTTCTGTACTATCCTCTTAATATTCTTATTGGCTGCCTCAACTGCCCCATTCATCTTCGGACGGTAGGGAGAAGAGTTGTGATGTTGGATTTTGAAGTCCTTGCATAAGTCCCTCATCACCTTGCTGTTCAAATTACTGCCGTTGTCTGTGATGATTTTGTTCGGAAGGCCGTAGCGGCAAACCAAATCTTTCTTGATGAACTTAGCAATCACTGAACTTGTTACATTGGGATAAGAAGCAGCCTCTACCCACTTGGTGAAGTAGTCGATAGCAACCAGGATGAAACGATGACCATTTGAAGCTTTTGGTTCAATAGGACCAATGATGTCCATGCCCCACATTGAGAAAGGCCAAGGTGCACTCAGGACATTCAGAGAGGTTGGTGGTACATGGATGTGATCTGCATAAATTTGACATTTATGGCACTTTCTTGCAAAGCTATAACAGTCAGATTCCATTTGCAGCCAATAGTAACCTGTTCTCAGGATCTTTCTAGCCATTGTGTGCCCACTGGAATGAATTCCAAATGAGCCCTCATGAACATCTTGCATGATCTTTATTGATTCCTCCCTTGTTACACATCTGAGGAGAACCAAGTCATGGTTTCTCTTGTAAAGGACGTCTCCACTCAAGAAGAAACCCATTGACAGCCTCCTGAGTGTTCTCTTATCATTTTCTGAAGCGCCGGGGGGATATTCTCTGCTGGTGATATACTGTTTGATGTCGTGGTACCAAGGTTTACTGCCTGATTCCTCTTCAACTGCCATGCAATGGTAATAAGCAGGTAGACCCCGGTGTTGGACTCTGACACACGTCAAGTTCCTGTCACAGTTGACGTTGAACATGGAAGACAAAGTGGCCAAGGCATCAGCCAGTTGATTCTCATTGCGAGGTATGTGCCGGAAGGTGATCTCTTCAAAGGGTTTGATTAGCTCTTGAATGTAGTCACGGTAAAGGATCAAATCAGGGTTTCTTGCTTCCCAATCACCTTTTACTTGGTGAACAACTAGAGCTGAATCCCCGGACACGTCGAGCCTTTTGACTTTCCAATCGAGGGCCGCTTGTATGCCTAAGATGCACGCCTCATACTCTGCAATATTATTTGTGACGTAGAAACTCAGCCTTGCCGTGAATGGTATGAAACGATTGTCCGGGGAGATCAACACTGCTCCGACCCCCGTGCCCCCACATGTTAGAGGCACCATCAAACAGTACTCTCCACCTTTCATCATCTTGGGATTTTCCTTCGTCGAACAACGCCATGATGTCTTCATCTGGGAATTCACATTGCATGGACTGGTAACCCTCAGCCGGTTGATGTGCCAGATACTCTGCCAATGTGCTGCCTTTAACCGCCTTTTGGGTGACATGCTGGAGGTCATACTCTGATAAAAGCATTTGCCAACGAGCAATTCTACCTGTGAGCGCAGGTTTCTCAAATATGTACTTGATTGGATCCATCTTAGACACCAACCAGGTAGTGTGACTCAACATGTACTGTCTCAATCGATGCGCTACCCAGGCAATGGCACAACAAGTCTTCTCCAATGGTGAATACCTGGTCTCGCAATCGGTGAATTTCTTGCTCAAGTAGTAGATTGCATGTTCTTTCTTCCCCGACTCATCGTGTTGCCCCAGTACGCAACCCATGGAATCGTCCAACACTGTAAGGTACAGAATAAGAGGCCTGCCGAACACAGGTGGCATTAGGACTGGCGGATTCTGAAGATACACCTTGATTTTCTCGAAGGCTTCTTGACATTGATCATCCCACTTCAACTCTTGGTTTTTGCACAACAGCTTGAAAATCGGCTCGCAGGTAGCGGTCAACTGGAAGATGAATCGGGAAATGTAATTCAGCCTTCCAAGAAAACCACGAACTTCTTTCTCTGTTTTTGGCGCCGGCATCTCGAGGATAGCACGCACTTTGTCCGGGTCTACCTCAATTCCCTTCTGGCTAACAATGAAGCCCAACAATTTTCCTGACCTCACTCCGAATGTGCACTTGGCGGGATTCAGCCTGAGTTTGTACTTTCTGAGGCGCTCGAAAAGCTTCTGCAGGTTAACAACATGCTCTTCATCGGTCCTTGATTTGGCGATCATATCGTCCACATAAACTTCAATCTCTTTATGCATCATGTCGTGGAACAGAGTCACCATTGCTCTTTGATAAGTTGCCCCGGCATTCTTCAATCCGAAAGGCATGACCTTATAGCAGAAAGTTCCCCAAAGGGTTATGAAGGTGGTTTTCTCCATATCCTCTGGAGCCATCTTGATCTGGTTGTAACCTGAATACCCGTCCATGAAGGAGAACATTGAGTGTTGCGCTGTGCTATCCACCAGAACATCGATGTGAGGTAGAGGGAAATCATCTTTAGGACTTGCTCGGTTTAAATCACGGTAATCGACACACATCCGGACCCTTCCGTCTTTCTTGGGAACCGAGACGATGTTGGCTACCCACTCAGGATATTTTGCCACTGCTAAGAACCCTGCGTCAAACTGTTTCTTGACCTCATCCCTGATTTTCAAGGACATCTCTGGCCTCATTCGCCTCAATTTCTGTTTTACCGAAGGATATTCTGGTTTTACCGGCAATCTGTGCTCAACAATATCTGTATTCAATCCCGGCATGTCTTGGTAAGTCCATGCGAAAATGTCAACATAGTCAAACAGGAGCTGAATCAACTTCTTACGTTCACAATTCCCCATCGCGGTACCAACCTTGATCTCTTTTCTATCTTCCTCAGTACCCAAATTAACCATTTCTGTGGGCTCCCCATGGGGCTTGATGACCTTTTCTTCTTGTTCTACCATTCTCATAATTTCTGGAGGAGTATCCCAACCATCCTCAACATCTTCCTCGGTTTGGTTAACCGGGTAATCAAAGTCACAGTATGAGTTATGGGCATTATTACTTTCAAGAATTGTATTCGATCTGCATTAAAATGGAATGGCGAATAAAAATAAAGAAAAGACACGCAAATGAGAGATGAAGAAAGAGAATTTTATTGAAAATTCCAAAATAACATTTTATTCATTGATGAAGTTTGACGAAAACATGCACGCCCGAATGAAATATCCCAAGGCCTTGGGCAGAGCCGAGGAATTTTGCATTACAAAGAAAAATTACTTTAAATTGAAAATCACAGGGAAATCTAGGGCCTCCCAGTTCTGGAGCTTTTCTTTCGCAGCACAACGGCGCACTAAGCCGACAGCACCGTCACCCGAGCCTGAATCTTCTTCAATCACATTGACCTGGTCAGGGTCCAGCATGCCTACACTTCGGAAGTTGTTCCTAAGATCACCGACGACCATCCCTCCCTGGTTGGGGGTCCTTCCTCTGAGCTTTGCCAACCATTTCTCTCTTCTATCAGCTGCTAGCCTCTCTCGGTCTGCAGGGCTTGGGATGTACCCAATACCGAACCTTTCAGTATTCCCTTTCAGCAGGACGGGTGCTACAATTCCTTGAGCAGCTTTTCCCAGGCCTTTTCCAACCTGATACCCATATCCTAGCATCACCTTTGCAACCATCATGTCCGCCTTGGACCACCTAGGCTTCAATTGGGGAGGCTCACTCCCAACAAAGATAGCATTTGAGATCTCCAATCCCTGGAAGGCAGTCTCAAAAGACTCCTCTGCTACTTCAACGTAATATTCTGGTGGTGATCGGTTTATCATCATTTCCTCCTCCCCGAAGATTACTATCAACTTGCCCTCGGCCACAAACTTGAGTTTCTGATGGAGCGAAGATGGCACTGCCCCAGCGGCATGTATCCAAGGTCGTCCTAGCAGACAGCTATAAGAGGAAGCTATATCCATGACTTGGAATGTGACATAGAACACTTCAGGACCCACCTGCAAAGGCACCTCTACTTCTCCAAAAACTTCTTTCACAGACCCATCAAATGCTCTAATCAAGGTGGAGCTAGGCTTCAGATATGAGCAATCCACATCCAACTTATCCATTGTGGACTTGGGCAACACATTTAATGACGAGCCATTGTCGATGAGCACTCTGGCCAGCATGTAGTCCCCACACTTGACAGAGATGTGAAGGGCTTGATTGTGATTCTTCCCCGCCGGAGGTAACTCAACGTCTGTGAAGGTCAAGTAGTTGGATGCCACTATGTTCCCAACAATACCATCAAGCTGGTTGACCGTAATGTCATGGGGTACGTGTGCTTCATTCAGGATTTTCAACAGTGCAGCTCGGTGTGCCTCGGAACTAAGCAACAACGAAAGCATTGAGATTTTGGCCGGGGTTTGATTTAACTGGTCCACCACCTGGTATTCACTTTGTCTCATTACTTTCAGAAATTCCTGAGCTTCTTTGTCTGATACTTCTCTAACTTCCACAGTTTCCTTATCTTTTCCCTTACGGGCCCTTTCTTCAGCTTCCTTTGATTGTTCCTTTCTAAGATTTTCAGGAACATACATCCTTCCACTCCTTGTAATTCCACTACTCCCAGCAATGTTTGTTATATCCAACACGCCCTGAGGGACCTCTGCTTGCATTTGCACGTTGCAGCTCCAGGGAATAACCCTAGTCTCTCTACTAGGGGTAGCAACAGTCAGAGGTCTTGCCACAACCGAGCTTGAATTCAGACTGCAAGGGATTTCAACCGGTCTCCTGAAACCTCTGTTGTTTGATTGCAGAGTAGATACACTTTCTTCCTTTTCCTGAACCCCAACCTGGACCAGGTGTCTGTCTAACAGCTCTTGGAGGATGGGTTTGAAGCTCTCACAGGCCCCAACACAATAAGGGTCATTGCAGATGTCTCTTCTGGCACACCCTTCTTCGATGATACCACAACGGCATAGTGCAGCATGAATGATACTCAGGGGTGTACGAATGCACTCCACCTTCCTAATTAAGTACTGACCACCCTGATCATTAATGGCATTTGCAGTGGGCCCACCATGCCCCGGCAACGGGTTGGTGGTTACATTAGGTTGCTGAAATGATATACTCTTTGCATCAAGCAGGTCTTGCACAACATACTTGAACGCCTTACAATCCTCCACCACATGACCTACTGCCCCAGAATGAAAGGCACAGGTAGCATTTGCATTATACCCTCTGGGATAGGGAGGCTGATATGGTTTCATCTGACGAGTGTTGATTAACTTGTTGGCAATGAGATAATTGAACAAATCTGTGTACGACATGGGGATAGGTTCAAAGACAACAGGCTTTTTTTCATTGTAGTTTCTGTACTGATTGTTGGACTGGAATGGCTGAGCAGGCGGCGTCTGAGCAGGAACTGGAATGGCTTGTGGGGGATTGTTGTGTGATGGACCGCTAGCTCCGATGATTGCATTAGTTTCTCCCTCCTTCTTCTTGTGGGTATCAGAAAAACGCTTTTTCTGATGGGAAGGAGGTGTTGGGCCATGGGCTATTCTTCCGCTGCGCATGCCGTTCTCCACTCTTTCTCCAATGACAACCATCTCAGAGAAATTCGAAGCCACGCTGCCGACCAAACGATCATAGAACACTGGGGGAAGACTTTCCATGAACATATGGACCATCTCTTTATCAAGCAGGGAGGGTTTTACTTGTGCAGCGAGGTTCCTCCACCTCTGGGCGTATTCCTTGAATGTCTCATTATCCTTCTTAGACATACATTGCAGCTGGGTCCTATCCGGGGCTAAATCACTGTTGTACTGGTATTGACGGATAAAGGCATCCGCCAGATCCTTCCAACAACGGATATTAGTTGGCTCCAATTGCATATACCATTCAAGGGGAGCTCCAGCTAAGCTTTCCTGAAAGCAATGTATCATCAGGTTATTATCACGGGCGTGGGCAGTCATCTTCCGGCAATACATCGTCACATGGCTGCGCGGGCAGGTTGCTCCTTTGTACTTGTCGAAAAATGGTGCTTTGAACTTGGGTGGCAGGACTAGATTAGGGACCAAGCATAACTCATGGGCGTTCCTAGCCTGGGAACCTGTTCCTTCAACAGCTCTCAATCTTTCTTCTAACATCTGGTACTGACTTCTAGCTTCATCAGGGTAATTCGGCGGAAAACCACTCACACCGTAGTGAAGATTATTCATCGACACCACAGCTGGGGTCACGTGTGGGTCACGTGAGTGAGCGATAATCTGAGGAATTGGACCCTGAACTTGTGGATGGATTGTTGCTGGAGAATTGAAGCCAACCGGAGTTCCCGGGGTAATAGCAGGAGTAGGAATCTGAATTTGAACCTGAGGTGTCCCCGTTCCAACTTCATTCACAGCTGATTCAGGCTGGGCCTGTCCTGTGGTTCCCGAAGGACCACTTTCTGGGTTTGCACCGGCAGCAGGGGGTGTGTACCCTAATGGGAGACCATAAGGAGGCCATTGCACGTTCTGGAGAGCCCGAGAGACTCTAGGAGGATCCACTCCTGCGGCAGCAGCACCTTCAGTTATGCCAGCATCCCTTAAGGCACTTAACACTCTTATGACCTCTGCCATTTTAGCTCTTATAACTTCCATCTCAGCCCTGATTGCTCGATTCTCTTGATTCTGATCATGCTGACCCTGACCATTTGGATTCGGACCTTCTGGAACTACATCATTCTGGATTGGTTGATGATTGCCCAGATTCGCGTCGTCTTGATTGTTGGCCATATTTCTTGCCTGTGATCGCGTCCAATACCGATGATTAACCAGCTTGTCTTACTTCTGTGGACGGAACATTTTTTTTTTATGAATACAAAGACAAATGATGCAAATGCAATGCAATATGCATGTTATTATGTTCATTGCCGGGAATCGCGGTGCAACTCGTCTTGTCATAGGTGTTAAGGTTCAGGTGTTTTTAGGATTTGCAACAAAGTTGGAAGCAACAAGGCAAAACAAACGCACTTCAATTAAATGGAATGCGAAGGAGTATCATAAATAGAAAGCAAATCAAAGTACAATATTCCTTAAGAGTGCAATACAATGATTTTAAACAAAGTACTATTTTCCAAAGAAAGTTACAACTTCTTAAAGAAAATTACAATTTCCTAAGGATCGCTACAATACTCTAAAGGGAACTTTAAAGGCATATGGCTTTCAACTCCTCGCTCCTTTTCCTCTTCTTGCTCTCAGCTGCCCCCCGGGCTTTCTCCAGGAGTTCTTCTGTGAGAATCTTGCAGTACTCAACAAACTCACACACCTTGACAGGGGTGTTGAAAGGATTCATTTCTGCATCCGCCTTTCTTAGCTTCTTGGGAATGTCTCTCACAGCCTGATTAGCTAACCAAACTAACTTGGAGAACTTGTCTTTCCAATGTAAGCCTTCCTTTTTCAATTCCTCAAAGACTTGTTGACTTTTTACCTTACTGAGCAATTCCGCAAATTGACTCTCCCAATAGTCACTCTTCTCCCTTAGCCGGAGGTAAGACCTTTCCAAGTATTGCACATGATTGGCCAAGCTTTCCGACTTCCCTTGTTCCCTTCTTAGTGCTTGCTGATAATCCCTCAGGATCCCTTCAATAGATTCCCGATCTTGCTTGACACTCTTTAATTGATCTTCCAATTCAAGCTTCATCATTCGAGAGTCTTTTCTTGACTTAACTAGTGCGTGCCTGACTGCTTGCTCTTCTTTCCATGTGTCCTCATATAGCCTCTTCCATTTAATTGCTTCCGCTACAGCCTCATTCATCTTGGTAGTGCACCTCTTCACTTCCTCTTTGGCACCCTTCAAGTGCTTTTGCATTTCCCTCTTGCTTTTCCCCTCTATTTCAAGTTTTCTATTGACTTCCTCAATAGCTGCAGCTTGGAAAGCATTTTCATTTTCTAGCTTTTTCTTGTCTTGCATCATCTTTCTCAATCTATCTTGCAGAGCCCTTTTCTCTTCTCCCACCTTTGACATGGCCAACCTAACCTCTTCCAATTCTTCAATGGTAGGAATGTGAGGTTCTTGTATCTTTTCCTCAGGCAGTGGTACTCCTTGGTTGGATGACCGAGTTTCACTAATCCTCCCTTCGAGCCATTGAGAAAAAGAGATAGCAGTGGTCCTCCTGGTTAACTCTTCTCTGTCCTTCCGCACTACGGTTTCCCAAGCTTGCAGGACTCGCCGAAGTAGACTCTCGTCTTTAGGGATCCCCGCGTGGAGGTAAAAACGAAACAGCATAGCTTCGGAGGGTGAATCCCGCATAGGGTATCCGAGCTGTCGCAAGGTCAAAGAGGGGTTATAGTTTATGCATCCTTGGGTTCCCATGAGAGGAACGTTCTGAAAACTCCCACACCGAAATACCACTGAAGGCCTGTCTACCCAACATTTAGGTGAGTACCAACGAATCTGGAGAGCATCTTGGTTCTTGAAAGCATGCACCCACTCTTGAGAGTTCATAGTCTTCGGATTACAACCCAAGGCATAGGAAAGCAAATCCTTCACATCACTTTTGTTGGTACACACATGACTGATCAACCAAGCATATAACACAGGGAAGGAGCAACACATCTTATTCTTTTGGAATTCATGGTGACGAGTGAAGGCACGGTATGTCTCTGCGAGGATTGCGGGAACCGGGTTGATAGGATTTTTTGCACATTTGAAGGAGAGGAAGACACCTTTTGCAGTTTCACTCACATGCCTCTCTATCTGAGGGAAGAGCACAATGCCGAAGATGGTCAGAGCTAGCACTTGCTTGAAAGAATTCCAATCATCAGACACTACATAGCTGGTCATCAAACTCTCAAAGTGTTCTTGAGGAAACCCAAATACCTTATTACGTTCTATCTTATGGGCCCGCACTTTCTCAGCACTGATTTGCAACAAGGCAGCAAGCTTTTCATCAGAATAATACTCCCCTTGGTATTGATAAGGCTTAAACTTGGATCGATCAAAGCCCAAAATCCTATCATACTCTTCTAGGGTAGGCGCCATTTGGAAATTCTTAAAAATGAAACAGCGAATCTCCGAGTCATAGAACCGACACAGGGCAGCAATGGCACTCTCTTGCACTTCTAGTTGTAGCAGTTTGCGAATGTTCCCATAGGTTTTGTCAAAAGACCTGACCTCAATAGGACCTAGGAGGGATGCATACTCTTTCAGACTAGCCATATCAATCTCTTTCACAACAGGAAGCCTTGAATTGAAAACGGTTTTGCCTTTTGATTCCATTCCGTTTCTTACACACCTATGACAAGACTTTGTGTTACGTTGCGATCTCCGGCAAACAACTTTAATGCATGGAGGATGCAAAGAATGGAGGTTTTTTTCAAAAATTTTGTTAGATGCGAATGCAATGATGATGATGCGAATGCAATGATTATGATGCAAAATGACGCAGATGTGATGATTATGCCCTTTTATTTACATAGAAAAGAGAGAAGAAAATGATGTTTATTGGTGGCGGTTCAAAACATTTTTTGAAAATACCCGCTATATGCCACCTCATATAGGTGTTTATGAGGGAAAAAGGAAATTACTTTCTACATTTTTGGTAAAAGAGCTTCGAAAGAGGATGCCTAAGCTAATGCAACACACAATTTGCGTGCCCCCGTGTCCTACAAATGGGTAAAGATCGTAGGCTCTAAAGTCAACGACAAGGGTAATCCTCCCATGTGGGTTCTGGTCACTGCCTCACAATGGCAACCAAGAGCTAAAGTCTCTCTCATGAATACACCCACAATCGTAGAGAGCTACCGATTGTGAGGTATCATGAAGAAAGCGCACTCTTGGGCGAAACTTTCATGAGAGCCAGACAGACAACGGTCTACGAATGGCAGTCACTACTCATTTCCACTCTCCTAGGGTTCTTTGCAGACCTTGTGTTTTAGGCCCCACTCAATGCTCACAAATATAAGGTGTGCAGTGTGTGATGAGGGCACAACACCTAAAAATCTACCCAAACCCCACCTGCAAAGGGAAACCAAAACAGTCCAGACAATATCAAGCAACAGCATGTCGTCTACCCTAGGGTTCAATATCATTTCAACATAAGTATACTAACCTAGGGTTCCAACAACAATCGCAAGCATTGCTTACCTTAAGAAAGGGAGCCTAGAGGAGGGGACATAATAGGATTAGGGGAAATGCATGAGCTTACCTCAAGAAAGGGAGCAAAGAAGAGGGGAACATGCTAGGATTGGGGAAATGTATGAGGAAAGCATATAAACGACGAAAGTAAGAGGAGAGGAAGAAGAAACTACTCTTATTTTACTCAAAAAGCAAATATAGAAGAGGAAGAAGGCTAACACACAATGCACGCAAGCACAACATCACAAGAATGCACACGACAATTCTAGGAATAATGCAAGCATGTTTTTAAAGGCAAAGGAAAGAAAGAAGAAAGGGAAAGGAGGAGAGATATAACAAAGCATTCAAATCAACGAAATAAATCACATGTCGAATCGATTGGCTCGACCCACTAAAGAAAGGTCCCCAGTGGAGTCGCCAGCTGTTGCACCCCGAAAAATCCTTTGGAGGGATTTCTCTTCGCACAACATGAATTGGAGTCGCCACCAATATTTTTTTAGAGGTAAAACATTGAAAAAAAAACCTTTCTTGAAAGACAATGGTCCTTGGAACCACGAGATTTGAGTTCGGGGGTCGGTTATGCATGGGGAAGGTACGAGCACCCCACACATCCTTTCTACTGAAAGGGAACCTCGATTTGACGTGTGATTTAAAAGGTTGATTTAAGAAATGCTTTGTTTTTATCTCTCCTTACTTTATGGAAAAAACTTAAGGAAAATTTAATCTTTTGCGCTTGACGGGAGGGCACCGTGCCTACGTATCCCGGGGAGGGAATCAAAGCAACGTAGTTCTTGTTTTCGAAAATTGTTTTGTTTTTAGAAATTGCCTTGTTTTGGAAAAGGGTTTGTTTTTTTGAAAAGAAAATGGTTTTTATTTGTCGTGCTTGACGGGAATGTGACCCGCTCCTACGTATCTCCCAGTGCGATGGAGAATTCAAAGCTTACGTAGTTCTCGATTGTCGAGAAAAGGTTTTTATTTTTTAGTTGTTTAATTGTGAAAATTGAATGTTCGCAGTGATCAAACAACAAAGGTTTCGAGTGATCACCACTAGCATCCCATTATTGACGATCGTGCAAGCAAAGGCTTCGCATTATCCTGAACAAAGTTTTTAATTTGTGAAATGAGAGTTCTTTTGAAAAATGAGTGTTCATGATAATCAATTGAGCAAAGACTCCAAGTGATCACCACTAGCACCCCATTATTGACGATCGTGCAAGCAAAGGCTTCGCATTACCCTCAACAAAGTTTTTAATTTGTGAAATGAGAGTTCTTTTGAAAAATGAGTGTTCATGATAATCAATTGAGCAAAGACTCCAAGTGATCACCACTAGCACCCCATTGTTGACAATCGTGCAAGCAAAGGCTTCGCATTATCCTCAACAAAGTTTGATTTGTGAAAAATAGTTTGAAATTGTTTTGAGAAGAAGTGAAGTTGTTTATCAATGATTATGTAAATGCAAAAAAAATGTTTTGAAGTTGGAACGTTACTAACGAGTAACAAGTTGTTCTTTGTATGCAACATGGTTTTGAAGTTTTGGGGAGTTACTAACGAGTAACAATTGGTGGAAATCAAAACAAGCAAATTGTGAACACCAATTCAACATTTTAATGCACTACAAGCACATAAACAAGTATATCAAGCATTGAGTACCAAGCTTCAATTCAAGAATGCATGAATATGCAAAATGCATGTGCATCAAGGTTAAATGAACCTATCCTTTGCCGATTGAGAAATGGAAAGTGCATCAAGACTCCAAGTAGTCTCTCCTTTGCAATTTATTAAGACAATGCAATGGTGCATCAAGGCTCTAAGTGGCCTATCCTTTGCCAAAACTTCACAAGCTTCAAACAACAATTTACATTAAACTCAAAGAGCAAAGAAAGCATGATTAAACTTGAGGATGCATCAAGGTCATTGGAGACCAATCATGTGCGCAAATTCAATGGTTTATAGACCCCTCTTTGCTCACATTTCACAAGCACATCAAATGAGAATTGAATTTTTAAATGCTTACAAGCATAGGCATCAAGGTTGAAGTAACCTACCTCTTGCCAACTTAGCATAACCCAAGATCATTTGTGGACCATAAATGAACCAAAACCCAAATTCATTTTTCTCAAATCACAAATTTCACAATTAACAACATAGGTTTGAATATTTGCAAGTTTAATGGCCAATCATCAATTTATTTTAACAAGTCAACCAAATCAAGCAAGCGAGTGACATAACCAAAACATAGATGCATTTATTCACAAGATTCAACCATGAGAACCAACAAAAATCATAAAACACATATTTATTTGAAGCATGCGAAATTATCATCAAAGCAAATAACATTTTATTTCAATTAAAACAACAAAATCATGCATATAACCCCAAAATCAAAGCATCAAAACAAAGATTCATGAGATTAACATATGTACAAGCATAAAAATGAAGTTAAAAGAGAGGATCTACATTTTTGGAAGTGGAAATCTCACAAATATGCAAAAAATGATGACTTTATGCAAGGATTTACAAGAGAAGGGGTCTAGGAATCACATACCTTAAGATGAGCTCCAAATAAACACAATAGATGAAGAAACAATCAACCAAATCAACTTATCTTCAAGCTTGGTCTTCAATCTCCAAAAAATGACCCTTGATCTTGAACTTTTGTGTGATTTTATGAAGGATTGATGGTTGAAAATTAGTGTTTAGGCTTGGAAGATGGATTGAATGTGTGTGGGTAGATGAGAAATGAAGAAGTGAGTTAGAGAGAAGGGAGAGGGGGTGGCGCATAAAATGGAGAGAAGGTGAGGAGGGAGTTGTGTGCTAGGGTTTATGAGTGAATGGTGAGGCCAAAAGCTTTTTTTTTCTTGTGAGGTGAGGTTAATAGGGTATATATAGAAAGCAATTAGGTTTAAGGGTAGTTAGGTCATTGTGCACTAGTTGTGCTCTAGGATTTGATTTTAATTTTGAATCAAAGGCTAGGATTGAGGCTCACATGGATTGAGGACATTGAGAAAACACAAAATGAGAGAATAGAGAGGGGGTAGGCGACATTGGGGGTGTGGCCTTGGTCACCAAGTTTTGCTAGTTGTCATCTTGTACTATTGTACTATTATATGACCATTCCATTATCCCTTCATTTTTGATTATTCTTCTTAGGATAATTGTACAAAAATACACCCAATTTAGGCCACATACTAGGAATCTTAGGAATATGCCATTTTATGTGATCACCATGACCAAAAATGTCATAAAAATCACATCTTGGAACTTTTTGTAGAATATTCCCTTTTGATCCTTTTTTGAAATTTTGTGCACAATGTATGCATGCATGCGCATACATACATACATGACCAAAAATGTTTTGCCTCAAATAAATTTCTCTAAAATTGCACAATGATTCTTGATGAGAAATTATCTTATTTTTGACAATGACCAAAATACCCTTTTGCCCTAAAAACCTTGTTTTTTAACAACAAATGCATTTCCACTCTAACAATGAATTTAAAAGCCCTAGAATGACTTTTAAAACCCAAAAATGCATGCACAATGCTCTTCACTCTTCAAAATAAAACCACACTTCTCAATTTATTTATTTTTGCGGAAAATTAGGGTTTTAAACCTAGGTGGACAAAATTAGGGTATGACAAGAACGATGGAAGAAACCCAAGAATAATCAATGTCAGCTTGACTCCCAAAGGATGACCTGAGCCTAGCAGGCTTAGACGACTCGGTACTCTGTGTAGTAGAACCGGATGTCCGATCGTCCGAAGAATGGACAGGAGACTCAGGATGTCCAGAACCTCTCGAATTTGAAGACCCAGCAAGGGAACTAGACTCAACCTCCTCCTCAGACGAGCTCGCCTCCCTCTCACCATCTTACATCTCAAGAGATCTTCCCTTTTTCGAGGTAGCAACTCGGGCAACGTGAGGATCGGAGGACGGAGGTTTGCGTCGAGTTTGCTTGGTCCCCGCCACGATGCAGACCTGCAGGAAGGAGCGATGGCTCGTCAAACGAGTCCTTAGGCTCGCGGGTGAGGGGGCGATTGTCTCACCCCAAGCCTGATCACCCCTTCCTGCCAAACCCAAAACAAACAAGAAAAAGAATAGATAAAGATGAAGGAAAGGAAGAGTACCTTTGAATCAATGTTTGCCTACAAAGAAGACCTAGTCACCTCCTAGGATGGTCAAGACAATTCACTGAATACAGAAATAAAGGGATGGTCAGGTCACCAGCAAAACAACAATATGAAAAACTCATCAGTTATAAAGCTACCTAGACAACGATCTTCAAAAGGTACTCTTAAAGCAAAGTTTAAGGTAACTCACCGTGAGGGGAAGATCAATCCGCTAGAAAGATCAAACCACCAAATCGGGAAGAGCAAGATCGCGAGCAAACCTTGAAGATCGAATAACTAAAGGATCAAATTACCACTACCTAAAGCAAATTCACACCAATACTGGAAAAAGGGAGGAGGTAAATTTCAAGGGGGAATATATCGTCATTTGGAGCATACATAAAACGTTCATATAGCTAGACTTCCAAATCCAACTAAGTCTTAAGAGATTCAAACATCCAGCGCGTTCCTACCAAAGTAACAATTCACAATAAGTTGAAGGGAAAGTACCAGAAAAGATGGAAGGTTACGAAGAGGCTTGGTCCAAGAGAGAGGATCAGGTCGTCCCTATCCTTGTGCAAACCAATGCGAAAATTGGATCGTCCACAATAACGAGTCGTCCCTAACCTTGCAAAATAACACCAAATTAAATCCTATGAACCACAACATGCACAGATGCGACAAAGGAATAAAGTGAAAAATGAGCGTAGTACCACGGCAAAATTACCTGGGATAGGGTCGTCCGCGCGTTGAGAGCTCAGGTTGTCCCCTTTGAAAAACAGGTCGTCCCCTTCGCGAAAGAACCGGGTCGTCCCCTTGCTGGTCTTACGAAAGTAGATCGTGGTGTTATGCTTGAACAAAAGGGGATGATCGGTCGACCCAAGAGGAAGAGGCGGTGCGCGAGAAAGATCGTTCTCGAATTCTCGAAGGAAAGAGCTAGATCGTTCTCGAAGGAAAGAGTAAGATCGCGCGAGAAGGATCAAGCCGGGTCGTCCTCAACGAATATGGTCGTCCTCCTCTATTTCCGTGAGCGCCCGAATAGAAAACACCAGGAGCAAGAGCTGGTCCAGTGCGACGGTTTTAGGTTGTCCCAAAGCAGGCCTCAAGTCGTCCCAATTAAAATTCAGGTCTTGCTCGTCCCAAAACAGGCCCCAAGTCGTCCCAATTAAAATTCAGGTCTTGCTCCTCCCAAAGCAGGCCTCAGGTCGTCCCAATTGAAACCTTTGAGAATGAATGGTGAGAATGGAAGAAATAAAAGACCCCTCACACTCTCATATATATAGGCCCACGAAAATAGGCCCAACGAAAAATTGAAAATATTTATATGTTCGAAATATACAACGAAGTCGGACGACGAGAAAAGCGTCTTATCAATTATCGAACGATCCGATACGATCCCAACCGCCGAAAATTCACAAGTCGTAAACTGGGGGCAGAACCTATCAAACTACTGATCAAGCACGACCAGCAAGACTGCGCATCAAGCCTACGCCCGCTCAGTGATCGACCTTGGCTTGGGGGGCAACTGTTCTGGACTGGGCCAGTCGTCAGGCCCAATCCAGTAGCGGTTATCCAACCCAGCAAGGGAAGGATACGTCTAACTGGGCCTGATCCAGTCACTAATCATCCAGCCCAACAACGGGACGATCAGTTCGACTGATACTTGGGCCCCCATCGCAAATGGGCTATCCGACGTCAACGATCTAGACTAATCACTATAAATAACGCCAGTCACCAGATTCCAGGTACGCAATTCATTCGAATATTCACCAGATATTACTGTAGCTCGATATAGCTGACTTGGGCGTCAGAGTGTTCTTGCAGGTACACCCTGATAACAATCAAATATGATTGTTATTACCTTTTATTTCAAGCTTAAATCATTGTTAATTCTCAAGCAATATAGTGATTAATGTTGTAAATATGTTAGTTTAGAGTAGCTTAAGGTGTAAGCTTGAATTTGTTATAATTGGCACTTTGATGCCTAATTGTGGTTTAATGTGTTTGTTTAATTGCTGCAGCACTTATTGTGGCAACAATGCCAAATTGCGCAACATGTGAGAGAAAGCAATAGGAAACACGGAAATTGAGGAAAGGACAGCTGTCAGTCAATGCCTGGCGTGAGAGTGCGTACCAATCATGGAATATTCGCTGATGACCTAGGGATTTGGGCAAAAAGGACCTTTTGCCCTCATTAAAGGACAAAAGGCGCCTCCCAAATTAGGGTTGCCTCTCATCCCTAGCCTCCTATATATAAAGGACCACATTCCCAGAATTAGGTTAAGCCGAATTTGAGGTATAGAGATAGCCTCAAGCTTCGTGCCTTCTCCAAATCACCCAAAAGATCAATTGCTGGATTTTGATTGCTGCAGCAACACTGAAGCTTCATCTCTTGGAAGAAGCTACGTTGGAGAACTGGAGTTTGTTCCTTTGATCTTCATTGGAGCTAATCTCACGTTCAAAGATTGTAGTGTAAATTCTCTCCTTGAGATTTTCATGACTTGTTCATTTATGTTAATGTTTAAGTTATTTTCTTTGTTGTCAAAGCTCAACATGAGCTAAACTTTTGTAGTTGGGATGCAAAATTGAATGTAATGAATTTATTGTGTTATTAATGTTTATGTTTAAGTGTTGAGTACTTTATCTTGTGTGCTTCTACTATTTCCATCTTAGATTAGGATTGGCCGTCTAATCTAAGTAGCATTTATATTCATAGAGATGGTTTGTAAATTTACCCCACAAGATAACATGGTATGTTGCATAATAGAGATATTGTTGTTCCTTGTCTTAACCCTAGAAATAGGGGAGGCATAAGCCATGAGGTGAACACTGCGGGTGCTTCAGCAGCCTAGGATAATATTCCTTTCTGGTCTAGAGATAAACTAGTAGGAAAAAAACCTAGTGTCTAGTATTTGAGAAAATACACAATTGCGGCAGCACCTAGTGCTGCATCACTTAACATAGCATTTTTGTGCACTTTAATGAAATTACTGAAAGTGAATGCATCTCAACTTGTTCCAAATATCTGATCTTCTTTACCCTGATACTTTTTAATATTGTTGCATGATACCAAATATTTGTGTCATTTACTTTATTGTTACCATCACTAATTTGTTGATTAAATTAAGCTTTGTTTAAGTGCTAATCCTCGTGGGAACGAACTTTACTTTCACTTTATTACTTGTTGACAGTGTATACTTGCACTATCACGCTTTTAACACAACACACCCCCCGCGTTCAGATCTTCCTCAGCTTACAGTATCCGACGACCCGTCCTTTGACCGTCTCCGCAGACCATCCCAAAGTACGGTTCAAGTAGCATTTGACCCTTGACTATGCTTCCTCTTAGCTTGTTCAACAACAATTCCACAACCTTTATATTTTATCCACATGGCCTCAATTTGTCAAAAAGCAGTTTTCATAGATCCATCCATCCTCTCCAAAAAAAAGTGTTTCATAGGATAATGATTGAAATTGAAAAGCAATAGTGTTTTACTTACACAGGCTAGAAGGAGAAAAAGATCTCCACTCAACACATCATAAAAAAGGTGAAGAAATACAATTAACAAATAGGAGTAAATAATCAAAATTGGAAACAACGCGCTACATAAATATTTTTATATAACATTACCAAATTAAAAAGGCAAGAAAAGGACAGACCAAAAAAGATGATGTCGAAAACAATAAAGACGCTAACTATAGTTAAATGTCTTTTGCCTAGAAAACAAGGATATTTTAACCATGGTTAAGGAACTGAGGTTGCACTACTAGATAATCAACCCTTAGTCCTCTATAAAGCTAAGAGAAAAGGAAGAGAAACACAACTCCAATATCAGAAACTCACTTCACCTGTAACCTCTTAAGTTCATGACCCACCGCACAAGTCTTCACTTCATCTCTTTGTAAGTCCCAAAAATGCATTTTTTTCCTATTCTGGGTGTTTAATGTTGTTTCTTGATTTCCACCCAACATGCTTCTATGAAATAGTAGATCCTATTTTGTGGATATTTCATTCTTTTTTGGATTCTCTTTTCCATATTTTTTTGTGACCTTGATCAGAAGAATTATGGACCATATTTTGCTCCATAAAGTTTGGTTTTTGGTAGGTTTTGTTGATGCATCATGCATAAGCTACCCAAATGCTTATTTGTATGCTCAATTTTTAATCTGGAAACTTTGAAATCAAACTACAAACTACTTGGATTTTTCAAATATTGTTTTCCATTGTATTGTTTGATTGTCTCCTTGATTCCTGTTTTCCTAAAACACAGAACTCGCATGGTCTTTCTTCTAATTATTTTAGATTTTAGCAGATTTGGTTCTTTCTAAGTAGCTGCTTCATCCCTGGTATAAAAAGTGGCAATTTTTTTTTAATTCATCATATCAAACTATATTCCCCCCTTTATTTTCAATGAGATTATTATATTCCTATTTTATTTAAATTCTGGGTTCTTCCATCCAGATATTTTTCATGAAACTTGTGAAATCAGATATTTTGGTTGCTACTTAGGTGCCGGCCGAGTGTTAAGAGCTTAACCGGCCGAGTGTTAAGAGCTTAACCTTGTATCTTCAAGGTGCTGAGTTCAAATCCTCTTGGGACAAGTTGTAAAATGACTATTAGTATCGCCATGATTAAGAAAAAGATATTTTGATTGCCATAACCAACAAAACCAACCTATTTATTTAGTCATGCTTTTAACCCTGCTTTATTAGTTCAACCAATTCAATCTTCAATTGATAATTCAACTAAACATCTTGTTTGTTTTATTTCAATTTTGCTAAAGTACCCTTTGATGTTTTTGCAGGTAAGATATCAAAAAGAGACCAAAAGAGTTTCCCTTCAGCTTGGTTACTTATTTCTTTGGTAATCAAAATGGGATTATCAAATCTTCCAGCACCATCAGAAGGAGTATTATGTGTAATTCTAGTAAACACAGCCTATACAATATCCATATTCAAAGGCATTCTTAGGACAATCCTAAACTTTATTGGTATATCCACTTCATCTCATTCACATGATGTTTTCCAAAACCAACTTGAGTCATTTGAACTCAATCTTACTCCCTCAGAAGATTACATTTTAGAGTTCAGAAAAAGGACACCAACACTTAGGTTTGATAGTGTTTGTAGCTGCAAAGAAAATGAACATGATTGTTCAGTGTGTCTCACTAAATTTGAACCACAATCAGAAATAAACAGATTGTCTTGTGGTCATCTTTTTCATAAAGTGTGTTTGGAGAAGTGGTTGGATTATTGGAACATTACATGTCCACTTTGTAGGAATCCTTTGATTCATGAAGATGATATTGCATCTTGCTTTTGGTAAGAGCAATGAGGATTGAGGAAAGCATGCAAAATCAAATAGTGTTTTTCATGTACAGTATATATATAGTGTTGTGTACTGTGTACATATTTGTGACAATTTTGATGTCCATGTGGATCTGACTTCTTTAGTCATTTTAGGTACCCTTTGCCTTGTGGAGGGTGTTAGCTTCCTTTTGTTTTTTCTGTATCTGGTGTGTTACTATATATGAGATCAGGGATACACTTTGTATATACTTTTTTGGCTAATTTTGTTGGTCCATAATACCCTTCATGTCAGCAAAATGTTAGAGGCCCTTTTCTTTTTGCAACACTTCGATTATAATGGAGTAGTATGTGATTGGTTTTTTTCCTACTCAGATGAAACTGCGAATAAACACCACTCATACACACTATAACTCCTCACACTCGAATTCGAATATGAGAATAAACACCAATCATATACACTATAACTGTTCACACTTGAGTTCGAATACGAGAGTTAACGTCCTCATGCCGCTGAAATTGTCATGGTAACCAACAGTGAGAAACTGTATGTGATTGGTTTTGGCTATAAGAATTGGGCATTGGAAATCCAACACACAACTAAATGCAATGATATTTGCTCCATACTGCATAGACCTTCCAAATCATGCTAATTTAGTGTCTTTATTGTCTACTTTATCATATTTAAGTTTCTTAATATAATTTTAAGTTGAAACGCATTTTAGTAATTTGACATTCAAAAATAATTTTGATCCAAAGTATTCAAACAATCAGAAATGATAAAAAACACTTTTTCTAATAATGTATCCAAACAAGAATCTAGATGTTATATTCAACTCACTTTTATCTAAAATAAATTTTGTTGAATGAATTCTTGTCGTCGTAGAACCAAACATTAAAAGTTTTAAATAGGCAAATAAAAACAAATTTATGGATATTATGGAGGGAGATTGTGTCAGCTTTATACTAGTTGTCACTTTTTTTTTTGAATTGTCCTTTTTATTCCTAGTATTCTGCTTTAAAATTTTAAGGATTGCATTGTTGTTTTTGTCTTTTATATGACCCGCCTAGCTTCTAGAAGTTGGTGTAGCATATTAGGTCAGAATATTCTTAGCATCTAGCAATGGGTGGCTAATCATCTTTAATTCCCTTTGCCTATATATTCTTCGCTCTATCATTTAATGAAGCAATCAACTAGAATTTAGTACAAAAATATATTCTCTCTTCAATCCTCTTTTATCCCTTTCAACTCAACAACTTCGAAGGTATTCATTCTATTACCTTTCCTGACTTGAGTAAGGGTATTACCAGAGTTTTTTCTCCCTAATA